>BSBK01002844.1:0-1200000 GCA_027943335.1 Chamaecyparis obtusa
CAGATTCACCATCAAATCCAAATTTGGAAAGGAACAAAATATGTACTTATACATTCTTCGAGAATAATTACAAACAGATTTCCAACTTAATACATATTATTTTCTTATATAAGTTAAAGTTTCAGTCTTGCCATATTTTCATACATATATAAAACTGATATACATTCTTTAGTCTAGATATTGATTCTGTAAAACAACTTTCAATTTAGCACTTATACTACCAGATACTTGATTTACAAATTTGATAGAAGAAATAAACATATACTCAGACATGTAAACCTAAACATATTGTTCTGTTGTAAAGTAAATTATAACAAATCTTATTATCAAGTTCAAATGTATATTCCTGTGTACTCAATTTACTAACTACCTGCTAGATTTCTGCTTAGACATAAGACATTTACTAATGCAAAAATCTGAGTCATAGAATAACAGTAATAATCTTTTAACAGCAATCAAAATGCACAACATAGATACAAAAATTTTAAACTTTTAAAGAGCTTTAAAAAAAACAAAAAAACTAATTTAACCTTCCTGTACATAACAATTTCATATGACATCTATGCTAGAAAACTGATTTAATAAGTATTTTACAATTACAGGAAATTCAACCTTTTCTGAGCAAATAAAATTAATTTGATATTTCCAGTCCATATCAAATCCACATAACATATATGTAGAGAACTAATTTAAAATTCATTTAATAGTTGCAGGAACTTGAACTTTAAAGAGAAGCAAAACAAATTCACTAAGACTAATTCAGAAATCCTACTAGTATAACTAGTCTTAATTCCAGCTCTTATCTTATTACAACTTCATTGTTATAGAAAGAAAAATGTTAGAGAAAGATCTCCTCAAGCTGGTACACCTAAGAACAATCTTTTAAATTTCCAACTTTAACTTTAAAACTTCAAACTTGGACCTTCTTCCTCAAACCATGTAACCAAACCTGCAACACAAAGACTTTCTCCACATGGCCATGGAGGCTCACCTCCCAGCCTAGGCCATTACATGGCCACCCCCGAGCTAGGGGAAACAAGAATAGGATAGGTTACACACAAACAACACATAACATAAACATACCATGCCACAATTTGGTACAAAGGCTTTCACAATTTACTCCCTTCCCAAGCTTGCACAAAAGATTCTAAAGATTGAATCCATAGACGAGTGAAGGTGGAAACTTCTCTTATGGAGACACCTATCTTATAACAAAACAAAGATTTCAATAAAAATCTCACATGCCTTCACAAGGCCCTCCCAATAAACAACTCAATTCCATGAGCATCAATACATCTCTTATGGCCCCCAAACAAACATAAGAAGGCTCTCATAGATGCCCATACATCCATGTTCTCATACATAAAGAATTCCCAACTAGGCCCTTCACCCCGAGTCCGTCCTCAAATCCTCCCAAGGATGAAGAGTAAACTTGCACACCAAAAACATGAAGCAAATCAAGAAGACAAACAAGATTGAAACAAAATGACACAATGAAACCAAACAATATAAGATTCAACACAAGGTAACTACAATTTTACAAATTTCAGACTAGTTCAATGCATATACAAAATAATTACATGATAGAAGCCACCAAAGCCACCAACCTTCTCCTAAGCAAAGACAAAATTAAAAGGTTGAAGAAGAGCTCCTCTTGACTCCAAGCTTGCTATCCTTCTCCAATCTACTAGCCCAGACACTCTCTAGTCCTCCTCTCACTCTCTCCAAATCTAGCATAGACAAGATGAACAAGTGTGTGCTTTCCTAAGTCTCTCTCCCCTAAAGACATTCAAACATTCCTCTCTCATCCCTCTTCCCAAAACAAATTAGGTTTCTAGATCTTAGACAAAATGACACTTGCCCTTACTAAAGAAATGGAATGAAATCCAACACATGGGAAAGTGAGGCAGCCTAGTGAACATTTTGATTTTCGTTTATATCAAAGATGGCCCATTTAGAGAGATAAAATGGTGGCCTAGGGAAGTGGAAACAGAAGAAATAAGCCCCCTAACCCATGTACTAGCCTTGGGGCACCAAAATCCAACCTAAACTACACCCTGGGACTCCATAGAACCTCTCAAAAACCTCAGTTAAACTTGCATTCGAAAATGGAGTATTGGTAACATAAATCTTGGTTCCTTAAACCACCTACCTAGCTTAGGAATACTCAAGACCAACTAAGGAGAGGGTGGGTTCTATATTCCACTCAAGTATGCCATATCATCACAATGGTGTCAAGTGATACCTCACATAGGTACACATCACATACACACTTGGCATGCTTGGTGGGCAAATTACATTTATATTTTCACAAAAAGAAATTTACTTACAAATATACATTTACAATATTATCAACCACATACACACATGCATCATATTGACGAATAAAATCACGTTACAACAAGGTTGTACTCTTCTTAGAGCTAACCTTGGTTTCAAACTGATTGCACTTAGATCCATTCTTGTTTCCCCGAATTACAACCATGGCCATATTCCTACACACTCAATTTCGATGTCAGTACATCATAAAATCTTTGCATTGATAATCATTGAAAATGAAGTAATAACATCTAAACTTGACAATTATAAATAACTACATTTCATGAATCATTACATAATCCTCATTATACCCTAATTCTTCTAGCATCAAAATATCAATTCAATTTCCACATAAGCATGAAATCCTAAGCTAATCATAGAACCATGATACCACCAATATTTACTATTCTGAAAGATAACGTTACAAATGCAGAATGCAGAATTCATATATCATAGATAATCATGGAACCAAAACAAGCATACAAAGAGTATGACTAGCATCAACATCATAAAAATTTATAACAATCATCTCATAAAATCTAATGATAGCATACGTAATCCAAATAAGTCAAATGTCTCTACTCAAAGTATCATCCTTATGAATCAAATGTCAAAATGAATGTCGAGCTAAGATGGGTCGGGGTAGGACCTCACATCATCACCCCTTGACATGTGTCTCATGCATTCTTCAACCCAAAAGACATTATTTTTTAGCAATAAGTTTTGCAGGCACATGTGAAAGCTATCTTGTGTTGGTCTTTGGGAGAAATTCTAAATTGGATATAGCTTGAGAATCCATCCATTAATGATAACATTTGGAATCTCGCTAAATTAGGTCCACTATAATGTCTATATTTGGTAGAGGAAAATCATCTTTTAGACGTGTTTTTTTTAGATCTAAAAAATTAGTACAATTTTTTATGCTTCCATCTAGCTTCGACACTAGCACTAGATTATAAATCCACTTTGTGTAGTCTACGGGTCTGATAAAACCCATATCTAGTAATTTCTTTAGCTCTTCTTTGACTAAGAGTGTTATCTTGGGGTGCATCTTGTGAAGTTTTTATTTTACATTATTTTCCCCTAGTTGAAGTGGTAAATGATGGAACCAATTTTGGATCTCGGCCAGGCATGCCTGAATATGCTTGGGAAAAAATATTTTTTCTATCTTTCAAGTAATAAATAAGTTGATCTCTTTCCTCTTGTGTTAGTGATGTTTCCAAGTGGATTAGTCTTTTAGTCTCTTTAGTTCCCAGGTTGACCTCTTGTGTCTTCTCTACTAGTAGTGGTGATCTTTCCTAATTTTTGGGGAGCATGTCCAATCTTCCATCCTCAAGTGTCTCAAAGAGGTTTTCACCTTTGGATTCATCCTTTATTTTTATTATTTTAGGCTCAAGAGGTGGCTTGTAGTTTTCACCTAAGCACCTTCATTATTTTTGCAATTGAAAGATTGAGATAAATTACCAAAATACATTGTTTGATTAAGATCAATGGAAAATCCATCTTGATGGGACCACCAATAGGTAATTTACTTTGAATTCCTAAGATCTGTATGATAGCCTCATTGTTCTAAAAAATGTAGATATGTTCGATGGACCTTGGAATTCCTAATCTATTAACTTGAGGTGTATGAGTGGAAATGTTATCGTCATCTTGGGAATAAGATGCAAAGATATTTGTGATGGTGTTAATGTGAGATTAAGACAAGGTCTCATGGGATTTAGATGAGGAATTTTTAGAGTTCTCAAATTGATTCCAATTTTTTTTATCCATGCATGTTGATCTATGAGTCTATTGTATAAGGATAAGTTATCAAATTAGGGCAAATACATTATGTAGACAAAGGGTACTTGAGGTTGTAGGGGTATCCCATTCATAGTCATTAGAATTAGTCTCGTAGTGGTACTCCTCATATGTCTCAACTTCTTCAAAGACTCTTGGTGAGGAAACTAAGTATTTGGGGTACTTTCCTTCGGGGGTTGGTATGCTAAACCTTGCAACCTAGAATTATCTTTGGGAAATATTGGCTCTACGACCCCTTGATTTTGTTTTCTGAAGCCACTAAATCCATTATACCCTTATTTTTGCATGATTGTGTAACCTCTTCCACACTAATGGACATGAATTATGATGGGAAGAGGCTCTTCATCTTTGTATATCTAATCAGATAAGTCTTCTTCTACAGGTTCTTCATCAAGCTCCTCCCATTTTGTGAACATGGTCGGGGGTTCATACTGAATATATAGTTTCTACTTTCTCTTGAGGGGTTTCTTTGGTGTTTTGTAGGTCCTTGGTGAGATAAGTGATTCACCAATACAAAAGGAATTTGCATAGGTGTACTCTTCACAACCATTATCTTGTACATTGATCTTGTGTTATGACATTGATGGGGTAGTGGATTTGGACAAATTAGATGTGTCAAGATACTTGGATTACGAGAGCATGGATTGGATTGATTATTTGGTACCTAGTTTGCAATTGATCCTTTGAGATTAGTACAGTACATGAAGGTCTCTCCATCACCTAGATGGTAATCTTTGTCCCATAGTGAGGGAATTTCATACATTGTTTATAGGTAGAAGGTACAACCAACATGACATTAATCTAGGGCCTTCTGTGAAGCATATTATAACCAACTTCCAAATCCAAGACTTGGAATGTAATCTCATGAATGACAAGTACAATTATGATAGGTAATGTAATGATGCCTTTAGAAGGGCATTCCACATCATTGTAGATTCTGATAATGATCTTCTTAGTAAGTTCCACACAACTCTCGGAGTATCCCAGTGTTTGAACTAGTTTCAAAGTATAGATATTTAGACCGGCTCCACCATGTACAAGCACTCTTCTAACTTTATGGAGGTGGACATATACTTCAAGGTGAAGAGGTTCATTTTGGTAAGGCTTATGGGTAGGCAATACTTCTTTATTGAAGGCGACATGGTGTGTGGCAGCCAAGTGTTGAACCATGGCCTAAAATTAATCAACCTTAATGTCTGGGGAAATGGATGGTATTAAAGGTTTAGAGGGGGCACTTGGACTGTGATTTGTGTTCAATGGGTGGTTAGAACACATTCATCATCTTTTCCCTTAATTGTGATGGTGTTTATGATGTAATGTGACTAGGTTTGGACATGATTAACAACATGCTGGTGGGCATCATAAGTGTAGTTAGCCTTGTTTTGTTGCCCCAAAGAGGAAGCTTTTCCTTTATCATGATCCTATAATTGATTCTTAAAAATGGTGTGATCCTTATTAGACGTACTAGAGTTATTAAGGATTTTGATCTCACCACATTCAAATTAGGTCTTGGACTATGTTCTTAAGATGATAAAAATTAGCAATTTTATGTCCCTTAGTGCAGTGGTAGTCACAAAAAAACATTATCATTCCACCATGCAGGCTTGAGCAAACCTTGTTCAAAATGCCTTATTCTAGTAGGGTAATGACACTTGTTTGGATCAATTTTCTCATGACAACTTCTAGAGGTTCTACAAGAGGCATATAGTTACATCTTGGGTTAAGCCATTTTGAAGAATATTGTTGGTCATTAGTGACATTAGATGACTAACTCCCCATTTATGGTACATTACTATTTCTATTAGGAGTGTTTGTATTGGATGTCACTTGGAGACACAAGATAGGTTGTGCTATATCAATAACTTTGGCATCGAATATATTATCATTGATGACATTATTATTTCTAGACAAATATTTTAATTTATCAAAGGGTGAATTGGTATTGGTCCCTTTGGTGTTCTTGATTATGCCTTTTAGGGTGAGGGATCTCTTTGCCTTTAGACCTTGTTAAACAAGTTCTTCAAAGTAGTCAATGCATTATGAATGTAGAACACGCATCATGTCTAGTTGACAATTTTCTATAAACATCAGGATCTTATCTTTTTATGGGATGTGAAATGAAGCTCTTGAAACCATATATTCCTCCAATGTTGTAGGATGGATGAGAAACTTTCACCAATTTTATATTTCATGTTGCAAAGATCCATGATTGTAACCTCACTAAAGATATTACGAGAGTAGTGAGAAATGAACATCTCAACTAGTTCATTCCAAATTCTTATGCTTGGTGGTAGTCGCGAGAACCATTTCATTGTTGGCATGTTAAGACTTCATGGGGAGAGTCTCATCAGATAAGTGTCATTATGGGATACCTCTATACATGCTATGAAAAATTCTCTAAATGGTCTCTTAGATATCCCTTTTCCTTATATTTGTCAAATTTATGCATCTCAAATTCAGGTGGAAAATGTGGCCAATCCATAATGACTTGTCAAAGGGGTGGGGACATAAGTCTTTGATGGGTTCACTCTGTAATACCCCAAAATTGGCACCTATTTAATTTCATCAATTTTGGTGCATTATCTCGATTTTACATCACCAAAGTCCTAGTTCCCTAGGCAATTTTCTCTCTCATATCTGACTTAATTTGACTTGATGTCAATTGCAAAGACCATAAATTGCAATAATCAAACGTTAAATTAATTCCTAAAGTCTTTGACTTAATTGGCTAAATTACCCCTATGATACATTAATTTAATTGTAAAGTCCTATGCGCTTTAAATTAAATTAAATCAAACCACCCTCTTTAGCTAATTACCCATAAAAAGGAATTAATAATTGCTTGTTATTTGAATGGACACCTTTTTCTTGAATTAATAATTTGAGATATTCGAAAGGTCCTCATGTGGCATTTTCCATTCTTTTAATAAAGTAATTCATGCTTATTTGTCCCAAAAGGGATATGAAGGGTCAGGAGTTTCGAATCAAGAAACTCTTCCTCCTCCTCTTGGCTCTTCTATTTATTTGGGCTCTTTTTCTTCATTAGAGAGGGCAATTTTTGAGAGCATCCTTACTATAGCATTTTTTAGTCTTATATCTCATTGTTTTCAAAGCTTTTATTGCATTTATTAGATTAATATCTCATTATTAGTATAATCTTTGCATCACATTTTAGACTAAATTTGCTTACTTGTTCTTAGTCTATATCATTTTTATTTCAAAATCAAATAAAAATCTGCATTTCATATTTCTTTCAAAGTTTTCTAGATTAATTGCATTCATTCTTAGCTTAGTTTCATTTTGCTCATATTTTCTTTCAAATCCTCCATTGTTGAATTGGTCTCCCGGCTGTTGGCTCTCATTCTGAGAGTATTCAAACACCCCATTCACATAGGAGGCAACAGGTCGCCTCACCATGGAATTTGGATTGAGTTCTTCATACTCTCTCCCAAATTCTATCAAGTGAATAATGACCATGTTGTGTTGTGTCTGATTTATAGGTCACATTCAGTCACATACATTTTGGCGCCCACCGTGGGGCAGAAAAGATCAATTTCTGGCCTCATTCTTGATTGGTTTTTCAGCTTTACTGTTGGTTTCATGCCTTGTACGGCCATTTACAGCTTGAAAAACTTTTAATATAGTAATGGATGGATAGAATGATGAATCTTATTTCTCATTCTTTTGGTTTGGTTCATTTTTATAAAGAAATGAATAAGTTATGATCATTTTGGTGAAAGTGGGTATTTGCAGATTTGAGATTCTCTGAATACAGTCAGATTGAAACATCTAGTACGGACAAATTATGAAGAATCAGGATCTCTAATAATATTCATTGGAAAGATACGTGAATTATCTTTCATTTCCTTTTGGTTTGAGTTATTTTTATGCATATTTGTAAAAGTTATGGGCATTTGAGTGAAAATTGGTTTTTAACAATCTGCATTGGAGTTGCAGGTAATGATTTATTCTTAGAAAATGATTTATGAATGGGAAAAATAAATGGCTTACATATTTGGAAACTAGATTCATTAATAGTTATTTTGAATTTAGTTTGGTTTCATTTTGATTCTTTTTGAGAAAGATATGTGACTCCCTAGGCAGGGCCTGTTGTTTTAAATCTGATTTATGACAGAACAATTGCAGTCTGAAAACATTATTGGTTGAGGAACCAAATGAAATCATAAGACCTTATAAGTTTGGAAAATGGTAGTTCTTGATGTTTTCTAAAAAATTTATTCTTTCCAAAAATTTTAATATTGTGATTTTATTGGTCAAATAAATCAATCTTTAAAGACTGTCTTGAAGACGCAATGTTACATATCTTACGATTTGTCATTGATTTGTCTTGATTCTATACTTTCAAATGTGTGCTAAATGCTGGATTGCAAATCTTTGGACCTAAGGTGAGTTCTTAAAATCTCTATAACACTTGGTTTGGGCATAAAATTGAACATCTCATGTGTTTGGCTTGAGTGTTTACATGCTTTCATAGAACACATTTCAATTGATGCTCTTAATGGGAAATGAATGAACATAGATTTCTTTCATACAAGTTTATGTAAGTGAATGTTTGTGTTTAAACCATAAGTAATTCTTGGTTTCAAATATCAAAATATCTCATTGAGTAATTGAGGGCATGGATTCATTCCTTGTTTACATGAAGAGTTAAATGCACCACTTTGTGGACTCACTTCATGTTTACTTGGAAAGTTAAATATTCCATGATTCAAACCCTCTTGCACTTATGAGTAGTATTGATTAGTAGTCTTAGATTACTTGTGATTGATCTAGATTGCTATCTTGGGTTATTGGACTCGCTAATCCGTCGGCCCCTCATTTCCGCCCTGTGGTTGCAATCCCAGCGCCACATTAAAGGGGAGGGGTCTATAGGAAAGAAGCGTTAATTGTTCCACTTGGCAACCCTTTTGTGCTTTTTGGAACTCACTTGTTTTCTAGGGTGTGGACTCACTTTGAGTTTGTGTGAGGAGTTAAATGTTCCACTTTTGGACTCACTTTGAGTTTGTGTGAGGAGTTAAATGTTCCACCTTGTGGACTCACTTCACATTCACTTGAAGAGTTAAATGTTCCACTTTTGGACTCACTTCACATTTACTTGAAGAGTTAAGTGTTCCACCTTTAGTGCTTTTCAATACTTTTGATAGAGAATTACTTACTTTTCATTTTTTTTAGAAGGCCTGCTTGGGGATTTGATCACCTCAAGGGACGACCTTAACTCCCGTGTTCCGGCGGAGTATAAATATCGGGAGGTGAATCCAAAGACACCTCTCTTGGGAATGAGTTAGATTTCACTCTTGGCTAAGCCTCAAAGAACTTTATACCTTTGAGAAGTGAAGGAGGAGATTTGGGTTACCGTCTCCCCCCGGCTGTGTGATTTCTAATTCTTCTCATCTACGGATTTGGGCCTCACGTACCTTGCGTATATCAAGGACTCCCTTTAGAAAAGCCATGTATATCCTTGTAGACAACTTGCTAGGATGTTGTTGTGTTTTAAGTGTCTGCTAAAACATTCTCAAGAACATACACAAGTAGAGTCCTTAGGGAGTAGAAATACTAAGTCACTATTCTTGTTCATGCGCAAGGTTGCTTTGTCCCTTGCCCATTGCTTGAAGACTGTTTGCTTGAACTCCTTGATTGCTATCTTATGTGCTTGATTAATGACATAAATTTGATCTACCTTTTTGTCTGTGATCTGTTTTTCTATTTTCCTGTCGTTCACCGTCAGAAACTAGTTGTCTTGAGTTAGGAATCGATCGATCTTTGCTTTGACTCGTATTGTCTCTCATTAGTCTACCTTATCTCATTGTGCTCTTGTACCTTGTGTTGCGATTGTCTTATCTCAACTGTTCTAGCCATCTCTTTTTGACAATTCGTACCAGGTTCATCTTGCATCTTGGCTATTCTAGCCATTTATCTCCTTTTCATTATCTTAGAGACAGAGTCTAGCTTTATCCCGAATCTTTTCTCATTACATCTTCATCTATGACTGTCACGACTCGAAGTGGCAAGACTTATCCCATTCAAAACGCTGATCAAGATCAAAGTGAATCTCATAATCAAGACATAGGTCATCCCAAATCTATTGTGAAATCTGAACTTTGTGAGAGATCCTCACATTCCTCCTCATTCCAAGAGCATTACAATCCATTGTTTCAGATACAGTCTAACTTATTATTTCAAGAATATTATAACCCATTGTTTCAAGACCAGCAGGACTCTGAAGGGTCACTTTCTAAAATTAAACCTATTGATCCTTTTGAACCTATCAACTCTTTCACGATCTCTCATAATACTACCAACAAGATGGGAGATCCAAAACCTTCAAAGTTGGTTTTCAATCTCAGCTCTAACATGCCAAAACCTTCAAAGTTGGTTTTCAATCTCAGCTCTAACATGCCAAAACCATCAAAGTCTGTCTTTAATCTTAGCTCTAGCATGCAAATAGTCAATGCCACTGAGAAGGCTATGACAGAAGCTCAACCACCTTCCAGATTTGCTAGAAACAAACCTTGGATCTCTCACTATGACATGATCATTGCTCCAGGGAGTGAGGATACTCCTAAACCCAAAACTCCCTTTGTCTTGCGAGGCCCTGCACCTCCCTCTTATAACTACACAAAATCTCCAGCTTGTGCGAACGCTATCCCTCGATCTCGTGCAAAGATTGTTCTCAAAGGTCCCGAACCTTCGACATCCAGACCAAAACTATCTATGGATAAAGCCCTCGCTGAGGTGAACGTCCCCAAAGATCTTGATCTCGACCAGTTTCAATCTATGGTGGGTCATTTAACTTCACCTCACTATTTGTGCTTTTCCAAAGAAGATGATCATTCCTTAAGCCATCCGCATGATGCTCCCCTGCACACTGAAGTTATGGAAGGTCCCGAGCATATCCCCCGCGTCTTCATTGACAGTAGTGCTAGCCTAAATACTTTCTCTGCTAAGATGCTTACTCAAACGACAGATAGCTTTGTTCCCACCAATAGAGAATCCACTGAGTTCTATGAGGCTAAGCTAAAAGAAATAGAAAAGACCTTAAAGATCAAAGATATTGGCATGGGGGAATATCAGATTGAGTCTGTCTTGTCATTGACAACTCTCCCTCCATCTCCACATTCCTATGAGGAACCTTCTGAAGATGGATTTGGTATTAGCTATCAGAGCTATGAGCTTGACCAACCTAGCTACAGCTTTCACTCGTGCAAGGATTCAGAGAATGAAGAAACACAGATTCAGCCTATGACACATGAAAGATCTTTGAATGTTCAAAATTTTGATTCAGACTACCAGAAAGAGTCTTATCTACCTTCTCAAGTGCTTCAAGAACATGATTTTGGTCCTCACCAGGAGGATTTTATACACTCTACTGAACAAATTTCTACTTCTGCAGCTACTACTGAATATGTCACTGCCTCTAATGGCACACATACTGATTGGGAGCAACTGTTGGATGCTTCCCTTATCTTTGGTATGCCTCAAGGTATGCCTATTCTAGATTGTGCTACCACTTCTACTGTTGAACAAAATCCTACTACTACTGACTCCAATGGCACACATACTGATTGGGAGCAACTGCTGGATGCTTCCCTTATCTTGGGTATGCCCTGGGGTATGCCTACTCTAGATTGCTCCACCACTTCTGCTATTGAACAGACTCCTACTATTTCCAACTCCAATGGCACACATACTGACTGGGAGAAACTATTGGATGCTTCTCTTCTCTTGGGTATGCCTCAAGATATGCCTATTCCAGATTACTTTGCTGCTTCTACTACTGAACAAGATCCTACTGTTGAAGAAACACTTCCTATGTTAGATGACAACAATGAAGAAAGTCTACCTTTGACTATGTCTCTAGCTGAATGGGACTCCATGTCAGATGCTACTACAGAAATACCAGTTGATGCTATGCACTTATATGCTAGTCTTAACAACTCAGAAAGAGGAGAAAGTTATTATCCTCCAGATCAAGCTATTGACGATGATCCTTTCCACCCTCCTGTGGAGATCATTCCTATGGCTCCTAGGCCATCTGCTCCAAGCTATACTCCTACTGCTCCAGCAAATCATGGGTATGTAAGACCCCATTCTGTTACAGCTTCATGGAATATTGGTAGATCTATAATTGAAATGGTTCCTATTCATGCACTCTTACCACTGAAAGGGGACCTGACTCTTGGAATAGGTTATCTTGGTTAGGCTCACATAATATTCCTCCAAACTTATCTGACTCTTCTAAGATGACTCACAATCGACAACGGTCTATGGAAGATTACTTTCTTGATCTATCTAATGCATTCATGAATGATGAGGATGATATTGATATATTTGCACTTGAGCCCATCCCATCGATTTCTCTTCCCTCTTCATCTCCCAGAAAAGTGGCCTGTCCACTTCCATTTCCACCTCTCCACCTGAACCTGTCATATAAGCCTTTTTCATCCACAATTCCTGAGTCTTTTAGAAGTAACTTGGATATGCAACATAAAAATAAAAATAATGAGAATCCACTTATATCTCAAGGTCACCATGTCCCATCTAATCGACATGTGACTATGAAGAAAGGAAAGAAACAAAGGTGTTCAAAAGACCGCAAAGGTCCTCAAAAAGAAGAAGACAATCAAAAGCCAGAAAATAAAATAAAAAATGGATCTCGAAATCCATTCTATAGGCATTTTCATCAAAAGCACCTCAAAGTAAAGAAGAAAAAGTTCAAAAGCTATGTGGATTCCAAAGAAAGGAAAAATCAAAGTTGCCATTTGAGCTTCCAAAATTCTCATGCTTCCCTCCATTTCATCACCCTTGCCTCTCATACTTTACCCTCTTCACTCCATCTTGCCTTTTCCCAAAGTGCATATCAGTATCTCCTTATTGCTAATGACATGACTAAGAAAAATCTAGAACGTACTCTTTCTAAGCATTTAGAGTGTGGGAAATCTGAAAAAGAGTTAAGATATGTCCACAAGGATATTTGTGGGTCTCACTTAAGTGATCTTTCCTTGACTATGGATCTCTCGATAGTTGGACACTACTGGTTGGCTCTCCTGTTACTGCTACAACATCTGGTTCTGATTCTACAACTTCTCAGCTGGCTATTGCTACAAATACTGTGTTCTCAGAGATTCACCACTGAAGGAGAGAAACTCAAAGAGCCCATCAACGCTCTTCATCTGAAGAAGTTCTACACCTAAAATTCTCAATATGCTCATGTACATACTTATTGGTCCTGAAAAAATCCTAAAATTGATATATGCTCAAAAATTCTAAAAATTGCAAAATGTCCTGAAAAAATGATCATCTTAGTGAAAACCTGGCAAACAGGCGCTTTGATGTATCTATTATCCTGGTGAAAACCTGGTAAACAGGCGCCTTGATAATACAAAAAAAAAAAGAAAATTTGAAAAAAATACAAAAAAAATAGAAAATGTGAAAAATACAAAAAAAATGAAAATATCAAAAATACAAAAAAAGCAAAAAAAGAGAAAAGTACAAAAAAATTGAAAAAGAGAAAAATGTGCCATTGATGAAAACTTGGTAAACAGGCGTCATGGTAGCAAAAATAGAATCTCTGCCAAGATGGTGAAAACCTGGTAAACAGGCACCTCTTGTTTTCCTGAGGTAACATCTCATCTCAGCGTCGCTTGGCTCTTAGTTTCCTGCTTTAGTTTCCTTCCTTTCCTGCTTTAGTTTGTTTTCCCACTTTCCTGCTTTAGTTTGTTTCTTGCTTTGGTTTGCTAGCTCATGCCTTGCTTTCAGTGTCTTCGAGATTTTGCTCGACTCTTCATGGATTGGAACTGGTTCACACTTGGGGGCACCTGCCTAGTCTAGGGGGCATTGTCCTATCGCTTTCGGAAACTCTTTTGAGCATTGGTTGCCAGTGGTTCCCACTATGCCTGCCTGCGGATACCTAGCTTTCGTTCGATCTCTCTTCTTCGGGATTTCTCCCTTTTATCAATCACCAGTGATTCTCATTACGTCTGCCTACTGTCATTATCTCATTGAGACTTTGAACGTTATCTTTCTGAATCGACTTCAATCCACTTGAACACGAACTTAAACTGAAACTTAAACTAAATGTGTGTTCCTTTGAGGCATGTTGAGCTTTGTTTTCTTTGAGTGCTTGTTTGTTTGCTTTGCTTTTTTTTTCTTTCTTTCTGTTTGTTGGTTTAGTTCCAATGATCCAAAGAATTCATTTAAGAGGGGTGTCCGTCTGTAAGAGCCTCTATCTCGTATTGGATGGCCATGCATACCTCGACTCCTTTTATATGGATGCTTTGGTGAGGTTGGTTCTTCTCCTTGTCTTTTGAGTGACTTCTTTCTGCTACTGATGAAATTGTAAACGCTCGTCCTGTTAAGTGAACGTAAGGGTCACTACGAGCAATCTTTGGCAAAAGAAGGAACTCCTGCGTGTTTGGTGTGTTTGTTCGCAAGAGACATTCAGGTCATTCTAGCGAATGTGCTTTGATGCTTATGTTAACTTGCTAAATTAAAAGGAATAGGTGTTTAGGTCATTCTAGCTTCTTGTGCCTTAATGCTTACACCTTATTCCGACAAACCTAAGACTTATGTCATATTCATATTCTCATGTTGGGGAGAATTGTATGGCATCTTGTGATTATCCCATGCTTAAAAGAACTCAATGATGATAAATACGATGAGTCCAACAGCCAAGTCCGGAGGATTGCATTTGTTCATCCTAGGCCTGCATTTAGACTTGCATCTTTCATTCTAGGCTTGCATTTGGAGCGCTTTCTTGTTGCTCTCTTGATTTCTTTCTTTTGAATCTGCTCATCAAAGGTTCTCATCTTTTGTCCCAGTCTCATCTTGGCTGCATCCTTTTTCGGGATCGAAATCGAAATCTGACATCTCTAAGTGGCTCGAAATCACATTTTTAATATTGGACTGCTTCTGGATTGGATGCTTGTGCAGTCAACCTTCTGGCATCATTTTCTTGCCAGATCCTCATCTTTACATCATGTTCTTGAGATCTTTGCTCTTTTCATCAAAGTCAATTCAAGTCAAATTTAGTCAACTATGGTCAAACTTGGTCAACAGGACCTCTGCTTTGCTCCATTTCACTTCTGTAGCTTCGCAAATCTGGTCTAATTGCTTTTGCTCTGCAATCTCTTGTTGTTTATCATCTTTCTGACATGTCATCTTTCAATTTCACTCCCGAGGGGGCAGGATGATTACATCATTTGAATCTTGTCGAATCTATTCTTGAATCAGTCTGATTTGAATCATCAGTTCTCATCACTAGGGGCATCTTGATGCCTCACATCTTGTTATCTTATCATCTATCTTTTAGGTATCTGAGCAATCTAACTCGGATCCTCAAGGGCCAAAATTTGTTCTGGAGATGGTTCTTGAAATCTTTTGGGTATTGGGGCAATCTAACCCTAATTCCTAGGAGTCAAGCTTTGTTCTGGAGATGACTCTCGAAATCTCTTTTAGACCGTTATCTGGGCAATCTAACCTGGGTCTCGGAGGACTAAGCTTTGTATTGGGGCAATCTAACCCCAATTCAGAGATAGTCCTAACTCTGCATCTTCATCAATTGGTATTGGGGCAATCTAACCCCGATTCCGGTTCTCTTCTAAGATCGTTGTCTTCGCAATCTAACTTAGACTTTGAAAAATTCATGCTTTGATCTGCTTTCATCTGTCACTTCAGACTATTCTTTGAATCAACGCGCTGTTCGCACATCAATTCAAAGAGGGGCAAATGTAATACCCCAAAATTGGCACCTATTTAATTTCATCAATTTTGGTGCATTATCTCGATTTTACATCACCAAAGTCCTAGTTCCCTAGGCAATTTTCTCTCTCATATCTGACTTAATTTGACTTGATGTCAATTGCAAAGACCATAAATTGCAATAATCAAACGTTAAATTAATTCCTAAAGTCTTTGACTTAATTGGCTAAATTACCCCTATGATACATTAATTTAATTGTAAAGTCCTATGCGCTTTAAATTAAATTAAATCAAACCACCCTCTTTAGCTAATTACCCATAAAAAGGAATTAATAATTGCTTGTTATTTGAATGGACACCTTTTTCTTGAATTAATAATTTGAGATATTCGAAAGGTCCTCATGTGGCATTTTCCATTCTTTTAATAAAGTAATTCATGCTTATTTTTCCCAAAAGGGATATGAAGGGTCAGGAGTTTCGAATCAAGAAACTCTTCCTCCTCCTCTTGGCTCTTCTATTTATTTGGGCTCTTTTTCTTCATTAGAGAGGGCAATTTTTGAGAGCATCCTTACTATAGCATTTTTTAGTCTTATATCTCATTGTTTTCAAAGCTTTTATTGCATTTATTAGATTAATATCTCATTATTAGTATAATCTTTGCATCACATTTTAGACTAAATTTGCTTACTTGTTCTTAGTCTAATATCATTTTTATTTCAAAATCAAATAAAAATCTGCATTTCATATTTCTTTCAAAGTTTTCTAGATTAATTGCATTCATTCTTAGCTTAGTTTCATTTTGCTCATATTTTCTTTCAAATCCTCCATTGTTGAATTGGTCTCCCGGCTGTTGGCTCTCATTTGAGAGTATTCAAACACCCCATTCACATAGGAGGCAACAGGTCGCCTCACCATGGAATTTGGATTGAGTTCTTCATACTCTCTCCCAAATTCTATCAAGTGAATAATGACCATGTTGTGTTGTGTCTGATTTAGAGGTCACATTCAGTCACATACACACTCTAGGTGTCTAATAAAATTGGTTAGGATCACTAAGATTCCTAACTCTCCAACCTCACCAATAGCTTAATTAGGGGTCTCACAAGGCTTCACCTTGTTCTTCTAAGGACTCTCTCAAGGACCTCCACTCCCACAATTCACACCTCAACTCCTAGGTGATCCATCATTGATTGAAGGTTCTAATCTCCGCATAAACCATACTCATGCCAAATGATCCTTACCTCCTTATAAAGTTGGTGATTTTTGCAGGGGTGTGGAGGTAATCTATTTTTATGTTTGTTTCACTTCTTGATCCACTTGATCAAGGTCTCTACCCATCTTCCTTACCGATCTCCTCAAAATCACTAATTGAGCCTTGTAGCCCTAAAGCCCCCAATTAGGCCTCCTAGTCCAAGTTTTTAGAAATTTCTTCAAAAAATTCCCAAAGGTCCTTCCAAAATGGTTTTGGATTCTTGGTACCTATGGCATATTCTCATGGATTTTGTGGGTCTCGGGGTCTCAAGCATCTGTACAATGCCCTAACACAAAATGGGGGATTTTATAAGGGTTTCAAAGGCTTCAAGGAGCCCACTGCTCAAGGTAAGTTTAGGCTTGTGAAATGGATTGATCAAGCCCTAATATCTCCATCAAGGTACTATATGATCCTCTCCTTAGTCTCCAAAGTCTTGGAGTATATCTTTCAAGTCACCCTTGCAAGCAAAACAAGTTTTCACCTCCTTGTCCCTAGTCGGGCAATGACAGTTCTCGCCTCGGGCAAGGTCTTAAAATTGGCCATACTTCTTGCTAGACCTCCACAAAATATAATTAAACTATATATAGGCTCCTCTACTATGCCCCAACTGGTCATGATGAACACATGGTAGGGTTTCATGGGGAAGCCATGTTTCTACTCTAGACTGTATATAGGCCAGTGAATTGGCAAAGACAAAAGATTTAAACTAAGACTATCAAAACACCTACAAAAAACACCAAATGATATAGAATTGAAAAGAAACAAAAAATGTGGATTGAATCCTTCTTTTCCAAGCAAAATAATTACATTAGATGCTATTGTTTCATCAAAACCTCGGACAGTGCTCACAAAAACAAGTAACAATGCTTAAATTCTTAAAACCAGAAATTGTAAAAGATGCTAACCTTGATATTTGGGCCTATTAGGCCTTATATATCCTATATCTTTGAGGTATTGGGTGTTTAGGACCCATAAAGACCTAAAATTTTGGTCGGCCCTTTTAGGACAAAATTTGTCATACAACTTTTGCAAAGTTGCAAAAGTTATCATGACAACTTTTTAGCAACTTTTGCTAAATTGCTCATTTCTTCACTCAGCCCTCACAAAGACTCGTACAAAGCTAATAAAACCTATTTCAAGCCATTTTGGGTCATTTTAGACCAAAACCAAACATTTCACTCATATTTCCACACTTGCGCCCTTTTTAGCAACTTTAGGACCAAGCTAGGTCCTAAGGACACCTTAGCCTTATCGACTCAGTCTATCTACCCAAACCCTAGGTTAACTCAAACCTCTACTATCCTAACACACATAGGTACTCTTGGAACCTTTTATTACCCTTTGTTCTGGCTAGGACTAGTAAAATCCAAAATAGAAGTAGGACCTTCAAGCCAAAGTCCTAGGTGCTCCTTCACCATTCTCCCCTAAACAAAAGAAATCAAGTCCCATTAGTGGGGATTGATTCATGATCAATGCCCAACCTCTACTACTCTATCTCTGAGATCCATGTAGCCTCAAAATATTCTTTACCTTTCCACTTGATAAGGTATTCCAAGTAATTTTTGTGCCTATTCTTCTTGATGACCCGGGAACTCAAGACCTTCTCAACTTGGAGGCTTGGAGTGATTGGAAATTGCATATTTTCTAAGTCCTCTACAACTCTAGCATGTTCACTATCTCCAATAGGTATGGTTCCTTTATAAGGTGTTGAATATTCTATGTTAAACACTGGTGAGATTCCCAAGTCTATTGGCAAGTCTACCTTGTAAGCATTGGATCCATACTTGGCTAGAATGGCACATGGCCCAATCCTTCTCATATGAATCTTGTGTGGGATCCCCTTATACAATGTGTCCTTGTTCAAGTGTACCATGAAAATATCTCCAACCTTGAAATGTAGTTTTCTTTTCCTTTCATCCACCTTACTTTTGGTCTTAGTGGTACTATCCTTGAGAATTTTTCTAACTGTATCATGGTCTTTCTTCATGGATTGAGAAAAGTCCTCTGCATATCCACTCCTTGTTGTTGTGTCTCCAAGTTCCCCAAGTTCATGGATGCCTCTTGGGTGTATCCCATAAACTATTTCAAATGGACTCTTGTTAGTAGTCCTATTGATGGTATCATTATAGGCATACTCTACTTGTGTTATAACCTAGTCCCATTTCTAACCATACTCCTTAGTTAGGCATCTTAGGAGGTTCCCCAAGCTCCTGTTAACTACCTCAGTCTACCCATTTGTTTGGGGGGTGGTATGAAGACCCAAAAGACAAATTGGTGCCAAGCTTGTGCCATAAGGTTTTCCAAAAATGACTCATAAATTTGGAGTCCCTGTCAGATACTATGCTTAATGGAAATCCATGGATCCATAATACTTCCCTAAAAAACAAATTGGCTATGTGGAAAGCATCATGAGTAGTCTTGCATGACACAAAGTGAGCCATCTTGCTAAACCTATCCACAATCACATAGATGTTGTCAAATCCTTGCTTGGTCTTAGGCAATCCTACCACAAAGTCCATAGTGAGATATTCCCAAGGTCTATTAGGGATTGGAAGGGGTTGATACAACCCTGCATTGGATGAGGTGCCTTTTGCCTTTTGGAAAACTATGCAAGTTTCCACATACCTTCTTATGTCTAGATTCATCCTAGGCAAATAATAAAATATTTGAACCAACTCCAAGGTCTTATGGACTCCAAAATGTCCACTCAAAAACCCATTATGCTTTTCTTGGATGAGGTTCTCCCTCATGGAGCCTCTAGGCATATATAGTTTCCCTCCCCTAAACAAAAGACCTTCTTGGATAAGGTAGTCAACATATTCACTATGAAAATGATTTTGAAAGTATTTGGATACCTTGTAAGCTGTTGAGAAGTCTTCATCCTCTGGATACAAGTCTTTGAAATTTTCTATGCTTATGCTTCTTAATTGAATTTATTGGACTATCAAGAGTCTCCGGCTTAAGGCATTTGCTACCTTATTTTGTTACCCTTTCTTGTTCTTTATTGTGAAGGTATAGGCCTGAATATACTCAACCCACTTCATGTGCTTGTGGCTTATCTTATATTGTGAGTTGAGAAAGCTTAAAGCTTGGTTGTCAGTATATACTACAAACTCTTTAGGAAGGAGGTAATGCCTCCACTTCCTCAAGGCTTGGACCAAAGCATACAACTTCAAAATCATATGAGGAGTGCTTCTTTTTGGCCTCACCCAAATTTTCACTATGGAAGGCCACTGGTTTGTTCTCTTGGCTCAGGACTGCTCCTATGACAATGTTACTAGCATCACACTCAATGGTGAACAACTTCTCAAAACTAGGTAACACCAAGATTGGTTGAGTTTCTATCCTTCTTTTCAAGGTTTCAAAACCTTTATCAGCTTTCTTAGTTCATTGGAATTTAGCTTCCATTCCTCCTTTGATAATGTCTAGAACCAATGCACAAATCTCACTAAAATGCATGATAAAATTTCTACAAAATTGAGCCAACCCATAGAAGCTCCTCACTTTTGTAGTAGATTTGGGGGTAGGCCAATTCAAGATTGCTTCTACCTTTCTCATATCCATTTTCAAGTCACCTTGTGAAATCACAAAGCCTAGGTACACCAATTCTTATTTCATGAACTCACACTTGTAAAGATTGATGGTGAGCTTCTCTTCATGCAAATTTTGTAAAACTTCTTTTAAATTCACCAAGTGATCCTCCTTGGACTTGTTGAAGATGAGGATATCATCTAAGTACACTACAACCCATTTTCCATTGAATTCTTTCAACACTTCATTCATTAACCTCATAAAGGTGCTAGGGGCATTAGATAACCCAAAGGGCATAACTAGCCACTCATATAGGCATTTTGTGGTCTTGAAAGTAGTTTTCCACTCATCTCCCTCCTTAATCCTTATTTGATGGTATCCACTTTTGAGGTCAATCTTGGAAAATTACTTTGCCCCTCCTAAGCAATCCATCGAGTCTTCAATCCTAGGGATGAGAAACCTATACCTTATGGTAATCTATTAATGGCCCTAGATTTGATATACAACCTCCAAGTTCCTCCTTTCTTTGGTGCTAGGACTGTAGGGACAACACAAGGGATGGTGATTTTCCTTATAATGCCTTGATCAAGTAGTTCTTGGATTTCTTTGGCTATTTCCTCATTTTGTTGAGGGGTCATTTTATATGCATTTTTGTTAGGTAGGGAGGCTCCTGGAATAAAGTTAATTTGATGGCTTATGGCTCTTTTAGGAGGTAAGGTAGTTGGATTTCCATTACTCACTATGTCTTTGTATTTTTCTAACAACCCTTGAACTTCTTTCTTCTTAACTTCTTCCTCCTCTTTAGGCTTCAACACCGAGGCATACCCCACTCCTTCACCTTCCTCCAAGGTGTTTAGGAATTCTTTCTCCCCTACCAAAATCACATTAGGACCAACTGGTTTCACTTCTCCATCTTCTATAAGGTACTAAATTTTAAAGGTAACTCCATCTTTCTTGAATGAGTAGGAGTTCTTGGCTCCATCATGGATTGCTTGCCTATCAATTTTCCATGGTCTCCCTAGTAAGAGATGACAAGCATCCATAGGTAAAACATCACATAACACTATGTCCTTATACCTTCCAATGGTGAAATCTAGCCAAGATTACTCATTTAGAAACACATGATGACCCTTATTTAACCATGTGCCTCTATAGGGAATTTTATAAGGAATCCTTTGAAGATTTAGTTTGTTGACTGCTTCATTGGATACTATGTTGTCTATGGACCCATAGTCTATAATAATCTTGCACACTTTGCCCAATATTTTTCATTTTATCTTGAATAAATACCTTATTTGACTAGGCTCCTCCTTGATTGGTTCTTTAATCAATGTCCTCCTTATCATGAGGTTATCCCCTACTTTTGAATCTAGGGATACTTCTGCAGGCTTGCTACTTGAAGACTCCTCTTGAAGATAGTTCACTCTCTTCTCTCCACCTTGTGAAGTAGATCCTTTCTTAAGGCACCTATATGTTGGGTGTCCATATTGGTGGCAATGGTATCATTTCATTGAAGAGAAGTAGGATCCTCTCACTTGGCCTCCTGACCTTCCTCTAAAGTTATTATTGGATCTTGTGCCTCTACTATTGTAGCCTCCTCTTTTGCTAGAGACTTCTCCTTGTTTCTCAGTGAGTTTGGTCTCATTTTGGATTCTTGAGTGTGAGGTTCTTCCTTTATAGATACTTTTATGGCCCCTATTGTCTCTACCCCTGCCTCTACCTTGGCTACTTGATTCATTCCTCTTTTTGAGCTTCTCATCAACCTTAAGTGTCAACTGATAGCATTGATGAACTATTTTGGGGCTTAATTTTTATTGGATGTTCCATCTAAGGCCATTTAAGTATCTAGCTGCCTTTAGGCTCTCCTCTTCCACCACATGTGATCTAAGGCACAATTTTTGAAATTCCTCAGTGTAGACACTGATTCTAGATCCTTTTGTTTCTAATTTTATCTCTTTTCATGCAACTTCACTTCATAGTCATCTGGTAGGTATGCTTCCCTAATCTTTGTCACCATACCTTTCCAATTGGTTATGGGGTTATTTCCTTCCTTCACCCTTTCATCCTACAAAAACTTCCACCAAGTAAGAGCAGCCTCTCTCATCCTTGATTTTGCTACCCTGACTCTCTGAGCTTCAGTAATGCCCTCACATTCAAAGTGGTTTTCCATACCCTTAATCAACTCCATAACCTACTCGACTTCCATATTTCCACTAAAAAGTGGTATTCCTTCTAGTTATTTTCCACTCATAGCTTTGAGTTCCCTCAAGAAAGGTTCTTCAACTAATATAGGGTTTGGCTCAGGGATTTTATCTTCCTTTTCCACCTCTTTACCCTTTCCTTCATCTTCTTTTAACTTCTCACTCATCGATTCGACTTTTTCTTCTACCTCTCCTAGCTTATCTCTAAGAGTTGCCATTTCCTCCCAGAGTAACCTATTCTCCTCCTTTTGTTCTATCACTTCTCTAGCCAATTCAACATTGGTCACCATGACTAACTCACCCACTGACTCTGACATAAACTTCTGCCCAAATCTTGTTGTGCTTTGATACCAATCTGATGGGTTCACTCTAGGTGTCTAGCAGACTTGGTTAGGATAACCAAGATTCCTAACTCTCCAACCTCCCCAATAGCTTGATCAGGGGTCTCACAAGGCTTCACCTTTTTCTTTTAAAGAATCTCTCAAGGTGCTCCACTCCCATAATTTACACCTCAACTCCTAGGTGATCAATCATTGATTGAAGGTTCTAATCTCTTCATAACCCATACTCATGCCAAATACTCCTTACCTCCTTAGAAAGTTAGTGATTCTTGTAGGGGTGTGGCGGTAGTCTAGTTTTATGTTTGTTTCACTTCTTGACCCACTTGATCAAGGTATCCACCTTTCTTCCTTACCAATATCCTCAAAATCACTAATTGAGCCTTGTAACCCTAGAGCCCCCAATTAGGCCTCCTAGTCCGAGTTTTTAGGACTTTCTTCAAAAAATTCCCAAAGCTCCTTCCAAACTAGTTTTGGATTCTTGGTACCTATGACATATTCTCATGGATTTTGTGGGTCTTTGGGTCTCAAGCATCCGTACAATTCCCTAACACAAAATGGAGGGTTTTACAAGGGGTTTCAAAGGCTTCAAGGAGCCCATTGCTCAAGTTAAGTTTAGGCTTGTGAAATGGATTGATCAAGCTCTAATATCTCCATCAAGGTACTGTATGATCCTATTATTGGTCTCAAAAGTCTTGGATTTTATCTTTCAAGTCACCCCTGCAAGCAAAATAAGTTTTCACCTCCTTGTCCCTAGTCGGGCAATGACAGTGCTCGCCTAGGGAAATGTCTTAAAATTGGCCATACTTCTTGCTAGACCTCCACAAAATCTAATTACAATGTACATAGGCTCCTCTACCATGACTCAACTATTCATGATGAACACATGGTAGGGTTTCATGGGGGAGCCATGTTTCTACACCAAACTGTATACAAGCCAATGAACTGACAAAGAAAAAAGATTTAAACTAAGACTATCAAAACACCTACAAAAAACACCAAATGATACAGAATGGAAAAGAAACACAAAATGTGGATTGAATCCTTTTCCAAGAAAAATAATTACATTAGATGCTAGTGTTGCATCAAAACCTCAGACTGTGCTCACAAAAATAAGTAACATTGCTTAAATTCTTAAAACCAGAAATTGTAAAAGATGCTAACCTTGGGATTTGGGCCTATTAGGGATTATATAGCCTCTATCTTTGAGGTCTTGGGTGTCTAGGACAAATAATGACCTAAAATATTGGTCCGTCCTTTTAGGACAAAATTTGTCATGCAACTTTTGCAAAGTTGCAAAAGTTGTCATGACAACTTTTTAGCAACTTTTGCTAAATTGCTCATTTCTTCACTCAACCCTCACAAAGACTCATAGAAAGCTAATAAAACCTATTTTAATACATTTTGGGTCATGTTATACCAAAACCAAACATTTCACTCATATTTCAACACTTGTGCCCTTTTTAGCAACTTTAGGACCAAGCTAGGTCCTAAGGACACCTTAGCCTTATTGACTTGGTCTATCTACCCAAACCCTAGGTTAACTCAAACCTCTACCCTCCTAACACACCTAGGTCCTCTTGGAACCTTTTATTACCCTCTGGTCTGGCTAGGACTAGTACAAGCCAAAATAGAATTAGGACCTTCAAGCCAAAGTCCTAGGTGATCCTGCACCAGTCTTCCAGTAATTATGTTCTATTAGGAGCACCTATTTGAAGATTGGTCATTTGTTATAGATTTTTCACCTATCGTACGAATAGCTTAGTAGGCATAAGTGGGACATGTGCATTGATTCTAGATTTGGATCATTAAAAGGATTACCACTATGATAGGATAACACAAGATTGTATGTATATGTCATTTGTTGTGCATGATTCTGGTTTGACATGGACACATATGATGGTGCTTCAACTTGAGGTGGTGCAAAATATTTAAATGTTGGCTTTGCTGATGCAAAAGGATTATGCCCATTTGGATTTGTTGATATCCCAAGATTATAACTACTTGATCGTTGATTAGTGGAAAAATATTGAAGTATGATACATAGACCTTGATTGGGAGGTGCCCCTTGTTTGCACCTAACAATATGATTGCCTTGGTTTACACTAACACCTTGGGGGATTGTGTTGGTTTGACTACTTGTATGTCCCAAGGAATTGGGTGTTTGACTTGTTGTGGGTATGACATTCATCATACTTGCTTCTATAATTTAGGGATTGATAGTCAAATTGGATTGTGACATAATTGAGGACATATTGGCACTCGTGTTAACACTTGTATTTATTGGGTTGCTAACAAAGAGAATATTATTATATTGAGTTCAAAATTATATTGTTGAGGTTGTGACATATGTCTCATTGTGAGATACACTACGAGGGCATACTCGAAGATATTTTAGAAGATGTAGTTGCATGAGTAGCCCCAATTGAGTATGTTTGGGTCTGGGTTACTTATTCCATGATAATGGAAACACCAAATCCTATCGGTAATTTTGCTATGTTTTGTGCAAGTAAAAATATCGATTGGGGTCTGCATATAGTAGTGTGTCCATAACAACCACGATTCCAGGGTCTTGTAGTGTATTTTCAATTTCCTGTAGGTACAATGTGCCCTAATGTTTTCAATTAAATATTCATCTTTTGGGAAAGGTAAAGGGGGTAGTGGTGGCCTTCCCCTATGGGAACATTGTGAGGTTCATAATGTGATAAAGTCTATGTTGTTGGTCGGGTTAAAGGTAGGGTCATTGTTGGGATCCATTTGACCTTTGTTCCTCTATGATTGAGTAATTGACATATGAAAGTGACTCTAAGGGATACAATCTAGGAATGAGACTATGAATATACAAAATGTCAATTCTGACAACTAGGTAAGACGTTGTTTTGTTTTTATTTTTTATTTTTGGGGATGCAAGACTAAGGTAAATGCAATATGCAAAATCATGATTATGATGACTACATATGACTCTTTCTTTGGGATTTTTTATTTTTTGGAATGCAAGACTAAGGTAAATGCAATATGTAAGATGATGAATATGACAAGTAGGCATGAATCTATTTTTTTGGAATTTTTTTATTTTTTGGGATGCAAGACTAAGGTAAATGCTATATGCAAAATGATGACTAGGTATGATAGTAATTTTTTGTTGGAATTTTTGAAATTTTGGAATGCAAGACTGAGGTAAATACAATGTGTAAAATGATGATTATGACAACTAGGCAAGACTCTAATTTTTTGGGGATTTTTTTATTTTTGGGAATGCAAGATTGAGGTAAATGCAATATGCAAAATGACAACTGGGTATGACTCTAAATGTATGTAAGAAGGCCAGAATAATGAATAAGGTATGAACAAGAGTGTGAACAAAGGTCCCTAAAAGGAATTTTTTAGAAATGTTGAGGATAACACTTTAGGAGACAACCTAGGTAATTAAGAGAGTTTTATTGACCTCAAAATTGGGACAAAAATGACAAGTTAAAAAATTGTCAAGGTATTGACTGTGACAAAAATATGGTTGATATGAGGAGGTCAAAATCATTCTAAAAAATCACTATGAAAGTGGCTAAAAGTATACCCTTTAGTTTTGAAAGATAACCCTAGAGGTAGAATGTCAAACCCTAGGAAATGCTACCCATATTTTTAGGTTTTTTTTGGATTTCTAAAATATGCAAAGTTAAACATAATGATGTATGCAAAGAGGAACCCTAAATGATTCAAGAAATAAGGAAACCTGAAATAATGTATGCAACAAGGAAATCCTAAATGATATATGCAACCTATGGAATGTCAATCACTACATTTTCTATTTGAACATGGATGCCTGGTTTGTTTGGTAACCCTAATTTTGATTATTTTACAAATTTTTGGGACAAAGTATAGCAATTGCATCATAGAAATATAATAAATGCAACTTGGAATCCTATGAATGCATTGTAGAATTATGTAACTGCGTAGCAAAATTATAACAATTGTAGATTTTAATTAGTAGATGCATATCACAATTATGCAATTACATAGCAAATTTTTTGGATTGCATCGAAATGTTTGCTAAAATAAATTTTGAATATTGTGCATGTAAATCAAAGAATAATTGTGTAATAGGGACTAACAATTACATTTTTTTGTTCTAGAATGTCTGATAATCAATCAAATTTGCAAACACGCACACATAAGACAATATAGTTGTTGACAAACTTTGAACTTTTACTGATCTGTATATGTTCAAGGACTTTTTAAAGCCCCAATATTTCTATTGGTATTATCACAAATGAAAAGAACTTGAAAACGATCCTAACCCAAGGTCAAAAGCTCATTACAATATCTCAACCCACAACTTGGTATTCCGTTAGCTCAAACAACCTTTTCACACCCTAGGGTGCATCTATTTTTTGCCTTTTGCCAGAGTTTGGTCAAAGAAGAGTTATCTCAATTGAGTCAAACTCTTGGGAAACATATTGTGAGTATCTTTGAGGCTGATTCTTCCCTACCCTTGCACTGAAGATATTGTAATCTTCGAGAAATAAAGGGTGGCCTCTAAATTAAGTTTTCTAGTAAGATCCATAGTACTCACCCTAATGAGATTCAAGGGTGAGACACTTAAGTGTCTAATTAGCAACACCAAGTCCTTAGGCACTCTTCACCCATCTTGGACTATTCCTGACATATCGAGCCCAAGATAGTTCAAGTGTATTTAGACTAGGATTTTCTAGAGTGTTATTTATATAGAAGACGGAGGGCTTTATCACTTTGAGGTTGTTCCTTGAGGTGATAAAATCCCCAAGCATACCTCTCTACAAAAATGGGGCCGGGGGGGGGGGGTCGACAACATATTGTGCAAGTGCACCAAACACACTAGACATATTGATGAATTGTCAAGCTCAAATCCAAATGTAATCTAATCTACCAACAAATAGAACAAAAAAGGTCAATTTTATGCACCAAACAAAGTTTTAACTAATATAAGGCAAACAAGAGCTTCTTCCACGCTACACATTGCAAATCCAAAACTAGTAACCAGAATCCCTAAATCTAAGAATTAGATATCACTCAAATAAAGATTGCTAAGACTGACAACCAAATTATATTTTTCATAATAACTCATTACCATATTATAATACCTATTCATGGATTCTTGCTCCAATATTTCTTTTTTATCTTCTTTAACTGTCATTGTATGCTTGGCATTCTTGTTGATTCGGTTTTACTTTTTCCTCCTTTTGTATTCAGGTAGACGACTCAAATTGACTTTCCCAAGCTTTTCTATTTTGGGCATCTATTAGGCAATTGTGTCGCTTGATCGATAGATGTGACTCTGTAACTAGAAAATGTGGCTTGGAATACAATGATTGCATCTCTATTTGTTGTGAATGTGTCATTTAATAATCGATTGCATTGAATGGACATGTAACCACAAAAACCAAGAACAAAATCCTGTCAGAAACATAATAATTGCGTATCAGAAACATGCAATTGCAATGCTTGATCTGCAGTTGTGTTGAATCAATTTGAGCCTACATAGAATTAAAAACAACTAAAAAAATCAGTAATAAAAGTTGTTCACATTGGGTTCACCATAATGTGCAAGCTATAAAATGTCGAATCTGTAAATCTTATAATACGAATAATGAATCCAACTACAAAATATCCAACTTGTTACATAAATTAAACACCTACTAAAGAGAGATAAATAAAATTGATTACATTGTAAGATAAACAACTCAAATCAAATCAAATGCAAACAAAGTTTTGCCTTGTTTCTGTCCTTTTTATGCAATGTTAGCTCTCAATTTTGCTCAAAACATGAGAACACAAGAATTCAAGAATTATGGTTGTTGAACAATGAAGAATTATCTTCATTTTATAGATTTATAGACTTCAATGAACAATTTAGATTAAAGGGTGTTGAATGTTAATGAATGACTATGATTAGTCGGGACTCGATTGATTAGACAAATGATTGAGACAAATTGACAGTTGACTGGCAGCATACCATAGCTAATTGAATAGATAACTTGGCTGATTGAGAGTAGACTAAATTGATTGATCAGTGAACTGATTACATGATTGAGAAGACTAAATTGATTAAAAAAAGGAACTATTAGTCAGTGACAATTAAAATAGGTGGAACTGGAGGAATAATTAGCATTAAATAATTTAGAAAAACTATTTAATTGTGCATGAAGGGGAATAAATAAATTAAATAATTTATTTATTTTCATAATAACAAGTTTGCATAAGGGAAATGAAAAATTAAATAAATTGACGATTTATTCAATTTTAGAAGACATAGTTAGTAATTGGAATTATCAATTAATTATGGTGATAGTAGCGAAGAAGAATTTTTTAATCAAATAATATAATTATTTAAAATTTAAAGAAAAAAGATTAATTAAATGATAAAAACTATTTAATTAATTTTTTTAAAAATAATTAGGAAATCTTAACAAAATATTAATTAAAAGTTAAATAATTAAATAATTGATTGAAAAAATTCAGTTATTGGAATTGGAGGGAAATGAGGAATTTGAATTTTGAATTAGAAAAAATGACACACATTAATTAAATAATAAAGATTATTTAATTAATTAAGATGAACACTAGTAAGATTGTCGTGTGCAGGCGACAAAATAATTTTTAGTGTCTACACATCATTTCCAAGAGAAAGCACATAGTAAGGTCAAGCACTTTGTTATGGGCCTTAACACCATTTTTCAAAAGGTAGTTGATAAGGCTGAACTTGATCTTCCATCTTAGTTAGGCATCTATGATTTGTCAATGGATTGTGGAAATTTGATATTATAAATCTATGACGTTGTCAATGTTGATTTTCTCAAGCACTACCATGAGTCAACACTAAAGACTGAGCTAATTGTCAGCCATCCTACAAATGTTGTTCTTGATTTTCAGATGCCACTTGATTCTGATAGAGTTTTTGATACAAAGTCTCATTAAACATGACATGGCTCCACCACTTCCTACCTTGTAGCTAAGAAAGGTCGACTTTTGCATAAGGCCCATTGGATTTCTCACCATCAACTATCTCAAGAGTTTCCTTTTCTTTTGAAAGCATTAGAGTCCAATGCCAATATTGTTGGGAGGAATGATGAGGATTCATAGGGTATAGGCTAGAGAATAGAATTTAAATTATTTTATAATATTTGTTAGTTTTTATCCTATGTAAAAAGTTAGAAGCTAAAAGTCAAATGTTATTTTCCTAGTTGTTAGAAAGTTAGTATTTAAATTTTAAGAGGTTAGTAGAAGTTAGAAATTGTTATTATTTTGGTTATTCTTGCAAAGATTTGGATGATATCCCAAATCTTTGATTTTGACACACACAATGTCTATACAATAATATGTATTTTGCTCCTTCTAGGAGCATATATTGGAATGCAGGTTTTACAATGTATTTTTTTTTTCCAGAGATTATTGTCTTTTGTTTTGCAGAGATCTTTGGTATTTTGTTTGTAAATTCAATCTTCAACTGTTGGTTAGCTTGCCTATTTCCATATCAAACAATTAGAAGAAAAGAGTTTTCTATACATATGAATATCATAATTCCTCTTATATATTAGAATTGATAATGTCATGAGAATGTGTATAAGGGAGGATGAGATACATGACATACTTCATGGTTTCCATGATGAGCCATGTGTGGGCATTTTGCAGCCAAAATGACTACCATGAAAGTGCTTAACATAGGCTATTATAGCTATAACATCCTACCCATAAAGACTACTCGAGCCAACACTTATAGCTATGACATCCAAAATTCTTGTATCTATCAGAACCCACCCCAATACCATTAGCCATGACATACCTTAACAAAATGCCCCCAACATGCTAGACTATACATTATACTTGAAGAACATAGCCAAAAAGTAGAGATTAACAAACATACTCAAAATTCTAATCCCATGACAACAACAACCTTCAACCTCCTTTGTCATCCATCACATCATCCTCCTCTTCCTCAACATCTTCTACCAAAGTGTCTGCCCAACGATAATCTCTAGCTTCCACTCCTTCCACACAACCCACTCCTATAACTCATTGAAATGCCTCTTGAAGTTCAATTTTTATTTTTAAGGGTTTTAACACACGTGCAATTATAGGTTGAACCTCTTTAGCTAAGAGCGACATGATCACAACCTCATTCTTCAAGAGTCACGTGCCTTGTACTTATGAAAGCAAGCTTGATCTTTGACGGGCTCATTCAAAACCCTTCAACTTCAGCATTAATCTGATCTAACTTCATAAAGTTGGAATGTGATTTTGATCATTGGGTCTTAATCTTTAAAAAAAGTGTTTTTAATTAATATTTTTTAATAATAATTAATGTATAATTCCCAACTCAAAATTATACTTTCATTAGGTAGAAGCGGTCAAAATTACAGAAAGTGGCTGATTAGGGTTTGGCGCATAGCTCAGGGATGGCATCCTTCGCAGAGGCTCCCCCAGGCGATGAAAAGGCTGGAGAGAAGATTTTCAAGATTAAATGCGCACAGTGTCATACAGTTGACAAGAGCGCTGGTCACAAGCAAGGTGCATATCCTTTCATCTTTCTACTGTAATTTTGGCCGTCTCTAGTTTATAATGTGAAATTTTTGAATATGTGGCTTATGGTGCAGGGCCAAATCTTAATGGCTTGTTTGGGAGACAATCTGGAACCACTGCTGGCTATTCGTACTCTGCTGCCAACAAAAGCAAGGCAGTGATCTGGGGAGAGGACACCCTTTACGAGTATCTCCTCAATCCTAAAAAGGTATACAGCGCCTCATTACTTTGCACGCGAAACAAAACAATGCATGTATTGTTCACTCCAGGTCCTGTTGCTTTCCTGCATCGCATTACCTGATTAGTTCTTTTCTTTTAATTTTTTCCCGAAACAGTTGGGTAAGGAATAAGCTGAATTTCACTATTCATTTAAATTTGAAAGAATATTTATTTTCTGAGGTCATGGAGCTTGGGCTGCATTTTGAGATTACCGATGTCCTGTTAGTATTTACTCCAAGTTTTGAGCTTATGCACTCGGTTTTCCTTTTTGATCTCTTCCATTTTCATTTCTATTTTGATTTTGAGTTGCTTAAAGCAGTTTGATCTTTATCGGTCGCCATTAACTCCATTTGGAAAAAAACAAACTTAGCGAATTCTCCTCTGGAGACATATAACTTGATTTTGTTTGTAACCATGTCATCTTGCCCAATTAGTATTTTTGTTGGGAAATCTTTGTGTAAGGACACAAACAGTCATAAAATTATATTTCTAAAAATTACTCATAATTTTCCATAAAATAATAAAGGAATAATGTACATCAAAGTTCAATTACAATGTTCATCTCATGAAGAGGAATTAATACAATAAAAGGGACCATCAAGGTCGATTACATCAAATAATATGTACAATGATATTACATAACAATGAAGCCTATGGTCGTCAGAGACTCCTCTCCATCTCCTATCGTGAGACAAGAATCTCGTCAAGGCATTTTTTCACCTAACCACAAAGCGTAAGATTCCCCAATGCTCTTTATGTAACAAGGAGCTTTGGGGAAGCTTACACTTTTGTATTTGGGTGGAAAATAGATCACATTCTCGTCTCATGGTCGCAAATGGAGAGGAGCCCGTGGTGACTGGAGGCTTCATGTTAGTATCATTGTACATATTATTTGATGTAATTGACATTGATGGTCCCCTTCATTGTATTATTTCTCTTCATAAGATCAACATTGTAATTGAACTTTGATGTACATTATTTTTTTATTATTTTATGGAAAATTATGATTTTTTTTAAAAAAATATAGTTTTATGAATATTTATGTCCTCATATTTTGGTATCAGAGTTATAGTTTTAACATTAGGGTCTCGTTGTCTACCTTGCTAAGATGTGAGCTTTGGTGCAAGACAAACATATTCAATTGAAATGGCTACTAGAAGTGCTAGCTGCAATGGATCTAGCAATAGTCCGAACAATGAGTAGAATGAGAGGTTTGACCAGACCCTTAACCTTTTGACCCAACAAGGAGCTAGGACAAACAATCTTGAGAAGGATGTTAGAGGAATCTAAGGAGGTCAAAATGAGAACCTTGGAAACGAAGATTAGAGGAATGAGGAGTAGAATCAAAGATATGTAGATAATGGAAACAATCGAGGTAGGATTGTGAAAGAACTAAGTAAGGATTTCAAAAAGGTTGCACCACCCAAATTCAATGGCAAGACTATGGAAGATGGAGTTGAGTCCTAGATGATTGAAATGGAGAAGTACTTTGAACACTGTAACCTATCAATAAGTCCAGGGCTATGTGGGATGCACATCGGCTTACTAGAGAGGCAGCCAATTAATTAGTGGGATAATGAGAGGGTAGAGAAGCATTTGCTACCAGGGGAGGTAATTAGAGAATAATTACTTCAACCTTTTAGGAAGAGTTGACTACCTCGACACTTCTTCGACAAGAAGATGACCGAATTTCAAAACTTGACCCAAGACAATATGATAGTGACACAATATTGGTAGAAGCTCTCTCATTTGCTGAAATGTGTACCATAATGCTAGATGGACATACATTTTAGAATCCTTAAGTTCATTTTGGGACTGCAACTCCAAATTGGGGCCAAAGTGGATATACACAACCCTATGACGATGGATGAGATATTTGAAAAGGCAACAAAATAGGAGCACAAATTTCTACAAATGGTTAGTTTTTGTATAAGTCAAACAGTCAACATTGCATTGGGATATGGAAAGAGGAAATTCCAAGGCAATAATGAGTAGAGAGGCAATTCACATTAGATTTAGAACCTCAAGGGGAATAAGGATATGTAGGGAAGAGCTTCAGGGAGTTTCAACGGGAGCACCAGAAGGCCTAACACTAATAATATTAACAACGAAAAGAATGATTTGGAGGGAAATAAACTTGAGGGACAAAGATGAACCTGTATGGGTGCCAATACTTGTCCCCAACAATCATTTGCATGGAAAGGGAAGAAACAACAAAAGTAGACAAAACATCATATTCATGTAGCAGTTGACAATAGGCAAGCAAACTTCCAAGCTTCATCAATCCAATTTTCCTGTAAGCTCTACAACCAACAAGTTTCTATTTTAACTGATATAGGAGCTACACAATGTTTCATTGATCCTAAACTATTATCTAAGTTACCTATTAGAGTGGGTTATATGTGTGATCCATGGACAATACAATATAGAAACCGAGCAAAGAAAATAGTAGACTAGTGTCTTGTATGCAGTTTGTTGGAACTTTCGAGTTTCCAAACTCTAGTCAATTTATATGTGGCCCTCTAGGTTCTTATGATGTAATCCTAGGGATTGATTGGTTGATTGAACATAAGGGTGCAGTCAATTGTCAAAACAAGATTGTGATATGCTTTGATGACTAGGAAATCTTGTAGAGGTACATGGTATTCAACAACCAATTGAGCTTAAGCAAATTACAGCCATGCAATTGAAGAAAGCACAGAGCAAAGGGTGCATGATCTATGCTATCTATGTTGGAGATCTTGAGAACACCATTCCGACAATTGATAATTATCCTATCCTCAAGGAGTTTCAGGATGTGTTTCTAGAAGAGTTACCTAAATTCTTTATAGATTTGCTTCCTAGAATTGAGCCTCAGTCTAAGGTTCCTTATAGGATGACAACAATGGAATCATACGAGTTGAAGGTTTAGTTGGAGGAATTCATTAGACATAGTGTGTCAACATGGGGAGCATGAAAGCGCCAGTGGTTTTTGTTAAGAAGGATGATACCTTTCGATCATGCATTGATTACAGGATAGATGAACTTTTTGACTAGATGAAGGGAGCTACCAGATTCTCAAAAATTGACCTAAGATATGGATATCACCAACTCAGGATTAAGGAGATTGTTTCAAAGATCGCTTTCTAATCTCGATATGGTTATTACGAGTTTGTTGTGCTACCTTTTGGGTTGACTAATACAACATTAACTTTCATGAATTTGATGAACAAGGTGTTCAGGGATTGTCTAGATGCTTTTGTTTTAATATTTATTGATGACATCCATATTTAGTCCAAATCCTTAGAGGAGCATGGGAAGCACTTGAGAATAGTTTTGTAAGTCCGAGGGATCACAATCTTTATGGTAAGTTATTGAAGTGTACTTTCTACCGAAGAAAGGCACATTATTTAAGCCACATCATCTTAATAGAGTCACAGTTGATCCAAAGAAGATCAAGGCTATTGTGGAATGCCATAATGGTCTACCCCTCAAAATGTTATTGATGTTTGAAGCTTCAGGAGACTTGCTGGTTATTACAAGAAATTTGTCGAGGGATTCTCTAAGAGTGCAACACCAATCCCCTCAGTAGAGGAAAGGAAGGAAATTTGAATGGACAAGAAAATATGAACAAGCCTTCCAACTTCTAAAATAGAAGCTCACTTCAACTCCTATCCTATCTATACCTAATTCGAATGGGCAATTTACAATTATTATAGATGCATCAAGAGAAGGTGTAGGAGGTGCGTTGATGCAAAATGGCTAAGTGGTAGCCTATGAGTCTAGGAAGCCGAAACATACGAACTCAACTATGAATCGCATGACTTGGAGTTGGTGGCTATAGTTCACGCTTTGCAAATGTGGAGGCATTACCTTTTGGGAAAGCCTTTTGAATTGAAAACAAATCATTTAGGCCTCAAGTCCATATTCATGCAACTGAACCTTAATGCTCGATAGGTAAGATGGCTCGAGTTCCTTAATGAGTATGTTTTCAGGACAAAGTACATTAAGGCTAAAGTAAACATGTTGGTTGACACCCTTAGTAGGAGGAGACACTTGGCAGTCATAGCTATAACTAGGACAAATTTGAGGCAACAAATTTTGCGGAATCTTTAGGGAGATGACAATTATTCATTGGTCAAGTCAGCGCTAGAGGAGGATCCATTTAATTACTGTTTTGACGGGTATATCTTTGAACATGGTTGGATCTTGAGGTATCAAGGGAGGATGTATATTTTAAACCAAGGAGGGTCGAGGAGGTTAATCTTGGAGAAGATGCATAGTGCACCATATTTAGGGCACCTTGGTGTGAACAAATGATAGTAGACATGAGACCTTTATATTTTAGGCAGGGCTCAAAAAGGATGTGATAACATATGCGGCCTAATGTTTTGAATGCCAACAAGTCAAGGCTGAGCATATTCAACCAGCAGGATTGTTGTATCCACATGGTATATCAGAGTACAAGTGGTAAGTTATTAGTACAAATTTTATCTAGGTGTTGTCTAAGTTTAAAAACAGACACTATGTTATCCTTGTAGTTGTAGATGAACTCACCAAGGTAGCACATTTTAAACTAGGTAATCTTAAGGATGGTTCTTTGGCTCGTGCAAAAAAAAATGTTGAGATTTTCAGATTACACGGAGTGCTCGAAACAATCATTTTAGATTGAGACATGAGGATGAGCTAAAATGTTGTCTTAGGAACAAAGTTGAATTTTAGCACAACCTATCATCTACAGATAGATGGACAAATTGAGTGGGTGAAGCAGGTAATGGACAGATTCAGGTCACATCTCAACTTTGTGTGGACTTAATTTCATGAGACATTTTGGACTTGACTTACCATGACTAGAATAATAATCAAAACTTTGACAATAAATTAGATATGCTGTGAATTTTAATCAAATATGCATAGTGAAAATTAATATTGAATGATCATTCTCAGTGATTAAAAATTCAAAGCATATCTAATTTATAGCCAAAGTTTTGATTATTATTCTAATCATGGCAAATCAAGTCCAAAATGTCTCATGAAATTAAGTCGACACAAATGAAATTAAGTGGCATACTTCCCCACTAGGAAGAGACATCAGCCCGATGTCTTATTAAACACACACAAAACAAAAGTATGTAAGAATATCTAAGATTTCAAATGTGGAAAAGTTTTTCAATATCCCTAGCATTCTCCCATGTGGCACAATTTTCAAAGTATTGGTTCACCGGACCTTATATTGCACAATATCCTTGTTGCACAATCTAATCGTGCACCTATCAATAACTTGAGTGGGCTCCACTAGCACCAGCGCCTGTAAGGCACGCCGATCGAGTATGTGAAAAGCATCAGGGTGATATGGCTTAAACAAAGAAAGATGAAATATATTGTGGATTTGGGGAAGAGTAGGTAGTAGAGTGAGTCCATAGGCAATTGGGTTCATTTCTTCCAAAATGTTGAAGGGTCCCAAGCTTTGAAGACTTGCCAAAAGAGATTGAGCTCTTATGAAGTTTGACCCTCAAGAAGACCTTATCTCTAGTTGAGAATTGTCTGAATGTCCTATTCTTATTTGTGTAGCTCTTTTGTCTATCTGCAATTTGTTTCAATCTCCTTTTAATCAACTTCATTTGCTCTTCCACTTCTTTGAGCATTTTGGGTTTGAGAACAACTCTCTCCACCATCCTATCTCAACTAATAGGTATGCGATACTTCCTCCCATAAAGGGCCTCAAATGGTGCCATTCCCAAATATGCATGATGGGAATTATCATACGCAAACTCCACTGAAGGAAGATAGACTTCCCACTTATCCTATTGGTCCCATACTTTGAGTTAGTCCTCCACTACTTTATTCACCCTCTTAGTCCCTTCATTTGTTTGTGGATGATAAGCTGTGCTAAAAGTCAACTTCATTCTTAAGGTGACATTCAAGGTTGTCTAAAATCTAGAAGTCATCCTAGTGTCTCAATCTGAATTGTCTTGGGCATTCCATGTAATTTGGAAGTCTCCCAGACAAATTTCTTTGCTAGGGTCAAGGAACCATCCTTGAGATTTGCTAGTATAAAATGCGCTACCTTGGTGAGTTTATCTATAACTACCAGGATAACATTTTGCTTGTTTTTAGACGTAGGCAACCCCTAGATAAAGTCTATAGTAATAATATGTTACTTGTACTCAGGTATACCATGTGGATAGAACAATCTCGCTGGATGAATATGTTCACATGTGTTATCACATCCTTTTTGGGCCTTGACAAAAAATATAAAGGTCTCATGTCCGCTACCATTTTGTTCACAGTGGGGTGCCCTAAATATGTGCACTATGTATCTCCAAGATTAATTTCTGCAACCCTCTTTAGTGTGGAACATACATCCTCCCTGGGTACCTTAGGATCCCATCATGTTCAAAGGTATATTCGTCAAAATGGTAATCAGATGGGTACTCCTTTATTGCTGACTTGACCAATGAATAATGGTCATCTGCATGAACATTCTGCAACACATGTTGCCTCAAATTTGTCCTGGTTGTAGCTATGACTACCAAGTGTCTCCTCTTGCTACGAGCATCAACTACCCTATTTTCTTTACCCTTAATATACTCTATCTCAATGTCATACTCACTAAGGAACTTGAGTCATTTTCACTATCATCTGAATTCATCTGTGTGTGTATGTGTAGATCCGACCACACCATTGCTGCTAGAAGGCTAGATTATGTTTGCTTGGGCCACATTCTTGCTTTCACAGTAGTAGATGGAGAGGAGTCTGCGACGACCAAAGGCTTCATTGTTATGTATAGTATCATTGTACATATTATTTTGACGTGATTGACCTTGTTGGTCCCCTTTATTGTATTATTCCTCTTCATGATATGAACATTGTAATTGAACTTTGATGTACATTATTCTTTTATTATTTTATGGAATATGAGAAATTTTCAGAAATCTAGTTTTATGAATGTTTATGTCACGAGAAGCATTTTACTTTTATTTATTTTTTATTATTTTGCTTGTGTCATACACTACATCACTACAAAATGTCAATTTATTTTATATTCTCAATCTCGCAACAATGCTATTTATGAATTCTTGATTTGATATTTATATGCATTGAAGAGGTTATACAACTACTTCATGTTTTCCACCCTTCCTTTATACGTCAATTGCAAGCACATATGCTTTTCTATGTAATTTTCCTAATCTACTAAATTCTCACTATGTATACACACACACATAGTGACATCTTAAGTCTTGCAATGAAATCAAAATTGGTGAATTTAATTGTAAGACTTAAGGTCTCACTGTTATTTTGAAATTTTTAGTTTCAAGGGAGCTAAAGCACAAGGTTTTTTGTGTGTGTTTATTGTCACTTTTCTAATGTGGAGATATCCTACCCAATTTACTGAAATTGCTGAAAACTCTTCACTATGACATGTCTTATTTTTGCCAATAAATTCACCAAAGTTGATTTCATTATTTGAGTTAGGGTCTCAATGTTAATCTCCTTAACTTCAAAGGTGCTTGCGTATGAGATTTTCTAAGCATGCTACTTATAAATGAGTTCACGCTTTTAAAAGTACCACTTAGTCAAGCATTTGTTAATATGATTACGTCTTAATTCGTTTTAATGCAACCACTTAAAATAAAATTTGCAACATTTGGCATAATGTGATGCACTTTGGTAGGATCCTTATAATCGTTTTGTGTTAATTGCTAGAACTTATCATTTAGTGGAGAGTGTCTACAACTTGATCACCATCAAGTGCAGATCCTACGAAGTGGTAAGCTTTCATGCAACAAGTAGGACCAGTCAATGCTAGCTTGCTTGATTATAAAACAGGTGTCGAGCTTGTTTTGATCCATGTAGAGAAATGGAAGGGAGCTCATTTTTTTGTTAGTTTCAAAATAAGGGTGAACTGGGGAGGAGGGAAAAGAAGTGATAAACTTTGGACAAGAAACGAGGATCAAAATGCTTTGGAATTTGAGAAGGTGAAGGTATTGTTGTGACATTTTTACACCATCGCCCCATTGCAAATGGGACCCCATCTTTTCGTGTGTAGTTGTTAGGTTTTGGTAGTTAAGGTGACAATTCAGAGCTCAAAGGTTGAGGAGTGGTTAAGTGATTAAATTTGTTCGGGTTGTAAGTGCAGGAGTATCAAGGTTAATAGGTCAAGTTGTAATGGTTTGAGGTAAAATTTCGAAGTGCATGAATATTTTGACTAGTCAAATGGTCTGAAATATGCTATAATGACAAATTTTATGTATAAGGGCTTTAAAATCCCTATAAAAATTGATTTTCCATACTTCAAATATATAAAAATCTTATGAAAATCAAAATTTCCCTATAAAATTGCACTTTGTCCCTATGGAAATAGAACTTCCACTCCAAAAATGCACGATTTCCCTATGGAAATAGAATTTCCACTGTAAAAATGATCAAAGTCCCTATGAAGTGTGGGTTTCCACCCCAAAAATGCACAAAGTCCATATGAATGGTGAATTTCCACTCGAACAATTATGAAAGTCTTTTAGGGAGTTGTTTTTCCACTCTTGGAGAGCAAAACAAGCGAAAAAACTAAGTGTTGGGACCATTAGTACCTATAGGCGTCGAATTTCCCCACCTGGACATAGGAACAAGGTCAAAATGCAAAGAGTCCCTATGCATGTTGATTTTCCACTAGTTCCACACTTAGAATATTTTTGAACATGAGTTGGAGGAAGTCCTTAGAATATTTTTGAACATGAGTTGGAGGAAGTCCTTGTGATTAATGAATCTCCACTTGTCCCTGTGCATATAGAATTTCCCTCAGTCCTTGAGAGGGTCGTTTTTCCCCTTGAGGGCCATTTTGGATGGATGAAAACATGAGGTACTGGGATCAGATTTGTCCTAGTGAGAGTCGATTTTCTCTTTGGTGGACAAATGGACAAATGGACAAATGAAATAGATGTCCTTGTGAGGATTGATTTACTTCTTTGGGAATGAATAGAGGGAACAAAGCAAATATAAAGGATTCTAATTGTCCCTATATGAATCAAGTTTCCCTAAGAGGCAAAACTTAAGAGGCAAAAAAGTCTAATCCCACATTGGCTGTGGAGATGTACAGCTGAGACCAAATCGCTTTAAATTGCCATTAATAACAAGGATTAAACACAATGCAAAAAGACAATTCAAGTTGCAGGCTGAAGAAGATCATTGGAGGCTGAGAAATAGAAGGCTCGGCAAGGAGGAAAGGATCAGATCCAAACAACCATCAGTTAGGAGAAGATATCAGATTTGTGAAGAAAATCAGAGATGAGGAAACATCGAAAGATGCTGAAGACTGTGAACGTTGTTTGAAAACTCAAGGTCCTAATTCTGAACTTCACAAACCAAAATCTGATTATTGACATTGCAAGGTTGAAATCAGAAAATTAAATTAGAGATATAGAGGCTAAGAAGTCCAGGTGTTTCAGAGTAAAGTCTGAGAATATCTCTCAAAAAGAGGCGGCGATTTTGAAGAAATTCAAAAAAATCCCAAGATTTGTCCTCATCCAATTAGACACGAGGCAAAGAGCCAGAATAAGATTTCTTTGTGCAAAAATCAGAAAATCTAAGAGAAAAGTTGCACTAGTCAAAATCACTGATTGTCTTCAGAATTCGTTGAAATCAGATTGGTTCCAGGTTTAATAATCAGACCTTAGGGATATGAAAGTCCCATCACTGAAAGCTGAAAGAGCCTGAATTGCTCCAGACTTGGGCCATTGGCAGCCAGATCATCAACCTTGGAACATAAGTAGTATTTTCTAAATCAGTGATTGGTTTTCAAGAAGGCTTTAAGCCAAATTGGCAAGGGCTAAAGAAGGATTTGCTCTAGGAGATTAAGTTCAAACACAAAACATGACTTCCACATCAAGAAGGATTTCAGAGAATCAGTTGCACAAGGAATTGACTAAGTCTACAAATGGAGATGACAAGGAATCCCAACAATAAAGATATTGCAAGATCAAAAGTTCCTGGGACCATTGAATTTTCACTCAGCATTCAAAGGGAACAAAATAAAGATCAATATTATAGGGACTTTAGGTTGTCCCTATCACTATCAATTCTCCACCTAAAGGAAAATATGCAGTAAAAGATGAAGTTTCGTAAGGACTCCAATCCATCCCCATTCCTATTGAATTTCCACTAGTTGGAAATGAATGAACATTGATCAAATTTTATAAGGACTGAATTTTTCCCTATCCCAGTTGTATTTCCACTAAGTGGGAAATGAGCAATGATTGAGCAAAGGTGAAATAGATTAGTCCCTATAACTATCGGTTTCCCACTTGGAAGATTTAGTAAGATTTTAAAGGCAAATCAAAGACAGATTTAAGAATTTCCACCATAGAATTTGATGAAAGAGAAAAGGGAAGACTAGTGTGAAATGAAAGGGATCAAAGTGAAGGAATCCTTATGACTATCAATCCTCTCCTTGAAGAGCAATATTGCCTCTTTTATCCCACATGCCTAGTGTGGATGGAGGAAATCAATGAGAACTCAGTAAAACCCCCCAGTGAATGCAAGGGAAGAGTTGGCTGAAAGTGAATCATAGCATGGAATAAAAGGATAAGGCTCGGCCTCCTTAGTTAAGGGATACAATCCTCTTGAGAGATATATAAAAGGATCGATGAGAGCCATTTAAACACCACTGCAGACCTAAATTCCAAACATTGTGAAGGAAGCAAAATCAGGATTCTTTGCAAATCCAATTTCAAAATCTAATGCCCAAATCCAGTTCAAGACTCCAATCTGTGTTTTGTCCAATCCAAGCTAAAATCTCATTGAAGAATTGCTTATCATGAATATGTTTTAAAGTTTTGCAAAATTTACTTGCATTCTATTTTATTCATTGCTTTGATCTGAGTGTTTTGTCTTGTTTTGCAAGGATTATTGCATGAAGCTGGATTGAGGAAGATCGTTGAAGAAGATGATATTCAAATGGATGCCTCAAGGAAGGAATCATTTCAAGCTCAAGCCACCATGAAGAAAGGACATAAAGGACAAGTTCAGGTTCAGGGACAAGATTCACATTATGAAGACTTCAAAAGTAGCTCCACAAATCAAGAGGATCACCATGGGGATAAAGATGATAAGAAATCTTAAACGCTGAAGGTCCAAATACAAAGAACTCAGCTACCACAAGGACTAAACATCTAGGAGAAAGAATTCCAAGAACAATGAAGAGTTCCTATGGATAAGGAAGTGGAATTCAAATAAAGATAGCAAGAGAAAGAGGCATACATATTCTTGAGGATGAGTTGTTGGATGACTAAGTGTCTTCCTGTTGGTTCTCCTACTTTTAAATTTTCCTATTGACCCACAGGGGGGTGCCTCATTATCATTGGATGGGCATTTAATGCTTGTAGCAACAGCAATTAGGGTTTGTCATGGATTAATCTGGGCCATTGATTTTAAATCAATCCCGACCGTTCATTGTTTTTAGGGCTCCTATATAAACCCCTCTCTTATTTGTAAAAGGGAGAGACTTGGAGAAATTGTTGCCATAATGCTATCAAAGCAATTGCTAATTCATTGTTTGTCTTCATGGTGGATTACTTGTGTTACTTTGGTGTATTGCATGGTTTGTACATTTCCTCACTTAGATTAGGATTTTATTTCATGTTGTTTAGAAGTAGTGTTTAATTGAATGGAAGTAATTGTGAATCAATCTTTGTTGAACTCACATAGACCAAACCACTAGCTGCTTGTTGCTTGTAAGTTTGCCTTGCGTGGTCAAATGACATAACTATGAGATTTACTTCGATTATTGCTTGATCATTGATAGGCATCGATGGAATAGTAATAGTTTTTAATATTTTTGAATCAAAATAATGTAAATGCAATATATAGAAAACCAGAAAAGCATACGAACAGATGACACCATTATTTACCTTGGGAAAACCCTCCTACTCGAGGGAAAAACCCAGCCACACCCGAAAGATAGATCCTTTATTTAGATCTCAAAATAAATACAAGTATTCTCGCTTATAATTGAAGTCTCCAACTAGTCAATCAATACGCCTTACTTTTCTCTTATCAAAAAATGTCTCACAGTCTCACAGACTTCTGAAACAACTGATTACAAACATAAAGAATCACATAGACTGCTCAACGATCACCCACATAGATCGTATACAAATAGATAATACAAAATGACTGAATTTGAGCACATATACTCTTAGTGCGATTGTTCCAGAACTCACAACATACTGAAATATATGATAACTGCAGATACATAGAGACTCATGTATCCTCAGAGCAGGATAAACCCACAACCCAATGTCATAATACATTGAACACTCTCAACAATCCAGCACGGTAATATGCTACCGTAAATACATAAAAATCATCAATATTGAAATGACGACAAAAGGAAAACTTCGCAGCACACTCGATCAAATGCACACAGCAAGCTTTAAAACATCTATGATGGATGATATGCACCTTCTGTCATGAGACAATGAACCAAATTTATAAAACAAAGGAGGCTTATTGAATAGAGAATGTCGTAACACAGAACAGACTGCCGTGTCTCATCTATCTTCTTGAAACGACAAATCTCTACAAATTCTCTACCGTAACCTTTCATTGACACCCACAGATAACATATCAACTGAATGTCTTTCCAAAAATGCTGAATATGAGCTGTCGGCAGTTATAGAACAAAAACGACATCTTCAATATGTGATCTGACGATATTAAAGAACCAATGACATCAAAGAATGAACCGACGACTCCAATACATAAACCGTCAACACTTACATTTTCATTAATCAACGATATTCTCTACCGGCAAATCATTTCACCCGCACGGTGCCAAGTAAGTACACACAAGGCACAAAAAAATGAAGGAAAGATCATGATGCCAAATAAGGAAGCCTCGAACACATGATGCCACGTAAGCATGAACAGAGATAAAGAAATACACGCAAGTTGACAAAGTTCTTTAGTTTGCCAAAAGGGAAGATTAGAGAACACCAATGCGAGTAAAGATCTATCTCGCAGCTACCCAAAAACTCAACACTCCCTTTTAGCAAGAGAGAGATCTTCAGTATGTCATCTCATGACAAGTGCACATAGCTGCAACCAAAAAAAAAATGTCAACAAAAATCTCATCATAGATTTTTCTCAATAAAAATTGTTATCTCATCATAACAATATTCACCATAGCTACTACTAGAGGGTGAATCAGAATAACAAAAAATAAAGTCATGGAGTCACATACACACAAGTGTAAAGTCATGGATTCTCTCACATGACATCCACCATGGCTACTCCTAGAGGGTGGATCCGCCATAGCTACTCCCAAAGGGTGGAACAAACACAAGTGTAAAGTCATGGATTCTCTCACATGACATCCACCATGGCTACTCCTAGAGGGTGGATCCACCATAGCTACTCCTAAAGGGTGGAACAAACACAAGTGTAAAGTCATGGATTCTCTCTTATGACATCCACCACGGCTACTCCCAGAGGCTGGAACAAGGGCTTTCACCCCAAACTTCTCTCTCATAGAGAATAATGCATTAACAAGGGTTTACACTTCAAACTTGTCTCTCACAGAGACAAAGAAGAATGCATTAACAAGCACTTCAAACTTCTCTTTCACAGAGAAGAATGCATTAATAAAGGCTTTATGATGTTGTGGCTTCCTCTGAAGCTCTAAGCACTAACATCAACCTCTTGAGCTCCTCGTCCAAGGTTGCCTTTAATGGTTTGTGAAACTTCCTCTGAATGTTAACTCCTCTTCGAAGAAACTGATCACAAGTATAGACTCTTCCTCTTCGAGAGATGTCTCAACTTAGTCCTTAAGGACAACAGGGGAAGGCCCCTCCAATTTGAAGACAATCATCCCTTCAATATTCCAAATTATTAAGGAACTCAATCGTGATGAACCAACAGGTTTAGGGGGCCCTCAAGCAAATGCAATGTTCTTGACTCAAAAAGCATTCAAACAGCATCACCTTCACGTCTATGGCTCATTCTGCATCTGCAACAACGCCGACAGTGCAAATCGATCTCCACCCAATAGATTGCAACAAAATTTCCCAACTCTACTGAGGCGACATCATTTGTCTTTTCACTTGATAATAATACTAATGATTTTATTGATTATTGATATTTGCCACTCGATAATTATCCTTCACTTATTGATTTAGCATGATGAATCGATGAGTCAAGTACTGCTGTGAACAATCATTGATAGTCAAAACTAATCATTGATTAGTCGACTTCTTTGGATCGAGATTATAATCTCTGTAGTATTTATTAGTGTCAAAGCTTGACCAATCGTTACTTTGGCAAGATGCTTGTGGTTTGCTTACCGATGATCGATGACTAATCAAAAAATAACTCCTCAATTATCTTCAAGTCATTGTTCTTAAATGTTAATCGATGCCTTCTGCACATTACCGATATTGTTTATTTCCTTCAAGGAATATGTCTTAGCTGGTTATCTTATCTGTATAACATATAATTCTAAGTGTTGTCCAAAAACATCATTCTACTTCAGCCGATCCTTGTTATGAAGGTAGATCTGATGTGAACAGTATTATGAAACCATTGTTAAATTTATTATCATCAAACCATATTGATATTCGTTTCAGAGAGTAATCTTTGTTCATGCCATCGAGTATGGACAAACTTATAATCAGTGCAGGCAATTCTTATTATCAACATGTGTAGTATCAATATTGGGGTATCCAAGCATGATCGCCTTCATTGGCTAGAGTCGAACTCCATGCTTGGCTTTAGATTTCTTCTATTCAAATTGCTATTTGACATATATATATATATATATATATATATATATATATATATATATATATATATATATATATATCAGTGAAACACGGGGACTCGCACCCCCCTCAAAATCTCAAAGTACCCGTCCCCGAGACGTCCCCACACTGGGTACTTGGAGTACCCGAGTACCCCCACCTCCGCCATTCCGCAACCACGCCGCTAGCGGGACAGGTACTTGAATTTCTATTTTTATTTTTATTTTTGAATGTTCCTATTGGGTATGTACTATGTTACTATGTTGAATGTTCAATGGTTCTAGTTCATGTTGCAATTTTGCTATGATCAAGTATTTCAATTTGGTATGTTATACTGAAACATCATTTCATAACTAGCATTTCAAGTTCTCTATATGTATAGTATACATCACCCCCCCTACCCCCTCGCCCCTTGCCGCCGTCCCCCCACCGTTCCCTCGCCGTCCCGAAAATGAGGCCTTTTGTCCCCCCGTCCCGGAAATTCGTCCTGGCGTCCTGACGTACCCAAGCACTTGTGTTACACTGCTATATATATATATATATGTGAATCAATTCTGCCTGATATATATTTGAATCGATTCTGCTTTTCCATTTGCTGTTTATGTGCCCAGATTACTCCGTTTGCTCTTCCGTCTCCATGTTAAAATCCCCGATCTGAATGGAATTTTTGTGCTTTGTTTCCACTCCAAGTATTAAGACTGTTTTCTCATTATCTCGCTTAAATCTAATTTGATTGCGAAGCCTCTGAGGAGAATGGTGGCCCACACGAAAGACAGAGTTCTGAGTCCACTGACAGCTTTCTTAAGAAGGGCCAGCCTTTTATGGCAAACACCAATATTTTCTTTTCCGGTGCTGCTTTGATAACCGATGTCTGTGTCTGCAACCTTGTTGGATGCACTTCTGAATTCATGTAACTCTGCCGCCTATGGGACTCGTGGAATCTCTTATTTCAATTACTTCAGCTTGTGATTCCATTGGAAAATCTTGTTGGCCTGCAATTGCGGATTGAATATCTAACCGCACGCTGCTCTTTGCCTTATTATTATTGGAGTTCTGCATCGAATATCTCCACAAACTCAATATTCACCACAAACTCAATATTTGTTTATAAATATATTTGTCTTGCCTGGTTTAATATCTCTGTGATTCGACTGCTCTCCATTGCTTTTATACACCATTGTCTAATGAAATTACGAAGCTCCTCTATAGTTACGTCACCTTGAATTGATATTGGATTTGATAATGTTCAACAACATCTTCCTCATTCCAATTCATCGACTTTGCAGTCTTCAACAAATCAGAGCCCACAGACATCCCCATGAGGTTCCTCCACTCAACAGTAAGGAATATGCGGCCCATCTCTTGCATCAGCTCGGCCTATCCACCACGATGCGACAGTTATCCAACGCAGTAATCATCCAACGACAAAGACCTGACACCTCTGTGAGTTTAAGCGGTTCTCTCCACATGACTCATTTGGATCTGCAGTCCACGCAATATTATCCCTCCTGACTTGCACTGTTGAGAGTATCCGATATCATTAGAACATTATTGATTAAACAGTTGATAATGTAGAAGCAACGACAAATAATAAATATTGGTTCCCATGAATCCTCCGCTACATCATATAGGACCTTATGCAGAAAATTGTATTTACGGGCACAAAGCTATCATTCTGAGAGGACCATATCCAACGATTGTCCCTGAGATTGCCTATGACAATCATATTCGATATTTAGCAGCATAATTAATATATTGTTGACCACCACTAATATTATTGCAGAGTTCATTCTGCCAGAACATCGGATGTAGATAACCCCATGATCAAATGCACGATAATCCCATCAATGTGGATATGCCAGGATTGTCACCCGCTTTGATACCATGTTTTTTGTGTTATTTTTTTTAATAGGTACCAAGAGAGGAACTTTTCACTCTTCCTATATACTTATCAACATAGTTACACCGCACTGGGGGACAGGGGGACAGGTTTCCGGGTAGGGGAACAAAGGGGCCTCAATTTTGGGATGGCGAGGGCACGACGACGGGGACATGTGGTGCTTAAAATGCTCGTTATGAAAAGATGTATAACAATATAAGACAAAGATGTAAAATAGTAAAATAGTAAATTAGAATTAGTAATTACTAAATACTTGAACATTGCATTGAACATTGAACATTGAATGATAAAATTTTAAATAGTCGAATCAACAAATGGAAGTGTTTTATTATATAATAGATATCAATAGTATGGGTATCTAGTCATAAACGAATAAAAGATGTTTTTTTTAAATGCACTTTATCTATCTACCGTGACGAGGGATGCTTGGGCATCCTTTGAGGGGTCGAGCGATGTTGTTGCGTCCCCTTGTCCCCTCCAGGGATGCCGGGACGTCCTTGCGTTTCTGGCTGCGATTTGGGTGGCACCACTGGGGACGTCGAAATGCCATCCTAACGTCCTCAGACGTGTCCTTGAGGTACACTGCTTATCAATGGTGCCCCTCCACCAAGGGTCACCACTCTTCACATGTAGCCCTATTCATTATATTATAATAATAATTATCTCTTATAGTTAATTATATATTAATTTATATAATTAATATATAATTATATTATCAATATAATAATAATTATATAATCAATATAATTATAATATAATAATTATATTATCTATATAATTATTATATCACAATAATATTATTAATATAATTATTATATCACAACCTTCATGTTATCTATGTCAGCCTAAAGGAATCCGACCATAGCTACAATAACATTAACATTAAGTACTCGTAAATATTCACTAATCCTTTGTTGATATCTACCAGAATATCTCCTATAAAGAGACTTTTGCAGGTTTTTCTCACAATTTCCCTATCATTTCAAAAAACATGGCTATCGCTAGAAACATGGATGTTATATCCGAGTTTGCCCTAGTGCGGTCCTTATTCAGAATATATTCAGTACGAAGATCTGCATTATAGCTCTAATGACCAGGTCATGGGAGAATTTTACAATACCTTGCAAACGATCCTCAGTAATAACCCTTGTGAGAGCCATCTGCCTCTTCTTGCAAGACAATTTCGTTGGGGTATCCATCATAGGTTACCAATGTATGATACTGAGAAATAGAAGGGATTTATAAAGAGATTGGGCTGATTTCTAGATAATTCCGAATGAAGAAACTCATCATTACAAGTAATGGCTCGAGCAAGGGAGCCTACTCCAAGCATTTATTAGAGCGCAAGATGCCACCTCACATTTTTATTACTTTAAGTAAGCTGCCAACATCATGATGTGCTGACAATGTAGGGTGATACAGGCTAACATACTGTTAGGATCTAAGTAATATTAAGAGGGCAAGCCTTTAAGTGTATGTACATATCCACTCAAGTAATCTAATACTGCATTTATATATACCCATTCAAGATTGTCAAAAAGTAAAAACCTTATATATATATATATGTATGTGTGTGTGCGTGTACATATATATATATATCTATGAATATGAATATATATACATACATACAAGTATTCATATATATATATATATATATATATATATATATATTTGTATATGTATACATATATATGAATACTTGTATAGGTATATATGAATCTACTTATGCTTCTGCAGACAATAAGGAGGTTTATGCCTCTCCATCATTGTCAATGTGTTCATCTTACCTATAGTGGGTATATATATGCTGATAAGCTTTCAGTAGTAGTTAGTGTCATAGATGTCTTTAAAAGGTTAGTTATTGACCAGTAACTTTGCTATCTCTTCACCCAATGAAGTGCCCATCTGTTCCTTTATCAGCTAATTCATCAGCTCTTGAGTTGCCTTCCCTATATATTTGATTGAAGGTTGTCTTCTTGAAGGATTGAATCAAGTGTAGGGCCCTTGCTGGTATTGCATTAAGCTTCCTGTTTGGCATAGATCCCATCTTTAATGCATTAATCACAACTGCAGAGTCTCCTTCTATGTCTAATTTCTCTATCCCCATCTTTTTGCTAATCAAAAGTCCTTCCACTAGAGCCATTAATTCTGCCTTGTTATTAGTTTCATTACCTATTGGTTTTGCAAGCCTAGCCACTTCTACTCCATCTAAATTGTGAAGACAACCCCCTATTCCTTCTTGTCCTTGGTTTTCTCGGGAGGCCCCATCAAAGTTGAGCTTAAACCATCCCTTCTAGTGGCTTCCATCTACATTCAGCTCTTTTCTATTTATTCCTCTCTTCCCCAGGTCCCACATAAAGAGGGATCTTTAGTCCATTCCATCTACCTCTCATCTTTTCATCCCAATAAGTCATCTTTGCATCCACCTTAGACTGGTTTAAGATCCTGCAATTCACTGTTTCTACAATGATTGCATCAATTTTATTTGTTAGCTGTTCCCAATTCATCTTCTTATCTTTAAATAGACACCTATTGCATTCCTTCCATAACTCCCAAATAACAATAGATGGCGCTACTATCCATAAATTACTATATAGACCACCCTTTTTGATTATAGACCATGATTGAAACATACTCAGGATGGAATTAGGAAGGGCTGAAAGCCATCCCAGCTTATTACACAACCATTTCTAACATTGATTGGAGAATTTCCATGTTAGTAATATGTGGTCTGCATCCTCCTCTTCTGCCTCACATAACAAACATCTACTAGGACCTTCATATCCCATTCTTCTAAATCTATCTGTTGTTAGGATCTTTTTTGCAAGGCCATCCAGGAAAACAATCCAGCTTTTGTTAGACAATTCTTGTCCCAGCATAATTTAAGGGGAATATCTGTCATGGGTCTTAGCTGCCTGCTGATGAGGTAATATACCCGTCCTTAGTGTTGTATTCCCCTTATTTTGATCCTTCCCAAGCCAATCTATCCTCCCCTAACTGAAAGGTAATGTTTCTCTTGCCTAGGATTCTGGTTAGCTCATCCCTTTCATTTTTTGGGATATCAATACTAGCTAAGGATTTCCATTTCCAACCTTTAGCCATATCATCATCCACAATTTTTATATAGTCCTTCACATGTTTGCCCCATTGTGTTTCCAAGGTATTTTTAGAGGTTGCAAAGTTGGATAATTTTTCGATTGTTGCATACCCTCCTCAAGAATCTGACCAAAACATATCTTGTTCCCCATTACCTAGGTTCCATGTTAATCTTTCAGTTATGGTACTCCTATAGTTCAACATAAAGTTCCATATATGTGAACCCTTGGGAGGGGAGACCATCCTAAAAATGGCTATTGGGTCATTGCTATTAAGATATTTATGGCTTAAGACCTTCACCCATTTTATATGGGTTTTTTTGTACATTCTCCATATTAGTTTAGCTCCTAGAGCTTTGGTCTGTTCTTTGATACTCTTTATTCCAGCACCTCCTTCCCTTAGGCCTACATACTTTGTCCCATGCTAATAATGAGATTTTCCTTTTTTCCTGAGCTTTGCCAGAAGAAGGTTCTAAGGTGTTTATTCAATTCTTCCCTCTTTGTTGTGGGGAGGTTTATGTAGGACAATTGATTGTAATACCCAAAAAATGGGCTTCAGTACCATTAACCTCCTACATCAACAAATCGATCGAAATCGACCTTAAAGTCCTAACCTAAGGCACATCTGCACATTGAATTATCAAAACCCTAATCGATCCTATCTCAAATCTCCATCGGGGAATATTCCTAAATATGCCTAATCTACCCTAATTATTATTGATTAAATATTATTTGGCGATAAATGATATTATTTTATTCATCCTAAATATGATTAATTGAATATGTTGAATATTTAATTAATTAAACTTCATTTAGCCACTTAATCTTTTTTTATTAGATTTAATTAAATTATTCCTTAGCTAATATTGTTTATTTGACAATTAATCAAAATTTCTAAAAATAATCGATTGAATATTTATTTTATTGATTAAAATCAAATTGTTAGATTTAATAATATAATTGTGGATAAAGTTTGATTAAATAATTGATTAACCTATAAATCAGTTATTTTTCAAACAAAATCAGTTAAGTTGAGAATAAAACACATGGAAATTAAATAAACTCACAATTATCTATGCAAAAATCAGAAAAACAGTTAAACTCAAAATCAACTCTTGGACTCAATTTGTTAACTTTCTAAACTCAACATGTGATTGTGAGTTTAAAAGCAGATTGGAGTGATCTCAACTTCCAATTATGAGTTAAAAAGCTGATTTGCATGATTTTACTAGATAACTGTTTCTAATTTCTTGATTACTTGCCAATCAATTCGAGTTGATCAAAGAGTGATTTTTGTTTTTTCCATGAGTTCTCAAACCTGAATTTCTATATAAACAGGCCTCACTCCTTCACAATCACATCGTGCAATTTTGAGAACAACAACGCTATACTATCGAGTTCATGAGATTGTGCAGCCTTGGAGATTCATTGCTATCATATGATTTCTTGTTTTTGCATCCATAGCTTAGATTCATTTTCATTGGTATCAAGTTTTAGATTATTTCATATAGCTTACATCATTTTTTATTGCATAGAAAATCCCAAAAATATAGATTAATCTTGCATCCATCTTCATTGTTTTTTACATTCAAATCTTTCGTTTAGGTGTTGCATTGTCACTGATCTCGGTCAAAATCTGAGAATACCATACTCACGTCTTCTAGAAGGCAGTAAATCGCCCGATTGATGATATTTTCATTCATTGTTTATTTTCTTCTCATTGATCAATAATGTTTTACTGATGTGTTGTGTCTTCTGAACAAGTACAATTTTCACACACACATTGATAAATAGGCATCACTGATAGAACTGACCTTAACATTGTAGCCCTACCCACAAAGGAGAGCCACTTACCTTTCTAGGATTCAGTCCTCTTTTTAATTCTAGAAACAATTTGATTCCAAATATTTGTGGATTTACAGCCTTTGTCCAAGGGTAGTCCAAGATATTTGCATGGCAATTCACTTTTTTTGAAGTTAAATATATTGCATACTGTGTATTCTGTGTTTGAATCAATATTATAGAAGAAGATTTCTGATTTTTCCTTATTGACTTCCTAGCCTGAGGCTTTAGTATAGGTGTCCAATATCTTTTTAATTGTTGTTGCCTCTTGTTTTTCCCCTTGGCCATAAGGCATGGCATCATCAACAAACTGTTGATGAGTGGTGGGATCCAATTCACTAGTTATTTTGATTCCTTTAACAGTTTTCATTTCCTTAGCTTTTGTTATTGATCTACCAAGAGATTCCACCATGATTATAAGTAGGAAGGGGGATATAGGATCACCTTGTCTCAACCTTCTGGATATAGGTGTCCAATGTCTTTTTAATTGCTGTTGCCTCTTGTTTTTCCCCTTGGCCATAAAGCATGGCATCATCAACAAACTGCCGATGAGTGGTGGGATCCAATTCACTAGTTATTTTGATTCCTTTAACAGTTTTCATTTCCTTAGCTTTTGTTATTGATCTACCAAGAGATTCCACTATGATAATAAATAGGAAGGGGGATATAGGATCACCTTGTCTCAACCCTCTGGATATATTAAAAAACCTCTCCGGGGTGCATTGACTAAGACACTTTTGGGCTAGAGATACATTCAAAGATTAGATTTATCCATTGTTTTGCAAAGCCAAAGGTTTCTAGGCACTTGCATAGGAAGCGCCAATCTACCTTGTCATAAGCTTTCTTTATATCTAGCTTTATCAACATGCTCAGTTTGCGACTCTGTTGAATGGAATGTATAACTTCTTGGGCAATGATAACACCATCATATATAGATCTATCGAGAACAAAGCCTGTTTGCTCTTCACCGATAATGGTTGGTAGCAGCTTTTGAATTCTATTAGCTATGGTTTTTGTAAGTATTTTATAGATAGTGTTGCATAATGCTATAGGCCTAAAGTCATCAAAATTTTCTGTTTTTCTTTCTTGGGAATAAGGGCTAGGAAAGTGTTGTTAATTTCCTTAAGCATATTTTCTGAGTTTCTGACCCCTTCCAAAGCATAAACCACCTCATTCCTTATGAAGTGCCGACACTTTTGGAAAAAGAAGGCAGGGAATCCATCCGGCCCTGGTGTCTTGTCCGGATGCATTTGCATTACTGCAACCTCAATTTTTGCTTTGGAGAATTTTTTTGTTAGGTGTCTATTTTGTTCATCCATTATGATTCTAGGAATATTTGCTAGAATGTCATTTTGTTTATCCAAATTAGAGCAATCCCAGTTATTTAAAATGTCTTCATAATACCTTACTGCCTCGGTTGTAATCTGATTGTGATCTTCAGTACTAGTTCCATTACTTCTTCTGATCTTAGTTATTCTATTAACAATCCTTCTTTGTTTGGTGCTATAGTGAAATAATTTTATGTTCCTATCCCCTGCATTCAGCCAAGTTTCTCTAGATTTTTGATGCCAAAAAATTTCCTCCTTTGCTAAGACATCCTCATATTTTGCTAACAACCTTTTTTCTCTAAGATAGAGTTCTTTATCCATTCTTTTTTCAATTACTAACTGTTGACCTCTTCTATTTCTCCCTCAATTCTTTCCTTTCGTTTGTTTGCCAGAAGATGGCAGGAATTTGAAAACAGGAAGATGTGAATTGGTATGGCCAAATTCTCATTTTGGTCCAAAATGAGAATTTGGCAAATTCCAGGTCCTGAGGTGGAAGATGGCAAATTCTCATTTTGGACCAAAATGAGAATTTGGCCGTACCAATTCACATCTTCCTGTTTTCAAATTCCTGCCATCTTTTGGCAAACAAACGGGCTTACCTCAAAGATATTTCCAAAGTTATTTTTGTTCCATTGCACCAACTTATTTTTTATTATTTTTAATTTGTTAACCACATAGTATAGCTTTGAGCCAGATACCTCTGCCTCTGTCCACCATTGCTCTATTAGCTCAATCAGATGCTCATCCCTTAGCCACATTTGTTCAAACTTGAAAGGGCATCGTTTGGGTCTCGAGTCCTCTATAATGTTTAGTTGAATTGGGTAATGATCCGATCTAGATTGAGGGAGAACTTTTGCTGTGAAGGTATGAGGAAAGTTTATCAGACTTCCTCTAAAGAAGAATCGATCCAGTTTTTCTGCTATATGGCTAAAACCTTGTCGTCTATTATTCCATGTGAATGTCCCTTTAATGGTTTTGATTTCCGGTAAATTGTTTTTGCTGACCCACTCTCTGAAGTTGATTGCTGTCTGAGATTCTTTCATAATTCCTGCCCCCCATTTTTCAGCGGAGCTGATTATGGCGTTAAAGTCTCCACCTATGATACAGATCTTGTTTGGCATTCCTTGTAGATACTGTTCTAATTCACTCCAAACTCTTATTTTTTCCTTATTTTGTGTTGGTCCATAGACATTTATGAGTAAGAACTGCAAGTTACTCCTAATGCTTTTAACCCATCCACTCATCTAGTTTCCTTGGCATTCAGCTCTAGTGAAAATAACGGATCTGGGGTCCCATATTACTGCTAGACCCCCGGAAGCACCATTTGCCAGTGAGCCCTCAATTTCCATTATTCCAAATTTCTTTTTTATTATGTCTAAATCCTCCGTGTTGAGCTTAGTTTCTTGAATCATTGTGATGTCTACTTTTGTTCGCTTGATGAGGCGCTGCTTGTTAGGGGCATTCATGCCCCTAACATTCCAGGTGTTGATCCTCATGGCTCCTTGGGAAGGACCTTCCCCTTCCCAACATTAAACATGGTTGTGAGTTTGGTTTGATCCTCCACTGACCCATCTTTTGCCCTTAATTCAGACAAGGATTTTCTACCTCTCTTTTTATTACTCTTAGCACAATCTGGGGTATCCTTTCTTGCTTCAGTTTGTGCTGTTCCTAGGATGGCAGTTGCTTCTGTATCCCTGTTGTTTAACTCAATCATCATCATTGCTTCTTCTGTCTTGTTCTATTCTTCCTCCTCCATTTCTAAAATCCTTGCTATTATTAGTTGTTTCTGTATATCCTCTTCTTCTTCATTGATTAGTTCTTCTGCAAATCCTTCCATCAGATCATTCAAAACCTCATTGCATAAGTAGTTGATCGCTGAGTTCATATTATTGTTTTCCTCACCTCCAGCTGGCATAGGTTGCTTGACAACCCCTTCCTCTATCCTGTGTCTCCCCCTCCTTGACTATTGCCTTGTATATTCTTGCTCATTGGAGGTGATAACTGCTTCCATGTCAAGAATTTCCTCATCCGCTGCCTCCCCTACCTCCATATTATTGAGGTTTGGAACCCCTGACTTATCAAGCATTACTTCCCCCCGAGTCTCCATGGAGGCTAAATTCTGGTTGTCTTTTGCTACCAGCTCACCCTCTTCTAACTCCAACCCTACCCCATCTTTTGCCATATCTGTAGAGTTCACCCTTGATCTTCCCTCAAATTTTTTTTCTTCTGGTGACGAGGAAGAAAAATCTTCTGATCTTCAACAATAAATCCTCCCATGTTCTCAATAAATCTGATATTAACCTCCAATAATTGTGGGAGGTTTGTTTCTTGACGAGGTGCTTTTATATATTCTATTATGAACAGGTCCATTATAGAATGCTGGCCTTATAGTGTATGTGGCATATTTTGTCCTTAGTTCAATTGGCTCGAGGGATTTTGTGTTAATATCCATATTTACTAAGATTATAATATCAGAATATGATAAAAAATGCTCCTCAAACCCTACAAATTCTCCCAGTTGACTGCCTCTTTCCTTCAAAATGTCATTGTGAATCAGTTCAACTGGAAGATTGGGCAAACTAATCCATCTAGTAACGTTAAATGATTGAAGATTACTAGGATCAAAATTAAGATGCCAATCAATAAATTTAAAATTATGCTTTCTATAACATAGATTTTTGCTAGATAAGAATTCATTTTTTAGATTTAAGCTTTTACAATCAATGAAGGAAACATTCTTTGAAAAGATAGTTATACCTACCTGGTCCTTGTAGGTGTCTTGAAACCACTTCGCAATGTCTCCTACATGATACCCATATCCACACCACTGAGAAAATGAACCATAAGTTCTGCAATGACCCCACAATCCATCTGTATATTTATTGTTTATTTCAAGCGATACCCTTTCCTCTTTATCTAAGGGTTGTGGAGTATGCAATGGGATTTTTTGCTGTGATTTTGGTGGAGGCCTAGGGTTCCTTTTGAATTGAATTGCCTTGTGATTGTGACTACTCCAAGGTTTACCTTGATTGTTATATGATTTTGATGAAACCCTTTTTCCTTGCCGCAAATTATTGAAGGGAAACATGCAGTGAAGCTCCTGAAAGCCAATCTTTGATCTAGGGTTTCTCTGAGGGATGGTGTCATCACGATCCTTGCCAATAGGGGTTCTCCACTTTTTTCTGCAGTGGCTGGAATTTATTGTTGCAAGAGGGGTACAAATGAGCCAAATTTGACCAAGAATGACCGGTAGAGGGAGGAGGAAGAGGATTCCTCTTGTGCAGTGTGATGCGGTTAGCACCAGACGCAAAATCCGGGGTCCTAGATGTGATTGGGATTAACCAGAGTTTGGAAAGCCCTCCACTAGATCGTCCATCCTCCTTTGTGTTCAATTCGGTCATTTCCTTCTCAGCCCTCGTTTTTTTGTTTTTAACTATTGCCATCCAGATTCCAGTCGTTCTTGTGGAGGGAGAGCCCAGCTCCCATGGTAGGTCGCAGGGTTTCTTTGCAGAGGCGGATGAGGGTGTAAAACCTCAAATCTGTTTGCGAATGGCCTGCCATGAACCTGAACCACATCCCTCGATTGATACGCATTATTAGCCCTTCGAAAGTATTCTGCTTTTTTTGGCTGGTTGCGAGCCATATTTCACTGAAGAACTTTTTGCTCCATATGCTTTCTTACGATCTTATTTGATATTGAATTTTTGATAAACCTGGAGGAGTTTTACTATATATCACATACACCAGTGGTGTTAGGGTTTAGCTATGAAGTGTTGTCCTTCCTAAATTCTCAAGTCTTGCATCCTGCCTCATTTCATTTATTTTTTGCACAGTTCACCAAGTTTACAACAGCAGCTTCAACCAAGTGGTGTTAATTTCAGTAGAGTGCAAACTTTCTGAATGTTTGTCCAGTGTCTCTGTTAAACGAAGTTTATTGTTGATGGGCATGCGATGAATACAGATTTTGTTAGGATAATAATGATTTTAAGCTAACTGGAAGATTTCTGATTTACCCATCATAAAATTCATTCGTCTGCATTTTTCTTGGGGACATGGCTTGAGATGATTTCAGCTCCTCGCAATCTGGAATGCTACATTGAAGACCAGTTATTTATTTTATTTGTTTGGTTTATTAAGGCTATCTGGCATGGCATTCTGGCTTATTTAATAAGATGTGTGTAATGTTGAGTTCATATTTCTTTGGAGAACTATGTTGTATGAGCTCCTGCGTGAAATACATGTTGGCTATCTTATGGATTTCTTTTTATTTGGTTTCTTTTACAGTACATTCCTGGAACTAAGATGGTGTTTCCCGGTTTGAAGAAGCCGCAAGACCGAGTTGATCTTATTGCATATCTCAAGAAGGCTACCTCCTAGTTAAATAATTTTTTTAATATATTACCTGATGTGGCATTATTTGAAGTTAGTTGTATTTGAAAATTCATTCGGGAGATCAGGTTAATGCTGTACCACAGTTTTCTCTATTGATGAGGCGAAACACATTTCTTTTTTTATTATTAAAATGATTCACGAGCTCCCAAAATGGGTGTTTTTTTTCTATTTATGTGATGAGGAAGAAGGTAATGGAACTCGAGCATTTAAAGTTTAATTTCATTTGACAGTATTGTTTCTTTTTTGGACTTTTTTTCTTTTCCTTTTTTGTTTCAAAGATGAGGGGCTTGGGATGACCACCTCAGGTCGGTAAAAAAATGAAGTGGCCTCATTTTGTATGCATTTATGTAAGAGGTTTATTCTTATCTATCGAGGGGTTTATGAAATCTACTTTTAAAATTTGTTATTGCCTCTATTAGATGGTTGTAAAGGAACACAACTTCTCAAAATTGATATAAGCTTATTCCATGAGATGCATATAAGTCTGAATTCAGCTATATTTACTAATCAGGGGACTGATATCTGACTTGCTTGGGACTAGAAATAGTTATCCTGTGTTTTGTCTCGGAGTCTGCAGACTTGTGTGGTTTTTTTGGTCGAGTTTATGGCCGAGGGTTGCTTTCGCAGATACATATTTTTTTTCTGTGGTCCACAGATCTGAATCTGCGATAGGTGCATTTCTGCCCTAAAGTCCGCCTCAGATTTGTTCTTTGCTCAATGTTGAATGACAGACAGTGTTTAGAAACAGCTAGGGAGATCATGGAATTGCACACATGCTCTCCTAAGTGGACGGACCCCCTTGATAGGATTGGCTTTAGAGTTGTGGAAATGAGCGAGAACTACAATCTTCAGACATGCAAATTTTCTATAATGATATTGCAAACTTGATTCGTTTTAGTGCTCCAAATTGAAGAATTTGATGTCCTTGATGTTTAATGATAAAAAAGAATGCAATTGAAAGCTTTCAAGTACATAGTAATAATTATATTGCAATTGAATGCCTTCAAAATCAAGTACATAGTAATAAAATTTGAACCAAGTTGGTTCAAGTTGGGTGGTCCAAATTTGAATTTGAAAATTGAGGGGCTGTATTTGTTGGTGTGGGATTTACATGAGACATGGAAAGGGTAATAACTTGCAAAGAACAAATGCCTAGAAAGGGAAGGGTGGGGAGGAGGAGGGGGAATTATTGGTCTATTACAATGGCAGATGTGTCTAATTATATGCAGTATGGATAAGATACGAGAGAATGTGTAAATAAAAATGAGCATACCATCTGTTTTCATCTCTAATTGTGGTAAGCCATTCTCCCAAAACGAGCAACGAGATAAATGGGAAGTGACTTGGGTATGCATGCAAATTCATCTTACATGTAGACATCACTTTGAGGGGCATGCATATTTTAGAATAATCATGCACACTTACAAGTATGTGGGTGAATTAAGAATACATGTAATGTAAATATACAAAAAATATATCAATATCCATATAAAGCAATGAATCTTATTATATCTCATCGTATAAGTTCATCTTACAGCATGTGTGTTCCATAGGGACCTACAAGCTGAGTAAAAATGAGTACGGAGTAGTTTGTGTCACAAGTAAAAATGCAAATAATTGCAAGTTGAATTTATTGCTATCAATCATGAAAGATTGATAGTCGGGTTAAAATTTTCTTGCTTTTATCAATACTAGTAATGTTTGTATTGGAAGTGGTAATGCTTTGTCTTGTTCAATGACCATAGTAAGACATGGCATTTTGGGCATGTTGACATGCAGCATGTGATTATGCTCCAATTGGACATGAGAATGAGTTTCTAAGTGGGTAGATGCAATTGTTAGCAATCTTAACATGGGAGTGTTACTAGCAAAATATGCCTCCCTTGCATTTGGTTGCATCCATCACATTTAAGAAAATTGGATGTAGAAAAATAGTATATAAAAAATGTGAGCTAAGCATGTACGCATGTTAAATACCAACTATGATAAATGCATTTTAACAAACAACTAGAGCATCTTGAAAAATAGGCATGGTAAGTACGTACGCTGGGGATGATTATCAAGGTGTATAACTTTGCCTATTATATAGGCAAATGAAGAATGGTGATGTCAATTGTAATGGTCTAGAACATTGGTGTTAGTGAATGAAACATAATGCTAACATATGCACTTACTATAACATTTAGTAGTAAGAGCAAAAATTTGTCAAGTGATATGATAGGGCCTTAGTTGTAACATAGATCTCAATGTATGGAATACGATCTAATTAGTAGAGTTGGGAAGGTTATGGTGTCCCCAATGTAACTCTTAGAATATGGTTAGTACATAGTGTGCTCGAGAAGACATATTGCATGATGCGACTCAATGTGGTAGGTTAGATCTTAGAACATGGTCAAGGCATTTGAGTGCAACACTATAAAATGTGACTATGAGAGCACATTTTGAAATGATCACCCCACATGGTTAAAGTGGTGTGGTAAGAAGCAAAGAGTGTACTGGGTGTGGATCAGAAATGATGTATAATCAAAGGTGCTGAGGTTAGATGGCCCTTGGTGGCTAGATAAATTGTGCGGCGATTAATAATTGAACATATTGATAAATAGGTGTTTACATGCAAAGAGATATTATGTAATTATGAAGGTACATCAAAAGTTGGTTCACCCCAAATTGGCAAAATAGCATAATAAAATTCACAATGTAAAATGATCATAAGAAAGATGATCAATGAATGGTTGCCCTATCTCACATGTTAATTAGTTGATGGTAGTTTGTTTCAAACACATGTAGACCAAGTCCAAGCATGCTTTGAATTTTGTTCTTACAAAACAATTTTTTGAATTTGCACATATTCTTGTTGAAAGTTGCATTGTATGATTCCCTTATGCGCTCTTTAGTTGTCTTTGGTGTATGTATAGATGTAACTAATATGTTTACTCTTCTTTCATAGTTAGTGTTGCGCACTAGTAAGTGGTCTTTCCAATATATATTATCATCAATGAAATCACAGAGGGAACCATGTAGTCATTGGATCTCAAGTGCAAGAGGCATTATAGCCTTTGTACCATAGGCTAAAGAATTAGGTCCAAACCTAGTAGGAGTGCATATGTTAGTACAAATACCTATAACAGAAGGACAAGTTGTGTAGGCTATTTGGTATTATGTTTATCCATTAAAAAAAAGATTTTCCCTATAGTCCTATTAGTGGCTTCAACTTGTTCGTTTCCTTGTGCATAGTATGGTGTGATGGACCTTGTTTGTTGAATCCTTAAAAGAATTTCTTTGCCTGTTTATTCTAAAATGACGTGGCATTATCAATTGCATTAGTGGATAAGAGGTTGGATTTGGAAATAAGATTATTGACCATAAAATTTGAGATATTGGTCATGTTTGTTGCTATTAATGGCATAGCTTTGACCTTTTTGTAAAATAGTTTTTGATAGTAATGATGAATGAATGCTTTTAAGAAAATGCATTGAAAATTTCACCCATGAAATTAAGTTTCTATGAAGGAAAATGTCCACGAAAATGGGTAAGGAAGGAGTCCATGGTAATGCATAGGGAAGGATTTCATATAGGTGTATGTTTTGTGTTATTATGTATTTGGCATGCCATTTATTCTTGCATGAAGTTGTGTATCTTTTTTCATTTTGTTTCAATAGCTTGTGTAATATCTTTTGTACCAATAACTTTGCACTAATATGACCTCCACATATGTTGTTGATGACATCTTGAAGGGCCATGATACTTTCATTGTTTAAAACATGGCCGTTGATGCAAAGTCTTCTCGGGAGATCGTGCAGTTCACAAAAATTGGGCAAATGATTTACTAATTAAGCTTTACTTTGTTTGCCACCTCATCCTTCAACACACTGAGAAATCAACCAATCAGGAGCAAACAACTCATTAATACCTGACAACTGGGCCTATCTTTTACCTTTCTCATCGGGCGAGACAAGCGTTGCATAGGCATGATCCTGCGATCACTAAGTTTTGATCACCTTCTGCTCAAGGCATTACGTCCACCGCGTGATCAAAAAGATCTAACAACACTTTACCTTCGTCCAAGGCTCTGACATCGCTCCCACTAGTGCCACGATGAAACTATCACTACAAGCCTTCCCGATAAGTTTATCAACAATCGAGATGCACAAAATTGTTCCTTACCGATCTCCCTTTTCTTCTGATAGTTTTATTGCCAAAAGATATCCCCAAGCTTCAGTCCGGGATCAGAGCGCTTGAAACTTGTCTTCGCTGATGCTTTTTTATGCTAGATAGAATCATTGGTGGATTTTATGCCGATTGACAATGTTTATAACAAATCGGTGACACATATGGTGATGCTTTCATTGATAAGGAATTGACATCACGTGAACTTGAAATCGAGATTTTCGATTGTCGATGAAGTGATCGGGAAAATTTATTGCGATCCCGCGAAGAATATCCTTCATGCATCTTCAACTAGCGGTAATGCACCGACCGCTGGATTAAATTTGATCAAACTGTCCCTTAATCTTTTGCTTGAGCTTTGACCTTGGCCCCACTGATTGCCAGGTGGCACTCGCTCGTTAACTTGCGAAGAAGACATTTGGGTCATGAGAAGAGACCGCGAGCCAGTGACAAACGACTTATGAGGCTTAGCGAGTTAGGAAAAGATTATATTGGGCCCGCAAGGTAAAAGACTTAAAAGGAACTTGGCCCCATCTCGCCAATGACTTAAAACATGTGCTTAAAACTGGTTTAAGTGATCCAAAAAGGTAATGCATAAATAGAATGTAGGAGGGTTTAAGGAATTAGACAAATTTGTTTTAAAACCCTAACCATGATTTAAACCCTATTTCTTCACCTTGACATAGGATATGACAATTTTCATGGATTCTTGGACATGACAGGAAACTGAACCAATAGTGTCTCTGACTGAGGATGCTTGAACGCAAGTTCAACACAAGAAACCAACACTCTGGGACACAGACCACTCAAAAATAGGAAAAATAGGAATGGAAACACACAAACTGAAAGGAATATTTACAAACTTCTACAAGACTGAAACTTTATTCGGTGGCCCCGGGGAACCAAAAGAAATACCAAAACCCTCCTGCGTCAAAAGTTTGATTCTCATCCACATATGTGATCAGCCACCTGAAAATATCCTAACTTTCTGTCCACATACATGAACATTCATGGGCTAAAGAATAAAACTGTGTTTGGAACTGCCTAGATTCTTCCAGTCACAACCATCATCACACTCAAAGTCCAACAAGTATGGGATATCTGTTACCTCATCATTGTGTGGACAGGAAATACAAGGTTTACCTAATAATGCATCAAAGTATAAAATGCAATGATCAACATGCATTATCACAAACTCACCTGGTTGAGAAGGAACTGGACCTTCAAATTTATCTTCATGAAATGGTTCAGCCACTGAGCAGCTTGGTTCCTCAATAATATCTTCATATAGTGGATTATGAACCAAATGTAAACCATCTTCATAAATATTGTGACAACTGATCTTCATCATCATTTCCATTAAACAATTCATTATCCCTAATATTGAAGAGAAGGTCCTCAACACTGTCACAATCCTCTTTATTAGAGGAAGAAGAATATGAACATGAACAAGAATCATGTTCATCACTGCAATCTTCATGACATGACATCCCACTGTCATGCTCTTCATTTTTGTATTCTACAACAAAACTACATGAGGGGAAAACATGCAAACATGAATAATCCACAACAACAATTTTAACATTTGCATCATCATTATCAAATGCAAACTCTTCTTCTTTGTACACACTGGATGACACCACATAAACATAGGACTGTTGATCAACATCACATGTAGCCACAGACATGGAATAAGAAATCATTCCATCACATGGTGTAAGATTAGCAAATAATTTCATTTCTAGTTCATCTGTGCACATATCTTCACTGGCCTTTTCATTATCAACAAGAGGGAAAACCACCATTTGCAACCCCTTCTCTTCTTCTTTCAAACTCCTATATAGAATATCTTGCTCTGCCTCTTTTTTTCTGAGAGAAACAACCTCATTAAGCAAATCCTCATAATCAATTTGAGAGAAATCAATACCTTGGTACTGATCATCATTTTCCATTTCACCTTCAAGATTAACTGACCGATGACAATAAGAATCATCATATAAAAGATCCTTTGGGATCTCACACTTCAATTCATTCTGCAAATCTTTTGCCATCCCAAAAGAATGAGGGATTGATTTAGACTCTCTATCCCTTAGTAGAGATCTTATCTTCCCAGTGAATGCATCCAAATAGAATGCAACACAATCTATCAATCGGGGCCTACATCTTCTTGGAATACCAACAAATGCTTCTATAAATCTCAAATTAAAAGAAGCAACTAGTTCATTTTCTTTATGTCTGGTATTCAAGAATTTTCTGGCTGCCACCATTGTATCAAGTCTTTCATCAGAATATTTTAAGAATGCTGCACACAACTCATCCCAAGAAGAAATTGAATATGGAGGTAGAAATAGGAACCATTCCCTTGCATCCTCAATAAGAGTTTGCACAAATAACTTCATAGCAACATCTTCATGCTCAACCTCAAACTTATTGAGGATATGATTGACATCATCCAAATGTTTTCTTGCTGTAAATAATTCATCACCACTAAATTATAGCACGTATTCCCTAATCTTAGTAGGAACAACATTGGGGAAACCCTCAATGTCATCAAAACGAAGGGGCTTGTACTCCCCCATGGAGACAATACTACAAGAACTTGTCATGGGTTACATGTTATATGGAAATATGTTTGAGACTTCTCAAACATGTACATAGAAATCACACCCTTTACAAATTTTTTAGATTTATAGCTTGTAGTAAGAGTACACCCTCTATCACCAAATGCATACATTCTTCAAGACCTTAAAAGAATTAAGATGAAAAACATGTCTCAGAAGTATGTAGCAACTACCCTTCCCTCACTTAGTGCTGAAATCATTGAATAGCGAAACAAGAGTTTTTCTTTTACAACTGATTTTCATGAAAAACTTGCACGTGAAGATCAAAATCCCTGGAGGTGTTGTGGTTGTACACCAACCTATTGGCTAGAAAACTTTGTAAATCTGAAGTTTGCTTCACATATTCATTGTAATTGTTGGTAGAGTCTCCACCTCTTTGAAGAGGAAAGATATTTTAATTGCTGAAACTCCTTCTTTATACCTTCTTTCTAGTAAGCACAACAAAAATTCACCAACACCTCAAAACTGCTTATCAGAACTGCATACTCATCATATTTTCATTCTAAACATGCACTGATACAACAGAGACTTTCAGAGTTGCCAATCACACTTGGTGAGATGATATAAATCTTTTCAAAACATGACTCTATGACCCTCCCCAACGGAGTTGCCAATTTTTGTTGGCTACTCGGATGGGATAACCTGACTCGTTTATTTCAACAAAGGTTATTTATCAATCCCTAGTAGAGTTGCCAATTTTTGTTGTCACTTTTTCTTGCAGATTACTATTTGGCAATTAATGCCTTTGACTCTTTGTACCCAATTCCAGATCTACCAGGAAAAGAACAACATTGCTGAGGATGGGAATCCTCCTTCGACTTTGAGCTCCACAGACTTAGGTAGGTGTACCTTCTTGGTTTTCCAAACTTCATCAAACCATATAGTGGATAGGTGTCTTGAAATACAGATTTGAACATTTACTAATCAAAACATGTAAATTAAAGGTTGATTTTATTTTAAGAGTTTTTTTTGTTTTTGACCAGTGCCGTTATCCAAGGGCACAGAGTCTAGATGAATATACATCAACTTAAAACATATGAATGAAAGGAAATAAAAAAACCATGAAAGTGATCTATACCTTACATAGAACTTCCAATAATCCAGTACAAGGTCATCAAATTCATAAACCTCCCAAAATCCTCAGAAATAATCCCTGGGACTTATACTTTCCTTGAAAGCAACCTGTAACTATCTCACAATTTGCCTTATAGATTGATGAACATGAAGTGCCTTACAAATCCTAATTCATGAGAAATTCAAAGAAATTCACAAAGATAACCAAACACTGAAAAGAGGTTTAAAACACACCTTCATTAACATACGAACCTTCAAATGTATTCAAGAAGAACAAAGATTCATCAAACAATAGCAACGAATCTCAGAATAGGACTGTACTTAGCTTTCCAGCTAGTTTTTTCAACAAAGAAGAACACTTCTCTGAAAAAGACCCTCCTAAATGACCTTGGGAATCCTTTTATAAGAACAAGGATTGCTATAAGCTTGGGGTCATTTAGGGAAAAAATAGGGTAACATAACTTAACAATTGCCTCAACAACCAGCTACAACATGCAATGACTACATAAAAGACATGCCACAAAATTTTGGAGCAATTATATCAAATTTGATCTTTCGTTAAGGCAAAACCCTAACTGGCATGCCACAAGGACAAGAAATACATCATTGAAACCCTACCTGCCTTCGGTTGCATAATAAATAACAAGACTATTTAGCCCACTTCTCCTCAACATGGACACCTTCACCCAGACAAGTGTCTCCTCAAAAGTCATCGTTGGCGTCTAATAGGATCATCACTGGTAGATCGGCCACCTTTGAATTTATTCATCAGTCCTTCACTACAATTATTCCCCTTTAACTCTGTTAGATCACATCAGATCAAGACAAGAATCCGATCTGCATGGTTCAATCAATTTCCCCTTGCTTCGGTCTCACCAACCCTGCTGAAAACCCTTGCAGAAATTCAAATATTCAAACTATAATGGGCAATGTCGAGGTTTAAAACATGGTCATTGATGCAAAGTCTTCCCAAGAGATCGTGCGGTTCAAAAAAATTGGGCAAAAAATTTACTAATTAAACTTTACTTTGTTTTCCACCTAATCCTTCAACACGCTGAAAAATTGACCAATTAGGAGCAAACAAATCATCAATACCTGGCAACTGGGCCCATCTTTTACCTTTCTCATCGGGCGAGAGACAAGCGTGATCCTACGATCACTAAGTTTCGATCACCTTCTGCTCAAGGCATTACACCCACCACATGATCAAAAAGATTTGGCAACACTTTACCTTTGTCCAAGGCTCTGACATCGGTCCCACCGGTGCCACGATGAAACTATCGCTACAAGCCTCCCTGATAACTTTATCGACGATCGAGATGCACAAAATTATTCCTTACCAATCTCCCTTTTCTTTCGATAGTTTTATTGCCAAAAGATATCCCAAAGCTTCAGTCGGGGATCAGAGCACTTGAAACTTATCTTTGCCGATGCTTTTTTACGCTCGATAGAATCATTAGTGGATTTTATGTTGATTGACAATGTTTATAACAAATCGGTGACACATATGGCGATGCTTTCATTGGTAAGGAATGGACATTGTGTGAACTTGAAATCGAGATTTCCGATTGTTGATGAGGTGATTGGAAAAATTTATGGCGATGTAATGAATAGGTGTCACTCAGTCATGATCTCGCAAAGAATATCCATCGTGCATCTTTAGCTAGCGGTAACGCGCCGACCATTGGATTAACGTTGATTAAACTGTCCCTTAATCTTCTGCTTGAGCTTTGATCTCAGTCCCACTGACTACTAGGTGGCACTTGCTCATTAAATCGCAAAGAAGACATCTGGGTCATGAGAAGAGACCGCGAGCCAGCGAAAAATAGCTTATGGGGCTTAGAGAGTTAGGAAAAAATTAAATTGGGCCCGCTAGGTAAAAGACTTAAAAGGAACTTGGCCCCATCCTGACAATGACTTAAAACATGTGCTTAAAACCGGTTTAAGTGATCCAAAAAGGTAATGCAAAAATAGAATGTAGGAGGGTTTAAGGACTTAGAAAAATTTGTTTTAAAACCCTAACCATGATTTAAATCCTATTTCTTCACCTTGACACAAGATATGACAATTTTCAAGGATTCTTGGGCAGGACAGGAAACTGAACCAACAAAAACCTTGGCTAAACTTTACTAGGTACATGCTAATCCCTTTGTTGAGAATGTATATTAGAAGCTCCTTGTTGTGCAACAACACTTGCAACCTTATTGACAACTAATACAATACTTGTTGATGATGTTGAATCACCTTGTCTTCTTATTGAAGGTTGGTTTACTACTACTGGGACCTAAACAACTCGTTGTCCCCCTATTGGTTCCCAAATCAATAGATTGAAAAGTTATAAGATTGTACTTGATTCTATGTTCAAAATTTGCACTTAATCTAGCTAACAAATAGGAATAATCAAATTATGGTTGACTTCCCCTACACTTCAGGCTCTATACAACCTAAGTGGGTATACCTATTCTTCAATTGAATCTTTTTATAGCAGATTGTGTTCTTTATCTATCTTCTACTTTTTCTTCTACACTTTTACTTATGTAATTCTCCTACTAAACTTTGATTTATTCTTTGAATAAGTTTTATCTAATAGACCAATGCCTTCTCCTCGCTTGGCCAATAGAGTCATCCACTTTCAAACCCTACGTAGAACTCTAAAAGGCAATTTTTAAATCCTCCCTTGGATGGATCTGTCAACTACCCAACCTCCAATGCTATATAATTGTATGATATCTTCACAGTTAGTCTAATTGAATTTAAATTTTCCTTTGAAAGAAAAATAAGACAAGACACAATAGGAAAAATAAATTTCAGATGTATCTTGATGTTCCAACTGTGTAACAATACACAATTTTTTCACACAGTGACTTAGAGTAGCAAGTATCAACCATAGATAATTATAATAGAGGACTGATTAAAAAATGAGATAATCCACTGCTCAATTGAAAAGAAGAAAACTAGAACTTTTATTAAGTCCTCTTGAAAATATATTACATTGTGATATGATATTATATTATTAAATATGAATGCTTCTCTCTCTTTACATTTGACACCACACATATATATGTGGTCGAATAGTTTTCACACTCCTTTAGGGTGAAAAGACACCACCCTATTAAAATATTTTTTGAAAAACTAATCAACTAATTAAATAATAACCACCTATCTTTTGGATTTGGGTTTGGTCGGTAACCCAAAACACCTAGTGAAAAGATAAGATTTTAACTAGAACTTGGAAATTTGATTTTTTGATTGGGTCATTTTTATATTTTCAAAATTTTATTGTTATCATCCTCTATTGATACCATTTTTGTAGTAGGTCAAAATTCCAACATCTCTGAAACCTTCACTCACAAAATTCTAATTGTTCCTATCACAAATCTTATTTCCTTAATCCTTTAGATTTGAATTGAAAATAATATAATGTTGTATCCCATGTCATGTGATCTATCATCTCATAAATTATTGGGCATGGAGTTTAGGAGGCCATTTTTAGGGTTTTATTACTATATAGAATTCCAAATTTTGCCAAAAATTTAGAGCTTCAACAGACTCTTTCTGGGGATGTATGATGCTTGTGAGCATAGCGAGATTCTAGTTACCTCTAGGAGAAGAAGACCATATTCCAAGTCTATTGGGAAAAGGATTCACTGCATACTTTATTTTAAAAATCAAATCAGATCTTATTTGGTGGCCCTTGGCCACCAAAAATATAGACCCAACACTTGCCTCTATCAAAAATCTTATTTTCATCACACTTCAGTAGGGAAAATCTGAGGATAACATTTAGGATTGCTTGATAAAATGTGTTGATACATTCTGTTAACCATCTATCCTTATAATTACTACATATTTTTATAATTTGTATTCTTGAATTGGATGGATCATACCGACACCTTATTTCATAGGATCTTCCTGTGGGTGGTTGAAAACTAGTAAATTCATTTTTATCATTATTATGATCAATACAAATTTGTAAAAGAACATTCCCTTTTTTGAAATTAGAAACATCCTCAAGGTCATCCTCCACTTTATACATATCCAAAACTTCAACATCAATTTTATTGCCTGAAGTCCCCATAGTGTCAAAATATGAAACATCATTGATACTTTTGGCCACTTCCTCTGATGATAATACCACATTTTCAGCATTGTATTGTCCATCCCCAAAATTTGGCATATTGTTTACACTATCTGAAGATATTTTATTGTCCCTATATAGTGGATTTGAAATTTTAAAAGATGATCTGCAACCACATACTAAAAAGAGACCAAGTAGCCATATGTTGTTTCTTTATACAAAGGGTTTTGCAACATCTGAAGATCATTTTCACTACTATATCCATTTGTCTCATACATTGACATATTATCCTACTGCTTATAGTAAAAAACTTCATTATCTTCATAGTTAATTCCATCTTGAGGCACTAGACTATCACCAAGTTCCTTTTCTTCTTCTGCAACTTGTGTATCCCTATCAAAATTGATGTGTGTTGGATGAAATTCTGAGAAGCTCTTATATGCAAGCCTCTGGTATTCCTTGTCCAGCAAACTGAAATTTTTTCACTACTAAGAAAATATTCTTCTTTCTTCATTTTATTTCTATCATCTACCTTTATTTCATAGGTCCTCTCATCACAAGACTCATCCACACGTGAATCAATGACTAGTTTTCTTTCTTTCATGCTCTTTTTTCTAATGAGTTCCTTTACTGCATCAAGTAATACATTCTTGAGTATTTGAAATATGTATCCATAGTTGGAGTTATCATTTTCTTTACATCCACTAAAAGAATCATCTATAGGAGAAGTATAAGGTTTTGAATCCATGTTGCAATCTTGATTTTCTTCTTGTGTATACATTTCCTCATCTTCTTCAACTATGCCATGAAATTCATCTAGAAACCACTGCTTGAGTTCGTCCCATGATGAGATACTCTAAGGAGGTAGCCAACTAAAATAAATTCTTTCATTATCTATTACCGATCTAGCAAATAATCTCATAATCACATCCTCTAAAAACATATGATGATCTTCAATAAAATTACAAAATTCTTGCACATGCTCAATTGGTGATTCCAATCCATCTCCACAAATTTTTGGCACATATTTTTTTAGCTCAAGAAGAAATTTTGTCCAATCTCCAGGGATGTTCAATGGTTCATATGCTTCGATGAGACATACTTTTATTTGTATGTATGGTGGTGGTTGTGAATCATAAACATTTGGGATTTCATTTGTATATGTATTTTGGTACACACTAAATAAAAGAATTTGTAACTTTCTACTTTTTTCCTTAGGTTCCTATCACTAGAGTCACTAATGAACAGGAACAACCAAATTATGGTTGAATTTCGCTACACTTCAGTCTCTACAAGACCTGGGTAGGTACACTTATTCTACAATTGAATATTTTTATAGAAAATTATGTTCTCTGTCTATCTTCTTCTTCTTCTTCTTCTTCTGCTTCTACACTTTTACTTTTGTATTTCTCCTACTAAACTTTGATTTATTCTTTGAATAAGTTTTATTAGATAGACAAGTGTCTTCTCTTCACTTGGGCAATAGAGTCATCCACTTTCAAACCCTACATATAACTCTAAAAGATAATTTTTAAATCCTCCCTTGGATGGATCTATCAACTACCCAACCTCCAATGCTATATAACTGTATGATATCTTCATAGTTAGTCTAATTGAATTTAACTTTCCCTGTGCAAGACAAATTAGACAAGACACAACAGGAAAAATGAATCTCGGATGTGTCTTGATGTTCCAACTATGTAACAACACACAATTTCTTCACATGGTGACTTAGACTAGCAATTATCAACCATAGATAATTATAATAGAGAACTGATAAAAAATGAGATAATCCGCTACTCAATTGAAAATAAGAAAACTAAAACTTTATTAACTCCTCTTGAAAATATATTATATAGTAATATGATATTATATTATTAAATATGAATGATTCTCTCTCTTTACATTTTACACCACACATATATATGTGGTTGAATAGTTTTCACACCCCTTTAGGGTGAAAAGACACCACCCTATTAAAAAAATTTGTTTGAAAAAACTAACCAACTAATTAAATAACAACTACCTATGTTTCGGATTTTGGTTTGGTCGATAACCCAAAACACCTAGTGAAAAGCTAAGATTGTAACTGGAGCTTGGAGATTTGATTTTATGAACTAGGTCATTTTTAGATTTGCAATTTTCTATTGGTGTCATCCTCCGCCGATACCATTATTGTAGTAGGTTGAAATGCCAACATCTTTGAAACTTTCACTCACAAAATTCTGATTGTTCTTGTCACAAAGCTTATTTCCTTAATCCTTTAGATTTAAATTATAAATAATATAATGAACTGTATCCCATGTCATGTGATCTATCATCTCATAAATTATTGAGTATAGAGCTTAGGAGGTCATTTTTAGGGTTTTATCACTATATAGAATTCTAAAATTTGTCATAAATTTAGAGGTCCAACACCCTCATCCAATGCTCTCTTCTTACTCATATTATCAACAATAGAAGGACTAGCATTATTCACTCCACACAAATCCTTAGCCTGCCAATTTAGAAATGTTGCCTCTGCTTTTTCTTCCTATTGATGTGCCGAGGCCTCTTCTGATGTACTTGACTGTATAGATGGAACACTCTATACCATCATATCCTAGTTTATAACGCCATTTGTACATGTATTCTGGTTATGTGGTTGATTGCATGCAAAGCACCATTCAAAATATTGAGCAACATTATTTTGTTCTAGCACAATTTTTTTTGAATTTCTTGCAACATTTGGGTTATATGGATGGTAAGGTCTATTAATCAACGGTCTATAGCCTTGATTGTTATATTGGTAAAATGGTTTGTTCCCAACCTGATTTTACTGACAAGGTGGCTAGTAAGGGGCCTGATAAGGTCTAGGATTTGATCTTGATGCTTCTAAATATTCATAATATCATTTCCAAAGTTTTGTAACAATCTATTTATCTCTTGCAACTCATTGGATTGAGTTGGAATGCCACTTGTAGGAACACTTGGTTGTAAACTAGATGTTGGTAATGTAGGGACAACTGGTATGATTGCTAAAGGGGTCTCTTGTAAAGGCACCACTGGTTGTACTATAGGTGCCATAGGAAATATAGGCATAGGAAGTCTTAGAGCTATCTGACCTGCATGTATGAGGCTATTTTCATCTCTAATAGATGTTTGATAAGCTCTAGGGAGTGTATTACCTCCCATAGATTGTATCAACACAAAAATATTTCTATTGAAAGTCTTTTTAAGTAATATAGGAATGTGAGATCAGGTGAAGTCCTTATAGTTGAAGGGATTCTTTCCCATGTTTTCTTCAATCTGAAATTGAAATCATATATTTTTTCAAGTGGATCTTTCTTTATAGTGGATAGCTTCTCCATTAGAGACAAATGATCTGATGTATCCTTGAAAAATTGCATAATGTTGTCCCTTACTGGTCCCAATTTGCAATAGACCCTGCAAGAAACCTTCTATACTATTCTAGCGCTTTTCCCTTGAATAAAGTTGCTAGCAATCTCACAACAACATTATCCTTGGTTAAATGATGCAAGGCATATAAGTTTTCCATATCTTGAATATGCACAATAGGGGTGGTCTGATCGTTACCCGGAAAATATGCAAAACTTTTTAAGGCAACTACAGGTATGTTATCACATTGAGAAAAATTTAGGGGACTTCCTTGATTAAAGGAAGAAAAAACTCATGTTGCCATAGGGGTTTGCAATACTTGTCTCCTTGGCATAGAAAAAATTGGTACAATAAAACTGGTACTTGATGTAGTAGCAACTAAAGTAGTGAATTTTTTTGAAAATGATATGTTTTTTGAGGCAACACTTGAACTTGTTGTAGAAATCTTGATGTAGGAGGAGTTGATTTTTCTCTCCTTGTATAAACTAAAGTCTCCTAGACTCTTTCAACTATTCTCCCTCTCCTTCTAGGTGGGGAAAACTCTCTCTACTATAAATGTGTTGAACTACTCCTTGTCTACACTCTTCTCATAAGTCATATGCACTAAGTCTTGCTTTCCACAACTTAGAGCTGTGAGACGTGTAACACCTTTTACCTCACATAGGTGAATCTGCTACTGTACACACCAACAATAGTAAGGAAAAATGCAGAAAAGTGAGTTTTAAACAACTCTTCTTGTCCCATAGGGCATGCCAAAAATTGTTGTCTTTGAAAGTTGCACCCTTACTAAGTTAGACACTTAGTCACTTCAAGAAACATGGGATCTTTTCGGGTCTGTGGGTTACCCAAGAAGAAAGAACCTCCAGAGAAGGTAAGATTCCTACAATATCACCTAAATAAAAACTTTACTTTTTCAGAGGGAAAGAATTGAGAAGTAACACAAACTGAAAATTTATAAAACTGTAAAATAACCTAAATTTTTAAAAAGTAGTGACACACCAAATACTTGACTTATGATATTCAGTAGAACTATAACTCTTTGAACACCTAAACACAACAATAGGCTCACACAACCTATTTTGATCATGCATGTGCATAAATATTTCACAGTCAGGTCTAAATATTTATCTTCTTAATGAAGGAAAGATAAATTTCACAACAATAAGCTATAACAATATCCTTAACACAAACTGCAACTTGCACAAGACACTTAATCAAAGAGATGGCCTAAGAATGAGACAAAAACTAAAAGGAAAAATGATACTTTTGTTGGATTTTCATAATTAAATCTGATTGTCTAGAAGCCCCTTTATTTGAATTTATTTTTGATAAAGTTTAAATATGATATTTTGTGTGGACTTTGAAAGATAAGTTCAAATTAGATTTGGGGGAAATCTGATTTCTTCTTCAGACTTCTTTCTTCCTTTTCACAAAAAATTTTCAATAAATGGAAGAATATCTTTATTCTTCCACAAAGAGATACATGGATGTAATTTCTCTTTTGTATGCAGCAACAAAAGTTAAAGTTTTTTGTAATACTCTATTTTTATTAGAGAAGTTTTGCAACAACAGTTGTAAAAGGATTATTCTGTTAAGCAGTGATTGCTTCAGATAATCTTGTAAGAGCTTTGTGAAGCTCGTAGATGTTTGTATGCAGCCCTAGATAGTTGTAAATTTATTCCTTATTGTAGAAGTGTTTTTAGTTTGAATAGAAGCAAGAAGTTTCTTGCATATTTCTCTAGCTCTTGTGTCTACCCTATTTTGGGGATTTCAAATTTATTCATTTCTAGAACAAAGCATCTTTTCTGTGTATTTCTAGAATATAGTTTCTCTTTATATTCTTTACATGGTATCAGAGCTGATTAGCCCTCAATCCTTGTGAGTTTGGGCATTTGTTTTTTCTAGGTATTTGTTTATCTTGCACAGGAGGCATGGCTGGAGATGTAGGAAAGAGTTGGCAACAACCACCGTCCTTCAATGGACAACATTATGATGTTTGGGCAAAGAAGATGAGGATTGTTATGACAAAAAATGCCTTGTGGGAGCTTGTGGTCAATGGATTTATGGATGTGACTAACCCAGTTCAATTTGCTGGCCTCACAAACAATCAAAAGACTCAGTTGAAGGAGTCAAGGAGGAAAGATGAAAAATCTTTGAGCTTGATAGAAACTGCCTTGATAGAGACAATCTTTCCCAGAATAGCAACAACTAATTATTCCAAAGAAGATTGGGATATTCTTCACACAAGTTTTAAAGGGACTGAAAAAGTTCGGTTAGTGAAGCTCCAAAAGCTTCGAAGAGAGTTTGAGACTCTTCTCATGAAGAACAATGAGTCCATCTCAGATTTTAGCTCAAGACTCTCTGGTTTGATAAACCAGTTGAGAACCAATGGAGAAACCATGGAGGAGCAAAGAATAGTAGAGAAATTTTTGAGAAGTCTGCCCTCAAAATTTGATAATCTAGTAATTGCCATTGAAGAGGAAAATGATCTCTCATTAATGACTATTGATGAGTTAATGGGTTCTTTCCAAACCCATGAACATCACATTAATAGGTCTACAAATTCTTCTCAAGAGCAAGCTTTCAGAGCTCAAGCCAATGCAAGAGGCAGGGGAAGAGGAAGAAATAACTCTGGATGAAATTCAAGAGGTAGAGGTCATGGTAATTCTAGACAACAAAATGCTGGAGGAGAAAGCTCAGAATGAGCAGCCACAAATGAGGGAGCTAGCAGCTCTCAAAATAATTTCAGAGGAGGTAAGAAGAAAAATAACTCGGACAAGAGTAATATTGAATGTTATTATTGTCATAAATTTGGGCATTATGCTAGTGAATGCTAGAAAAAACAAAGTAATCAGTCAAAGCCAAGTGCAAATGTGGCTGATATGAAAGTGGGTGATGAAAATAATCCCACAGCCTTCATCATGTGCAATTTTGGTGAAGAAGGCAGCCCCGAAGTCTGGTATTTAGACAACAGTTGTAGTAACCACATGAGTGGTAATGAAAGTATTTTCTCTTTCATTGATAAAAATATAAAGTCTAAAATTAGAATGGGGAACAATGGAGTTGTTCCAGTTGTGGGCAAATGATCTATTATGATCCGCATCAAGCAAGGTGAGAAATAAGAAATTCAGAATGTTTACTTTTCCCAAGGTATAAAGCACAATTTGATGAGTGTTGGAAAACTCACTCAAAATGGTTATAAAGTGCTGATGGAGAATGACCAATGTGTCATCTATGAGAAGGATGGAAGTAAGAAAATTGTTGCAGCAATTCAAATGACAAAGAATCAAATGTTTCCATTGAAGGTAGAGATGTGTTTCTCTTCACAATCAGCAGCTGCACCTCCCAAGAAAGAATGTACAATAGTACAACAATCAGCCTTCAAGAGCATGATTGAAGACCCCTCCAAGCTATGACATTTAAGGTATGGACATCTTGGCTATGCTAGTTTAAATTTATTGTCCAAGAAAATACTAGTAGATAATTTGCCATGTATTAAAGAGTTCAGTAGCAAGTGTGAGGCTTGTATTTTGGGTAAGCAACATAGGTTGCCCTATAATTCTGAAAACTCTAGAAGGGCAAGAGCACCATTAGAGCTGGTGCATACTGATTTAGTTGGCCCTATGCAAATCACTTCCATCGGGGGAGTACTTATTTTATGACCTTCATAGGTGATTTCAGTCGTAGAACATGGGTTTATTTTATGAAAAATAAATCTGAAGCTTTTGATAAGTTTTTAGAATTTAAAGCCCAGGCTGAAAATGAAAGTGGACAAAATCTTAAAGTTCTAAGGTCAGATAGAGGGGGGGAATATACCTCCAATATTTTTGTAAAGTTTTGCAGGCAGAATGACATAAAGAAGGAGCTAACAACCAGTTATACTTCGTAGCAAAATGGATTGGCTGAAAGAAAAAATAGAACCATCGTTGAGATGGAAAGAAGCATGATGAAAGAAAAAGGATTCCTAGTTGAATATTGGGGAGAAACTGTAGCAACAACAATCTATTTGATAAATAGAAGTCCTACAAAAGCAGTCTGTGACAAGATTCTATTGGAAGCATGGACAAAGCATAGATGGACGGTTGAACACTTGAGAGTGTTTGGGTGTATAGCATATGCACACGTGCCAAAGGAGCAAAGGAAAAATTTGGATGAAAAGGGTGTGAAGTGTGTCTTTACTGGTTATAGTCCAGAATTGAAGACATACAGATTGTATGATCTAGTTGGTAAGAAGATCATCATTTCAAGAGACATGGAGTTCATTGAGAATGAGTCATGGGATGGCTCGGTGGACACATCTTCAAGCACTTCAAGTAAAGTTCCTATTATTGTTGAAGATGGTGAAGTTAATGATCAACAAAATGATATAACATTAGATATAGAAGGCTCCAGAAGGCTACAAATTGGCCCCACAGAGAGCAGCAACAACAATACTGAGAGCTATGATCCCACTCTCGCCTCCCTAGTGCCTAGGAAGACCAAGAGTCTAAGGGAGATATACCAAGATGAAAGGTATGAAAATGAATTTGATGAAAATATCAATTTTGGATTATTTTCTCATAGTGATCCAATTTATTTTGAGGATGCTGAAAAAGAAGAAAAATGGTGTAAGGCCATGGATGATGAAATAGATGCAATAAAAAGAAATGAAACTTGGGAGCTCACTAATTTACCTCCCAACAAGGAAATTATTAGAGTTAAATGGGTTTACAAGACCAAGAGCAATGCTGAAGGAAAAATATATAGGCATAAGGCTCGATTGGTGGTCAAGGGGTACAAACAACAGTTTGGTAGAGATTATGATGAGACCTATGCCCCTGTTGCTAGAATGGAAACCGTGTGTGTTGTCATAGCAATTGCAGCCCAACACAAATGGAAGGTTTATCAAATGGATGTGAAGTCCGCCTTCTTGAATGAAGTATTGAAAGAAGAGGTTTATGTGGAACAACCACCTGGTTATGAAGTTCTAGGTCATGAAAGTAAAGTGTATAGGTTGAAGAAGGTTCTTTATGGGCTTAAGCAAGCTCCACAGGCATGGTATAGTAGAATTGACTCATATTTGATGAACAATGACTTTTTCAAAAGCGATGGTGAGCCCACTCTTTACATCAAGGTAGCTAATGGTAATATTTTAATTGTTGTCTTGTATGTTGATGATTTAATCTTTACTGGGGATAATGATTTCCTCATTGCTGATTTTAAAGAGGTCATGAAAAGGGAGTTTGAAATGTGAGACTTAGGTCTCTTGAGATATTTTCTAGGCATAGAAGTAAAACAAATGCTGATGGTATTTTTATCTCTCAAGAAATATATGCAAACCATATCTTGGAGAGATTCAAAATGCAAAATAGAAAACCTACCCCAACACCAACTTCAGTAGGTTTAGAGCTAAGCAAGAAAGATTGCAGCAACAATGTGGATCCAACTTTATATAAAAGTTTAGTTGGAAGTTTGATGTATTTAACAGCTACTAGGCCAGACACTATGCATGCAGTAAGTTTGATTTCTAGATTTATGAAAACTCCAAAGGACTCCCATTGACAAGCGGGAAAGAGAATCATAAGGTATCTGAAAGGCACCAAGGGATATGGTATTTTGTATACTGCAGCAAATGTTTTTGATCTTATTGGCTACACAGTTAGTGATTGGGTAGGGAGTTTGGATGATAGGAAGAGCACTTCCAGATATGTCTTTCACATGGGTTCATGTGTAATCTCATGGGCTTCTAAGAAGCAACCCATAGTTGCTCAATCTACAGTAGAGGCTGAATATATAACAGCAAATGCAGCAACATGTCAAGCTATTTGGATGAGAAGAATCTTGGCAGATTTGAAGCAAGAACAAGAGGATGGAACCATAATATTTTGTGACAATATTTTCTCAATAGCTTTGTCAAAGAATCCAGTGTTTCATGAAAGAAGCAAGCACATTGAAATCAAATATCATTTTATTAGAGAACTAGTTGAGAGTGGTGAAATAAAAATAGAGTTTTGCAGGTCAGAGCAGCAGCTAGTAGACATTTTCACCAAGCCATTGGGCATTGCAAGTTTTGAGCGCCTAAGAAGAATTTTGGGCATAGTTAGTTTGGATCAAGCATGATCTTGTTTATCGGCTCAAGACAATGGGGGAGTGTTGGATTTTCATAATTAAATCTGATTGTCTAGAAGCTTTTTTATTTGACTTTATTTTTGATAAAGTTTAAATCTAATATTTTGCGTGGACTTTGAAAGATAAGTTCAAATCAGATTTGGGGGAAATCTGATTTCTTCTTTCTTCCTTTGCACAACAAATTTTCTATAAAGGGAAGAATATCTTTATTCTTCCACATAGAGATACATGGATGTAATTTCTCTTTTGTATGCAACAAGAAAAGTTAAAGTTTTTTGTAATACTCTATTTTTATCAGAGAAGTTTTGCAACAACAGTTGTAAAATGATTATTCTGTTAAGCAGTGATTACTTTATATAATCTTGTAAGAGCTTTGTGAAACTCGTAGATGTTTGTATGCAACTCCAGATAGTTGCAAATTTATTCCTTATTGTAGAAGTGTTTTTAGTTTGAATAGAAGCAAAAAGTTTCTTGCATATTTTTTAGCTCTTGTGTCTGCCCTAGTTTGGGGATTTTGAATTTATTCATTTCTAGAACAGAGCATCTTTCATGTGTATTTCCAGAATATAGTTTCTCTCTATATTCTTTACAACTTTCACTAATAATTTGATCAATCATACACAAGTGCACAACTCTGCAACAAATAAGAAGGTGATGAATATTGTCAAAAATGATCTCCAAGATAATCTCTGTGTATAAAAATACAAGATACAAAAATATGCCAAATATGAGTAAATGACTTCCAAAAGTCACTAAGTCTCCAAGATTTTGAATCAACAGTGAGTAACCAAACTCACTAAGTACACACTTCCAGCCAACTTGGGTCAGATGCATAAAAATAGCCCCAAAAATAGGAGTTCAAATCCAAAGAAAAGAAACCACAATCATGTAAAAAGTCCCCTTATGCAATAACTAACCCAACAACTCATCAAAAATATCCTCAAAATGCTCCAACAGTCTATCAATAGCCTCCAACCACTTTTGAAAAGTCAAAAAACATGTCCCTAAATCTTCTCCAAAAACCCTATATTCTTTCATCATTTCTGCAAATGACACAACTCCCAAGAAAAAGTCTCTTTCCACATAAATACACCCTTATCTCTCCATATGACCAAGTAAAACACGTGGAAAAAAGAAAACTCTCCCCTCCCAAGTTGATCCCAAAATGCCAACTTCACCTCTTCACAAATATGAAGAGTATAATAAGGTCAAGACTTTGTAATTATGGCTATGACTCCATCATTCCATAATAAATACATATGCAAAGTAAAATGCCCCATGTTTGCTATTATTTTCTTCAATTACCTATTACATGTCAATTCTCTTCAACACATAATAATAATATTCAAAATAATAATTAAGGGAAGGAGACAAAATAATAAACATTGAACTTAATAAATATAAAATATAGCTATTAATATAAATTACTAAATTAATACATTATTATTTAACTCTACCCTATGCTCATGCTATGCTAAGTGACATTTACATTTTTATACATAAGAAAATGGCATTGAAATTTTTAAAAAGAGAATGTGCCTAATGTAACGGGGCTAGACTTTGCATTGTTTTGGCGACTGGCTGGATCCGAGTTGGGCGACTTGGAGAGGTGCCAAATGTTTCTAGTTGGACGGATGCAATATTCATCGAAGCAATTTGCCTTAGCCGTTCAGAGGAGCGACTTGGTCGAACCGACATTGGAAGTGCAGATTTGGAGCCGACTTGGATTTTGTGTGTTCGTGGGCCGACTTGAATTGTTTGTGAGAAGACATGTCGACTTGAGTTATTTGCGACCTATTTGTGTTGCAAGGGCCGACTTGCTTTGGTGGTTGAGAAGTAGTGAACATTGGGTGCATTGGGCAATGCATTGCGATCGATTTGCGTAGCGTGATCTGTGCGATGCGCTTACCTTGGAGAGTGATCTTGGGCCTACTACATTCTAGCCATTGGAGTAGTGCTGTGTTTTAATGTAACAGTCTTGCATTGATTGCAGAGCGCGTTGGATCTGGGTTTGGATCTATTCCGCAACGGTTAGACTTGTGCATTTCATTTGAGGTGCTCTAGTATATATTGGAGGCCCTGCTCATTCATTTGCAATCAACAGAGTTATGGAGCGAAGGTGTTTGTGCGACAAGGTTTTCGGCGAAGGAGCAAAGTAGAGGCGACTTCTTCTGTGCAAAGATTTGGAGCGATTTCTTTTGTAGAGCAGAGGTGCTCGACTTGCATTGTAAGAGCTTGGTGCTCGATTGTAATAATTCATGCTAAGTCTGTTTAGCATCATTTCTGGGCGAGCTAGTGTTTTTAGACACTCAGCCGAGTAGACTTGTAATTGTTTTGAGATCAATTGATGAGTGACTTTGGGGCTGCACCCACCCATATTCTTGGTTTGTATTCATTACTTTCTATTCTGTGTGCATCGACTATTAGCGGATTTCTTTTGAGACTTAGACGGATTGGATCTGATTTGGGCTTTCACATTGCGTTCGGTGAGGCGTAGTCTGGAACTCTAGCCTTGCATTGGGGTGGATTGCCAGTGCCGCACGGGTCCTATCTCAAAGCCCGTGACACCTAAGGCATGGAAAATTTGACTTGGGATTTTAATTCAATCCCACCAAAATGAAAAATGAAAGAATTCAAAGCTTCTAGGGTTAATAGGAAGCCCTAAAGCACAAAACCTATCTTCATTTTATCATTTGACCTTTCTTTCTCTTGTTGCTAGAAACATTACCATTGGTTCTGTCGAGGGTTCCTACTAGAGATTCCTGTAAAAAATTGAAGTCTAAAGAGCCAAAAATCAATTATGTGCACATCCTTTCTCTAGTATGTTCTGGCCACCATAGATGAGGGTTTTAAACAAATCTTTTGATGTATTTTTTTGACATTTCTTAGAAAAAAAAGGGTGTCTAGTTCCATTCAAAATCTTTGTGCATTTGAACTCCATTTGTGGCTTCTTTGTATACTTTCTGTATTTTATAAAGCTCAAACTATGATTTTCTTTACTAATCTGTTTGAGATGATATTTACTTAGCGTTGCCTTCAAACAGATCTAAGCTTTTACTAGTAAATATGACTTTGTTCTGGCTGATCCTACACTCAAGGGTTTCTCTGATTCACTGTTCTTCATGAAACAATGAAGTTGTATTTTTATGTATATATATATATACTCTTTTTCTACTCCATGCTCTGCTTACCACAAAACTATGGAAATGGATGCTTCTATGTATTCCATACTTGAAACTTTATTTGTAACTATTCATTCATATGTTGAAGGGTTTAGTCACAAATTTTGGCATCATTTTTATATCTACAAACCCCTCAGTATATTTCCACGCTCAATTCTCTGCTCAAAACTATACAGGTCGTGAGGCTATGTGCATTTTTATGTATATCAGCATGAGGGTTTTTTACAAAGTCTTGAAAAAATAATAACATTAGGCCTCACTTGGATCTATAAAATATGTTGCTATGATAACGGTAATAAGACTGTAAAATTTACACAGACAATGCTACTCATCATGTATTTTTTTTTTTCAGAAGAATTTTCTCTTTTGTCTTTCACAAGCTCTAGCTTTATATGTTTATTTTGATTTGGCATTCATTGCGATTCTATATTTGGCATGACAACAAAAATTTCTTTATCACAGATCTTTATGAACTCATACTATGAAATTAGTAACATTTGGCCTTCACATCTCTTATGGTGTCCTCTGTCCAACTCCTTTCATTTCCTTGTTGAATATGAAGTATTGTATACACATAGCTCTATTTTGTTCTTCTTGGGCTGCCTTTGTTACTCAATACCTACACTAACCTGAGACCATTTACTTGTCATCATTTCTACACTTGTTTCTCATAACAGCTTTGAATTCAAAACTCGGGCTTTACAAATTGTACTGTTGTTCGTATAATCTGATTTGAAACAACTAACATTAAGGTCTCAAAACTTATTTGAATTGGCCCATTTTATAATAATAATAATGTATGTTTCTGTATCTTAGAACAATTTTGTTACTTTGCATCATATTCATGAATTATCTTACATGTTGTAGCATTGCTTTCTCGTTTCTTATTTTTCATGATGTTTATCTTCCTAAACACATTGATCCCCCTATTGAGATGATGCTTCTATCAAACTTGTGGCATTCTTTTTCTATAAATATTAATATCATTGCATATGATCTTTGTTTGATACTAGTTCATTACTTCTCATTTATAAACCTGCACTTGTATGGCTTGATATCTCTGTTCTTTGTTGGCTTCTTCTTTTTGATACCTTTTTGCATATCAAATAGTGTACTAAGACCATAGTAGTTTCTTGTGATGCTTTTTACTTACCACTTTTCTCTTACTGTAGGTTCTTTGGATTTTTTTATCTCTTCCTGTTTCATTAAGGTTTCCTTGCAAATTATTTTCTATAGTGATGATGTACCTTGATGACTGTACTCATGTGATTAAGATGACTATTCAATGAAGTTTTTGTAACTGTCCTTGTACCATGCTTACCCTTTGTTTAAAATAGTGACTAGTGCTCTAGGCATTTTGATTCTCAAATACGTATTGTGGTTTTAACTTTGACAAAACATATGGTTCATATAAATCACATTTGTTCTGTTATGTGTGTAGTCAATGATCTTCCATTGATTTCTAATGTCAGTGATTCTCCTTTGTACTTGCTAGACCGATCCATATTCATTCATTGTTCTTTGATTATATCGCATTATGTTGTCTTTTCCTGTATCAAAAACATACATGTACTTCTTTAAATGTTGATTCACCTATCCTAAATAATGATTTTCATTTGACTGCAATTCTAAAACTATATTGTCTAATTTGACATCTTTCACTTCCCTTTTCTAATTGAATGAGACAAAATGTTTCATAAATCTAAGTTACATATCTCTTTAATATTCTCATGTAACATGATTATTATTATCATATTAGAATAATAAAAAAGGTTTCATGCATTAGAATTACATGTCCCTTTAATGTTTATTTCTACTCTGAATTCTTTATTTGCATCTGGTCTCTCAATGGCATGCTGGACTCGAACCCTTGTGGGAGTCGCATTTACTTCCACATGTCTTTAACAGACACCTGTAACTACACATGGAACAAACATATTATGAATAAATTTTTCTTTTTGGCTTGGAGTGATGTATGTTTATATGAGTAAATGTGTATGAACATTTATTTATCATTCATTGCTTAGAACTTACGTTCTAATTCATTGCATTTATATTTTTTAGGACTCGAAGCAGCAGGGAAGCGAGGACCAAGGACCTAGAGAAAGAGAGACATCCGACCTATTTTAGCACATGCTAGTTTGGCAATGACTGGCCCTTGTTCCTACATATTTTCTTTCATTTTCATATATATATTATGCAATATTTCAATAAAAAAATGTAATTATGTATCTCTAGCTAGTTTCACAGCTTGTGTGGAGCATAAATACAATACTTTGATGAATAAAAATTATATTTTCAGAAAAATCTTGTAAAGTTTTGTTTTTATGTTATGCTATTTTTTTCATTAAATATAATGATTCAATCTTGTATAGAATTTCAAAGTTGTTGCATTTAATATTGAAAGCACATAATGTAGAAAGATAATCAGAATGCACCTTTTTTTAATTTGCAACTCAGTGGCTCTACTTGATTGAGACTGTAAGTGGAAATTAGGTAACATGTTCCTAGTTCTCTTCTTCTTGGGGGCTCAAAGACTCTTCCTGGGTCGAGTGTTGGTGGGGTTTCTACTGCTGAGGCTGTGAGGGTTGGGGCTTCCCCTCCTAATGTTACTGCTAGTGGTGGGTGGTGCTATGTTCAGGCTACTAATTTTTTTGCAACTACTCCAAAGGATCGTCCCATTTCCTATGCCAAGACCTCCCCTATAGTGGTGTGACCTAGATGTGGTGGATAATGTATGTTTTTACCAATATTGCGGGTTGGTCTATAGACCTCTTTTGGATCTACATCATTGGGTAATAGATTTTTGGAGATCTTTTTTCTTTGGTAACATTGAGCTCTTCCCTTGCGCAAAGGGGTTTTTATTGTTTTTTTCATTTTTAAAGAACACGATTTGATATTGAGAAAACTGTGGGTTTGGGGGAATCACTCTTTAACAAACCCTAGACAGTCTCCTTAAACCCTCTTACTAAAATACTTAGTGTGCATCTAGTGTGGGTTTGTCTCCCCAATCTACCCCTTCATATTTGGGAGAATTCTTTCTTTGAGGTCATAGGCAACTCTATTGGTCATTTATTAAAGTTGGATAAGGCTACAGTTGTGGTGATTCACCCTACCTTTGTTCACATTCTATTTGACATTAACATCTCTACATTCCTTCTAGGGGATTTAGTTTTCATGGTAGGGGATAATCTTTAGACCCAATCGCTTGACTTCGAGGGCCTCCCCTTTTTATGTAGGTGGTGTTTCTCTACTAGTCATCTGACTACAAATTACTCTCTCTCACACTAAAAAGGTGTTGCCACTTGGTGGAAGGATAAAAATGATGATCATTTGACTATTCTTTGTTCTTCTAAGATAAGAGAGATATTTTGTTGAGTACCATGAGGTTGTGTTTCCATTGTTATTTTATTCCTTGGCCAGTACTCAGGATCATGCTTCTATCTCATACCACACTCATAATGGGAGAGTCTTCCATGGAAAAACAAGCATCATGGATCTGGAAGGGTTTTAGAATATTCCATTATCACATGGTGCAACATTGTCTTCTACCATTGAAATCCAATTGGATTCTCTTGGACTCAACATTCAGGTAAGCATCTTAACTCCATCCCTCTTTTTTAATTAGCCAAATACACACACATATATGTATATATACTTTCCCTTTTTGTAAGATTGATTTATACATCTGATTGGTTACCAACAATACACAAATTAGCATGCATACATACATACATAAAATTGATGTTTTTGTTTCTTAATTTTTTTGGGAGAACACAAGAACTAGACTTGCACTAAGAGCTAGAGGAGAGGAAGAACACAAGTTGTTAGACAACCACAAAAAACTAAAGGGAAAAATAAAAAAATCGATAGAAGGAGGAGGGTATGGGAAAGAAGTAAGACATAAAAAAATTGAAAGAGTAAAAAATCAAATGCCTAGATGAGAGCAATAGTGGATAATATAGTTTTTTTCACAAAATAAAAAGAGTAAGAAAGATTTTCATGCTAGTCTTAACATGCTAAACCTTGTTTCCTTTTATGACAAGTTAGAAGATATGGAAGAGACCCACCTAGTTCTTGATGACATTCAATTCATTGAAGAATTGATAAAATAAGGAATAGAGTACAGGCTTCTGGAGGAACCTCTTGATATTGTTAATTATTACAAAGCTGGGAAAACATGAGGATTCTAGATATTACATAAGAAATGCAAGGCCTCATCATTATAAAGCTCTTGAAAAGTGGTTAGAAAACATAAAACCTGAAGAAAAGAAGTCGGTTGTGTTGGACTTATCACAAAAGTCCCCCTTTGAGATTTGTGACATGGTTTAATAGCCTTATGTGTCTTCTATAAGTCTAGTGGTTGTATCGGGCATTAACAGGTCGATCTTTTAGTGTAACAAGAACAACTAGTTGTAACAAGTGGTATCAGAGCTTGGTCATAGGTTCAAACCCCCTCGGGTGACACTCAGGGGGGATTATTGGACTAATCACAAACACCCCCCTTCGAGATTCATGACATGGTTTAACAACCTCTTGTGTCTTCTATAAGTCTAACTTGGTTGTATCGGGGATTAAAAAGTTGATCTTTTGGTGCAACGACAACTGCTAGTTGTAACAGGTTGTGCTTAATAGTAAAAAATATATAACAAATGACTCATGTCTAACTTGACAGAATCAACCCAAGATATGAAACAATCTTTCTACAATTTCATTTTTGGTATAGTATTTCACTTGATAGGTGATTCTTCTATTTATGTTCATTTCATAACATTTATTAGTGGAGGATGATAAAAACTTGGGTGAATGAAAGATTCATTTTACCTAATAAGATCTTCCTAGGACATCCTTACTTGTTGGAGCTCAAGGCACCCATGAAGAGCCACGGTCAATTTATAAAGCTTCCATTTATTTTTTAGGATTTGAATTAAATTTAAGGTGTGTGATGTGGATTCTTAAGATGATATCTATGAAAGCTTTTTTGTAATGGATTTTGGTGTTGCAGGGGTTGATTCGGTTAATTTATTGGAGCTAGGTGTTTTTTAATGGATTGATATGGTCTTAGGTGAATATAAATATTAATTTTTATCTCATTTTGATGGTTATGGATGTGATCGCATTTCTATTTTAGAATGGATTCTATTAATTTAATACTATCTTTTGAATATTATTTTCCAAGGGCTTCTCTTCACTTTCTATGATCGCTAACTTTGGCTTTAACTAGAGGAGGAACCTCTTCCCATTCTAACCCTCCTTTTTATAGTCTTGCACATGGAAGTCATTACATTTGTCACTTTTGGTGCTATAAGTATGAGAGATGATAAAAAATGCAACAATTACAATGGGCTTGTTGTAGGTTTCATTATACATGGGTTGATATAGGAACATCAGATGTATCACTTTTGGTCACTCTTAATACTAGTAGTGACCTCTTTTGGATTTCTTGTGATTGTATTCAATGTGCTCCAAGATCTGCCTCTAGTTATGGACTGGTACGTTAAAGATCTCTTTTATTGCATATTTCAATTAGGTCACTCTACAATAATATTTATTTTTGCAATTATATTGTCTCAAACAAGTATAATAATTTTCACTTGTGCAAATATGTTTTCTCGGGATTATGCAACTACTAATTGTATCCTAATCATAGTTTAACTATTGTTTTTGTTATAGTTGTTTATTTGTGATTGTATTTAAGATATTTTGATCCTATTAGTGGTCCAATTCAAGCCATATTAATTAATATTAAATTCTCATATGCTCCTTTCATCAACTTGTTACCTACAAGTTGGCACTTTTTTATATACCTGAGGTCTTACACCTCTTCACCCATATCTTTTGATGAGTATTTTATCCATTCATGTTCAAAAAGAATTTGTCCCAATATAAATATCCCCATGCAACCCTGAAGAATATCTATTTTGGACTGGTAGCATCGTTGTCCCACATAATGCATTTGGCTCTCTTATTTTAACTTTTGTTGTCATTTTTGTATGAAGGTTGCATCTATCTAGCTTTTAACTCTTGAAAGCTATTCTTTTATGGGCTTATAACTTATGTTTTACAAGATTATATGATTGATTTTGGTATACACTATCTGATTTTGGTATTGATCTTGTGTCCCTGTATTAACTATGTGTTTTATATTTGATTACACTAATACAACAAGCTATATTACACATTACTTGTGCACACATTTTGATAATTCTGCTAGTTTTTTTTATTGGCTTACTTGCTTATCTTTACTAGAAAGAATGAAGAAGGTTGCCTGTGATTTCTCTCGCATTAAGTCCAAGCATGTGAAGTTACTATTACCAATTTAAGTTTTCATACTAAATTACAAAGTGTGAACTTGCCTATATATTGAGTTGTGTGTTTTAAGTTGTTGCTCATTAATATTACAAAATTGTTTGAGTGTAGGAAGTAAATTCGAAAGTGCAAAAAAAGAAAGTTCAAATGCAGAAACATTGAAATTTTGATCATTATTATTCAAAACTGATACACAAGTACAAAAATTGTACATTTTATTGCCATATCATTAAAAACTATTTTACAAAGGTACAAAGATGTTCAGATTTCAATGATACAATTTTAATATAATGCATTTAGATCCACACAAGTCATGGCAGCTTCTAAAACACTATCTGAATAAACACATTGTAAGACAAAAAAACTAAAGAGAGAGAGGTAAAGCCTCCATTTCCTGAATGGGAGGTCGTTAGTTGAATTATGATGAAGATCAAGGCCAACATCTCTAGCTTTGATTAGACCTGCAAAACGAAATGAAGAGGGTCAATTCTAAGGAACTGAGCAATGGAACTTTTCCTAAACATCTCTATAGTACTCTATGCGCTACAATATGCTTATGTAGATAAGGAATTAAAAGATGCAAGGCAAGCAAGAGGAAGAAAGAGAAAAGAAACACATGTTTTTACTAATATTGTTTGCTTCATGTGCAAATACATGTATGAATACCAAGTAGGTTGTAGAAGGGACACACATATCCTACATGTGTGAAACTTTCCAACTGAAGTTATGTAGAGGTGAGGATTGATTAAGGAGGTTGTAGAGGGGGCACACCTAATAGGTATGGGACCTTATAGTTGAATTAATGGAGCTGTTGAAGACTGGTTATTGAAGGGACATGACCTTTTGTCATGAAACCTTTCAGCCTATTACATTTCGGCATAGTTTCAATTTTCTACAAGAGGTAGATACATATCAACAAAAAATCATAATTGCTACATGAGGTAGCTACATGTCAGTGCAATATCAGTTTGCTATAGGAAGAATTTTTGCTACAGGAACCAATGATATTTCTACATAACTCCAGTCATAATGCTATAGGAAGTCATAATGCTACCGAAGGTTATAAGCAAGTAACTTCATGGATCAGTTTTGGGAATCATTTAAGTTTCTACAGGAGGTTTTGAGATTATAATGTTTCATGTATTATTTTTCTTAAAAATAAATATACATAACATGGATATATGAAATCAAATGAACAAGGCATGAACATTAGTGCAATAATTCATATTGGATTCAAATATATATGAAATGGATATCAATATTATCTGCTAATAGTATTGAACAAATGACAGTAAATATTTTGTTACAGGAGATCATATTCTGATATTTATTTAACTGATTGCCACAGGGGACCGAATCTGTAGGCATGACATAATTGTAGAAAATAGTTTTTAGAAGGTATGCATTTGAATGGAAAATAATTGGAGAATCATGCTATTATCGGAATTAATCACGAGGTTCTCATATGCATCTACCGGAATAAACAATAGAAATGTTGTGGAAATCAGTCAAGAAAGGGATCAAATCAGGATGTCAAAAAGTGAATCAGGTATGCAACTAATTCTTCAAAGGCAATTTTAAAGTGAAAATCATGGAATTTGTTTGCACAAGTGAAAGAGAGACCTCATTTTTCCTAAGAAACTCTAGTCAGAGCTAATATCATGAAGGAGAAGAATCCTTGATGTTGTTTCTAAAGAGAAGATCTTCCATGTTAACAGAGAGATCTTGAAGTTTTATATAGAGCTACAATCATGTAAAAGGAGAAATCTTCAGGAGAAAATCATGAGTCTTATTTGTTATTTCCTGAGTACCCATATTGAGAGTAATGTCAATCTATAAGGAACACAAAACGGTTTCTTATCCTTTATCTTCACAAAGAAAATTCATCAATGAGCATAAAAAATGACAAAGGATTGATTTCAGGTTTAACATATAAATTTCCAAACTACACAAAAGTCATGACAGGAAGATACTTCAGAACAACTCATGGCCTTCTCAAATCGCATAAGTGCAGTACATAAGAAAGAAATACCTGTAATATAAACTTTCATTTGGAGCTCAAATCGGAAATTTTTACAAGAAAGCCATTATATATTCTGTGATAGCCAAAATTGATGAAAATTTTAAAGAAGGTAAACCCACTAGTTTATTTACAGTGGCATCAAGTAAATGTGCAAAAGATACAAAGTCACAAAGAAGATCCTGCAGATGAGCACGTACAACATGATATTAATGTTGTTATTTGAAAAGTCTCGACATGGAATGATACCCATAACAGAATAAAGGAGAAGCTCAACATATTCAAACAAAAAATAGTCATTCATAGTGTCACAGTGCTTTCGGCCATGAGGGAAGGTTTTTAATAATTTCAGTAGAAACCCATATCGTAAAACAAATACAAAAGTATCAATTTTTTTTTAAGAAAGGGAAAAACAAATCATCAATTATAACTTGTTGAATGCAAACTTTCATGTTTTAATATGGAATGGTAAAGGTGAAAATATTGAAGGCACAAAAAGCTACAAAAAAACCATACATTTTCTTCTGCGACAACATGCGAATAAGGGTTTTTTGCAAATCTTTAAAACCCTTCATTAATTTTCAAGGCCACAGTTTAGAGGAGAAAGAAGGAATAAAATATAGTTTTATAAGCTATAGAAACCCTCATGTATTATGTGGTTGCCATAAAATTTCTTTATAAAATGCAAAGGAAACCCTGGTGTTTAATGAAAACAGAGAAATACATGGAACTGAACTAAAAAATATCAAATGTACCTATGTCAATATCGAAGAAAAGTAGAGCCTACATGCCAAAATAAACCCATTTTCATATCTCTCAAACCCTAGCCAAGTTTCATCCTAGCATGGCGGATCCATATAAGAACAAAAATGCCAAATGAAAAGTATGTTTAGGGTTTGAACCCATTTCACTATCGGATCCCCTTTTTCTTTAAAATATAACATATAATAATTTCAGGTTCAGTTTATGTGGGAAGTTTATGATATTTTTCCATCATAAGCTTTTTATTGTTATTTACTTATGATAAATAATTTTATCATTTATCACTTAGCGTATGTAAATAATAATAAAAGTTTATTATATTTTATCTATTCACATATATTATTCCACTTAATATTTATTAAATATTATTATTTAATAAATATTAAGTTTTATAATAGATAAAATAATAATCTCTTGCATGTGCATTATTTTGTAAAGTTAATATTCTAAGGTGTTGAAGTTATAAAACACTTAGAATAATTGATTATTTTAATGCAAGAATAGGGAATAACATGATAACTTGGAGACTTTCAGTTTTGACTTGGAGTTGCATTTTGAGGAGATGGAGTTTTTATTATTTATGTCATTAGTTGTGGGCTGTTTTGAGGACCTTTTCATGCAGTTGAGGTTAACTTTCAATTTCAGATTAGTTGGACATGGGCTTAAGGGCAATTTTGATGGGTTTCTTCACAGTTTGGAGCATTTTTGACAAGCATTTTCATGCATTATTTTCTGGATCCGAGTTAGGGTTTTTATCCCTACATTGTATATTCACCTCATTTTTTATGGATCTTCTTTCAGCTTGAGATTTTTGCACATTGTAAAATTTTTTTGAGAAAATTGTAAGGACACTTTGTAGAAGAGGTTTCTTGGCATTGATTATACAAATACAGTGATTCTATGTCATTGGTTCCTACTGCAATATTGTGAATTTCTTTCTTTTATGTTGTGTTTATCCTTCATTTAAGCTCTATTCCTTATTGCATATGTGAATCTTGATACTTGTAGTTGCAGGTCTATGTTAGTGATCTTTATCTTTTGTGAAAGATTGGTAAAGCTAAGGTTTTCCTTTCAAAGAAGAATTTTTTGAATCCTTGCATTAGAATCACTTTTGCAATTTCATGTTTATCTGGGTATTGTGAACCAATAATATTTTGGATAGTTTTTGTTAGATTTCTATAGCTGCAATAGATTAATTGGTGTATCACCTCATTTAGGTTTTAGTAATTCATATATCTTTTTCCCTTTCCCCATATACAATTTAGTTTTAGGTGAGCACTATCTAGGAACCAGCCTCATCTGAAGATTCTTCTCTCATTTTAGGACAACCCACCACCTAAGAGAGTTTCCATGTTTCAACAGAATAGCTAGATATTATATCAAGCTATAGGCGCAATCCTGATTGAAAAAAATTACTTTTAAACCCACTTTTTAAGTAATACACTTTAAATTATTCCCTTTCTTCAATTCATGACAACCATTATCACATATGAATTATAAAATTTTACCTTCTAGAGGTTTAGAGGAAATAGAGAAGACTTATTGTCATAAATACTATATTTTTTAAATGTATTTCTATGTATTTGAATGCTACACTTTTTGAGGACCTACAAAAAACATGGACACTATTGGATGCTACCATGTAGCAAATTTATTTCTACAATGATACATGTTTGTAAACCTACACTTTTATACACTTACTTTTATTTTGTAAAGCTTTAGTTATGCTTTCAAATCAAGCACCTATCAACATCCCCTTGCACCACCTTTGGGTTCAAGTGCTAGTATATTTAATATAAAATAATAAATATAATGGCTTGTAAAAAAGTAGAATGTGCAAGTGAGGGTAGAATGATGAAGATGTGAAAGCACAAAATAATGATTGCGAAACTTGCTTAGGCAACTTGCAAAGTTTCTTGAAAAAAAATCATTTAGGAATGTAGAGCATGGCCATCACACAATATTCCTTGCATGATGTTTCTATGCCTAAAGAATTGGTTGTGACCTATCGGTTCATTAATCTAGGAAGGAGAGAAAAGAAATTAGGGCATGGACCTCAAAAAAATTGAAAACCCAAGAAATTATTAAGTTTCTATCTAATGGTTTCTTCAGAGATAGGGTTCTCTATGGAGGACTATGGTCAATGGGTGATAGTCCTTTATACATGCATATATGGTTCCCAAATTTTAATTGAGTGATCATGACACCTTTTTGGATTTGGCTATATAATCTTCCAATAGAATAGTGGCATGAGGAATGCATTGAGAAGATTGGTCACTCTCTTGGCACTCTAATCAATAGAGACATTGATATAATAGAAGGTGATTCTTATCTACATGTTCATCTCAAGAGAGTGACCTTGAGGGATATTAGGTTATGCGTGGACAACAATCATTGTGTTCAATATGTGGAAATTAAGGAGGAGAATATGTTTTGTATAAGATGGAAAAAAAATATCATAGGGAGGTCAGTTGTCTTTAAAAACTTAGAAAGGAAAACAAATGGGTTCTAAAACCACATACTGTTATAATGAATTTACAAGAGAGAGGAACTTCAATTGGGTCTGATCATGAGGAGATTTCAACTATACAATTTGTAAAATATGAGGATAATTTTTAGGTCTCAATATATGCTATTCAAAATCCCAAATAAATGGATTTGAAAAGCCTTAAGGGATTTGATAATGTTAGCAAATTTTCTCCTAATAATAGGAAATAAGTTATTTTGGGCTATACTAATAAAAAATTGGATAAAAGGAATCATTCATGGAGAAGGATTGAGGTATTTTCTCAAATAAATGAAGAAATTCATCCCTCTTGGCACATGAAAATCAAGTGGTGGTCATGATTAATGTTCAGACTTTGAATTGTGACCCTAAATCAGGCATTAAGGCAAAAAAAAAATTCTATCTTGACAATAGAAACCTCCTTGAGCTGTGGGTAGACTCTGAATAAGGAGGAATCTTCAGATTCTAGGCCAATTCCTATAAAATATGGAATATCACTTTCCTAATCTGCAATTTGCTGAGAAAAGGGAAAAGAATACTTATAACTAAAAGATTAGGGTGATACACCAAGAAATATTTTAGACTTTTCAAAAAGATGAAACATCAATCCTAACTCATAAATGAAGATCTCAACACTCTGAATCTCTGCTCAACATATAGGTTGACAAAACCTGCTATTAGGGTTTTACCACAAATAGCTTGGATAATCAACAAACATACACTTCTCATACAAGGTCTTGAAGCAATTGATTATCTTGAGAAGGAACATAAATCTACTCACTTCCTTTGGATAATAAATAATTTAACACTTGCTAGAAAAGATGAAAACAAGATCCAATATCAAAACAAGTTCACAAATATGAGTCAAAATCTCTGGTTCATTCCCTCCAAAATCTGACAAAAACGATTACAAAATGGCCTTCAAAGCACTTAGGAAAAATGTGTTCACTATATGCCCTCTCTCCAAAATCTGCCACTTTAAAACCAAAAATCTCCTTCCCTTAAGAAGCCCTCCAAACCTTAATCTGAGAATCCAATCACCCCTAAAAATCCTCCTAAAAATACTCTTTAGCTATAAAATAGCCTCTAACACTCTAGACTCAAACATACCCCTAATCAAGCCCTATCTCCAAAACTCGTGCCCTCAATATTGGCTTATAAAGGATATAAATCCCTTTTACATTGCTTACCAATATTTAATCAATTTAATTTTGAATAAAAACTCAAAATTAATCAAAACCTACACCCACTAAAGAAACTTAAGAAAACCCTAAGTTTACAAAAAATACAAAGGGATAAGCAAGTCAACATGACCACTTTCCCACTTGCAAGACTATGCTAAAAAATCGGTGATAGGTGGCACTTGCTCCATTTTGGAGGTCTGCTGTCCATGCCTTAATATTGAATGACATTGATTTTCTCTCTACCATCGGACTTCAAATTTCATTTCAATCTGGCATACTATCGGTCTTTGCATTGCATTGTTCTTTGTGTTGTATTTGGGAATGAACAAATCCTAGATATGGCGAGAAATCCGGTAGCTGCACTCCAAGCTCGAGCTCTTTGTGACTTAGCATGTCTCTTAGGTTATAAAATGGCACTTGGTTTCTTGAGAGAACCCAAACTGTGACTTCATTTGTTATTGGTTGTGAATCCATACTCACGTTTTGATTGGCAGTTGGTCTTTTACTTTGATACCTGAAAACTTGGCTTGCAATTGTCATTTATTCCCTGACCTGTGATTACAAGAACTCAACTTCCAGGCTAGAAACCATAACTGGTCTTTGAGGACTTGAGCTTACACACAGGTTATATTGGGACTGGTACTAAAACTTGGGCACGAGCTTTAATTGGAATATGTGTTGTGACTGGCACTCAATCTAAGCTTTTTGTGGCTGGAAAACACCTCGAGCTGACTGTTGAAATATTTTCTTATTGAGCCGTGACTGGTGCTTGTTCATGTGCTCGAGCTTTCTATAGGCATGAACTCAAACATAAACATGAGCTAAGTACATGTCTCCTCTTCTTTTCTTTGCACTTTACAATGAATACCAATTATTGCTTGACTGTTGAACTTGAGCTTTGCATGGAAACTCTCAGCTTTAACATCTAGTTTTCACAAGTACTATTTCTCCTCATTGCTCTACTTTGACTAGAACATATTGTTAGCCGAGTTTACATTTTCTCTTACTGGTACGCATAATATTTAGGGCTTTTTCTATTGGCTATTTATTGCACTATAACTCTGTAGTAGTAAGTGTTAGAGTTGTTTGAACTCACCAGCTTTGAATTTGAATGCAACCTGTAACTGGCAGCTAACCTTTGACCACGACATTAAGACTGATTGGAACTTGAGTTTGCAATTCTTGCATGAAGCTAGCTTATTTGTTTACCCTGTCAATGACTTTGCATTTATTGAAACCATAGGCTTTTAAGTCCTCACAAAATACATTTGAGAAAAAAGTAAAAACCTTTAATCCATGTCGACCATCTACAAAATCTGAACCCACAACTTATTATTCTCTGAATCCTTATCCTTCTCTAGCTCTAATTGCAAGGCCCTAAGATTTAACTGGCATTTATTAGAACTCAGTCTTTGAATTCTTTTGTGGCACAAACCTTGAATACTGGCTTTAACTGTGAGTATCTTGTTCTGCAAAGCTTAATGAGCTTGAGCTAAAAGCACATAGGCAACAATGAGGCTCAACTTTTGACTAAGACTTCTCTCAGTGATTCAAACTCATCTTGGGGTTTTGACTTAGAACACCTTGAGTTTCTCTTTGCCGGCACCTATTCTCTGAAACATGATATTTCACTATGTTGATGAGCTCTGTTTATTCATTGATTCTATTAGATTTTGAGCCTTTGTTATTGCTGGCTACTTGGAATGATACATTGAAGAATATTAAGCTTCTTTGCTAACTGAAAACAATACATTCCAACTTGTGTTTGCATCATTTAAAGTCTTAAATCTGAAAAAGTTGAATCTATATTGAGCTCTGATAGCTTGCCTAGCATATGGCACATTTTGTTGGAACTTAGTTCTTCTACTACTATGATATTCTCCATAGATGTTTGAATAGTGAGCATGTGTTAAATTTATATTTTACAAAGCTCTTTACCATTTTGTAACAGTTATCGTAGATAGTTTGTATCATTCATAAGACCTGAATCCATGCATTACACCACTGTCTGACTATCTTTCCTTGCTAGCAGCTTATGCATATTCTAGTATTTTCACAGTGAGCACTATAATGCATGATTGCATATCATCTGATATTCCACTGTAGTAGATCCATGATTTCAAATATATCAAGGCTTATATCATATGTTTTACTTTCAACAATGAAATCTATTTATGGAGTTCGAGCACGGGCTCGTGACACCCATAAATAGATCTCAGTGCTCTTGTAGTTGATCTTTAACATCTTCAGCAAATGAGCAAAATCTGTACATCACACACTAATTCTGTGAACACCATGATGAAAAGTATACTACATCTTTTGATTTTACTGTAACACATAGTTTGTTTAAACAATGCATCTCTCTGTTCAGCTTGAAAACATCAAAACTAATGCATTAGGTTAGTGAACATGACCCAGTGGTCAATTTTGGGCATCCATCAAACCACTGGTGTGCTCACTAACATAATGTGACACTGCTATTCTTTAACACTGCTTATGTGCATGCTCATCTTGTTACTACATTGAATATCAGAAATATATGCAGCTATGAAAGAATTTGATATCGATGTATGATGTTTTTGTTCTCTTTGCATTGCTTAGATCCAATTGGATCTAACAAACTCCTAACCATGATGCAGGACAACCCCCTAAAAGACCTAGAACCAGATAGATGTAGACTTAGACGGAGACCCGAAGGACTAGGACCGGACAAGACAACCAACTCCAGATATGTAGATGACCTTTCAAGGCAATGCAGAAGACTCACTCCTACTTCTGTCCCTTCTTTCTATTCTGCAGTATGTACTCTATTTATTGATATGAAATATGAAGTATGAAAAGAGCATTTGTAAATTACATTCAGTATGAATTCACAATGTAATGATCGATTATGAATTTAGAACTTTTTGAAACATGATCAATGTTACACTATTTTTCATCATGCAAAATAATTGACAAATAGTAAGGGTGTATATAGGTTCTTTCATTCAACAGTGCTTTTCAGGTTATGTGAATCAACATTTTTGTTATTGCTTTCATATTAGATTGATAAATTGTACTCTAAGTATTGATCACATGTCAAAACTTTCAAATTCATAATTGATCATTACATTGTGCATTCATACTGAATGTAATTTACAAATGTTCATTCATACTTCATATTTCTTATCAATAAGTAGATTACAAAGTGCATAATAGAAAGAAGAGATAGGGTATGAGTGAGTCCTTTGCATTGCCTTGAAGAGTCCACATCTCTGGAGCTAGTTGTCGTATCTGGTCCTAGTCATTCAGGTCTTTGTTTGATTCTGCATCTGTTTGTTCCTAAGTCTTTAGGGGTTGTCCTGCATCATGGTTAAGGGTTTGTTAGATCCGATTGGATCTAAGCAATGCCAAAAAGGAAGGAAACATCATACATTATCAAATCCTTTCATAGCTGCATATATTTCTGATATTCAATGCAGTAACAAGATGAGCATGCACACAAAGTGAAAAGCAGTGTTAAAGGATAGTAGTGTTGCATTATGTTAGTGAGCACACCAGTGGTTTAATGGATGCCCAAAATTGACCACTGGGTCATGTTCACTAACCTAATGCATTAGTTTTGATGTTTTCAAGCTGAACAGAGAGATGCATTGTTTAAACAAACTATGTGTTACAGTAAAATCAAAGATGCAGATCAAGCTGGTTTCCCATGATAAGAATGCTACAGGAAGTGCCAGTGATTGCTAACTTTCAAAGTTCAAGTTACAAATGATGCTACATAAATACTGGTTATATGTCCTTACTATTTCAAAAGTACATTTTCAAGCTATAATCATATTTGTTGCTAAATACAAAAGAGTGCTTCAAGATTGTACCATAAAATGATAAAATGTTTACAGTTTGTTTTACTAGGTGTCACGAACCCATGTTCGAACCTTAGTTATTAACATTTTGATGTTTTTGAGTGTCATGAGCCCATGCTCAAACTTCATTAACAGTGAACAAACATTTTTCATCTTGTTGTACTTATCATATTAAGTGCAGATTCAACATCAATGAGAATTGTATACAGTGGAAAAAGCTACAAGAGCAAGCTAACAGAGTGTTTTCATGCAGCCATTCTGAAAAGAGCAATTATCTATTTATCTTCAAAATTCCCAGTCAAGATTTTGGGCTTCATATGTTATCACAAAATATGCTGAGGAGGATACTGAATTTGATAAAGTTGCAGTTGATAGTAATTCAAAATTCCTTGAAAGTGGGAAGTATGTTGCCAGTATGAAATCAAAATGATCACAAGCTTCATGTACATCAAAGAGAATGTCATTTATTTGCCAGTTAAGGGTTTGAGCTAGATAAAGATAAGCCAAATTTTTATACATATCAATGTTCAATGCTTACTGTCAATGAGTTCATATTATTTTCTAAAACCAAGCTTAGTGTTTTAGTATATGAAACAAAAGAACAACAGTCATGTTGACTTCAATAAAACCCACAAGCTATATACTAGATTGCCAGTTATCCAATGAAACAATCAAAGTATAGAAGCCATGACTGTAGCACAAGATGGATTTAGAGCTCACGGTTACCAGTATAGCAAAAGATGTAACTTTTATTAATAGAAGTTTCAAACCATAAGTCTCAAACTTATACCAAATCAAAGGAATGAAACAACAACATTTGCCGTGAACTATAATATGGAGCTCGTGGTTTTTAAAGTTTTAACAGGAGAAAGTTTCAGTTACCCAATGTAAACAACAACTATAAGCACCGGTTATATGACTGTTAACAACAAGTATAGCTGAGTTCAATAAAGAAGGTCGAAGTTCTAGCTAGCAAGAACTCAAGCACGGGAATGAACAAATAAACTGAGCCTTATGCTAATCTACAACCTATAGAGGTAAGTTCTTGCTATGAAGATAAACACCAGTCGACTGTAACTTATATTCATAGCTTCTTATTATTAAAAACAATAATTATTCTGAGAAACACCAGTGAAGAAGTGATAACATAAACTGAAAGAAATAAGCTCGAGATAACTTACAAGTTCGGTGGATGAGAGTTTGTGTTCAATGCCGAGTTCCTTGTTTTGGCATGAGCATCAGTCAATATAAAATAGCCAGTGATCTCCAGTATGAAAGAGGGCTCGAGTTCAGTAGTAGAGTTCTCTCACAGATAACTAAGCTTCATCAGAGGTTTTTAAAATCTTTCCTGTATGTTAGGGTTTCATTTCCCCTAAATCTTCTTTGTGAAGAATAACATAGACACAACTGCCGAGACCAATAAGCATAACAAAATTTGGAATCTTCCAAGCAAATCCAATGCCTTTAATGCGTATGGAGTTCCAGTAGAGCCTCAAAAATTTCTCATAGTGCCACCTTGCGTCTTCATCTCCTCAGTTTTTGCAATTGTATTGCAAGTGGATTGAAGGTCATATCGACTTCTCCACATTGCATATTATATGTAATGTACACTTAGAGTATTTTACCTAAGTTAGGAGATGAAGTTAGATTAATTAATATTAGATTTCTATCTAATATTAATTTCTTTTCATAATTTTGGCAATTATTTTTTGTAAAAGGATTTAATTCCTTAATATAAGCCAAAATTTAGGGAGGAGCATTTAGAGGAAGTTTCTAGAAAGGCTTAGTTATTGGCATATTTTTGGCCTTTTTTTTAGGGCATTTTTGGGGAATTGTGATTTTTGGATTTGAGGCTACAACTGGTTATAAAATTGATTTTGGATGATCAATTGAGGGTTGCAGATTTTGGAGAGAGGGCATGTAGTGAACATATCGTTCCTAGGTGCTTTGAAGGCCATTTTTGTAATCATTTTGTTAGATTTTTGAAGAAATGAACCAGATTCTTTGACTCCCATTTTGTGTACTTGTTTTTCAATATCGAATCCTGTTTCATCTTTTCTAGCAAGTGTCAAATCATTTATTATCTAAAGGAAGTGAATGAAATTCTATTCCTTCTCTAGATAATCAACTGGCCCTAGGCCTTGTATGAGAAATGTATGTTGTTAATTGTCCAAGCTATTTGTGGTAGAACCCTGGTAGCATGAATTTATTAACCTATATGTTGAGCAGAGATTTAGATTGTTAAAGTATTCATTCATGAGTCAGGATTGAAATTCATTTTTTTGTGAATTCTAAATTATTCATTGGTGTATCACCCTAATCTTTCTAGTTATAGTATTCTTTTCCCTTTTCCCAATAATTTGCAGATCAGGAAAGTGATATCCCATATTTGATAGGAACCAGCCTAGAATTTGAAGATTCCTCTTCATTCATAATCTACCCACAGCTAGGAGAGGTTTCCATTGTCAGGATAGAATTGTTGTTAGCCTTAATGCCTGATTTAAGGTAACAATTCTAAGCCTAAATAATTTTTTGGCACACCTGGTGGGACACGTTCTTATAGAATGGGTCAAATTACATTGTATCACTTGCTGGTTGTGGTGTGCTATCAGCAAGATTCAGACCTCAAAGAGGTCACATTGTTCATACCTGGTATATCTGTGAAGGATAGTCAACTGTTTCAAAAAGAGAAGAGCTGGTATGTTTCAAATTGTTTTATTTTCTGATTTCCAACCTTTCAAATGAATAAAGATGTCAACTTTTCAAGGAGGATATGCTTACCCAGATGGTCAGCAGTCACATTATGATTTTCATCACTCTGCAAGTGAAAATGATATACAAAATAGAGATGCTGCAAGTATGTTGTAGAATATGAGTATGCAGATTAAGGACATTAAAAGGTAGCAAGAGTTTGAATTCCAACAAGAGCATGCTTATCAAGCCCAAATCCAACAATAACAAGCATTGGCTCAGCAGGATCAAGCTTATAAGAGGTATCTTGTTGAGTAGTACAAGAGAAATGAAGCCAAGATTGCTGGAGGGTTGGAAGCACAGAAGAAGATTCATCAAGGAGAGTTGCAAGCTCAGAAGGATGTTTATGAAAAGAATCTTAAAAAAGGATGAGAGCTCTTGAAAGTCATGTTTGATAGAGGTAATGAACTTCATTTAGAGAAAGAAAAAGAATTAAGAGCTCATCAGGAGTTTCATGAGAAGTTTCAAGAGGAAAAAGAAAACGAATTGAGAGCACAACAAGAATTTATTGAGAAACTTCCAGAGCTAATAGGTGCCATGTTAAAACATGGTCATGAATATCAATTGGAAAAAGAAAGAGAGTTGAAAGCTCAGGAGGAGTCCTATGAAAAAGAGATATAGGATCTCAAGCAAAAGATGGGATTCCCATCTTTTACAAATGACAAGTATAAAGAATGATATCATATGCAGATTGAGAAGTGTTCTCAGCTGGAAGAAGACAAGGGAACCATTGAACAAAAGGTTGTTGATCTAAAGAAGGTTCTTTTTGAGCAAGAAGAGATGATTAAGAAGATTTCAGCAAATCAGAACATTTGTGCTGATAAGAGTATACTTCTCATACAAAGCAATAAGGAAGAAGTAGAAGAAGATCAATTTTGGGATGAGATGGAGTAGTTTTGCTTGCATCTTGATGTCAAGCCCTCACTTCCAGAAAGTACATACTGTAATACCCCAAAATTGGCACCTATTTAATTTCATCAATTTTGGTGCATTATCTCGATTTTACATCACCAAAGTCCTAGTTCCCTAGGTAATTTTCTCTCTCCTACCTAACTTAATTTGACTTGATGTCAATTGCAAAGACCATAAATTACAATAATCAAATATTAATATTAATTCCTAAAGTCCTTGACTTTAATTAGCTAAATTACCTCTATGATAATTTAATTTAGTTTTAAAGTCCTAAGCACTTTGAATTAAATTAAAATCTACCCCTTTGGCTAATTACCCTTAAAAAGGAATTAATAAATATTTAGTTAATTGGATGGACACCTCTTTATTTGAATTTAATAATTCAAATTACTTGAAAGGTCACTCCCCACATGTGGCAAATTTCATTCTTTTAATTAAATAATTCATACCTTTTTGTCTCAAAGGGGAATTAAGAGTTAGGAGTTTCAAATCAAGAAACTCTTCATTCGTCTCTGGGCTTCTCTATTTAATGAACCTCTTTTTCTCATTCAAGAGAGCAATTTTTGAGAGCATCTACACTATAGGCATTTTTTTTAGTCTCATTTGATTCATTGTTTTCAAAGCTTTTTATTGCATTTATTAGATTAATATCTCATTATTAGTATAATCTTTGCATTACATTTTAGACTAAATTTGCTTATTTGTTCTTAGTTTAATATCATATTTCTTTCAAGTTCTTAGATTAAGTTGCATCTCATCTTTATTTTCAAGCTCTTAGATTAATTGCATCCTCATTCTTAGATTAAATTGCACTTCATCTTGGATTAATTTCATCTTGCTTATCTTTATTGCTTCTTGGAAATCCTCCATTGTTGAATTGGTCTCCCGGCTGTTGGCTCTCATTCTGAGAGTATTCAAACATCCCATTCACATAGGAGGCAATAGGTCGCCTCACCATGGAATTTGGATTGAGTTCTTCATACTCTCTCCTGAATTCTATCAAGTGAATAATGACCATGTTGTGTTGTGCCTGATTTAGAGGTCACATTCAGTCACATACACATACAAGCTATAGGAGGTAGTCATTTCCAGCCAGCATAATGAGCAGATTAATCAAACTGAAGTTATTTCATCTTAGGAACCTAAAAATATCAAAGAGAGCTACAAGATCACTCTTTCTCATGGTTGTCCTATTAGGCATTTGGCCAGAATGGAGGCTATAAAAGGAGGACAAGTTGTAGTATCACCTCTGCATGATGTCCTATTAAAAGAAGAAGCTGAGAAGGAATTCAAACAACTTGCTATCCCAATTGATCAAGTAGGTAAAGTCCTATTGGTTCTTCACCAAAAGTTGCCGCTTGCTAATTTTCTTCATAATAATGGTGTTTACAATCAGCTTGATCAAGTAAGTAAAATTCATGTTGATCAGATCCTTGTCAAGCAAATGATCAAATATGTCTCCTGTATTCATCTTATAATAGCTTTCAAGAAGCAGGTTGTTTATTGTAAACTTAAAAGGAAAGGAAGTTATTTTTCACAATCTGTGAATGGTTTTGTTTAACCAAGCTTCAAATTGGTTAAAGTAGGTTAGTCTAGGTTTTCATTTCAATAAGTTCTGTCCAAGCACTAGGTCATTAGGTTGCATTTGAGTCTAGTTTAGATGCATTTTCATTTCAATAAAGGTTGCATTCATGGTTCAGTCTTCCTAAATTCTATTGCCCTAGGATAAGTCTACAGGTCATGTCTAGTAGGCAGACATCTAGCAAAAGTCACCAAAAATGTTACACTAATTTTCATCATGCAAAATAATTGACAAATAGTAAGGGTGCATTTAGGTTCTTTCATTCAATAGTGCTTTTCAGGTTATGTGAATCAACATTTTTTTTACTGCATTCATATTAGATTGATAAATTGTACTCTAAGTATTGATCACATGTCAAAACTTTCAAATTCATAATTGATCATTACATTGTGCATTCATACTGAATGTAATTTACAAATGTTCATTCATACTTCATATTTCTTATCAATAAGTAGAGTAAAAAGTGCAGAATAGATAGAAGAGATAGGGTATGAGTGAGTCCTTTGCATTGCCTTGAAGAGTCCACATCTCTGTAGCTGGTTGTCGTATCTGGTCCTAGTCATCCGGGTCTCTTTTGAGTCTGCATTTGTCTGGTCCTAAGTCTTTAGGGGTTGTCCTAAATCATGGTTAAGGGTTTTTTAGATCCGATTGGATCTAAGCAATGCAAAAAAGGAAGGAAACATCATACATTATCAAATCCTTTCATAGCTGCATATATTTCTGATATTCAATGTAGTAACAAGATGAGCATGCACACAAAGTGAAAAGCAGTGTTAAAAGATATCAGTGTCACATTATGTTAGTGAGCACACTAGTGGTTTAATGGATGCCCAAAATTGACCACTAGGTCATGTTCACTAACCTAATGCGTTAGTTTTGATGTTTTCAAGCTGAACAGAGAGATGCATTGTTTAAACAAACTATGTGTTACAGTAAAATCAAAGATGCAGATCAAGCTCGTTTCCCATGATAAGAATGCTATAGGAAGTGCTAGTGATTGCTAACTTTCAAAGTTCAAGTTACAAATGATGCTGCATAAATACTGGTTATATGTCCTTACTGTTTCAAAAGTACATTTTCAAGCTGTAATCATATTTGTTGTTGAATACAAAAGAGTGCTTCAAGATTGTGCCATAAAATGATAAAATGTTTACAGTTTGTTTTATTGGGTGTCACGAACCCATGTTCAAACCTCAGTTATTAACATTTTGATGTTTTTGAGTGTCACGAGCCCATGCTCAAACTTTATTAACAGTGAACAAACATTTTTCATCTTGTTGTACTTATCATATTAAGTGCAGATTCAACATCAATGAGAATTGTATACAGTGGAAAAAGCTACAAGAGCAAGCTAACAGAGTGTTTTCATGCAGCCATTCTGGAAAGAGCAATTATCTATTTATCTTCAAAATTCCTAGTCAAGATTTTGGGCTTCATATGTTATCACAGAATATGTTGAGGAGGATACTGAATTTGATAAAGTTGCAGTTGACAGTAATTCAAAATTCCTTGAAAGTGGGAAGTATGTTGCCAGCATGAAATTAGAATGATCACAAGCTTCATGTACAACAAAGAGAATGTCATTTATTTGCCAGTTAAGGGTTTGAGCTAGATAAAGATAAGCCAAATTTTCAGACATATCAATGTTCAATGCTTACTGTCAATGAGTTCATATTATTTTCTAAAACCGAGCTTAGTGTTTGAGTATATGAAACAAAAGAACAACAGTCATGTTAACTTCAATAAAACCCACAAGCTATATACTGGACTGCTAGTTATCCAATGAAACAATCAAAGTATAGAAGCTGTGATTGTAGCACAAGATGGATTTAGAGCTCATAGTTACCAGTATAGAAAAAGATGTAACTTTTATTAATAGAAGTTTCAAACCATAAGTTTCAAACTTATACCAAATCAAAGGAATGAAACAACAACATATGCCATGAACTATAATATGGAGCTCGTGGTTTTTACAGTTTTAACAGGAAAAAGTTTTAGTTACCCAATGTAAACAACAACTACAAGCACCGGTTATATGACTGTTAACAAAAATTATAGCCGAGTTCAATAAAGAAGGTCGAAGTTCCAGCTAGCAAGAACTCAAGCACGGGAATGAACAAATAAACTGAGCCTTATGCTAATCTATAGCCTATAGATGTGAGTTCTTGCTATGAAGATAAACACCAGTCGACTGTAACTTATATTCATAGCTTCTTATTATTAAAAACAATAGTTATTCTGAGAAACACTAGCGAAGAAGTGATAACATAAACTGAAAGGAATAAGCTCGAGATAACTTACAATTTCGGTGAACGAGAGTTTTTGTTCAATGCCGAGTTCCCTGTTTTGGCATGAGCATCAATCAATATAAAATAGCCAGTGATCTCTAGTATGATAGAGGGCTCGAGTTCAGCAGTAGAGTTCTCTCACAGATAACTAAGCTTCATTAGAGGTTTTCAAAATCTTTCCTGTATGTTAGGGTTTCATTTCCCCTAAATCTTCTTTGTGAAGAATAACATAGACACAACTGCCGAGACCAATAAGCATAACAAAATTTGGAATCCGCCAAGCAAATCCAATGCCTTTAATGTGTATGCAGTTCTAGCAGAGCCTCAAAAACTGCTCATAGTGCCACCTTGCGTCTTCATCTCCTCAGTTTTTGCAATTGTATTGCAAGTGGATTGAAGGTCATATCGACTTCTCCACATTGCATATTATATGTAATGTACACTTAGAGTATTTTACCTAAGTTAGGAGATGAAGTTAGATTAATTAATATTAGATTTCTATCTAATATTAATTTCTTTTCACAATTTTGGCAATTATTTTTTGTAAAAGGATTTAATTCCTTAATATAAGCCAAAATTTAGGGAGGAGCATTTAGAGGAAGTTTCTAAAAAGGCTTAGTTATTGGCATATTTTTGGCCTTTTTTTAGGGCATTTTTGGGGAATTGTGATTTTCAGATTTGAGGCTACAGCTGGTTATAAAATTGATTTTGGATGATCAATTGAGGGTTGCAAATTTTGGAGAGAGGGCATATAGTGAACATATCGTTCCTAGGTGCTTTGAAGGCCATTTTTGTAATCATTTTGTTAGATTTTTGAAGAAATGAACCAGATTCTTTGACTCCTATTTTGTGTACTTGTTTTTCAATATCGAATCCTGTTTCATCTTTTCTAGCAAGTGTCAAATCATTTATTATCTAAAGGAAGTGAATGAAATTCTGTTCCTTCTCTAGATAATCAACTGTCCCTAGGCCTTGTATGAGATATGTATGTTGTTAATTGTCCAAGCTATTTGTGGTAGAACCCTGGTAGCATGAATTTATTAACCTATATGTTGAGTAGAGATTTAGATTGTTAAAGTATTCATTCATGGGTCAGGATTGAAATTCATTTTTTTGTGAATTCTGAATTATTCATTGGTGTATCACCCTAATCTTTCTAGTTATAGTATTCTTTTCCTTTTTCCCAACAATTTGCAGATCAGGAAAGTGATATCCCATATTTTATAGGAACCGGCCTAGAATCCGGAGATTCCTCTTCATTCATAGTCTACCCACATCTAGGAGAGGTTTCCAATGTCAGGATAGAATTGTTGTTAGCCTTAATGCCTGATTTAAGGTAACAATTCTAAGCCTAAACAATCAATACTTAGAGTACAAATGAAAATTTAATATGAATGCAATAACAAAATGGTGATTGACATAACCTAAAAAGCACTGTATAAATGAAAGCACCAGAATGCACCCTTACTATTTGTCTATTATTTTGCATGATGAAAAATATGGTAACATTTTTGGCGACTTCTGCTGGATGTCTTCCTGCTAGACACAAATTCAGACCTTATCATTGGGCAATAGGAGTCAGATAATTGGAACATGCATTAATGTAACCTTATTGAAATGAAAATGCACTTAAACCTAGACCTAGACCTATGCAATCTAAAACCTAGTGCTGGACTGCACTTATTGAAATGAAAACCTAAACCTAGCCTAGTTTAACCAGCTTGAAAACATGGCTAAACAAAACCATTCATAGATTGTGAAAAATAACTTCCTGTCCTTCTCAGCTCACAATAATCAGTATGCTTATGGAAAGCTATCATAAGATGAACATAGGAGATATGCATGACTAGTTTCTTGACAAGGATCAGATTGATATGAAGTTTACTTACTTGATCAAGCTGATTACAATCACCATTATTTTGAAGAAAGTCAGCCATCAGCAATAGGACTACACTTACTTGATCAATTGGGACAACAAGCTGATTCCATTCCTTCTCAGCTTCTTCTTTTGGCATAACTTCATGCAGAGGTGCTAGTACAACTTTTACTTCTTTGTTAGCTTCGATCCTGGCCAAATGCTTGATAGGACAGCCATGAGAGGTGTTGAACTTAGAGCTTTTCTTGATAGATTCAGGTTCCTGAGAGATAACTTTAGTTTGATAGGTTTGCTCATCATGCTGGTTGGGAATAATCTCCTCCTATAGTTTACAAATGCTTTCTGAGAGTGCGGGCTTGTCATCAAGATGCAAGCAGAACTGCTCCATCTCATCCCAAAATAAATCTTCTTCTTCAACTTCCTTATTCTTTTGTAGGAGAAGTATATTCTTATCAGCACAATCATCATGATTTTCTGAAATCTTCTTTGATTCATCATGTTCAGAAAGTACCTTCTTTAGACTATCAACAACCTCCTATTGAATGGTCTCCTTCTCTTGTTCCAGTTGAAGACACTTTTCAATCTACAATTGATAAGCTTCTTTGTACTTCATGGCTGCAGAAACCAAGATCTTTATCTTCTCTTGCTGATCTCAAAACTCCTTTTCATGAAATTCCTCATGAGCTCTTAAATCTCTTTGCACCTCTTCTTGAAATTTCTCTTGAAACTCTTGATAAGCTTTTAACTCCTTTTCTTTTTCTAACTTAAATTCAATGCCTTCATTAGACATGGTGATTAAGAGCTCTCATCCATGTTGAAGCATCTTTTCATAAGCATCTTTTTGTGCCTCTAACCCACTTGCAAGCTTGGCTTCATTCCTTTCATATTGCTCCGCCAGATACCTCTTGTAACTTTGATCATGCTAAGCCAATGCTTGCTACTGTTGGATTTGGGCCTGATAAGCATGATCTTTTAGCTGCCTATTCAGCTCTTACTAAAACTTAGATTCTTGCTATCTTTTAATATCTTCAATCTGCATACGCATATTTTGCAACAAACTTGTAGTATCTCCATTTTGGGAACCATTATTATTTGCAAAAAAATGAAAATCATATTGTGATTGCTGACCCTGATAGGGCTGAAACTAATTTTCTTGAGTGAGATTCACTTGAAATGATGGAAAACTTGGAAATTGACCATCTAGGTAAGCATACCCTCCTTGAAAACTTGACATCTTTATTCATCTGAAAGACTGGAAAGCAGAATATAAAATAACTTTGAAACATACCAGCTTTTCTCCTTTTGAAATAGTAGACTTTCTTTCATGGATCCACTAGATATGCAAAATGTGACCTCTTTCAGGTCTAAATCTTGTTGATTGCACACCAGAACCAACAAGCAATACAATGCAATTTGACCCATTCGTTTGAAGAATGTGTCCCACCGGGCATGCCAAAAACTGTCCAGACTTAGAATTGTCACCCTAAATATGGCATTAAGGCAAAACAACAATTCTATCTTGACAATGGAAACCTCCTCGAGCTGTGGGTAGACTCTGAATAAGGAGGAATCTCTAGATTCTAGGCCGGTTCCTATAAAATATGGAATATCACTTTCCTGATTTGCAATTTGCTGAGAAAAGGGAAAAGAGTACTTATAACTAAAAGATTAGGGTGATACACCAAGAAATATTTTAGACTTTGCAAAAAGATGAAACATCAATCCTAACTCATAAATGAAGATCTCAACACTCTGAATCTCTGCTCAACATATAGGTTGACAAAACCTGGTATTAGGGTTTTACCATGAATAGCTTGGATAATCAACAAACATACATTTCTCATACAAGGTCTTGAAGCAATTGATTATCTTGAGAAGGAATAGAAATCTACTCACTTCCTTTGGATAATAAATAATTTAACACTTGTTAGAAAAGATGAAAACAAGATCCAATATCAAAACAAGTTCACAAATATGAGTCAAAATCTCTGGTTCATTCCCTCCAAAATCTAACAAAAATGATTACAAAATGGCCTTCAAAGCACTTAGGAACAATGTGTTCACTATATGCCCTCTCTCCAAAATCTGCCACTTTAAAACCAAAAATCTCCTTCCCTTAAGAAGCCCTCCAAACCCTAATTTGGGAATCCAATCACCCCTAAAAATCCTCCTAAAAATACTCTTCAGCTATAAAATAGCCTCTAACACTCTAGACTCAAACATACCCTTAATCAAGCCCTATCTCCAAAACTCGTGCCCTAAATATTAGCTTATAAAGGATATAAATCCCTTTTACATTGCTTACCAATGTTTAATCAATTTAATTTTGAATAAAAAATCAAAATTAATAAAAAACTACACCCACTAAAGAAACTTAAGAAAACCCTAAGTTTACAAAAAATGCAAAGGGATAAGCAAGTCAACATGACCACTTTTCCACTTGCAAGACTATGCTAAAAAATTGGTGATAGGTGGCACTTGCTCCATTTTGGAGGTTTGCTATCCATGCCTTAATATTGAATGACATTGATTTTCTCTTTTCCATCGGACTTCAAATTTCATTTCAATCTAGTATACTATTGGTCTTTGCATTGCATTGTTCTTTGTGTTGTATTTGGGAATGAACAAACCCTAGATATGACAAGAAATCTGGTAGCTGCACTCCAAGCTCGAGCTCTCTGTGACTTAGCATGTCTCTTAGGTTATAAATTGGCACTTGGTTTCTTGAGAGCACCCAAACTGTGACTTCATTTGTTATTGGTTGTGAATCCATACTCACGTTTTGACTGGCAGTTGGTCTTTTACTTTGATACCTAAAAACTTGGCTTGCAATTGTCATTTATTCTCTGACTTGTGATTACAAGAACTTGAATTCTAGGCTAGAAACCATAACCAGTCTTTGAGGACTTGAGCTTACACACAGGTTATATTGGGACTGGTACTAAAACTTGGGCATGAGCTTTAACTGGAATATGTGTTGTGATTGGCGCTCAATCTTAGATTTTTGTGGCTAGAAAACACCTCGAGCTGACTGTTGAAATATTTTCTTATTGAGCCATGACTAGTGCTTGTTCACATGCTCGAGCTTTCTATAGGCATGAACTTAGACATAAACATGAGCTAAGTACATGTATCCTCTTCTTTTCTTTGTACTTTACAATGAATACCGATTATTGCTTGACTGTTGAACTCGAGCTTTGCATAGAAACTCTCAGCTTTAACATCTAGTTTTCACAAGTACTACTTCTCCTCATTGCTCTACTTTGACTAGAACATATTGTTAGCTGAGTTTACATTTTCTCTTACTAGTACGCATAATATTTAGGGCTTTTTCTATTGGTTGTTTATTGCACTATAACTCCATAGTAGTAAGTGCCAGAGTTGTTTGAACTCACCAGCTTTGAATTTGAATGCAAGCTGTAACTAGTAGCTAACCTTTGACCACGACATTAAGACTGATTAGAACTCGAGTTTGCAATTCTTGCATGAAGCTAGCTTATTTTTTTACCCTGTCAATGACTTTGCATTTATTGAAACCCTGGGCTTTTAAGTCCTCACAAAATACATTTGAGAAAAAAGTAAAAACCTTTAATCCATGTCGACCATCTGCAAAATCTAAACCCACAACTTATTATTCTTTGAATCCTTATCCTTCTCTGGCTCTGATTGCAAGGCCCTAAGATTTAACTTGCATTTACTTAGAACTCAGTCTTTGAATTCTTTTGTGGCATAGACCTTGAATACTGGCTTTAACTATGAGTATCTTGTTCTGCAAAGCTTAATGAGCTTGAGCTAAAAGCACATAAGCAACAATGAGGCTCGACTTTTGACTAAGAGTTCTCACAGTGATTCAAACTCATCTTGGGGTTTTGACTTAGAACACCTTGAGTTTCTCTTTGCCGGCACCTATTTTCTGAAACATGATATTTCACTATGTTGATGAGCTCCGTTTATTCATTGATTCTATGAGATTTTGAGCCTTTGTTATTGCTGGCTACTTGGAATGATACATTGAAGAATATCAAGCTTCTTTACTAGCTGAAAACAATACATTCCAAGTTGTCTTTGCATCTTTTAAAGTCTTAAATCTGAAAAATCCGAATCTATATTGAGCTCTGATAGCTTGCATAGCATATGACACATTTTGTTGGAACTTAGTTGTTCTACTGTTGTGATATTCTCCATAGATGTTTGAATAGTGAGCATGTGTTAGATTTATATTTTACAAAGCTCTTTACCATGATGTAACAGTTATCATAGATAGTTTGTATCACTCATAAGACCTAAATCTATGCATTACACCACTGTCTGACTATCTTTCCTTGCTGGCAGCTTATGCATCTTCTAGTATTTTCATAGTGAGCACTATAATGCATGATTGCATATCATCTGATATTCCACTGTAGTAGATCCATGATTTCAAATATATCAAGACTTATATCATATGTTTTACTTTCAACAATGAAATCCATTTATGGAGTTTGAGCAGGAGCTCATGACACCCATAAATAGATCTCAGTGCTCTTGTAGTTGATCTTTAACATCTTCAACAAATGAGCAAAATCTGTACATCACACACTGATTCTGTGAACACCATGATGAAAAGTATACTGCATCTTTTGATTTTACTGTAACACATAGTTTGTTTGAACAATGCATCTCTCTGTTCAACTTGAAAATATCAAAACTAATGCATTAGGTTAGTGAACATGACCCAGTGGTCAATTTTGGGCATCCATTAAACCACTGGTGTGTTCACTAACATAATGCGACACTGCTATTCTTTAACATTGCTTTTCTCTTTATGTGCATGCTCATCTTGTTATTGTATTGAATATCATAAATATATGCAGCTATGAAAGAATTTGATATTGATGTATGATGTTTTTGTTCTCTTTGCATTGCTTAGATCCAGTTGGATCTAACAAACTCCTAACCATGATGTAGGACAACCCCCTAAAAGACCTAGAACCAGACAGATGCAGACTTAGACAGAGACCCGGAGGATTAGGTCCGGACATGACAACCAGGTCTAGATATGTAGATGACCTTTCAAGGCAATGTAAAAGACTCACTCATACTTCTGTCCCTTCTTTCTATTCTACAGTCTGTACTTTATTTATTGATATGAAATATGAAGTATGAAAAGAGCATTTGTAAATTACATTCAGTATGAATGCACAATCTAATGATCAATTATGAATTTAGAACTTTTTGAAACATGGTCAATACTTAGAGTACAAATGAAAATCCAATATGAATGCAATAACAAAATGGTGATTGACATAACCTAAAAATCATTGTTTAAATGAAAGCACCAGAATGCACCCTTACTATTTGTCTATTATTTTGCATGATGAAAAATATGGTAACAATTAATAGTCATGAAGGAGGGTGTAAGGTAGTTATTTACACTAATAAACCAAAGGAGGATATTGAGTGATAAATCTTGGATTTTAGTGATGAATTCTCAAATGTAGGTGAATTTGAGGAAGTCGTCTCAAGATGTATTAGACAAATAACAATGAAGATATTGGAAATAATTAAGAAATGGAAGGGTAGAAAAAAAATAGACAAAAGATGGAGGATGATGCATTAGAGAAGGGGATTTAGAGCATCAAAGACTTTTTTATTAATTCCAAGAGAGCCAAGTCCTCCCTTAGATGACAATGAATATTTTTGCATGAGATGTAAGGGATCTAATAGATCTGACAAAAGATGCTTGGAAATGATCTACGGGTCTAGCATATTTGTTGAGATATAGATGAGAATCAATCCTTGTTTGCATGAGGTGGATATATGTTTGGTTCACATTTGGTTCACCAAAATTTAAGAGAATAAAATCTATTTTACATGAGTTGCATTAAAGCAATAGAATCACAATTACCCTAAACTAATAAGAGCTAGGAAACGATAAATTGAAATGCTATGTAAAAATTAAATACTAAGGAATATGACACCTAGTTTTGGGAACAATGATAAAAAAATCTAATGTCACAAATTCTAATTGTCTATGTATTACATGAATGTATGAAATTTAAAAGAATATTCATGGGTCAAATTTGAGCTTCATGGAAATGATATGTTTTATAGAATTGGTTGACAAACTATAGACCTCTAAAAGTATCTTTGTCATTATCTTTGAGTTCTAAATACCTATATAGAAGTTTCCTATTCTCTAGGGGCAAATTTGTTGGGATTATGGAAAGGTGAGTTACTAAGAGGGGAGGGGTGAATCAGTAACCCTAAATTTTTTTTTCCCTTCAAACTTAAAGATAAGTTCCTTTATTAACCAAATAGAGTATTTATTGTCTCCATACATTCATTAACATAACTAAAATGTAAATACTTCTAATCTAATCAAATAAGCATACATGAAAATTCATACACATAACACTATGATTTTGGTATCGTAGAAACCCTTGTAAGAAGGTAAAAAATGCGGTGGGGATGGAACCCACAAAGCTTCAGTACTGCAGTAATAAAGTTGTCAGTTAAACCATACAAATTGATCACTTCTGATGATCTTACCCTGTTAAGAGTAACATAAAATATCTGCTAGGATCTTCCTTATTAGAGGATTTTAGCAACACTCTTCAAGTGTGCACTCGGTCAAGAGATTTACAAAATACTGTTAAGTCTACTCTGTTAAGAGATTTTTCTACCATAATTGTTAGAAAGTAACAGTGAAACTAATCTAGTTGTAGAAAATTACTTTGTTGAATAACATATCCTTAAGTACAAATACGAAATCACCTTTCTTTGATGAATGTCTCCTTTAGTACTGCTCAGTAGCCTTTGAACTATTTATGATAAAATTTAATACTCTATCAAAATCCTTTCAAAATAACCCTATCTAATCTTCAGATGTCTCCCAATGGTGGCTACTTCATATGTCTCTCTTCTCATAAAATTGACATTTTGACAATGCTTTAAATCATAATGATTTGACCTAATTAGGGTTGTGTAACCATCTTGTAAAATCTTGATCAACGATCCAAATAAATAACCTAATTCAAAATAGCATAGGGATCATAACCAATCAATGTTTCATTCCCAATAAATCTTTACCTTGATTTATGTAAACCGTTTTAGCTCAGTAAAAGTTGTTTGCCTTGATTTCTATGTCATTCCAAACTTTTATGTCAACTCTGGATTACTCGGTAAATGTTGTATCTGTGCCTTGGTATAATACTGGTGTTTGATAATCCTGTATGCTCGATAAAAAATTGTACTTAGTAAACTCTTGGCTTGGTGTAGGTGCTCGGTGAAGTCTGTGCTCAGTTGCTATACTTGTAGTTATGACCAATTGAACTATTTTTTCTGGTTACCGACTATATGTATGACACTAATGACAACTCTTAATGCAATTAGGAGTAACATTCTCCCCCTTTGGCATTAGTGTCAAAAACACATATGTATGCTAATTACAAAAATTTGACTAAAAAATTTACAAACTAAAAAATGTGTGAACTCTCCCTTTCAACATGCTCTCGGTGTAAAGTACATACAATATATAATACATATATTTTCACCTTTTTTGAAAGTAATGCCAACAATGTACTTATAGATTATCAAATATATTCTAATGGGTTTTCTTAAGGTTGTCCATGAGGTTTTCCCATTCCTCTTTTATATTTTCTAGTGCAATCTACTTAAGGCCTACCTATGCATGCATGTCAAAAATGTGTTCTGTAACTGATAACTCAGAGGTGGCAATTAATTCCTTTTCCTTCTTCACATGTTTCTGCATCACCTCTAGGTGTGGTAGTAACTTTGCCTGTAGCTTGGTTACCTTTTCTCTAATTTTTTCCTCTTCTTTCCTTAAATCTAGTCTCAACCACTAAATATGTGTGACTTTTGAATAATGCTCATGAAATGCATGAGGCTCGCTTGTGAGACTATTTTCACTTTGCTTGAGATCATCATCAAGTTTCTTTAACTTTTCACTAAACTCGGTAGTGAAGAAGTCTAAAGTGCATAACTTCAACAAAATAGTAATAACCTTTTGAATGATGCTTTGTAATTCGGTTACTATTTCAGAAAGTTTTACCTTGTTTACTACCACTACTTGGTATATTTTCTTTGTTAACTTGTATTGAATCTTCATTTTTGCTCTTTATTCTATCATCTTCTTGGCATCTGTAGTAGGTTCATTTATTGTCTTAGTGAATAGTGAAAGTTGGTCAATGATGGGTGCAGTCTCATCTATATTGACATTTGATGCAACTTGCATTAGGAAATCTTTTACATCCTCTAGCACCTTAGTATTTTTACGTTCTTACTTCAACTTCTCCTGAGATTCTTTTGGGTGTATAGATCTCCATATTTTCTAAGAGCTTCAAGGTCAAGTGTGTCCGTGTCACATGTAGGTATTTCAATTACTTCATCAAGTGTGACCGGACCCTTACCACCACGTTTCCTCTTTTTCTTCTTGTCTTGCATGCTCATTGTAGGGGATTGTGTACTTGAAATTTGAGCCTTGTGCTCTAGATTTGGCTTTGGTAGCCCAATGGACTTATCTTATTCTTTGTCTTTCCCTATTGTAGATTCTACAATCTATGGTGCTAGGGCGTGTGGTCTTGTGCTTGTAGTAGAAGTTTCTACCATGTTCTCCTCTTGTGTTCCTTGATCAGCTTATTTTTTATTAGTGGTCCCGGTGTTCTCTTCACCTTGTGAAAATTCATCACTGTAATTGGTCTCTTTACCTGTATCTTCACCCTTTTCTTCAACTGTGTCTTTTTTTTTCTCATGTGGAACTTCTTTTGTTTGATGCTCAGTAACTCTATCTATAGCTTGTACCATAATAGGTAAATTACCCCGTATCATTGCTCTTGCTACCTTGGTTGTTTCTTCTTCTTCAAGGTTATCTGTAGCTACAGTTATCACTTCTTCCTTGGATTCATTGTTGGGGTCTCCTATTATGTCTTCAATCAATATTTCTCCTTCCCCTAGTATTTTCAACATCTCTGGAATATCTTCCATTGCAATTTTAGTAGTAGTGATGAAATCATCATAATTTGTATGCTCCTCTGTTTGCTCAGTATTGAAGATGTGAATTTTCTCAAGTGTAGTGTCAACATCTACATCCATCAATACATCTTCTTGTGTACTCAATACAAGTTGCTTGGTGTCAAATACGGGTGCAGTTGCCTCAATTTTCTCTAGTGGGCTTAGAGTTATAGTCTAGATCTCTGCAATTTCATCATCTACCTCTTGTATTTTTCCTTGAAGAATATTGGATGCACTCACCTTCATCAAAAATTTACCTGAATGTTTTTACAAAGAAGCATCAATCTCAAGAATAGTGAAATCTGGCTTGACCAGAATTAGTGACCTTTCTCTCATTCTTTTTTTGGTCTGAAGTGCATATGTCCATCTTGCAGACACTTTGTCATATAGTTCCTTTGATATACTATTTTCAAACTCTATTAGAAATCATTTAAAATTTATGATCATATCTTTGATTGCTTCCTCCAACTTATCTTGATCTTCTATGCTTAGGTAAGAATACATGTTAAGCTTAGGAATACCTAGTCCTCCAATTTTCTTTATTCCTTCAACTATTTCATCATTTTTTTGTGTTCCCTTGTTTACCAAAACTCAAAATTTATTATTGTCTTCATCTTCTGAATCTATATCATCCTTTCCTCTTATCAATTTTATTCTCCTTTTTGTTTCAAGGAACTCGGTGGAAACTTTTGTTCCTCTCTTTTTCTGATAAGTGTGGGTTAGTGTTGGTCTTGTTATTATTTCTACTCCTTTCTTCTAAGGTGGGGTGTTTCTTGATGTTGATCTTGTCCTTTCATGAGTTGAAATGTCAACCTGCTTACCTTTTTCCTTTGTAGCCTTTGGTGGCTCTGCCTGTTCTGGGTCATCGGACTCGGTTGCCTCTTCATCATCATCTTCACCGACTAATACTTGTTCCTTGATTGCATCTTCAACTAATTTATCGACTTCTTCATCTGTAACACTGAATTGTTTCCTCAAATGTTTGACCATTTTATCCTTTTTCCTTCCCATCTTTTCTACCACTAGTCCCATTTTAATTCTAGATTTAGCTTCTCCATAGGTTTTGAACTGTGTAAAATCTTTGTCTTTTGGCTTAGAAAGTAGAGCCTTCACTGATTTGGTGGCTTAGTCAATATCAATCTCATACTCCATAGGGGGTAGCCATGTAGTCCTCAATTCAACTGCCTTTATCAAGGTGGTGTTGGTGTCCACTAGAAAATAAATATCATCCTTATATTTCTCGACTAATTGTGCATAAATCCTAGTTCTCTTCCTCATTCTTTCCTTGAATTTACTAAAGTAATCATCCATGACCGGCTCTAAACTCTTGTCTAAGCTATTTATGAATTCACTGATTTGCATTATGACTGGTCAGTTTACATCCCATTCAACATTACCAACTGACGAAAAAATAGTTTTTCAACTAGAAAAATGTACATACCAAAAGTGATCCAAATTTTCACGTGTTTGATCTTGCGACTCAGATAGTCCGCATGTTTTCTTCCAATTTTCTCAACATCAACTCGACTAAGTTGAGTTGCAAACCCTTCTTTACAATTTTGTATGTGATGTTGACAGCTTCACATGCAACAATGTTTGGTCTACTTGACTGAAATATCTTGTAGGAAATGACATAAGTTATGAATCTCATCTCAGGGTCTCTTATAGTATTAATCTTCATGCCTCTTCCATCTCACTATGATCTGGTTAGTTTTCCAATCTCACTCTTCAGTGGGTGTCGAAGACCTTTGTCTTTATCACAAATGGGATATCCAATGACCATGTGTATGACATCTTTTGTGAGTCTTATTGATTCATCCAGCCACATCTTCCCTTCATGTACTTGGCTGTACAATCCTTATCCATTCTATTTTGAACTCTTTCGGGAAATACAGTGCATTGGTTAACCCTTTGACCTCCAAATGTTTATGCTCGTCCTTGAGTTTTTCATTGGTGCAAAGTTATTGGTAAGTGTCTTGGAGCTCGAAGTCACCAATCCCATTGATTTTTCAATGTTTATAAGACCTAATATCTTTTACCAGTAGAACCCTAGGCGGTATTGAAGAAAATGCACCCTTATCATTAGTTTTTGCAAAAAAATTTGAATGAAGTTTGTAGTTAGGTTCTTCGTATGTTGCAGTCTTGATCAATATGACCTTCTTCCCTTTCTCTACCTTGGATCGAGTGGATCGTGAAGTCGATGCGACTGTGAATGAAAATTTAGGGTTTTGAAAATCTTTGCGCAAGCTGCTCGGTTACGCCTTAGACTTCCTGAATCTCTTCCAGATGCTTTGTGAAACACTCAAATCTTCTTGAAATCTTGGAAACAAATTGCTCAATATTTGATCTATTTTTCTCTGGTTCTGTCTCGAATGTAATGTGATAAAATGAGTTCATCTGTTATGTATTTATATCTAAAAATATCATTCGGCTTGCGTGCGGTGCATTAAATTATTTTTCATCTACTACTCAGTTGACAATAAAATTACTCAATTAACTCAATAGATACTTCAACTTAATGAACACTATCAATGCTCGATTGACTGTGCAACTCGGTTGTCTCTAACACTTTCACCGACTGGAAATTTCTTACTCGGTCTAGCTTAACCGACTATGCTCATTTCAAGTTAATAACATATAAAACCCTAGTGCATCTTAATTCATTCCTATTTTGTATTCATGCAATATGTACAAGGAACTGTTGTAAGATATAAATGATTAAAATTCAGTTCCCATACTTACTTGATTGACTTAGGTGGAGGTGGTGAGATAATCTTATCCAAAGGATTAGGTGTCACCGATTGTTGTGATTTTTCCTCCATTGTCATTTTTTTATCTTCTCCACATTTGGTTCCTTATCCTCATGATTCCTTCAATGGTATTCTCATTTGCATCAATAATCAGTTCTGGTGCTCAGTCTCTGCAGTCTCTTCTTAGGTGACCGACCTTATGACAGTGCATACATGTTATTCTAGAAATTTTCCAATTTCAAGATCTTCCTCTCTAGTGCATTCTCATACATTTTTCAGTAATATGACCATATCTACCACATGTTGTACAACTAGCCCAAGTGTTGTAATACCAAGTGTAAGGATTACCTCTCCTTCTTAGTTGATATGTCTTGTTTTTCCTCTTGATTTCCAGACTTGTTTCATTTTTGTCCTGCATTCCTGTGATATATGTCCATTCTTATTGCAAGTGTGACATTGCTTTTCCATATAGTGTCTCTTAGGTGACTTATTCAACTTTGATCTACACTCATATGCTTGATGTCTATACTTATTACAGTTATAACAATAACCATCAAATTTATGAATAGAGTTAGGAATACCTTTAGCTTTGCTTCTACGGACATTTGATGTGTGACCTAGTTTTCCACAATGATAACATGATAGCTTCTTTGGCCTTGAATTTTCATAGGCATTATTTTGTTTAGTTTGTTTTGATGATTGTCCCTGCTTGGTATAACCTAAACCAGTAGTGTTGTTTAGTCTTCTCTGACTATTTAGGAATTCATCCATCCTTTTAGTACTTTCTTTAGTTTTCTTTATCATATCATTATGTTGTTGTTGCATCTTCACTTCATTCTCCAATCTTTCATTCTCTTCCCTTAATTCACCAATAGCTTCCAATCTCTTAGCAAGCTCATTGTTTACTCAGTTGACTTCTTAACTCATGACAACCATTTGATTGGAAATTTGAAAATGATGCTCAATAAGCCTTAATATTTCAGATTCATTCTCTTTGAAATTTTCATTTATTTGTCTTGTATCTTCAATAGCCAAATTTTTTTCTTGTTCAGCCTATCTTGCATTGTTTATGACATCAATAATTCCTACCATCTGAGTCTCTTGTCCAATTTGTAGTGCTTTCACTTATTTGGTAAGGTGCTAATTCTTTTCAGATAGATTTGATATGGTTCCTTCACATGCATCAGATATGATTCCAGATCCTTCAGATAATTCCTCTATCTCCTCTTCCTGATAATTAGTTTTATTGTGTCAAAATTCCAATTCCTTCCTTTTGATCAGTGACTCTCTCAATTTTTCTCTGGCATCCTTAAGCTATTCCATGAGAATCTGCATCTCCAATTTCTCATTTTCAATTGCCTTATCAAGTTTATACCTTTCCATCTCTAAGATCTTTTCTCTTCAGTGATTAAACTTCCTCAACAAGAGAACTAGCTTTGATACCAATTGTTGGGATTATGGAAAGGTGAGTTACTGAGAGGGGAGGGGTGAATAAGTAACCCTAAAAATTTTTTTCCCTTCAAAATTAAAGATAAGTTCCTTTATTAACCGACTGCAGTATTTACTATCTCCATACATTCATTAACATAACTAAAATGTAATTACTTCTAACCTAATCAAATAAGCATACATGAAACTTCATACACATAACACTATGATTTTTGTATTACAGAAACCCTTGTAAGAAGGTAAAAACTACGGTGGGGATGGAACCCACAAAGCTTCACTACTACAATAATAAAGTTACCAGTTAAAGCATACAAATTGATCACTTCTGATGATCTTACCCTGTTAAGAGTAACATAAAAGATCTTCTAGGATCTACCTTATTAGATGATTTTAGAAATACTCTTCAAGTGTACACTCGGTTAAGAGATTTACAAAAGACTATTAAGTCTACTTTATTAAGAGATTTGTATGCCACAATTGTTAGAAAGTAACAATGAAATTGATCTAGTTGTAGAAACTTACTTTGTTGAATAACTGATCCTTTAATTACAAATATGAAATCACCTTGTTGCGATGAATGTCTCCTTCAATACTTCTCGGTATCCTTTGAACTGTTTATGATAAAATTGAATAATCTATCAAAATCCTTTCAACATAACCTTGTCTAATCTTTAGATGTCTCCCAATGGTAGGTACTTCATATATCTCTCTTCTCATAAAATTGACATCTTGACAATGCTTTAAATCATATTGATTTGACCTAATTAGGGTTGTGTAACCATCTTGTAAAATATTGATCAATGATCCAAATGAATAATTTACTTCAAAATAGCATAGGGATTGTAACCAATCAATGTCTCATTCCCAATAAATCTTTACCTCAGTTGTGTAACCATCTTGTAAAATATTGATCAATGATTCAAATGAATAACCTAATTCAAATAGCATAGGGATTGTAACCAATCAATGTCTCATTCCCAATAAATCTTTACCTCGATTTATGTAAACCATTTTAGCTCGGTAAAAGTTATTTGCCTTGATTTCTATGTCATTTTGAACTATTATATCAACTCTAGATTACTTGATAAATGTTTTCTATGTGCCTCCGTATAATACTAGTGTTCAATAATCTTGTGTGCTCGGTAAAAACTATACTCAGTAAACTCTTGGCTTGCTGTAGGTGCTCGGTCAAGTCTATTCTCGGTTGCTATACTTGTAGTTATGATCGATTGAACTGCTTTCTCTATTTATTGACTATATGTATGACACTAATGACAAATCTTAATGCAATTAGGAGTTACAAAATTATCGTAGGTCTACCCTTTAATGGATTGACTTTAGAGACTTGGAACAATATTAAAATACAATATTTTTAAGCATGTAAATACCTTATCTATAGATATAAATTCAAATGTATCATTTTAAAACTCCATATTGAAATGTTCATAGAATGATTCCTTCTTGTAATAACTTATGATCAATTGAGATTTATGTCATACTTTTGGCTAAAAAACTAGATTATGTTAGGAAATAATGCATATACCAAGTTATATTTAATTCATATTGGGTAAGTGCACAAATATGGGGGACCAAAAAGATTTCACTCATCTTTTTTGTCCCCCCAAAAGCATAGGATGTGCGCCATATAAGGCACACACCATATATGGAATATGTCATATGGGTCAGTGTGACGAGCCTAAGGCTTGGGCATACCAAGCCTATATGGAATACACCATATATAATGCAAAAATAGTTCTTTTTACCCCTAATGTGTGTAGTGCTTCACATATGGTTCACTCCATATATGATGTGTGACATATATGGTGTTCGACATATGCTAATGTTATGAAAAAATTGACAATCTTTATATCCTTAACCCCTAAACCTCTCTCTCTCTCTACAACCCTAAAGTCTAAGCTCTAAGACCTAAATCTTCTATCTTTCTTAATCCCTAAGACCTCTCTATTCCCTATACCTTATAATGATACCAAAGACCTAAGGCCTTGGGGTGGAGTGAGAGAGGGGAGAAGAGAGAGGGGGAAAGATAGAGGGAGATATGGATAGATGAAAAGGTTGACAAAGGGGTAAAGAGGCATGGGGAAGAGGGATGAAGTGAGAGAGGGAAGAAGAGAGAGGGGTAAAGATATAGAGAAATAGGTAGAGGGGGGATATGGGGTAGAGAGGGAGATAAGGGTGGAGTAGGAGAGAAGAGAGGAGACATGTAAGCCCTAAACCCCAAACTCTAAGCTCCAACTCCTATACTACTCTCTAAACTCTAAATCATGAGTCCTAGTTCCTAATCTCTAAATCTTGCACTATAAACCCTATACTAGGCCCTAAACCCTAAATCCTAAGCCCTAATCCCTAAAATATAAGCCCTAAACCATAAAATATTATCCCTAACACCTATACTACTACCTAAACCCTAAATTATAATTCCCAAGTTCTAAACTCTAATCCTAAGCCCTAAATAGTTTACCAAATCAAACAACCTAAATCCTAAAACCTGTGCCCTAAATAATGTATCCTTAACCTTGTACTAAGCCCCAAGAGATATATTTGGCTAACAAGGAGATATAGGAATGAGGGAGATACTGAGAGGTGGGAAAGAGAGAGGTGTGATATGGGGTAGAGAGGGAGAGAGGGGTGGGGAAGGAGAGAAGATAGGAGAGATGCAAGGAAGAGGGAGAGAGTGAGAGGGGGAAAGAAAGAGGTGGGGAAACAAGATAGAAGGGAAAGAGAAATGGAGTGAGATAGGGTAAAAAAGAGAGGGGGAAATATATAGAGAGAAGGATATAAGAGAGAAGAGATGTGGGGAAGAGGGAGAGAGTGAGAGAGGGAAGGAGAGAGGTGGAGAAATAAGAGAGAATATAAATAGATATGGATTAAGAGAGGGGTACATACATACATACATACATACATACATACATACATACATACATACATACATACATACATACATATATATATATATATATATATATATATATATATATATATATATATATATATATATATATATATATATATATATATATATATATATATATATATATATATATATATATATATATATATATATATATATTGTAAAGAATAAAATAAAAATAAAATATCCTTTTTGATGTATATGAGGAGTTGGGGAAGGTAAGATTCTCTTCTTAATCCCAAATTCCCAAAGGAAAGATCCAAATAGATTAACCACAAGAAAATGGTCAATGCATAAATGAATCAATCGATTAGTAATAAGAGGAAAGAGGAAAACCTTACATTTTATTTTGGAATGGAGAGTATTGAAATGAATTGAAGACAAATACTAACCTCAAAGTATAGCAGATCTAGAAATAACTATTTTCTAGTGTCTATATTGAGTTTCTAGAAATTCTACAATCGAAATCTAGAACCGAAACACAAAGACAGAGAAAACCCAAAAATCTTTTTCTTTTCTGAACCAGGTCGACCTTGACCCAAATACAGGTTGACCTTGACCCCTTTATGTATGTCGACCTTAACCTGCACTGCTCTGATGAAAATTCTGTTCGTGGATCCTGAAAGTTTGTCAAAAAGGATATCCGAATATGCTCTGCATTTCACTGTACTGCACTTGTTCCTGCAAGAAAAATGGTTTTGTTGTTTGGATGAGGGGTTTGCCTTGGTCAAACCCCAATTTTGGAATTAACCTTGAAATATAATTGAAATTGCAGCAATAAACAAAGTAAATGAAACAATTCACCTTGCTTATGTTGAAACCCTTGTGGAGGATTCAAATCCTTGAATCCACAAGTATGGATGATCCAAATGGATGTAGAATTGTAGGATGTAGGTTGATTTTCTTTATATCTTCAACACCAATTTTGAATGGATCTTGAAATAGGAAGAAGCTTGAATGGATATGGATGGAGAAATCTTCAACAAGAGGGCTCCATAGAGCTTGAATCCTTCAATGGCTACTAATGGATCTCCTTGAAGACTTGAATGCTTGAAGTACTTAAATGATTGAATACTTCCTTTCTCCTTCTTGCTTGCTTCTTGATTGCTTGATTTGATTTTTTGATGATTGCTTACCTTTGAAATGAGAGGAGAAGGCTTCCTTATATACTAGTTTAGGGCACAAACTTCTAGAGAGGCTGAAATAGGAGAAATAAATTCCCATTAAGCCTATACCCTTAGAAGTGGACCTAAATTAAATATCTTTTAAGAGTTTACCATTTCGAAGCCCAAAACAGCCGACCCGGAAGCAGGAAATAAATCTTTTCAAACCCTGACATTTGGAAATCCTTGGAATTTGAAATTTAAACCCTGGGTCAAGGTTGAGGTTGACCTTGACCTAGGTTAGGGTTGAGGTTGACCTGGACCCAGAAGGTTGACCTTGACCCTGAGGTTGAGAACCTTAAAATCTCAGAGCAGGATGACAGAAACATGTAGGAAACAAGTGGAAAACATGACGGGACAGGGGAAAAAGCCAGATCAAAGTCAAAGACCCATTCAAGGCATTTGACATGACCCAAAACCACTTACTCAGAGGGCTAAACCAGTCCTAAATGGAAGTGCTTCCATTTTTCGATGATACATTTAGCCCCCACTTTAGCAAGAGTATGGACTTGATACAAACTCTTGGTAAAGGAGATCACAAAGAAAAGAAAAATCTTATTGAAATCAAAGGGACAAAGCAATCCTCAATCCCCTAGGGACTCAAGTCTTTGTCAACCCCAAGATTACAATAAGAGAGACATCACTAGAAAAAAGAAAGAAGAGGGTGTGATTACCTTGTCCAATGAGAACTTATGTCCCATTGTGAATCACACAAGGAAATAACGCAACTGGAAAGATGGAGTTGAACCACCTAGTGAATGTGGCTACTCACTAGTCAACCCATCAACGATTCACCCTCAGGAATATTCTATTCCAAAAGAACAAAGCCAAAATAAGAGAGATCCAGTCTTAAGGACACCTTCTGACCTTAAGGGATCAAAACTTTGAAAATTGAAACTAGAGGGATCAAGAGATCCTATAAGGTAAAAATCCACGCTTTAAGGATTAGTCACTAATCCATAAAGGGAGAAAAGTTTTGAAAAATATATTTAAAGTGCGTGTGTGAAAAAAGTGAGCAGAGCGCATGCCCCCACGTTAAAGTCATTGCTAACACTTTAACAGGAGAAATGAATTGAACAGAAGCATAAGAAACTCCACTGATTTTGTTTCCACTACGAGATTCCCCCAAGTGAAGACAAATCAAGGGAAATACCACATAAACATATAAAGAACATAGAAGGGATCTACCTACCATGGGGTCAGTATGATCATAAGATTTTATATATATATATATATATATATATATATATATATATATATATATATATATATATATATATTATTGCAAATGAATTGACATCATTCCCCAAAGAAAGTAGAACTACAATCACAATGGAGGAAAGAAAATACAAAAGTTACGAAGAAGAGTCTTTTTAGACCACAACATGGAGACCAAAAAGAATCAGTGCTACCAAGTTGTAAATCCAAGCGTTTTACACAAGGAAAACATTTACAAACAATAGCACAAGTACAACATAACATGAAAATGGCATATAGAAGAATAGAGATACATATAGAGGAATAGTACAATAGGTTCAATTCCTTTATCACCTTGTACCAACAAAGTAACAAGGGTTGTATAAAAGAATCTAACAAACATTTAGCAAACACATTACTGGAGAAACACAATATGATAGGCAAACACACAAAAAGATACCATGGAGGACAAGCCAATCAAGTGCATCACCTACTCTCCCCATCTTGATCTATATCATTTAGGGAAGGTGGAAAAATTGAAAGAGGGACTATACCTAACATAGTAGGAATAATAGCCAGTTCCAAACAAGGATCTTCTTGAGCATCGTGATGTTCGATACTAGGTGTAATTATCAATTGTGTTGAAAGTATATTAGGTAAATCAATATCAATGTCAATAGTCTCATATTCATCATTAGCAATATTAGGATCATCAAGAGTATCTTCTTCATCAAGATTAATCAAAATAGAATCTAAGATACAAATAGAATCATTATAATCATTCATCTTAACATCATTATTAACATTAACTTCTTCCAACATATCAGGCATAGGCTAGTCAAAAGAAGGTAAATAACTTTGAAGAACAAAGGCACGTGCCTTAGCTTGAGCCCGACACTTCTTACGATGTTCATTGGAAGGTTGATTACATTTTATCTTATTCAAAATATGTTGAGAACTAGGAGGAACAACCACTGGTTCCTTTGCAGGCTCTATAGGAGGATTCTTAGTAGGTTGAAGAGAAATACTAGGAGCTTGATTAACAGAACTAGAAGCAATGGATAAAGGAGGTATGGAAGGTATAGGAAAAATACCATGGTTAAGATCCATCTGAGGCATACTTAACTCAACTATCTTGCAATGTTTATAGGCTTGATATGAGTGAAAAAGGTTATCAGGTCGAGAAGGACATGAATTAGGTAATGGAGGCCAAATGAAGTCAAGGGTAGCACAATCCCTAGGCCTAGAAGGTTGATATAAACTATGATTAATTGTCTTCACTTCTTCATCATGAATGAATTTAATACACTTATGGATAGGGGAAGCAGTGACATGCATGGCATTCAACCAAGGAAAACCAAGCTTAACTTGAAACTGATCAGAAGTAGGAACAACAATGAAGGTAGTGTCTACAACTTTACCACAAAATTCAACAGGAAAGTTAATAGAACCAAATGATGGATAGAGAAAACCATTACAAGTTTGGATCCACACATTAGATGTATCATAACAATCACATTGTAAGTTCTTGATAAAAAGATTTTCTTCAGTAATGACATTTACTAAGGATGTAGGATCAACAAGACAACCACTCGTAGGTATCTTAGAAATCCTAGCATAAATGTAGAGGGGACCATCAGGAGCTTTAATAGTCTTAGAATCATCAAAGGTGATCAAGAGTTCCCTAGGCCTTTTATTCTTAGGTTGTTTTCGAAGTTTAGGTTAAGGTTTCAATTTAGGCTTAGGTTGAGGTGGAACTTGAAGTTGAGGTTAAGATTGAGGGTGGGGTGGAGATACAAGTTGAGACAAAACAACATGCTCCACATGGTTAACAATATGATTGAGATCATCCATCATTAAATCATAAACAATATCCATAGAAGATGGCTGAACAATGATATTAGTATCATGTGTAGGTAAAGGATTCATATAGATTTGGAGGTTTTGATTAGGAGGAGAGACATATTTGTTCCCACTACCATCAAAATTATCAACATATAAAGCATTAGAATCAATTAAGTCTTGAACCTTATGTTTTAGAGAATAACACTTCTCAGTATCATGGCCATTCTGATGATGGTATTGACAAAAGGCTTTGGAATCAAAGGATTTGGATGCCATCATAGTAGGTAAAAGAGATCAAATAGGAGGAAAAGCAATCATATTAGCATTCAAAAATTTACTCATAATAGAATGTAAAGATTCAGAAAGAGGAGTAAATGTACGATTCAGACAAAAAGCAGTGGATGCAGAAGTGGCATTGTTGGATGCAACAACAACTGCATTTTCTTGCTTATTTATCTTGACATAGTTGTTAGGTTTTTGAAACTTTTTGGGATTAGGAGTAGCATCACTCTTATCAAGTGGAACAGGAGCCATTGGAGTGTTTCTCTCAATTTGACTCACTTGTAATTCATAATGATGAAGCGCTGCACAAAGTTGTTGAAAAGAGGTAAATTCAATAAGCAGAATCTTATCTCTAATATCCTTTTGTAAATTTGAAATAAACATACACTGAATATCAATATTAGGAACATGATAAGAAATTTGAGCATAAAAATGCTTAAATCTACCAATAAATTCAGTCAATTTGTCTTTAGTATTTTATTTACAATGCATCAAATCAGTTAAGGACACTTGCAGACCAATGTTATTTTGGAACTATTGGATAAAGGCATTAGCAAGTTTTGGAAAAGAATAAATAGAATAAGGAGGCAAGGAACAATACCATTACAAGGCCTTATCATGAAAAGTTCTAGCCAAAAAGTTGGCTAACATCCTATGGTCATGAGCATAGTCACTACAAAGGATTTGAAATGTTTTAACATGAGTGACAAGGTCTCCCTTACCATTGTAACTCTCAAGATGAGGTATATCATCTTGCTGAGGAACATGAACGTGAATAATGTCTAGGAATAAAGGACTGCCCATGTCACATGTAGGAATACTAAACTTGGATTGAGTTAAGAATGCAAGTTGTTGTAAAGAGGTTATAGTTTGAGCTAGACTAATGATTGTGCAATCATTAGAAGAAATAGGAGGCATAGAAATATTAGAAACACTAAGGAAAGTGTAGGAAGTAGTAGGAATAGAAGACACAACTGATGGAACACTTGGAACCACAGTTGGAAGAGGGTTGGAATAGGTAAAAGGAACACTATGGTAAGAAGGTTGTGAGGTAGGTAGAGCCACTGATGGAATACTCATAGGAATAGATGTAATAGATGTAGTCACTAAATGAGGAGTATAAGTAGGAATGCTAGGTAAAGAAATGGAAGAAGGTTCCACACTAGTGACAGGAGGAGTGAATCCTATATCTTGAGCTTCTTGAGCTAAAGGTTTGACATTTAAATGCACAAAATGAGTGATACCACACAAGAGATTAACACCTTGATCACTATCCCGAAGAACTTTCTTAAGATCCTCTATAGCTTGAATAGAATCTTCATTATGATTTTCTTGAATAAGCCAATTTTCCATTTTATCAAGGTCAGTTGAGAGTTTTTGGACTTGTTCAGGAGGGACTCTTAAAGCATCATCCTCATCATGGAATGAGTGAGAAGAGTTATGCTCTATAGTAGGATTGGAATCATGAGTGATCAAATTTTCATTCGAGATCCTAAGAAAAGGAGAGGAAGACTCAGGATCAAAGGAACCCATAAGTCTGTGACTTCTTCTAACTGGGATATTATAAGTAGGACTAGAGGTAGTAAAGCTCATATACCAATGAAATGAAAATGAACTAAATTAGGAAAACACAAGGCATGAACAAATAAAAGTTTTTATATTTTTGCTTTATATGATTGTTTTGCTTTATTTTTGAAATGTAAATGCAAGCACATAAAAGAAGGCTAATCTAATATACATGCAAGATCTAACATGAAATATAAATCTAAAACCACACAAGAAAGAGTTGTCGTAACCAGGTTCACCAAAATGTAAAGAATAAAATAAAAATAAAAAATCCTTTTTGATGTATATGAGGAGTTGGGGAAGGTAAGATTCTCTTCTCAATCCCAAATTCCAAAAGGAAAGATCCAAATAGATTAACCACAAGAAAATGGTCAATGCATAAATGAATCAACCAATTAGTAATAAGAGGAAATAGGAAAACCTTACATTCCATTTTGGAATGGAGAGTATTGAAATGAATTGAAGACAAATACTAACCTCAAAGTATAGCAGATCTGGAAATTACTATTTTTTGGTGTCTATATTGAGTTTTTGGAAATTCTGCAACCAAATTTGGAACCGAAACACAAAGACAGAGAAAACCCAGAAATCTTTTTCTTTTTTGAACTAGGTTGACCTTCACCCAAATATAGGTTGACCTTGACCCCTTTACATTGACCTTGACCTGCACTGTTTGGACAGAAATTCTGTTCGCGGATCTTGAAAGTTTACCGAAAAGGGTATCTGAATCTACTCTGTAATTTGCTATTCCGCACCTGTTCCTACAAGAAAAATGGTTTTGTTGTTTGGATGAAGGTTTTGCCTTGGTCAAACCCTGGTTTTGGAATTAACCTTGAAATATAATTGAAACTGTAGTAATAAACAAAGTAAATGAAACAATTCACCTTGCTAATGATGAAACCCTTATGGAGGATTCAAATCTTTGAATCCACAAGTATGGATGCTCCAAACAGATGTAGAATTGTAGGATTTAGGATGTCTCAAATCAATTGTCTTTAGATCTTCAACACCAATCTTGAATGGATCTTGAAATAGGAAAAAGCTTGAATGGATATGGATGGAGAAATCTTCAACAAGAGGGCTCCATAGAGCTTGAATCCTTCAATGGCTACTAATCGATCTTCTTGATGAATTGAATGCTTGAAAAATTGAACACTTGAATGCTTGAATACTTCCTTTCTCCTTCTTGCTCACTTCTTGATTGCTTGATTTGATTTTTTGATGATCGCTTACCTTTGAAATGAGAGAAGGCTTCCTTATATACTAGTCTAGGGCACAAACTTCTAGAGAGGCTGACATAGGAGAAATAAATTCCCATTAAGCCTATACCCTTATAAGTGGACCTAAATTAAATATCTTTTGAGAGTTTACTATTTTGAAGCCTGAAATAGTCGACCCAAAAGCGGGAAATAAATCTTTCCGAACCCTAACATCTGAAAATCCTAAGAATTTGAAATTTAAACCTTGGGTTAGGGTTGAGGTCAACCTTGAACTAGAATGTCAACCTTGACCTTGAGGTCAAGAACCTAAAAATCTCAGAGTAGGATGCTAGAAACAGGCAGGAAAGAAGTGGAAAATAGGGCAGGACAATGGAAAAAGCTAGATCCAAGTCAAAGACCCATTCAAGGCATTTGACATGACCCCAAACCACTTTCTCAGAGGGCTAAACCAGTCCTAAATGGAAGTGCTTCCATTTTTTTGATGATGATGATGATGATATATATATATATATATAGAGAGAGAGAGAGAGAGAGATGTGGGGAAGAGGGAGAGAGTGAGAGGGGGGAAATAGAGAAGAGAAAGATGGATGAAGTGAGAGAGGGGAGAAGAGAGAGGGGAAATATAGAGAGAAAAAGGGAGAGGGAGAGATGGGTTAGAGATGGAGAGAGGGGTGGGGAAGGAGAGAAGAGAGTAGATATGTGGGGAAGGCCCTAAACCCTAATTCATAAATTTTATACTAGACACTAAACCCTAAATACTAAGCCCTAATCCCTAATCCCTAAAAAATAATACCTAAACCCTGAAATATAATCCATAACACTTATACTACTCCATAAACCCTAATCATAATCCCTAAGTTCTAAAATCTAAGCTCTAAGCCCTATACCATAAATCTTATACTAATCTCTAAGGGATTCATGTGGATAAGAGGGAGAGAAGTGAAAGAGGGAGAGAGTGAGAGATGGTAAACCTATTCCTTCCCCCTCTCCCTCTCTCCATTTAGTTTTATCCTATGCCCTAAACTCTAAAACCCAAGCCTTAAGCTCTAAACTCTAACCCCCAAGCACTAAACTCAAAACCTTGCACCACAAACCCTATAATAGACCCTAGATCCTAAATGATAATCCCTAATCCTTAAGCCCTAAAATATCTTCCCTAACCCTTATACTACTCCATAAACCATAAATTATAATCCCTAAGCTCTAAAATCTAATCCCTAAGCCCTATACCCTAAACCTTGCACCATAAACCCTATACTAAACACTAAGGGATAGATGTGGGTAAGAGAGAGAGAAGGGAAATAGTGAGAGAGTGAGAGGTGGGAAAGAGAGAGGAGGATAAATGAGAGAGAAGGGAATGATGGATATAGTGAGAGAGGGGATAAGAGAGAGGGGGGAAAATAGAGAGAGATAGGGCGAGAGGACAAGATTGAAAGAGGGGGAAAGATATATTTGGAGATGGAGAGGGGATGCATGTAGAGGGGGGAGGAGGGAAAGGAAATAAATGTGTACCTAGTTTAAGGGATAGAAATAGGAGGAGATGGGGCGAGAGGGATATAGGAGTGGGTAATGAGAGAAGAGAGGATATATTTGGGGAAGAGGGAGAGAGTGAGAGGGGGGAAAGAGAGAGGTGGTAACCTCTCCCTTCCTCCCTCTCCCCTTCTCTCATTTTATCCATTTATAAGCCTTAATTTATTATTGTATACACCTAAAAATGGTCATCTAGACTATTAGCCCCTTGCTAGCATTTTTGCTAAAATCATCAATTGGTTATTCTTGATCAAATCCTAGTTCTGTCATTTATTTGATTATATTCTATGGGCTAACCATCTTATTCCTAAGTCTTTATTTATTAAAAGGAATTCCCTCCCCTTTTAATAAATAAAAATCCCCCACTTTTCCTCTTATCCTAAGTTGCACAAATAAAGCATTATTCTTATTTTATAAAAAGGGAAAAAACACTTTTTATCTCATATGGACACAAAAGTGAACTCTTATTTTCTCATTGGAGGATATTTGTGCACATGGATTGCTCCTCTTTCAAGCTCCACCATTGATTAAATATTTTTCCTCTTAATCTCCATGGTCCATTCTTTCTCATTTCTTATAAAAGGAGAGCTCTCTTCTTCATTCTAGATCCCCAACTTTTTATGCTAATGTTATGCTACAGGTTTTCTAGGTCACTTTTAGAGCTTTTGAAGATTTGGAGCATTCTTGGCTTTTGCATCTACATGTTATCATAGTTTCATTTCTTACATTATCATGGCATTCATAGCTTCATACTTAGCTTAGTTTCCTTTATGCTTTAGATTACTTCATCTATCTTAATTAGGAGGCTTTGTAATACTTGTTCTTTCATTTCCATAGTTTAGCTTGCATATTCATCTTAATCTAGCTTGCATTTCATTTCATTTGATTCTTGAGGATATTGGCATTCTTGCCCTTGTCTTCATTTGAATATCCCATTGCATGGTTTACTAGCAAGGTTATTGGCTTAATAACTCTAGCTGAGAGCATTCTTAAACACCCTTACACTCCATGCGTAGAGAGTTATGGATCAATTTTTGAGACCTCATTCTTGAGTGTTCTTGATTGTAATGATTCATAGAAGTGCACTATTTTGTGTGTACAATTATGAACCATATGCCCTAAATCCCATCCTAGTCCCTAAAACCTAAATCCCAAGCTCTAAGCTATAAAATCTAAGTGTTAAGCCCTAAGCCCTAAAATATGCACCATAAAACCTATACTAGACACTATATTCTTGTTGGAAAAATGGTCAACTCTCCCCTTGGGATTCATGACATGGATTAATCATATAATGTATCTTCTATAAGTCTAGTGGTTGTATCGGGCATTAAAAGGTCGATCTTTTGGTGCAACGACAACCACTACTTGTAACAAGTGGTATCAAAGCTTGGTCATAGGTTCGAATCCCCTTGGGTAGTGCTGAGGGGGATATTGTTGGAAAAATGGTCAGGGCTCCCTTTAGGATTAGTGACATGACTTAATTGCCTTGTGTGTCTTCTATATGTCTAGTGGTTGTATCGGGCATTAATAGGTCAATCTTTTGGTGCAATGAAAACCACTACTTGTAACAATTCTTGAAGGTTTACAACCTTTAGGGACTAGTATAGGGTTTAGGGCTTATGGGTCATGATTAAGGGATAGCGATAAAGAAATAAAATGTGTGTGTGTGTGTGTGTGTGTGTGTGAGAGAGAGAGAGAGAGAGAGAGAGAGAGAGAGAGAGAGAGAGAGAGAGAGAGAGAGAGAGAGTAATACCCCTCCCATAATTTTCTTTTCAAATTAATTGGCCAGACTCTTTTAGGCCACTTGATGTTATTTATGTTTATGGTTTTATTGACCCCATACTTCCATGTTTATGGTTGGCATATGTATTTTACATTTCTATTTGATGTGCCTCATATGGTTAAGGAACATAGTCATAGTTAATTTCTTGTGAGATCGACACAATATATTTATACATGTATGTACATGCTCATCTTTTATGCAGGATTTCAAGTATTGCGCATTGACTTCCCTGAATTGCCAAGATGAGCGTGCCCTATTGCAGTATCTCAATGGTAAAAAAGGGGAGATAACATACAGGTCGAATCCTAACCCAAACCATCAATTATCCTAAAATAGTGGACAAGTATATGATTTTCTACCTATCTGGATTCATCAATGTGACGTAAATTCGTGAGCCCTTCCTTTAGACTTGATTGTTGCATTTTGGTTTAGTTGGTTTGCTTCATGTTGGCATGTCATGTGGGTTGAAGTGATTTTTATGTTAAAATGTTTAAGTGATTTATAAGATTAATATGTGATAAATAATTAAGTCTTATTAAATATGAAAATATTATATATAAGGATATTTAATTAATTAAATACATTTGTGAATTAAAAAGTCTAATTATAAAAATGGAGGACTTAATTAACTATTAAATCCAAAATTGAAATTAAAGACATACATAATGAATTAGTATTATTAATATGCTATAAATATTAATTGTTAATTAAATATTAATATACAATTAAATTTGCACTTTCAATTTAATCAAATTGAAATATAATTTAAGTTAAAAGTTGAGTGATTTGTATGAATGAGAATTATTAATTAAAATAATTCTTTTAATAAATAAAGGTTTGATATAAATGAGGTTGGAGTTAAGTTCTAACTTCTATGATTTGGAGTTAACAACTTTATTGTTTTTAACAGTCGAGTTATGTTTTGTTATTTTTTATTTGCATTTTTTCAACTCTGGTATTTGGGTTTTCTATAGAAGAGAGCTAGGAGACCATTTAGAGAGATTATTCAATCAGATTTTGAAGAATTCTATCTTGGAAAATTTTTGGAGGATTAAAATTTTGGTGTTTTTGAAAGCTTTGGGTTTTCAAGATTTGGGATTGATTTTTGATTCAACTTTGTGTATTAAGGTGGGGTTTTAAAATCTTTAAAAATTGTCCATTGAAATCATTGTCTTCTTTGTGTTTGATTAGATCTTGTGTGTAAATGATGAGTGTTTGTTAAAAAGATATGTTTCTTTGATAATCAAGAATGTTAGGGAATTTTTTGGAAGGAAATTTTGATTAGGGTTTTCTTTAAAAGTTTTGCTTTGATTTATTTTCAATTATGACCTTCCATGGTTTTGAGGGTTTTGAAAGAGTTCATTTTTTTGAGAAAATGCATGCTTTTGAAATAGAAATATAGATATGTGCATGTAAATGAAATTGATTTTCATGTGTGAAAGATATATATATATTCATTTTCATGTTATTTAAGGAAGATATATTCAGTTGCATGTTATTTAAGGAAGATATATTCATAACTTGCATGTTATTTAAGGAAGATATATTTAGTTGCATGTTATTTAAGGAAGATATATTCAGTTGCATGTTATTTAAAGAAGATAAATTCAGTTGCATGTTATTTAAGGAAGATAAATTCAGTTGCATGTTATTTAAGAAAGATATATTCAGTTGCATGTTATTTAAGCAAGATATATTCAGTTGCATGTTATTTAAGAGAGATATATTCAGTTGCATGTTATTTAAGGAAGATATATTCAGTTGCATGTTATTTAAAAAAGATATATTTATTTGCATGTAGTGGTATTCTATTTTTAGAAATTCTATTTTTTAGAAAAAAAGATTATTAAAAATAAAACTTTTTGGAATTTGCATGTAGTGATATTCTATATTTAGAGATTTTATTTTTAGAAAAAAAAAAAAAATCATACACAAGAATTCTTTTAGAAAAAATAAATAAGAATAATAATGATATATAATTAAATATTATTTAATGAGAAATTAATATTGATGTGTTTATTATTGGAGTGTTTGGTTTTTGTGGTTGATTGACGGTATGTGCAGCATTAAGTTGGATTTTAGGAATTGTTATTAGAGGCTTGGGGTTACCTTTTTACTATGGCATGGATATGTATAGTGTTTGTAATGTGATAATGATTTCGATCTTTTTACCAACCTTTGTCCATGTTAATCTAATTAGTTTGTGAACTCTTTGAGAGGGTATGTTTTTATGATGTTATGGTTTTAGGACCAATATGGATTTTGTGATGTTTTCTTTGAGGACTAGCGTGTGCTCCTGTTGGCATCTATGGAACATATATTTGATCATTGTAATTATGTGAGATTTATGAGATTTATTTGAAACTTATGAGCTTAGGTAGGCTATTTAGGTGTTAGAGGGAAAGTAGCTTGCTTTGGAGGCGTCATAGCCCAGAAGTATGTACTTGGGTATCCTTTGTAAGTTACTAAATAAGTGATAACATAATACATTAAATGGGGTTTAAAAATAAATTAATAAGATAATATGTTCCTCATCCATACCTTGAGTGCTAGTGATCCAAGGGGATCTATAGTCAAATTTTGGTCAACACTAGGCTAAATTTGGTCAACCATAAAAATTTGACCATCTCAAATCCAAGAAAAAATGATCTCAAGTTATAGTTCTTGTTACGCTGATTTCAGAACTATATTCAATTTCAAAATCAAAGTCTATATGCAGAAGTTTAGCCGGTCAAAGGTTTGACTTTGATTGACTATAATGACATCAACATGTTGACATGGCATGACATGTGGCAGGATGCTGATATGGAAAATGATGTGGTGCTGACACGGTAAGATACATGATGTGGCAAAGTGTACCTAATTTGAATGTGACACATGTCAGAAGGTTGGTAAATTTAAATATATCACGTGGCCCAATGAGATGGTGCCACATGGAACACATGGTAAGATGTGTGTATTGGTCTTCACCAAAATGTAAATTTCTAGATTCAAACCCACAACCTCCTCCATATTAATCTCCCCTCTCACCAACACACCACACAAGCACATTGAGATAGAGTGTGTGCTTACTTTATTTAAACCCTTTCTCAATCATCAATGCTAGGTAAAAGTGGAGTCATGGGGATTTGAACCCATGAAATCCACTTTACAGTGCATCCCCCAAATTACCAATGTGCCAAACATTTTCTTTGACCTATGAAGTGTGTAGTTAAGGTTTTAAAAAAGGAAGTAGTTGGATTCGAACACATGACCACCTTAAAATAGCTAATACCTCTGACCAAAGTGCTATGCACAATCTTTGCACCAGTTTTGGAGGAGTGTTATTTTCTTTAATATTTATAGGGTGCTTTGAAAATAATGAGATAAACCCTATCTTGGGCCAACTTGAGACTCCCTAAAATTAAACATTTTTAAATGTTAAATTATTTAAAATAATCTCACCTAATAATTTATTAAGCTAAAAATATAGCAAGGGATCAAGATAGAGGTTATTTTTAAGGACTTTATTAAATATTTTATGGTACACATTTTTTCTTTTGAAGATAAAGGATTTATCTCAAATTAATTGGCTATAAACCTATTTTGGCACATTTTTATGTATAAAAGGGGGTCTTTTTCGTATTGTGAGGGGAGGAGGTGAGAGGAGAATTAGGGGAGAGAATTATCAATAAGGGAGATTATTTTTCTCTCTTAGATGTAATGATGCTCATTTTTATGTAGCAGAGCCTTTAGGAAAAGTATTTTCTTTCTCTTTGTAAATCAACCTTGTGGCTTCGAGATCCTTATTGTGAGGTGATTTGAGTGAGGAATTTTGTATCACAAATTTGTGGATGGGTTATAGAGGATTGTAAAGAAGCTTCCAAGAGGTTCTTTTTTTAGAGATTGTACTACATTGAAGCATTGTTAATAGATGGGTCACTCAGTTGAGATAGACCCGGAGACGTAGTCCACTCGAACAAACTCTGTAATCAATCTTGTGTCCTTTTCTCTCTCTTTGTTGTGAATTTTAATTTAACTATTTAAATTCCTTTCCTTTCTTTTAGTTCACATTTAAAAGAAATCTCTTAGCAAATAATTGCCTAGATCCATAATCAAATCAAGTGTTATCCGAGCTAGTTTGGCAAGTTTTATTGAAGGTGATTGCAGGTGAAATTTTTGGAATGGTATTAGAAAAAGGAGGATCTTCCAAGGTGGTATTGTCTCCATCTATGAGGGATAGCATCCACTCCATAAAAGGGATGATCAAAATTATTTTCCAAGATAGCCAAGAGGAGGCTGATAGATTCTGAAATTTGGAGGAGGATAATCAATGCCTTCTATCAGAGAATGCAGAGCTTCAAAAACTTTTGGAAGAATCTAATAGGGAGAAGCAAGGCCTATATGATATTTTTTGGAAGTAGAAGAATAGGAGCAGTCCTCTTAGATTTGAAAGTGTTGGTGTGTGTGCTTCTTTTCCACATTCAGAGGGAACTTCCTCTTACTCCCCACTCACTCCACCTAGTAGCTTGGATGCATCTTCTGCGGTGAAGTCCCAAACCAAGTATCCTAAGCTAGGATTCACATGTGGTCATGGAAAGTGGGCCAACTATGGCTCAAGCCAGAAGAATTCCAGCCAATGAGGTTTTTTCCAACATATGGAGTACCTTAAACTTTTCCATGTTCCTAGCAACCAAGGTGGTTGGGCTCGAAGAATCTTCTGCATCAGAACAAAAGGAGGAAAGTGAACATAACTCTATTGGAGGCTTTGAGAAGCACACTAAAGACATTGGAAAGAAGTTTATGACTAAAATGGGCTATAGTGGCAAATGCCTTGACATCCATGAACAAGGTGTGATCCATTTTGTAGAGGCAAAATAGAGGCCTTGGAAACAAAGTCTGGGATATGGAGCAACTAATGAGACCTCCAAATCCTTGAAGAAGGAAAATTCAGCTGTAAGAACTCCTGACCATGATAATGGTAAGCTGACTCTTCCTCGAAGAAGAAGGTGAAGAAGAAGGAGAAGATCCAGAACTATTACACCCACTACCAGAAAAGTGGGCACTAGATTGAAAAGTGTTGGAAGTTACATCCGGAACTCCGTCCCTCACCTAGGTTTTCTGCAAAATCTTGTCAACAGAAAGTTGTTGAGATAAGAGAAGAGGTGGTATCTGAAACCACAATACTGGACATAGAGAAACAAACAGTGCCAATGGTTGCCACTGCCCCTGAGACAGTCCCAGGGATTTTTTTAGTGGTGATTATTCGCCAATTGGCGAATATGTCCCGATCAGCAAATCAAAATTGGCAAAAATAAATGGTCATATACTGGTTGATCGGTTCGCCTGAATTTTATAAAATGCTCATATAGTGGTCAGATTGTTTGCCACTATTTTTACGTAATTTCTGTAACGTAGTCAGGTTCTTCACCCATATTTCTATTTATTATTTTACTCTTATTCACCACGGATTAAATTTGGTGTATTTATCGAGGATAAACATTCACCAATGGCCCATTGTCCGAAGTAAAAATTTTATTTGCACTAGGACCCAATTCACCATGCATCATACATAATCATGTCCCAAATTACTGCCCTATTCGCCCAGTCAATTATTTGAAATTACGCGGGGTTCATCAAATATTAGTTGTTATCATAAGCAACTATCGGCCCCTTCGCCAAAATGGACGATGGAGATTATGAGGTAAAATCTGATGGCTGATATGAAAATGGTTTACTTGTAGTTGTCTATTTAAGAGATATGAGTTTCATTATTGAAACATGCCGGAGAGAAGGAGACTTCAAGAGATTTAGTTGATTCTGAGCTCACAACTGCGATTGTATCGAATGACTACTAGTCCGTAGTATCTTATTCAAGCAAAATTTTATTGCAGCCATAATTTGTTGGAGATGTCACAGTCAAAGTTAAACAGGTTGAGGACTATTGAAGGTGGAGATGTCCAAGAGAGGCCAACGAAATGTAAAAATATATCTTCATACTTTGGCGTGGGCAGACGGAATAGTGTTGGTCAAAGTGAGGAAGGTACATCATCAGAGGAACCTGTACAATTTGAAGGTTCTCAACCTACACAGGAGTCTAATGAACAAATTAGGGAGCCTAATAAATCTGGTGACGAAGTTGCCGAACCTGATATATTTGATGAAGATGACCTTGAAGAAGAATTTCAAGTAAATAACCAGTACTAGGATGAATCGATCAACTTCGGTGATGATGATGGTTCAATTAATAGTAACACTAAAGGGAGAGGAAAATCAAAAGAAAAAATTGATTGTCAATGGGAGATGTCGAGGAGATTTAAATTTGATTGGGCGGCAAAGTATCCATTCATTGAACCCGTGGACAATCCAATTGTAGGTGAGCCACCAGTAGAATGCAGATGTACGATTTGTAGTTGGAAGTATAAAAAGGAAAAGTGGTTGCAACTTAAACTAGACACCATAGAGAAACATGTTGGTAAGGTTTACGAAACCTCAACTGTTGATGGAAAGGAAATAAAAGTGGTAAGATATAAAACAAAGGAGCAATGTCAACATAAAAGGAATGCTGAGGAATATTATTTGTTTCAAAAATTTAAGACGAAGCTTGGTGACGTTCAAGGTTCTATTAATGCTATTTTTGTAAAAGCAAGTGAAGTAGAAGAACGTGAAAAAGCTGTTTAATTAAGTAATGTTTTCCATATTTTGAGCAGAGGGTGTCCAATGACAGACTATCCTGAAATGAGTGGTTTGTTACACTTTCTAAAAGTTCCTAACTATCCTATCACTCATTGGTCAATAAATAGTGGATGGGAATTGGTAAGTTGTATTGGGGCGAATCCACAATAGTGGGTTACACTTTTTTGCCTGAACGGACACTGAACTCTACATTTTGAAAAAAAAATCAAATTCAGATGCATATTGCCGCTAAACCGTTTGAAATTGGAAGATGAAGTAAATTAGAGTATTTTAGGATTTTTTGTCTAGATTCTAAATATATATTTTATTTTTATTTTTGAATTGATTTGAATGGTTTTTTATTTCTCCCACAAAAACTTTTATGTTGCTGAAAACGTCATTTTCAAAGAGTTACATTATTTTTATAGAGCATAACTTTTTTTGTAAAACAAATATCAATGTGATTCTTTTGAATTTAGTTTTTTAACATCCATGCAGAGGGCATGCAATTGGTTTAATGACATTATCATGAATATTTCATAGTTTATTAACGTTTGAAGTTGACTAAACCATAATTTTGACATACCTTGACTACATAGCTTATAACTTGTGTATTTGTACAATTTCATTTTTATTTTTTTGATAGAAAGATAACTTCAATACTTGGGGCATAGATATTTTTTAGAATTTTTTTTCTCTCATTTACTATTTTTCCATAAGCGTCAAACATAGAGGTAGACATACGGTGAAATATCTATGCTTAGTAAAAGTAAAAATACAAAGTCATAGTAAAATTAATATGTATTAACATTATAATCATTGGAAAGATTGTTCTCAGTAGTACCTTACTACATAGATAGTTTTGTCAAATGGATTCATTTGATTTTCCAAAAGATAAATTTGAAGTGATTTTTTGTTAGCATTTTAATAGGTGCGAAGGAGACTCCATTATAGGTATGAATAAGGAGTATAGATGTTATATCAATGTTTTTTTTATCTAAGAGGCTTTGAGCTAACCATTTGTAATTAAATCCTTCAAATGGAACCTATCAAGGATTAAATCATCATATTTTATTAAAAGTGTGTTATTTCAACAAAAACCAACATCTCTAAAAAAGTGTAACCCACTATTGTGGGGTCACCCATTGCCCAGGTTGAAATAGAGGATGTATAGAGAAAAATAAAAGAGTCAACCTTTATTGCATTGTCCTTAGACAAAGTTATGACAATAGATAATACGTCGTGGGTATGCATGCATGTTTATACTGTACAAAATAATGTCCGCCAACCACATCTACTAGCTGTTGGAAAATTGAGGGGCAATGCGACATTAGAAACTTTATTTCAATTAGTAAAGAGCCATTTAATTGAATATGGAGGTATGGATGAATTGACAATAGCGAAAAAGTTGATTTATGTTGGAGCTGATGGAGCTTCAGTAATGCAAGGTCAAAGGAATGGTCTTTGCACAAAGATACAGGCTTCTTGTTCACCATATGTTGTTGGCATTCACTGTATGGCCCACAGGATGAATCTTGCTTTTAGATTTGTGAAGAAGTTCCCTTTAGTAAACAAGGTTGAAGATTTAGTAAGAGAGTTGTACTCATATTTTTGTCAAAGTCCCAAACGTTTTAGGAAATTTCAACACTTTGCTGATGGAATTACCAATGGAAACAAGCTTCTTAAAGATGTTGATACCAGATGGATCTCTTTGGATGGACCAATGCATTGAGTTTTTTCTAAATATCAATCTTTGATTGGACTGATGTACGAAAATTGGGACAATGCAGAAAATTAGAGATGTGGCGACCTGCTTCGGAGGTTAAGCAATATAGAGACACTTTTGACTTTAGCATCTCTTCTTCCCATGCTAGAAGAAATGACGTTAATTATGAAAAATCCCAGCAAAGAGCCATGTATATTGTAGAATATGCTTACTTGCGTAAAATGTCATGTCAAGCCCTAGATAGTCTCTATCAAAATGACCTAAATTTATCCAATGAAAGATTTAATCACCAGTGGAAACTAACAGATTTGGACAATCCTGATAATTATTTAAAGATTGTTGAAAATGGGGATTTATGTGTTTGTGTAAGGGGATTTCAGATACCAATGTACTACAGTGCCCCAAAGAAGCGAGCTACAAGAGTTACAAGGGAAGAGTTTACCAAGATCGTTGAGTCTATAATAGGTAATGCAAAGGACATAGCCTATAAAGTTTCCTCTAAAATAAGATCCTGATTCCCATATGAACAACTGCTTGAAGCCATGGCAATTGTGTTTCCTCAATATTGGACCTTAAGCTCTAAGGAAGATTATCGTAATAGGCTGATGACTTTGATAAAGGAATTTTGCAAATCTATAGAATTCAATGGAGTGACTATCAATGGAATTTTAGATTAGGGTCTTGTTAGACAACAATCTAGCACTTTTGCAAAGACTATGAAGCATCAATATCAATTAATTCATAACCCACATGAAGAGGGCTCGACAAAAAAGCTTTGGATAGAACTAAAACAAAGCACAATGTTGCGTGAAGAAATTTCAGAGTTCATCAAGCTTGATGATCTATGTCAGACCATGATATTGGGTTCAATGGAGGATGAGAGAGTTTTTAGTGCTTTGGGCTTCCTAAAATCAAAGCTAAGAAACAAACTAGACAAGAATTTGGAATCATGCTTGAGGGAGGGACACATCTAGGTATGATGTCAATACTTTTCCTTATCAAAAAGCAATGGAAATCTAGAAGAAAAGATGCAAAAGAAGAGGGTTGGGCAACACCATTAACCAATCTCCGACAGTGACTTTGAGTGGGACAAGTACATGTGGTGATGGGAGTCATAGAAGCGGAGGTCAGACTCAGAGTGAAGAAGACACAAACGAAAATGAAGAGAACAATGAAGAAACTGGAATACCAGAATTGGATGATGATGACGATGCAGAGATGAATTGGAAAATTTAGGAAATTTCTACTAAATTAGCAGTAGCAATCAATAGGTATTTTTTGAACTTATTAACTACTATATCCTATGGCTATCATAATGTCATTCAATGTTCATTTTAGAAAAGCAAGAATGTATTATTACTGTAGAGTGTAGTTTGTATCTTTGTATTGTATCATCAATGATCATTCATATTTGAATTTGAAATTCCTGTATGAAATTTTGTATTCCAATAGCATATAACAGAGTAAATCAACTAAGAATAACTGAATAAAATAGAGTAACTCAACATACATTGAATTGGAAAACATGAAAATTAGATAGAGCACAATTTGTTTTGTATTCATTTGTAATATATTACAATTTATAGTAGTTCAATTTGTTTTGTATTCATTTGCAATATATTACAATTTACAGTAGTTCAAAATTCAGAGTAATCTTTTTAGGCCAGTCCAAACATCCTTTGATGGCAAAACAATTTGGTTCATAGTATAGTCACACTCCTGCAACTTCGTTAGCAATTCATATTTGGAAGTGTGACTTGACAACATTGTTGCTTCTAAAACTCCATTCAAAGTTCTCACTGGTTTGATGAAATCCATGAATGTATCAGGAGATATGTCTGTAGGAAGAAAGCGTAAATCAATATTTATTTTGTCAGGCAACCTTATTTTATAATTTTCTCTTCCAATGAAGTTATTTGCATCAAATCCCTTAGGCAAACCAAGACTTTCCATATTCGCTTTCATTTGTTCCATCTTTGTGATCTTCTGCTGAGCTTTGTCATCCAATTCCTGTGCTTCTCGTAGCTTCTCACATTTTTGAATGATACTTGATAACTTTATTGAGGCATCAAGGTGGTTGCTAATTCCCTTGTTTGATAGATAACTATCACTCTTATTGTAGAGTTGTTGCATAATATCTTTTTCTTTCTTTTCTTTCTTGACAACATCCATGTTCTATTCAATGTTATTAAGGAGCTTCAAATAACATACTCTCAAACTTTGAAGCAATTCAAACCACTCATACAAGCTATTACACATCACCAATATTTGGCCCCAAATGTGTTCTTTTACAATCTTCACTAAATTATTATTAGTATTTGTTAAAGTTTGAATTGTATTATTGGCCTTCTTTAGTTCTTCTGCCATTTCTTCACAATTCTTTTTCTCTTCCACTATTTTGTGTTCCCAATGATTGGCTTTATCTACCTGAGAGTCCAATTGCTTTTGCAATTCCTGGTTGGAGGCAACATTACTCCCCATGGTTTTAAATAACTTTTCTGAATTGACTCTTTCTTCCTCTAGCTTTTTACTAATTTCTTCCAATTTTCCCCTCAGTTCCTTCAGCTCTGCCTGCTCCTGTTCCTTCACTACTGCCTCCGCATGTTCCTACTTTATATCTGCTGATGTAGAGGTCAATTTTTTAATATTTTTCTATAATTCTTTCAAACTGTTCTCTGAAGCTTTCCTCTTTGCTTTTTCATTGCCAATGTCTGCCTGTAACTTTTCTATATTTTTCTTGAGCTTGCTTTTCTCTCTTTCCAGCTTTAGCAGTGCACTGTAGACCACTTGGTTTGTAGACTTTGACACATTGATTTTGTCCACACTTTTAACTTTGGAAAAATCCATTTGGAGAGTGCTAACTTGAAATTCAGACGGATCTATCTGACTCTCTGGTGGGTTTCCATCTTTATTTGGTGGAATAACAACCATGAACTCCATCATGTCTCTTTTTGGGTCATATTTGGTAAAACCCTGTTGGATGCAGGTTGTTCCTGTACAACTGCATTAAGGGCACCAGTCTTCATGGTCTTATGTATTTCCTTATTCTTGGTTATTGTTTCTACAAATTTATTATAGAAATCATTGAAATGAAAGCTTGGTGTTGCAGAAGGATTTGAATGTTTGAAAGGTGAACTAGAGGCAAATATTGCAATGCCTATTGATCTAACTAATGCTCTTTGAGGATTTAAACTTCTAGAGGGTTTTGCTGAACCTGAAACTGCAAACAGTTGTTTACAATCGTATGACATTGTTTTCAGTGTTCTTCTGGAAGGGGAAAGCTTTTGATTCTTGACACTATCTTGTACTATGGGATTCTTTGTAGATTCAACATGCCTCTTTAGAGAGGGAACTTGTTGTATAAGTTTCCCAATCCCACTAGCACTGGTGCCACTACCAGACCCAGTAAAAGTACTAGTAGATTCAACCAAGGCCTGAACCACGATCATAAGCAATTTTTTCTGTCTGAATTATATTCCAGATGCCTTCTCCTGTGGGACCCAAACCACCACCTTTATAACCCATTTTTTCCATAATGTCTGCCCCTTTGCTATATACTTTTTTTCGGTCCTGGCTGGTTCCACTCTGGCCTGGAGTAAATGCACTTGGTGGATTATCATCCTCAGCATCTTGATTATCATCCTCACTGTCGTATGCCATGTTAGGATGCTCCAAATTCCATAATTTGCTAAACTCTATATCCTCGTCTATTTCATCCAGATCTTCATTGGTCTTTGGTTCACCAAGATCCTTTCTCATACTCCAAAAATCATCCAATTTCATTCTAGTCCATTTTCTATCCTTACAAGCTTCTGCTATTCTCTTTGGTATTTTTATGTTTGATGGATTAGCAGCTTTTTTGTAGAAATTGTAGGACATCCTAGGTTGTACAATGCCCTAGTTTATTGTTGTCATTATTTGTGATGACAACTGTTGAAATGAAATTTTTTCCTCAGCAGAAAGTTTCTCCATCTCTTTTGTAACGTCATCCCAGCTATCCATGTTTTTCAACCTTTCTAGCAATGGTTTACTTTCATGTTGAAATAAGTTTGCAGAGTTCTTACTAGAAACAAGCATTGTTTGAATGACGTTGAGTGGATCATACTTCCACTCTAAATCAAATTGAAAAATATCTAAATTTTTTTTTGCCATTTTGAATGTCTTTCTCTCAAATGTTAACCCTCCAATTGAGAAAGGTAAGGAAGGAAATATGCTCTTCTTCGATTGGCCAGTGAAGAGTCTATCTGTGCTCTCTAGTTGTACTACATATTCTACTGCAAACACCCTATCTATCACATGCATTGGAAGTTTGTGGGGTTGTAGTTCTGATCTGTAAAACCTTAGCATAATGTAATCTTCCATTAAGTACCAGTCAGCCAATTGAATTGTGCTTCCAAGTTGGATGCAATCCCTACATGAAGCAAACAATTTGGGCATTGGAGTGCTTGTTATTTTTTTGTACAATGGTGCCAAAAAGAAGTCTACAAAATTACTATAATTCCTTTTGTTATCATACATTCTTATCTGATGTGTCTAGTAATATATTGGAGTACTTGTCCCCTTGTGAATTTCAAGCTTGTTGCCGTTGCTCATTAATATTGCCGCATGCTTGGCTAGCAGGAGATAGCACAAGTAGGTTGTGAACCTAAATGTCTTAGAATTGCCTCTTTTAATCAATGCTAATTGTTCTTGCATCGATTGAACCACATGTCCAACAAAATTATATCTTATTGGTTCATTGACACAATGGATATCCCAAATAAATTGAAGAATGCTAGCACCCACTTCCCTATTATTTTCCAGTCCCAGGAAAAATGCTAGCGAGGATATAGAATCCTGAACCCATGGCACACAAATGTTAAAATCATAAGGAGGTTTATGGTTCTCACCTAATGAAGCCTTTGCCTCTGGAACTATTAGATCCCTTATAAATGAATCTTTTGCGTTTGGAGAGACTGTCTCATATTGCTCTGCTAGTTTTCCCAAGTCAATAGGGACATTACAGTTTTGTCAATCAAACCCTAGGTCTAGCAAACTGTGAAATTCTTCCTGGGTTATTAATAAAATTTCTTCCTGATTTTTTTAATTCACAATTGTTGTTCTTTCTTCATCATAATTTTTTGCACAAATGAAGACAATTTTTGGGCAAGGGAAAACTTCGGGTAACAACATGTGACCCAAACCAACATCCCACGAAGCAACTTTATTTATTTTTGCACCTACTGCTGGGTTAAATTTTATAAAATCACACCCCTTTGGCCTAGTTGCCTTATTGCACAATGAATGTTTAATTGCTATAACTCTCTTTTCACCGTCGATAACAGGATCATAAACATCGTGATACTCATAAGTGAAACCGAGGATTTCTACTAGTTTTCTGTAGTTTATTAAAATTTTCCCATCTGCTTGAGTTTTTGCTTTCCCCATTGTTCTTTGGAAGAATGAAAAAACATAGATTCACAGATATTTACTAAAACCCCAATTTAAGAAAACCCCAATTATACATGCAAGAATTACAATTTCAAAATCAAGTTAAACTTACTTGAAATTAAACTTTTAAATCAGGATAGATATAAGTTAGAACGGCTAAGGCTCTCACAAATTACAGTCTTGAAATCTTCGGCGATGGTTCAACAGTTCTTTTTAGCTCTGTTGCTACGAGTCAATAGGTTTTTAAGAAGAAAAGGTTAAAAACCTTTCGTTAAATGTAATGGTATATAATCTTTCTAAAATACGTGTAAGTTGTAATGTAATCTTTCTAAAACATTATACTACGTGTAACGTAATCTTTCTAATACATACTACACATAACCGTTAATCTTTTCGATGAATTACACGTCAACAACATACTACGTGTCATGTTTTCAGATCGAATTTTCAAAAAAGCTTTTTGAAACCCACAGTTCTTCCGAAATACAACTTCAACCGTTCATCTCTCGTAATCCAACGATTGTCATGATTTTAAAATATTAATAATTTAACACACACTAATGAATATTAATTATTAACTATATTCACTTGGAATAACTTATCCATGAAATTTGAACCAGAAATGATAAAGTTTCAAAACATTTAATTATTGCATGAAACAATAGTGCAACACAATTTTTTTATATTATATAAGGCAAAATTTCATTACAATTCAAATATGCCCATATACCATATATATTAACGATTCTTATAATCAAAACAAAAAAGAAAAGTAGTAGCACTTCGAAATTCTTAAAACATTTTCATATTATATTTTTTAACATATGTGATTACAATTTATATCATTTCAAAAACCTTGGTAAGCTACTACCAGTGGTAAGCTATCTACCACCATAGGGAGACACAGTAGAAGGACTAGAGAGTAGAGACTACATAGAATCATGGACTATCCGGCTGATGCTCCCTTCCTTCAGACTTCTGTGTGGAAGTCTTCAGAGAGGATAATGTCGATGGATTCTTCTAGCCACATATAGTCCCCGGGTTCATCCAGTAGGTGCCACTTTCAGAGGAAATCCCTCCCAATCTGTGCCCACTTCTGATGACACATGAGCTACTCAGCATCAAGGTTCAGTAGGAATGGTTGCCTGGGAACAACTACTCCTGGTTCTAGAATCTTAGGCAAATCATTTGCCCAAGGAATTCCAACCCCAATTTCTAAAAATATGACAACATGCACATCGTCGCTGAGGTATTCTTCTTTGAAAAATTTCCTCAGAAGCATGATCATATCCACCTTTTCCCCCCAAGTCCAACAAAGAAGCCAAGAACCGAGACAAAATGTTAGTGGCGACTCTATACCAATTTTCACTCTCTAGAAATTCATGATTGAGCACCATCCTTATAGCCTCCTTGGTGAAGGCTCCCAAATCCGTAGCAACAGATGCCAGGATTGGGTCTGTGACCAGGCCCAAAAAGGCCTTATGGTCCTCCAAGGTAGTGCATATCAAACGAATTGGAGTGTCCATTCGCACGACGCAGACTATTCTCACAAATATGTTTTCACAGAGAACCTAGTAGTAGCACTCATAGACCATTCTCACAAATATGCTTTCACAATCATAAATTAACGAGCATAGATTGATCTATTTATAAGTCCTGATTGAAAATCATTCCCCTAAAGATCTAATTAAATCGTAAGATGAATGGTAACTATCCAAAATTCACTAAATCTTTCATATTTAATGCAACACTGGGTGGAATTGGAAACAACACTTATGATAGGACATTTTCTATCTTGGGAATAATGAAGGCCGAAAGGATTGCGCCACGTAGGTGGACATAACAATTCTTTATTTTAAAAAAATCTTAAAAACCTGTGCCCACTTTGTAGAAACAATAAGAAAAGTACATTACTGCGAAATAGGGGCAGGAAATGAAGCTTTACCATTGATTTAAGATCATTGAACGGTCATAAAACAATGTCGTTATATGATATGATGTTTTCATTCAAGCCTTAACTTTAAGGCATTAATCTATCGAGGTATATGATGTCACTATCACACATATCTGTTAGTGAAATTGAAAGGTGCCATCAAAGAAACCATTAATTCATAATGCACATTACTTTAATTGATGTCATGACTCATCTACTCAATGTACTCATCACCATTAATTAATATTTCTATCTAATATTACCGAATTTGCCAAAAGAATTCTAATATTTCTATCTAATATTATAGTGTCACACATCCATTCGATTACAACATATCAATGACCAAAGTTGAATTTCGGGCCTTTTGTTGGTCTTCATAATATTTATGGAAAAGTCTCGGTGGAATCATGACACGTGGTATGACATGTATTGTTGGTCTTCATAATATATACGAAAAACTCTTGGCGGAATCATGACACGTGGTGTCATACCACATGTCATGATTTCGTCAAGAGTTTTCTGTATATATTATGAAGACCAACAATAGGCCAAAAATTTGACTTTGGCCGTTGATATGTTGTAATCAAATGGACGTGTGTTGTTTGAGTCTGTGACGTCAATGGTCATAGTGATGGGAGTGGGACCCGATGCAACTTCAACATCAAATCACAACCATTGGATTAACAAAGATGAACGGTGGAAGGTGCATTTCAGAGGGAATGTGGTGCGATAAATCTTTTAGTGAAAACTCTCTCCGGAATCATCACACGTCATTCTTCAAATTTTCAATTATTCAATCGCCATACCAACTATAAATTTTTGAAAACCATTCGCGATGACAAATAAATTAATTCACATATTTGGAAAATAGTTTTGCCATATTATTATAAAAATGGTATTCGTTATTAAAATATTCGCCAACCAATATCCATATTTTGAAACATAATTCACCATCAATATTAATAATTTTATTGAAAAAAAAATTATAGTCGCCATTTTTTATAAAAATTGTACACACTATTAAAAAATTCGCCACCAAATATCCATATTTTGACACATAATTCACCATCACTATTAAAAATTTTCCCCCCAAAACACATGTGATTCGCCACAATTTTATACTTTTCGGGAGGGGGGGGGGGTTCCTTAAAGTTATCCCTGGACAGCCCAAGAGGAAGTGTGGCAGAAGGTTGGACAACCTGAGAAGGAAATTTCCTTTGAGAAACTTTGTAAGAGATGGGAACACTTTGCCTCTAACTAGTGGTATCAGCTTTGGGTGTGTTACCTTTTTAGAATAGGGTAAGTTGTTTGTTGATCTTAAGCTAGTATGGTTTGGAGTATGAAACTCTAACTAAAATTATTTGCAAATATTTGTATGAAGTTGTACAATCCTTTGGTAGAGATTTTGTAAGGCTATTGGAAGCCATATCTCTTATAATCCAGAAAGGAGAATAATTTGTAACTTCTTATTGCAAATTTATTTTGGTGTGAAACTTCTTTGGGAAGAAGCACTTGTTGCAATTTAGTGGATAGATCTAGTTGGTCATACCACATAGTGACTCAGAACTGCAAAGAATGACTAAGAGATGCCTTGAAGTTCTCTTCTTGAAGACTCAGTCCAAATTGGTCAGTTGATGACCAATGTTCCTGAAGGTTTTTTGTCATAGCCTTATTGCTCAGGAAAACATAGATGGAGTTGTATGGTGAAGCCCATAATCAACCATTCTAAAGTGTAAATTTGTGAAGGAGTGTTTCAAGTTGAGGCATAGTTGTCATTTCTCATATAGTTTGCAAGTGAGGTTGGAATGCAGAATGAGAACCACCACCGTGAGAAGCACCGAGAGACAAGTTCATCACGCTTGGTTTTCTTCTTTCTTTTTGCTATGCCAAGTTTCATTTTAAACTGCATCCTATGAAGTCTTAATGTGGCCAAAATGTAAGACCGTCATAGGGAAAATGGGAGCTCCAAGCATGGTAGAACCAAGACCGGAATGAAATACATTTTTATAATATTAAATTGGATGGTATTTACAAAGGAATTTTAGTAGGAATGATAGCTGACCTCAATGCTTACGACCTTCTCTCATATAATAATACTACTTTGCAATTAGAATAGAAGACTTGGGATTCATGTCAATTGACTAGATGAGAATATCACTAGAACCATTTGGAGGTCCAAAAGTTCTTTTTTGGAGAGGTTTGATCTAGGAGGATCTACATAGTCAAAGTTTGGTCAACACATGGTCAAAGTTGGTCAACCATAAAAATTTGACCATCTCAACCAAGAAAAAATGATCCCAAGTTATAGTTCTCGTTACGTTGATTCCAGAACTATAGTAAGTTCAAAATTATAGTCTATGTGCAGAAGTTATAGCTGGTCAAAGATTGGTCAAAGGTTTGACTTTGATTGACTATGATGACATCAACATGCTAACATGGCATGACATGTGGTAGGACACTGACATGGAAAATGATGTGATGTTGACATGGAAAGCTACATGACGTGGAAAAGTGCACCCAATCTGAACATGGAAAAGTGCACCCAATCTGAATGTGACGCATGTCAGAAGGTTGGTAAATTTAAATATAGCACGTGGCCCAATGAGATGGTGCCATGTGGAACACATGGTAAGTTGTGTGTACTGGTCTTCACCAAAATGTAATTTGTTGGATTCAAACTCACAACCTCCTCCATATTAATCTCCCCTCTCACCAACACACCACACAAGAAGGTTGAGATATAGAATGTGCGCTTACTTTAGTTAAACCCTTTCTCAACTGCCAATGCTAGGTAAAAGAGGAGTCATGGGGATTTGAACCCATGAACTCCACTTTACAGTGCAGCCCCCATTACCAATGCACCAAATTAAACAAATAGTTAAGCTTTTGAAAAAGGAAGTGTTGGATTTGAACCCGTGACCACCTTAATATAGCTCATACCTCCGAACAAACCACTATGCGTGATCTTTGAAACATTTTTGGTGGAGTGTAATTTTATTTAATATTTATAGGGTGCTCTGAAACTAATGAGATAAACCTTATCTCGGGCCAACCTAAGACTCCCTAAAATTAAACATTTTTGAATGTTAAATTATTTAAAATGATCTCACCCAATAATATTAAGCTAAAAATATATCAAGGATCAAGACAGAGGTTATTTTTTAGGAGTTTATTAAAGATTTTTATGGGATAGATTTTATCTTTGAAGATAAAGGATTTATCTCAAATTAATTTGTGTATAAAGGGGGTCTTTTTCTTATTGTGAGGGGAGGATGTAGAGGAGAATTAGGGAGAGAATTCTCAATAAGGGAGATTTTTTTCTCTCTTAGATGTAATGATGCTTGTTTTTCTGTAGTATAGTCTTTAGGAAAAGTATTTTCTTTCTCTTTATAAATCAACCTTGTGTCTTTAAGAGCCTTATTGTGAGGTGATTTGAGTGAGGAATTTGTAATGACTTTGTGGACGGGCTATAGAAGATTGTAAAGTAGTTTACAAGAGGCTCTTTTTTTAGAGATTGTATTGCATTGAAGCATTGTTAATAGATGGGTCACTCATTTGAGATAGACCCAGAGACGTAGTCCACTTGGATGAACTTCTTAATCAATCTTGTGCCCTTTTCTCTCTCTTTGTTCTAAATTTTAATTTAACTATTTAAAGTCCTTTCCTTTCTTTCAGTTCACATTTAAAAGAAAACTCTTAGCAAATAATTGCCTAGATCTGTAATCAGATCAACTAGTATAGGATAATAATGGGAGTGGGAGAAGATTTGTTCCCATCTAGTAGTGACATTGAGGTCTGGCATGCTTAGTTGTCCTTGTCTGTATGAGAGGATTTCTAGTTCCATATATGCTCACACTTGGGAGACAGAGTCCCAGTGAAATCATCCTAAGGGGTTGACGTTTGTGATGACACTTTCTTGATTTCATCTTAGGTCTCCTACATGTGTTGGTTACCTCTAGGATTAGTATGTTTACCTTTGCATTTTGAGTTGTACCTCTTGAGATAGAGAGCTTCCAGAACCCCTTGCTTAGTTTTACCTTATGTTGATTTTGGTTTATGATATCCAAGTGGAGCTTGTTGTTATCTCCTCAGCATGGTGGGAGTGGACCTTTGGTTCCACGAGGTCAGGTGGTAGTGATTCTTTTACTATTTGAGATTCTGACATCCTATGCTAGTGTTGGATGATCCTTGTAGCAGTTTTACCTTCTTTCATTTTGGAGATGTTCTCTTATCTTTTATTTATTGTACAAACTTTATTCTTGGTTGTTATTACACACCCTGTGACTTGTGCTTTATGTTCACATTTATTTGATCATGTATTTATTGTTATTTGCATATGTGAGGTTTAGTACTTGAAGTTTTTCATGGAACCCTTGGGATTTTTAATCCATAAATGAGTTACATTTACGAGTATGTATTGTCTTATGTTATATTGCTTCCACTTTGTTATTCATTATTGTTTGTGAACTCTTAAGGTAATCATTATTTTGTAAACTTAGTAGCATGTTTTAGGTTAGTTTCTCTTGGGTTTCCTGGCAAGGCATTACACACACACACACACACATACACAGAGCTTAAATTTATTAAGGCACATGGCCTATGATTTAGGTTTTAGACCTTAGAGATTTTATAGAGGGATAAAGGGAGAGAGGGGGGAATGAGGGACCTTGGAATATATATGTACCTAGGTAAAAGAATGAAGATAGGGAGGTTGAGGTGCAGACAGTGGGGAAGAGAGGGGGAGAGAGGTGGGGAAGAAGAAGAGAGGGGACATATGTGGGTAACAGGGATATAAGGGAAATAGGGAGAGAGTAAGAGGTGGGAAAGAGATATTTGGGGAAATAGGAGATAAGGGAAAGTGGGATGGAGTGAGAGTGGGGAAATGATAGAGGGGAAAAGATTAAGAGAGATAGGTAGAGAGGACAAGATTGATAGAGGGTGAAAGAGACATGGGGAAATGGATAGGGGAGGAAGATAAAGGATGAAAGAGGGAGAGGGACTTGAGAGAGGGGGATGCATATGGGTAAAGAGATAAAGGGAGTGGGGAGGGGATAAGGTAGAGAGGGAGAGAGTGTGAAAGGGGGAAAGGGAGAGAAAGGAAGGGAGGGGGAAATGGATATTAAAAGTTAGGAGGAGATCACAGAGAGAGGGAAATTGGTGAGAGAGGGGAAATAGAAGGAAAAAAAGGATATGGGGAAAGAAAAAGAAAAAATGAGAAGGGATATAGGGGAGATAGGTGAGGGGAGAGAGAGGGGGAAGACATAGAGACAAGAGGAAGAGAGGGTGGTAGAGAGAGGGGGATACATTGGAGAGAGGGTGATGGAAAGAGGGGAGATGGATAGGGACATGGGGATGGATATGAGGGATAGAGGAGAAAATGAGAGAAGGAAGAGAAGGAAGAGATGGATAGAGTGGAGAGAGGGTGATAAAAATAGGGGAGAGGGATAGGGATATAGGGAGGGATATGAGGGACATAGGGTAAAGGAGATAATGAAGAGAGGGATGCAATAAAGACTAAGATATATTATAAAGATAGAGGCTTATAAGGGAGAGGCTGAGAGGTGGAGATGGAGAGATACAACTAGCTTGCTGAGACCCTTATAGGGAGAAATGGATGTTAGAGACCTAATTGGAGACAAATAGAGGGTTGAGATGAATAGAGGATGATATATGGAGCTGGTGTAATGAAACAATGATGTAGAGGTGGAAAAAATAGCTTGAAACCATAAAGTGTAAGTTTTAACAAAATTGATAGACATAGACACAAAGACACATTTGTGAATTGTTCTACATATGACGTGCGCCATATATGACACATGCCATATGCAAAGCATTTTGGGCAAAAGCACAAAGCTATGTCACGTTTCAGACTAACGTATCAGCACGACTAAATTTAAATATTTCTAACTAGAAGTTAATTTTTTTCAAACATATGGTCTAGCTAGATTCATTAGATAAGTGCTTCAACTTTTACAATTGGAAATATCTATTAAATGCATGTTTTATACCAATTTGGGTCCAATTACCAAAGAAAAAAAATTATTTCATAAAAATGATGTTTCAATAACTCCTACTCTTTTTAATGATATTTTTTAAAAAATATAAAAATACCCTTTTGTAGAGCTCAAAGTCAAGATTATTGTCATATAAGTTTTAGAGTATTTTGATTAGATCTAATATATTATAATTTAAAAATACTGTAAGTAATTATTTTAACATTCAAGAAGATGTTGCTTCAAATAAAGAAAAAAATAGTAAATCATATAAGAAAAAATTAAAATTTATATTTAACACTAGAGGAGAGAGTCATCTTCAATAATATGTAATTTTTTTTCTGAATGGTGTAGATTTGATAGGGGAAATTTGAGGAGAGATGAAAACTATCGATTTTAGATAAGTTCAACTTCGAGTAGTTATATCGAAGAAAATATACATCAAAAACCAATCTTTCTTCTTTTTTGCACTAGCTATACATGTCATCTATAACATATTTTGAAATCAGAGAAAAAAAAGATTATTTGTATATACTTGTTTGGTAGGAACTAGACCCCAGATTTTCAACATTTTTCAGCAACTGAAAAATAGATTTCAAAAATTAAAAAACTGTGTCAGTTCTTATTCAATTTTTAAAAAAAAAATTATAGGCATAAACTTTATCTAGTTTTACACATTTCATTAGTTTACATAAGCTTCAAATTTTAAACACAAATGCCACATTTATGTTGTTAAAGTTGAATAGTTTGTGTGTTGTTGACCTTTTCCATTATAAAAGTGTGACACAGGTTTGTACTTTTACCCCTTTTCTAAATATGGCGTGTGCCATAAACAACATGCACATTATTAGTTGATTTGGGAAACACCAAGCCTAAGGCTTGGACTTTCCTTGGGAATCCAAACTAAAGGCTTGGATGATTCAAATAGGTCTTAGACATATTTTCTATCAAACATACAAAAAAAAATATTTTTTTTGTCTATGCTCCTCGTCGGGTTTGCACGTGGTTCAAGAATGACAAAATTAGGCAACAATATGTCATATAACTCTCTGTTAGCTATCTAACCATATAATTTATTTTGAATTTTGGTTATGTTAAGATTTTCATCTCTAATTTATTTTGTAAGTATGTCTGATTTTTGTCAAAAACCAACATGTGTTATTTTGGGCATAGATTTTGGCTCATTTGTCGGATTTTGAAACAAGTTACCGTTTTAGAAAATAGACTCCACTTTACACACTTTAAAAAAGGTTTTAAATTTTTATTAGTTTTCAATAATTTCTAGGGGCAACATGCTCAAATTTCATGTTTTTAGGATTTATCCACTTCAAAAGTTCATAAAAAATCATACTTTCATAAATTTTTTTAGCAAAAATAGTCTGGATAAACTACATGGTGTTAGCTAACTTCTCACTAGAGTGATTAAAAAAATAATTTAAAAAGTTAATATTTTAGGGGGAGCACACTAGACGTTATGTTATGTTTATTCATAAAAAAATGACCACTTTTTGTGCTCCCTCTTTTTGAGAGCCTTAATCTCCCCCATTTTCAAAATAAATTAGTAGTTTAGAAACTAGATTTAGAGTACTATAACTCTTGTTCTTGTTGCATCTTCAAATTTTGAGTCTAACTATCTTCACTTTCTCGTCAAAGCTCAAAGTTTTTTGATTTCAGAAGAAAAAAAAGTGGCATATTATACCCTCTTTTTGGTCTCCCCATCTTTGTGCACTTACCCTGCTATAATATGCAGAAACTCTAAACTAGTATCAAGATTAAATCATGAAATAATAGAAAACATGATAACATGTCAAAGCATATACAATGCCTCAACCAAGGACTTCATGAGTCCTCCATGGCTTTAAAGTGTCAACATCTCCAATCATATGAAGATAACCATGTCCTACTAGTGAACTAACAAATGTGAAAGATTGTTATGCAACAACAAGATCTAAGGACTCTTCCAACATGTGCAACACTAAATAAGATCATCCACCATCCAATGGTGAATACATATCACTACCAACAAACCCCACTGAATGATGACATTGAGTCACAACATGGAATCATGACAACCATTTACTAAATAAAGATCCTTTAGATCTACACATAGATAACTAAAATGTCAATCACATCAAGTGATAAATATCTCCAATCCAAGAATATACATCCACCAACAAAACTACCCATCAAGAATTAATTGTGACCCACCAAGTCATCATTGTCAAAGGCTCACACTAAAAGGTGTAATCAATGAATAACCAAGCGATTGTGATATCATGATAAACCAACATGCTACAAGTCCCAACACCAACTATCCAAGTAGTATAAACATCATCCATTCTCTCATCTCAAATAAAAACAAACCAAGGCACAAACTACCACAAATAAGGCCAATTTACAAAGTCTACATCGACATTGAACCAATAACGTGGATATAGATAGTCCACAACTGAGTCGTCTATGCAACATGTAAGTAAAGACAACCTACAATATTCCACAACTTGTGGATTACATACATGATTACATATACTAAAGCAAGTAAACTCATCATCACATTAGTAACCTATAAACATAGATATCAAAGTGAATAATTTTATAGACTAAATGACTCAAACATCAAATCAACATCCAATCTAATTTGCATAACATGTCCATAATCATGTACCATATTCGAGGAACCAAATAAGCATCAAGGAGAGAAGAAACAATTATGAACATCAAACCAAATCACCACCAATCCACCATAAACACAATTATGTCGTGCCAATGCAAAATATGTACCTACATAACAATGATACAATAATCATCACCAACAATATACTTGGACTCAACTATTACCCACATACGACTCCAAGTCTCAAACCATGTCCAAACATGTCCTTAAACTGAAGACAACCCAAACTCTAAAAACACCAATAAAACTTTGCTAGGAAGCACTAAATTTGATAACCAATTGTAACATCATAATATCTCTTAAAAACATGCACTCTCTCAAGGCTTCATCTCTTGATTCATATGGATGCACTCACACTCACACCCCAAATCTCAGACACCTACAAGTGATAAAAAAAAGTGCACACCTCTCCATATTCATCAAACTAATAAAATATTAGGATCACTGAGTAGTCTATTGAACATGTTCTCCAATGCCTATTCGAAATAAAAAATCCAATTCCGTATGAAAAAGTTATGACCAAAACCATGAAAATAACATGTAGCTTCCATGCCCCCAAAACATGTCAAAATGGAAAAATTAGGTAACTAAACTTGTACCATCAGGTAGTGCTCAGGACCAACTTTCTCAAAAGTGTAAGAAGTTAAAAATTTGATTTTCAAGGTGAAAGTTATGCCTATTTGAAAAAAAAAACTAATTTGAGTATAAGGATACAACCAAGGTGGATCCCACTCCCAAATCTTATTTTAATTTTCGAAAGTTTCAAAATTTATTTATTGCATGAGTTGACCACTTATTAATTTCATTTAATTTTTAAAGTTTTTAATTTGATAAGTGTTCAATGATTTATAAGGTAAGGTTGTAACTATTATAAAATTTTAAAGATTTAAAACTTAAGAAACCCTTTTTTAGGCATACTTCACACAATCCCTTTTAAAGGGTGGTAGGCAATAATGTTCGGGCCAACATTGAAAAACCTGCATACTACGTCTATTAAGGTGTGAGGTCAATGTGACCCACCTCACAATACTTTTTTTTAATAATGTTGCATGACTTTTCTTTCAACCTATGAGATAAAATATTTTATTTCTCTACAAATTAAAATTGGTTGCCATTAATCCATTTTTTTATTGTGTTTTTTTAATTTTGGCTAAAAAGGAGCAAATTATATATGAAAATTCATCGCTCAGCCAATTTGAATCTAAGGTGAGGTTCTTTTTTTCCTCAAGAGGTCATTTATGCAAACTTTCCCCTAAAATCCTCATTGAAATACATATCCAACAAACCCATTTGACCAAATATTTTTTGAGCCCAAAATCTACAAACAACCCATCATAACAACAAATCTAAAACCCTTAGATTTGCAATAAAGAAAAGTTGTAAATGTGTTCCATACTTTGCAATGTGTCAAATCCTTCATGTATAGTCATGGCTTCAATTTTGTACTTTGTCCACTCAATCTAGGTTTATATTTCCAAATCAACCATAAATCTCTGATGTCACTTGTTAGGAAATAATAAATAGATTCATTTACATTTAATATATTTCTTACATAACCCATGAGAGACAAGCATACATACAAGCTTACAAAATCACCATTATGCATAGATCAAATAGAAACCTCACGAGATAGCACGCGATATACCTTGAGAAAACCCTCATGAGAGAAAACTCAATCTCCAAAAGTAGATCCACACTCCATCGTATTATTCAGTCATAAAGCATTATAAAACACTTACAGAGTTATGATGAGCATCTTTGAAAGATCAAGCTCTCCAATGCATTTCGTGTGTCCAAGTATGTATTCACACATCCCATGTCATACTTCACAAATGCAACCTTTAGAAAGACTCAAGAATGATAGCTCAAACCGCCAACCAACCTAAACCACTAACATGTGTTTGCTTTAATAGAAATAAGCTCACACAAAATACAACTAGTGGTAAAGTAAAACCACATGCCACAAAACCATTGACCCCTCATTTAATACTGAGGTATCACTTTATCAACTATATTTCTCCAATAGTAAATAAATACAATATTATATACTAATGTGACACACATTAAATATAATTTCAATGTTGCAATACAACACATAAAGTGGCCCCAAGATTGTTCACATATATTAATGCATGCCCATCTAGGTGCTCCTAGGTACGAGACACAATCATAAAATATAACATTACAAATATTATGCAAGGTGTACAACACCTCATCCCAACAAATTCGAGCTAATATTTTCCTCCTAAATAGTTTAAATTACACAAATTTGCCCAAAACTATGTGCCAACCCCCTAAGAATGTTCACATCTAGTGATGTATGTCCATCTAGGTGCTCCTAGGAGTAACACATAAGATTACAAATATTATACAAGGTGTACCTTGTCCCAACAATTTCGAGCTAAGATGTTTCCTCATAAATGATTTTAAATCATACAATTTTGCCCAAAACTATGTGCCACTAGGTGAAAGAATGAATACTTGACAAAACAATTTTGCTTGAAACCACTAAACAAGCTATTTTAATTGTAAAATACATGACACGTTGAGTTTGAATAAAATATTTTGGACCAAAGGGTTTTAAACAAAACCTTTTTAGTCTATATGACATCTAAACCTCTCTTTTGAAGCAAATTTAACAAAAACTCAACTTCACCTTCATATTTTTTACACCAAGGATATATGATGCATTAGATGAGAGAATATTTTGCAAAAGGGTACATTTTTTAATAATTAAAAATTAAGACATGAATTGATGTCCATTAAAACTAAAACGTTTTGTTAAATTTGATTTATATTTATCAAAAATAGTTTTTTCCCATAAACTAGATTTTTAAGTTGCTATTTGGAACCATATGTTTTTTTTTCTTTTGCAACATCCATCAAACTCATTTAAAATTTTTTTTTTACTGTATGAAGATTTCTACATTTAATTAATTAAAATTATTTGAAAATTTGAAAATTAAATGTCACTTTTCCAAGTAGTCTAAATTGAAAATTTTTGTATTTGTGTTGGTAATACTTTTATAGAAGTATGACATAGTTTTGAACTTTTACCTATTGAACATCTTTAAAATAGCAAGACTAATAATGTCACACTAATGAGCATTAAATTGGCTCTCACTAAGATATAGATTTTGGATTTGAAATTTTGGGGTGAATGTGGAATCCCTCAAGATTAAACTTGGGATATTGTGGGATTGGATTCAAACAAGTGTTGATTGCAAGGGTCAGATTGAATGTATGAATATGTGAGCAACCATGAATGCAATAAATGACTAAAAATAACAAATTCCAAGAAATATAGGTAATTAAAGATATAATAAATATTAAAAACAAATGTAAAGCTGTTAAATAAAACTCATGAAAAGCTTATACAATTGAGTTATACTTAACACAAGTATAAACCCCAATAAATGACTATCAAAACAATGAGATTGGGCACATCTACAAATATTCATAACAAAACTAATGAATTTTTAGATCCCATAGGGTTTGGGCTTGAATTTTTAATCTCATTAAAAATTAAATTACATTCTTTTATAAAATAAGAGTTTTTCTTTAAAAATGACACATATTATCAATTGACTCTTGTTTGTTAGTAAAGTTGAATGGTTTCAAACAGCTCACCCGGAGTCAAGTCTTGTTGGTGAAGTTGAATGGTTTCGAATAGCTCACCAGAAATCAAGTCTTGTTAAGTGCAGATTCAAAAATCATAAAGAATGAAGCTAGATAAGACTACTCCCATATCAAACAGCTAAACAGTTATGTACACAAAAAATTTGACAAATACAGAAGCAAGCATTTCAATGTATGGTGAGTAGGCAGGAGTAAAAGTACAGGGCATCAATACTTAGAACTTTAAATCACCATTACTGGTTACAAATGGTAAATGAACATAATTTCTAACTTTTGGCTCCAATGAGGAAGCAGCTACTTAAATCAGTTGATATATGTACCATCAAAACCATAATCATCTTCTAGCCTTTTTCCTTGGTTTGCTAACAAGAAGTTCGGCTTCTTCACCTTCTTGCTGCTGCTGGGGTGGTTTTTGTTGAGCATGTTTTGGTGGTCTTCCGACTCCCCTCTTCAGAGGAGAATGTACTTGAATAGTAGCATTGGCTGTTAGTGATTGCTTGTGAGGCATATTCAACTCTTGATCTTTCTTCTTCTCTTGTCTATTGTTGCTGCTAATGTTCTTGGTTTCCATAATTGGGCTACGAGTCTTGGAAGGTTCAATCTTTATGCTACCGCTCTTCTTTGGTCTAATAGCACTTTCGGAGATCTTGTTCGATGCAACAAACTCACCCAGATCATGGATGCTGCTGTTACCACCCTGTCTAGAGTCAGTTTTGGAAGCTTTCTTTGTGTTTTTTTTAATTGCACGGTCAGGATTGTGTGTATCCATAACATTATTGTTCAAGCCCTCTGCCAAATGTTGTGATTTACTCTGCTGTCTAGCATTGCCTGTGATTGAATTTGAACTAGCCAACATGGCATCTGGAGCTTTCTGTTGTGATTTTGAATTAGGAGTGTTGTTAAGAGGAGTCTGTGCGGGGATTTTTGAGCCCTCCTCCAATTTTCCTTTCGCAGCCTTGATTTCATCGACCTCTGCATCCTTCACTTCCACTTGTTTACCACTTTCAGACTGTTGTATCTGTGTGGCAGCAGGAGCAGATGTTGATGATTGTTGTGTGCTTTTAGGACGGTCTACATGGCTTTCACCGCTTGCACTTCTTTTTCTGCAAACGATAATGGGCTTCAGCTCCGAACCCTTTCTGGGCTCCCTCTTTCTGGTGGATGGGCCTTCCTGTTTCAACAGAGCCTCTGTTTGGAAGATGTTTTCCATTTCCTTGGTGGCTAGTTCACGAAGCACATATGCGGCTACAAACTCCTGAGAAGACTTTGGATAATACACAAGCGCATTGTTGAACACCAGAAGCACATCTCTGAAGAATTCCAGACTGCCAGAATAGGAGCCTTCCTCTAGCTTAGATCTCACCATACCTAAGTCCATATGTCTTCGAATCATGCTTCGATAGACCTCACCCTGCAAAAATATAAATTAATTGTGTGATTGATGCTCGTCAGTAGATCAATTTATACTCCAAAAAACAAATTAAAAAACCCTGATCCTGGCATGAAAAGCCTGAAAGCACTAAGCAGCAGCTGTAAGAGAGGTTACTAAGGAAAAGTTTTAAGGCGTAGGCCCAAAAGTCCAGTTGTGAAATTTGGGCATAGGCCCAAAAGTTTGGGTCTGAAAAGGTAGTCATAAAGAGAGGGCATAAGATCAAACCTGAGATTGTAGCCTATGTTTGAAGATGGAGCCAAACTTGTGGGCACTGATAGTCCTCAAAGACTCGAGGAGAGGGAGCAATTTGCCAGGTACCTTGGCCTCCCTTCGGCTTCTCTGGCTCATGCTGGACATCTCATCTGTTTCCGCACCTTGGCTTTCGCCTGAACACTTTTGCTGCTGCTGCTGCTCATTCCAGTGGGACCCTCCAACAGAATCCTTATCCTGCCCTTCAACATTTTCACCTTCACCTTCATCTTCATCTTCATGGCTGCTACCATCGCCATTCCCATCCCCATTTCTTCTTCTTCTACTAGAATAATCTGCAGAGCTCAACACATCACTCGAATCGCAAGGCCGGGGTAACGGTCCCTCTTTCCTGTTCCCCCCGTTTTCGGAGATTCCTTTTCCGGCTTCCTCCTCTACTTGGTCCTCTCCAATTTCTCTGGATTCAGCGCTGCCCTCTTGAAAGCCATCACCTGATGGCCTCACCAGTCTTTCCGATTGCAAATCCGTAGAATCTGGTAAGTCCTGTTTCGTCCTGTGAGGTTGGTCTTTGGCTGTTGTCTCAGAGCTTCCGTAATAGGAATCCAAAGGGGAGGCTGGCGGACAACCTTCAATCCCAGACTTGAGGGTAATGGATGTGGGGAGAGAAGCTTCAACACAAGGGACCCCTGGTTGTGGCGGATCGTGTTTCCCCTGCAACCCCGACTGCAGATCTGCCTTGCCCAAACATGGATCTTCTTCCTGTTTCACACAACTCTGCTCCCGTTCGGCCTTGAGCCTTCTCAGCTTCGACTCCAGAGAGCTGCAACACAAGCTAAAGTCATGAGATACCCAATCCCATTACAAATCAGAAACTAATATCCAATGGTAGTCACATGGGGGCATACACAATGGAATCATCATAGCGTTGAAGCTCTCTCTTAAGGTGAGCAACTCTCAGCTTCCTGAGCTCCTCCAGCCACGGCATGCCATTGCTGTTGCTGCAAATTGCAACCACCCAAATCAAATCTCAACAAACCCACCTCAGTAAGAGAGAAGGAAAAAAAACCCAAAAAAGAAACCCACCCACCTGCAACTATTGTTGAATCTGCCTTGGAGGACATGATATTTGACCTTACAATCCTACACAGAAACAAGACCTTGCAATTGGTGAGTGATAATAGGGAGGAGGAAGAAGGAAAGGCGAACATAGTGCTGACAATGAAATCCTCACCTGTGAAGAGAAAGCAAATGGGGACAACTTCCTGGCCTGGACCTCCATTGCAACGGAATCCCAATTGTTTGTTCCATGCCTTTTCACTGCACTTCCCAGAAGCAGTTCTTCCCAAGTCCCCCACTTGTTATTATTCCTCTCCATCTTGCTGTCCCCTCTCTCCCGGATCGAACTGTTCGTTTCATCTATTTTTCATCCCCATCGTCATCGCCATCGTCACCAAGATTCATAATCATAAACAAGTTACTTAATGTAGATGAGGCAGGTATACCGAGTCGATTATTCCGTTCACACAAGAAATCCACACCCAATTTCTCCGTTCAAAATCCATTTGTTTTGGTGTTCACAAATTCAATTAAGCGTATTCCGACCTTAACCAAACCTTAGATTGTGACTCATGCTCGGAGTTAAAAGACGCAAACTCAAGTTTAAACAACTCCTATGTTTTCTTATTTTGGTTCACCGTGTTTACCGTTACCTTCCTTGACAGATCTGTTGGTTCGGCTTTTGATTCTGTTGATTGCCGGATAACTTTTAAATTTCACGTCAATTATCGATGTGTTCAGGCTTCACAAGGAAGTAAGGTAGTGTTTTATGGAAAGGATCTTCTAAAAAAAAATAATTAAGAATATTTTTAAAATAGAAGATCTTATGAATTTTGTAATGGAAGTTTAAATTTATGGCTATTATTTTAGATATATAATTCAATAAAGTTAATAAGTATAATATAATAAAAATTAATTAATAAGAATTTCATATAATTGATAAGTGATATAAAATAATCTAAATTCATGGAGTAGTTTGTAGTCCCACCTCCCATGCATTTATTCAAATCTTCAAATTAAAATGTAGTTGTTACTTTTGAGAGAAAGATTTTAATTAATTTTGTAGCTTTCTTTTTTTACTTTATGAGGTCCTTTCTTCTTCAACCAAGATTCTCTCCTAGACGAAACTCTTGATATATAAGTTTGAAATTATACACGTACACACATGCACATGTCTTATGAAATTTGTTTTGTAATGAACGTTTAAATTTATAATTTTTATCAGTAGATATTTTTTGTCACAAAAATTATTGTTTCTTCCTTAGGTTCAATATAATTTGATTCTTGATATATACTTATTGAGAAGAATATTTTCTAATAAAATAATTATATATTTTAATAAATATAATATTACATAATATTCAAAAGTACTAAATATATTTAAATATTTAAATATATTGAAAATTTAATCATCTCTAATAAAATGTAATAAAATTGATGTGATTTTTTATTGATGTAACTTTTTCGTATATATAATCAATTCCATTCATAACAAATAATGTTTTTTTATGAAATAATAATTTTTTTTAATAAATGAAATAATATTTATATTTTATTACAAATATAATAATTAAAAAATTAATTATATAATTAAATGTGAATAAATATTTTTTTAAATTATGTATATATTATTAAGTAAAATAATAACTAATTTTATAGAATAAGTATATTAAATTTAAGTAAATTTTTAAAATTTATATTTAAATATCTATTAAAAGACATTTAGATATATCAATTTGGTTTGTCTATTTATCTTAAATAATTTATTTTCAACATAATATTCCTCATACATCCTAAACAAATATAAATATAAATATTTGTATAAACATACATGGTCATAATATTCTTTATGCATTCATACATCCTAAATATTTATATTCATTATATAAACATAATCAATGTCATGTGTGTGAATGCAATAAGCATGATATAATAAAAATTAACTAATAAGGATTTCATATGATTGACAAGTGACATAAAATAAGTTAAATTCATGGAGTAGTTTCTAGTCTTGCCTCCAATGGACTGACTAGAATCTTCAAACTAAAAAGTAGTTGCTATTGTCTATTGACAGATATTCTAATTAATTTTGTAGATTTCTTTGTTATTTCATGAGACCCTTTCTTCTCCAAACAAATTCTCTCCTACCCGAGACTCTTGATGTATTAGTCCTAAAATTACACACACGTATGTATGTATGTATGTATGTATACATACATACATACACACTTAAAATTTCTATCAAATCTTCAAAAATATAATATAATATTCTAATTTTATGATACACATTAATTTAATATTCTATATAATTTAATTCTAATTTAAATTCAAATTATTCACTATGAATTAATTTAAATTTAAAAATATATCTCACGATTAATTTTGTTAACTCAGTATTAGTAAACTAAACAATTTGACTATTTCAAGATTATAAATTAAATTTTAAGAAGCCCAATAATTATCAACTAGCCAAATAAATAAGTTGACTACCTCCTCATCTCCACTCTTTTTACAAAGTGGTTGTCACCACTATCTATCACATCTCCCAATGTGGATCCAACTTATGATCTAGGATTAATTTTCTTTTATTTTAATTTCTTCTTAATTTTAAATAAATTTGATTTTAATTTTAACTTTGATTTTCTTAATTTTCATAAATTGTGTTATACAATTAATTGGTGGGATATAAAAGATTGCATATGATCCACAAGTCTAAAAAATCTAAGATGGTTATACATCTATTCAAATCTTTAAAGTAAAAGGTAGTGTTGCTATTAGTGAGGAAAAAATTCTAATTAATCTTGTAGCATTTTTATTTATTTATTGCTTCATGAGACCTTTGTTCCTTGAAAATAGATCCTCAAGCATGAGACCTAACCTAAATTTCTTGATATGTTGAAATTTTATGGTATGCAAAATATATATTAAATTTATAATTTTTTTAACTTATTGTACTCATATATTATTAAATATATGCCACTTAAAATTATTATTAAATCATAAAAATATTAAAAGAATAGTGTGACATTCTACTTTATTATATATATTATTTATTTATTTTTTAATATATTTTCTAATATTATTTTATAATTCATCCATATACTCATTGATTTTTATTTTATTTTTATCTTGAACAATTTCCTAAAATACACCTGATCTCTAAGCTCTAATCTATCAAGAATCCTCTAACTAAAATCTTCAAAATTGTTCACTTGATCAAAGCCTTCTGTAGTTTTTCCATGTTACCACTATAAGCATTACCCTTAAGATGTAAAGTTGCATATTGAACAACACCCTTCTTAGATTAAGAGCGAAGTATGTATGTAATTTTTGTAACCATGCTCTAGCTAGTATCTTCTCACCACCATTAAAAGTAGGTGCTAAAAGTTTACTACATTTGTTTTTGAGCTCTCTTCCACTCTCATCTTGTTTTATTCTTCTTTATATCTCTCATGTATTTCTAGGAATTTCTCAAATGGAATAGCTAATTTGAAATATTAAGATTGTTTAAGGTAATCTTTATACTATTTTGCAGTTGTTTCAATTAGGGATTTTTTAGTTGAAGTGATGTGTACAAGTTCTTATTAGTACTTACCGATAGGCTAGGCAAGTACTATTGCATCCATTTTTGGATTTCTTCCATTAACTTGTGATTAAAAAATCACATTTCTACCAACTAAAATTATTATTTTTATCAAATTTGTTACAAAATTAATAATTTGTATAGTATACATGCACATTTTTTATGTTTATAATTCAACAAAATTAATTTCGAACTCTTCTATTGGCTTAAAAATTTAGGCTCTTATACACGGATTTTGTGGAAGCACTACCTCTATTACAATTTTTGAGGCAATATTATAGGGGCAAATACTTTACCATTCCATTAAAATAATTAATATTTATTTTTAAAAATATGTTATAATATAAATGCATGGTTTTGGATATAGATTATTTATTAACTAATGTATATTAAATTGAATAATAAAATTTGTTATATGTATTATAATTAGATGTTATATATTTAGATTATATAACATAAAATTATAATTATAATCTAAATATTAATAAACTTAACTTTTTCATTATATATTTTATATTAATTAACTTATGAATTAGTGATAATAATATCTATTATTTATAATAAATAATTATAAGTTATATTTTAAAATACTAAATAATATGATTTGACATAAGTTATATGAACTATATAAAATATTATTAAAATTGTTCCTAGTTAATTAAATGATGTAATTTATTTTCATTTTAACAATTATTTTTTTAAAATAAGAAATTATATTAGATTAGATTAATAATTTATGTGAAGTATTTAAATTTTGATTTATAGTTATATTTTTAAAATATCTTATAATATATTATATTGATTATTTATGTATAACTTATTTTATTTCAAAAATTAATAATTATATTTAAGAAAAATATTTTTATTGATATTTTTAATTATATATTTTTAAAATATTGATAATTTATAAAATTTTAAAATTTTAAAATAATATAAAAGATATTACTTGAAATCTTTTTAAAAATTAAAGATAATTTATGTACTTCATTAACATAGATATATTCACTTACATTTATAAGGATTAATTTTCTTTTGTTTTTATTAATTTGATTTAAACTATGATAATTAAATATCTTAAAATTGTAAAACAAAAGAGTAAAATATTTATAATTATTATATATTTATAATTCTAAATTAATATAAGACTTCACCTATTATATCAGATAGCTATAATATTAATTACATTGTCATTAATTTCAATTATACTTGTACTTAGTAACTACAACAATGGATATTTGTTTATCTTTAACTTATCATTATTAACTTAATATCAAACTCCTAATCAATTAATCAATCTAATTATATTTGTATGAAATGGTCATAATACAATTTAGAAGAATTTAATTATTATTATTATTAATATTAAGGCAAGTACTTTGCCACTACGTGGCACTTGTTTATTTTAGGTAAGAACGTAAACTTTATTGGCTTTTAATTTGGCACCAATTTATTCTCTATAGAAAAGCTTCCTTCACTTGCAACATCTTATGCACTCTTTATTTTGTCATGACCACATTTGTTCCATGATAGTTGCCAATTTATCTACGATTAGAATAAATTTGTCTCTTTTTTCCTCATCCTTTGTCTTTTTCTTTCCTTTGTATTCTTTAGACATGATTTCTTCTTTTGAATCAAAGCTCACAACTAATTATTTATTTTTCTCTTTCCTTAAATACCCAAGTTCTCTATCACTAGGAAACATTAATTAAATCAAATCCTCACATGTTGGAAAGGTCATTGCTTCAATATTATTGTAATAGATCTTATAATGGCCAACGTTCATTTGAGCTTTTTATTTTAATTTACATTTGCATATAAATATAAGATTTCTACGCCGAGAGGCATATAAATGAACGTTGGCCATTATAAGATCTATTACAATAATATCGAAGCAATGACCTTTCCAACATGTGAGGATTTGATTTAATTAATGTTTCCTAGTTACACCAAGAAGCATAACCTTACAATGGTAGTTAACCAACATCTATAGGAGATCAACGAATGTAACGGTGTAAAAAAAAAAATCCTTTCACATTCCATTCCAGCCAGTTATTCGAAGAGACTTCCGACCATTTTAATACATAACATTCCGGCTAGTTATTTGAAGAGACTTTCAGCCAATTATTCCAAGAGACAAAAGAAAAGGAATGTAACGATTTTATCAGAATGTTTATTGACGGAGATACCGAAAAATGCTAGTGGTTTGTATTGAATTGAAATTTATTTAATATGCTCTTGTATGTATAGATTTGTTGTAGAATATATCCCAAGATTCTTCGTTCGACTTAAGGAAAATGAAAATCTTTTGCCAAAAATGTCGCTCTGCATGTCAAGCGCCATTAAATCATGGATCCAGTCTGGTCCGATGGGCAGATTTATAGCTGTAGAGTTTCACATGAAGTATTTCAAAGATTTCTAAAATTTTGAAATTGTATTTTTCGCTGATGATTCAAAATGGCTACGGTTAAGACCTCAATATTTGTCTCGATTCTTTATACAGAGGGCGAGTATTCTGTTAATTTTTAATGGCGCAACTGTATATTTCTAAAACTCAGAAACTATAGAAATTTTCTAAGATAATTTTTTAAAATATATATACTTTAAATGGTAGCTCAATGATAAAAGAAACCAAAATAATAATAATTATTTTACAATGGAAAAATATAAAATTATGATATTGCTATCAAGATTTAACTGTGTAGTTTGTTTGAGTCAAACTCATTGACCCATGATTCATGAGTAGTGGTTCACTGAACCCATCTCTCATGAGAATGAAATGGAACACTTAGCACTCATTGGATCTAGGTGATGCTCATAGAGGTGAAGCACCGAGACTTCTTGGGAGGTCACCCCTCCCAGTACTACTCTAGCTCGAGCGCGCTTAACTATGGAGTTTCCTCCATGGTTAAACCCACTCTACTTGCATCCTCATTTGCAAAACCTTCACCAAGTGTTGTGCCTTATGAAACATTCATTAGAAAGCCCCTTAAGCTCATCAATTGATAAGTAGGAGATATTTTCCACAACAAGTCAAATTGTGATATTGCTATCAAGATTTAACTGTGTAGTTTTTTTTGAGTCAAACTCATTGACCCATGATTCATGAGTAGTGGTTCACCGAACCCATCTCTCATGAGAATGAAATGGAACACTTAGCACTCATTGGATCTAGGTGATGCTCACAGAGGTGAAGCACCGGGACTTCCCGGGAGGTCACTTTTAAATTGCTGAAAAGTGAAATTTGAGTAGAGTCGATAATCATTTTACAAATGGTAAATAAGGTAAAATATTCACTAATATTTATTATTATTTTTTATTTTTTTGTGTTTTATTTTGTTTAATATTTGACAAATCCAAACCTTCAAACTCAACGTAGAATCTTGATGGCATCCTCACCAATGAAGAGTTTCAATTGGTCTTCTAAAAGAATCACACCCAACATTTATAATTTTTTTATTTATTTATTAAAATTTAAAATATTTTTTTATCATTTATCACCATAAACAATTTAAATTATACACACTATTTTTCATTATAGAAAATACCTATATATATATATATATATATATATATATATATATATATATATATATATATATATATATATATATATATATATATATATATATATATATATATATATATATATATATATATATATATATATATATATATATATAATCCTAATTGACAAATCTTAATCCTAACCTTATTCATAAATGTTAAAACCTAAATATAAATGCTAATCCTTAATACTAACCCTAATATTAACCCTAACCCTAACCATAATACTAACCATGATTTAAGCCCATACCCTAACCCTAATCTTATATATAACTATGGATCTTAAATTTTAAACCCTAATCCTAAACATAATTCCTAAACACTAATTCTAAACACTAAACCCTAAATTCTAAATCTAAGCTAAACCATTAACCTGAATGGTAAACTTTCATCTTAAATGCTAAACCCTGGACCTGAATGCTAACACCTAAATCCTAAACCCTAAAAATAACATGAAACCTAAATACTAAATCCTAATCCTAACATGAACCCTAAATACAACCATAACGCTAACCACACCATGAACTTAAAGCTTTATCCTAACCCTAATAGTAATCATTATGTAAACCCAAATCCTAATCCTAATCCCTAATCTCAATCCTAATAAAAAACCCAACCCTAACCATAATACTAATCATGATGTATACCTTAACCCTAATGATAATCATAATCCTAAGCCCTAATCCAAACCATAAATATAATACCAATCATAATCTAAACCCTCACTCTAACCATAATCCTAAATTCTAAACCTTAATTCTAACCCTAATTGTAAAGATAAATCCTAAAACTAACCCTAAAATATAATTCTAACCCTAACCCTAAATATTAATCCTAATACAAATCCTAACCCTAACTATAATATTAATTAGGATGTAAAATTATACCTAATTCTAATCCTAACCATAATCCCAAATCCTAAATGTTAAACCCTTATCCTAAAATGGATTACTAAATACTAATCTTAATGCTAATCCTAAATGCTAAACCCTAATCCTAAATGGGAAACCCTCATTCTAAATGCTAAACCCTAATCCTAATCTTGATTGTTAAACCCTAATCCTAACTCAATCACTAAATAAAACCATGACCATAATCATGGCATGAGCCCAATCTTTTATCCTAGCTCAAACCATAATACTAAACATGATGTTAACCCTAACCATAATGTTAATCACAATCTTAAACCCTAAGCCCTAATCCTAACCCTAATCAAAACCCCAACCCTAACCATGACTTAAACCCTTACACTAACTATAATTTTGACAATAATCCTAAACCTAACCCTAATCTTAACACTAACCCTAACCATAATCAAAACCCCAACCTAACCATAATACTACATACAATGTAAATCCTTACCCGAACCATAATCATAATCATAACCTTAAACCCTAAAATCTAATCCAAACCCTAGACCCTACCCTAGGTTACCCTAACCATTATTCAAACAATAATCTTTACTCTAAAACTTAACTATAACCACAATCCTAATCCTAAACCTAACCTTAATCCTAAGCTAACCCTAATCTAAATCCTACTCTAAACCCTAACCCTAATTAGAGTTTAATATTTATAATTAAGGTTTATGTTAGGATTTAGGGTTGGGATTTTAGATTTCACTTTACATTTAGTACATTGTTTAGCATTTAATTAGAATAAGGGTTTAACATTTATGATTAAGGGTTATGATTATGATTAGGGTTAAGGTATGTGTTTATATAATTATTAGTGTTATACTTAGGGTTAGGGTTTGTATTAGGACTAGAATTTAAAATTAGAGTTTAGCATTTAGGATTAGGGTTTAGATTTTACAGTTACAGTTAGGATTATGGCTTAGCATTTACAATTAGGGTTTAGCATTTACAATTAGGGCTTTCCATTTAAGATTGTTGTCTTGGTTAGGATTTAGGATTTAGGGTTATGCATTTAGGATCAGGGTTTAGTAATAAGATTAGGATTGGGGTTAGTATTAGAATTGGGGTTACTTTACATCATGGTTATTATAATGGTTAGGGATATATACTTTATATTTAATTATACTAATATATACTTTACATCACTATAATTTTGACAATAATCCTAAACCTAACCCTAATCTTAACACTAATCCTAACCATAATCAAAATCCCAACCTAACCATAATACTTCGTACAATGTAAATCCTAACCATAACCATAATCATAATCATAACCTTAAGCCCTAAACTCTAATCCAAACCCTAGACCCTAACCCAGGTTACCCTAACCATTATTCAAACAATATTCTTTACTCTAAAACTTAACTATAACCAAAATCCTAATCCTAAACCTAACCTTAATCCTAAGCTAACCCTAGTCTAAATCCTACTCTAAACCCTAACCCTAATTAGAGTTTAATATTTATAATTAAGGTTTAGGTTAGGATTTAGGGTTTAGTATTTTATATTTCACTTTAGCATTTAGTACATTGCTTAGCAATTATTGTTTAGCATTTAGAATAAGGGTTTAACATTTAGGATTAAGGGTTATGATTAGGATTAGGGTTAGGGTATGTGTTTATATAATTATTAGTATTATACTTAGGGTTAGGGTTTGTATTAGGGCTAGAATTTAAAATTAGAGTTTAGCATTGAGGATTATGGTTTATATTTTACAATTACAATTAGGATTATGGCTTAGCATTTACAATTAGGGTTTAGCATTTACAATTAGGGCTTTGCATTTAAGATTATTGTCTTGGTTAGGATTTAGGATTTAGGGTTATCCATTTAGGATCGGGGTTTAGTAATAAGATTAGGATTGGGGTTACTTTAAATCATGGTTAGAATTGGGGTTACTTGACATCATGGTTATTATAATAGTTAGGGATATATACTCTATATTTAATACTAATATATACTCTATATTTTGAAATAGGATTAGGATTGCGGTTATGGTTAGAATTGGGGTTACTTTACATCATGGTTATTATTATGGTTAGGGATAGGGTTCAAGTATTAGGCTTAGGATTTAGAGTTACAATTAGGGTTAGGTTTTAACATTTAGGATTAGGTTTTATCATTTAAGATTAGGATTGGGATTAGTATTAGGGTTTAGCATTTATAATTAGGATTATTGATTCTTAGTATAATGGTTAGTATTATGTTTAGAGTTAGGGTTTGAATTAGGATTAGGGTTTAGGATTTAGGATTTATGATTATGATTTAGAACCATAGTCATAACCCTAACCCTAATATTCACCCTGACCTAAACCCTAACCAATGAATAATCAAAAACCTAACCTTACTCCTAGCCTTAATCATAATTTTAAATCTAACTATAGTTTGTGGTAATAATACCCCTAACCCTAATCCTTACCCTAATCCCAATCCTAACCCTAACCCTAATCCTAAAACTAACCCTAAGCCTTATCCCTTAAAATAATACTACATTCTAAACCTTCATCCTAACCCTAATCATAAATGTTAAACCCTAAATGTAAATGTTAAACCATAATTATAATCCTAACCCTAAATCCTAAACCTAATACAAATCTTAACCATGATGTAAACCCATATCCATACCCTAACACTAATCCTAAGCAAGATTTATGTCCATACTCAAACACTAATCCTAACCCTAACACCAAGCTCTAATCCAAATCATAATCCTAAACCCTAACCCTAACCCTAAACCCTAATCCTAACCCTAACCCTAATCCTTAAAGCTAGAGATGTCTCATGTTACTCTGCTAGAACACATGCTTCAACCACACATTTCCTTTCTGATGGATCAAGCTATTATTGGTAAGCTTTCAAATCCTGCTATGTTATTTAACACTATTTCTTGGTGGGTGAAGGATCATTGGGTAGGATTAAAATAAATTTTTGAGGTGGATCGTGTCTCTAAGTTTTTCATAGCTATGTTTGATTCAAAACAATCTCAAGATTTAGTATAGAAATTTAAAGGTTGGTTCTGTAATGGCTCTGGTCTTTTCACAAAGAATTGGTCTCCTAACTTTATACTAGATGCTAATCAATGAAGCTTATTTCCCCACTAGATTGCTCTTCCTTCCCTACCTTTGGAGTACATAGATCTGGATATATCATAGAAATCCTTGCAAATCAAGTGGGTATCTTTGTCAAGCATGACCTCATTCCTTTTGAATAGCCTTCCTAGGAGGTTCAAGTATGCCTTCTGCTTAACTCTACTACATCACCCTCAAGTTTAGTTAACATTGTCTCTAAATGGGGAGATTGGATTCAAAATATTGTCATCTAGGATGAAGCAACTATTCAGAGACATCAAAATCACCTTGGTCATTTCAACACACAATACCAAGTGTCAATTCAGTCTCACATTCAGGTGTGCAAAGACCATGTTTCAGACTCGAGCCTTTGTACATCAACATCTCAGGAATCAAATATTATCAATGATACTTTGGCCCCCTGCATCATACGCATGAGCCTTTAATAATATCCAAGTTCTTTGATCTGAATATATTCTTGGGCGTCATTTATGGCTGTTTCATCAAATTTTTTTGGTTTATATATTATTTAAAGTCTTCCATATAACTTTTTTGCACATTCAACTAAATGGGTGTCCAAGGACTATGCTATTCCTTTGCTCTTAAATGATATAGATCCTAACAAGAATCTAGTCCATGACCTTATCTTCTCTGATATCCCATTGAACTTGATGGATACTACCATAAATGTCCAAGAACCTAATCCTATAGATTTGGATATATAATTAATGGAAAATGATTTATTAACATCATTAGCATCAACCATGATATATGAAATTGCCTTAGAAAAAGGAATTATTTTTGAATCAAAGCTTGGTCATGTGTATCAAGAGGAGACCTCAAATATAAGCATACAACTTTAGAATGTAGGGGCACACAAGCTAGAAACTTCACTGTTGGTTACCTCCCCCTCTATCACAACTTCAGTGACTCATTTTTCACCAAACGGACAAGATAATGAACCCCCCCCTCAAGCTAGAGGATTGTCCTTATCTTAGGATGCACTAAATTTAGATACACAAATGCAGAGCCAATAGAGATTATCAAGTTTAGGTAACGCTTTTGACTTCTCTCAAACTTTGTCAATTAAATAGACTCCTATCTTGTTAATCGAGGACAAGAAAACCTTGAAGACAAGGGGAAGGAAGCCAAAGAATTTAAAGATAAAAGAAGATATAGCAGTAAGAATTCAATCTACACTAGATGGTACATTTACTATCACTAAAAGAGTGATAATGAGAACACAGGATTCTCCTTGTCAACAATGAAGATCGTTTCCTAGAATGTCAGAGGCATGAATGCCTTTGACAAAATAAATAGAGTCAAACAACATATTGATTCTATGTGTGCATACATTCTTATAATACAAGAAACCAAAATTTCCAATGAAACATTCCAAAAAATAGTAAAAAAATGGCCTGCTTGGAATTCTTCTCATCAGCAATCTATAGGTTCTTCAGGGGGTCTCTTGATGGGGAGATTGGGATAGACTAGCTTAGTCTATGCTCCTTAATCCTTATCTTGGATCCTAGTGTGCTCCACACACACACCCTATGGCCTATAGGACTCCTCTTCTCAATAGGATCCCTTGACCTAGCCCAATCTTACCACCAATAGTAAACTCGCCTTCTACCTAGCTTGTTTGCACTCTTCCTATCTCCATTCCCTTACATAGGCCAATAATGGTTTTTAGGCTTTCTCAACTCCTCAGGCTTTGACAAGGGAAAAGTTGACTTCCAATGTTTTTTTGCATCAAATAAAGAAACTCCAAGGTGTTGATGAAGTTGGCTTGTTACCCGTTTTCAAAGTTTCTTCTCAAAATAGGGCTACTAAAAAGAGCCCAATTAGGCCTCCTCTCTGGGTTTATAGGAATTTTGACCCACCTCTTCCATAGAACCAAGGATAGAGTTCCACATGAATCTCTATTCAAATTCACAACCCTCAAGGATTTTTAGGGTTTTGGGGTTCCAACTTTCTGTACAACACCCCAACCAGAAATGAGGGTTTCTAGGGCTTTTTAGGCCTATTTGAGTCACAGGGCTTGTCTATTTGCATTAAAACCTCAAATGGATTGGTGGGGATCTCTCCTACACACTAGTGAACCTTCATTCATCCCTCTTGAACACCTCCAAAGGGTTTATCTTGAAGCTTTCTCCCTTATCCTCTAGAGCTTCTCCAATGCTGACCACACCTAGCTGGGCACTGCTTAGTCTCGCCTAGGGCTTGGTCATTAAATAGCTTGCACTCACAATCCAGGGCCCTGCTTGCATATATGTATAGGTTAGGGACTATACTACCATATCCCAAAGACCCACGGTGTTTCCACGATGAGGATAGGAGTGACAAGCCCTACATTACAAACCCCTCCAAATTGGATAGGGGACTGGCAGATTCAAACCACAAAAAATTACACACACTAATGAACAAATAAATTACTCTAAACATAAAGAAATGGAAGTAAATACAACAAAACAAATGTACAATGTCAAAGATACTATGTGCAACCCATTAACTCATCAATTCATGCCATAAATCTTGACTGGCACACATTTTCACAGTCACAGTAAGGTCTTTCCAACTCCAGGCCATACACAATGATTGCCAACCCTTGAATTAGGGTTTTTTAGGTCATATATGGTCTCCTCCTTAGGGTTAGAGCTGGGTTAGGGCTTAGAGCCACTTTGGTAAGGTTTAGACCTCCATTGGGAAAAGTTGCTAAGCAACTTTGAAAAGTTGCTAGCAACGTTTTGAGCAACTTTTGCTCTCTCTACCTCCTAAGACCATTCTTAGGTCTATTACAAGGCACACTTGTGCTAAAACTTCCCAAAACCCCTATTTTAAGGCTTTGACCTATTTAAAGAAGAAGTGACCTCAGGATGACATCATGCACTGAGTCACTGTACAATCAAAATGGAAGAACAAGCTATGACTCTAAGACCTCAACTAGGCCTACACACACCAAGTGAGCTTAAAAATATTATTCTAATTACAAGCCTTCATTAGGAAAGTTAACACAAAAAAATTGGTGATGGTGGGAGCCCTTAGAAGGGTGCTCCTACACCATACTCCCCCTCAGCACAAACTAAGGCACTTTGGGGTCAAGAAGAGCTAGGTCTATGCCTAGTTTCTTGAACTGAATTTCTTCTATCTAGGTGGCTTCAGACTCAGGTTGACCTGCCCATTTGATTAAGTGTTCCATATACACTTGATGCCTGGTAGCCTTCTTCACCCAGGATTCCAAAACCTACTCTGCTATGGGCTACTTCTTCTTTGGTATGGCATTGCTATCTATATCCTGCAACACCCTTGAATGATCCTCACCTTGTTGTGTTGTGTCTCCTTTGAACAAGACCAAGTCAACAACATTGAACACTGGTGAGATAGCCAAATCTGTTGGTAAGTCCACCTTGTATGCATTTTCACCATATTTGGCCAGAATTTTACAAGGCCCTACTCTTCTCATTTGCAACTTGGTGGGCATACCTTTTTGCATCCTTTCTTTTCTTAGATGGACCATCACATAGTCCCCTACCTTGAACTAAACTTATTTTCTCCTTTCATCCAATTTGGCTTTAAGCTTTTGAGTGGACTCTAGGATTGTTTTCTTGACATGTTCTTGGACCTCCTTGATAGTTTGAGTAAAGTCTTCAGCTTGTCCACTCTTCATCTCCATTGGACCAAGGTCTCTTAGTTCACACACTCCTCTAGGGTGTCTCCCATACACAACCTCAAAAGGACTCCTTCCCGTGGTCCTATTCACACTGTCATTGTAGGCATACTCTGCTTGTGGAATGACTAGATCCCAAGTTTGCCCATACTCCTTGGTCAAACACCTTAGCAAGCTGCCCAACACCCTGTTTATAACTTTAGTTTGACCATCGGTTTGTGGATGGTAAGCTGAGCTGAATGAGAGATTAGTTCCTAACCTTTTCCATAAGGTTTGCAAAAAATGACCCATGAACTTTCTATCCCTATTTGACACAATACTCAATGGGAGTCCATGAATCCTTACTATCTCTTTGAAAAAGAGATGTGCAATATAGCTTGCATAATGAGTAGTTCTACATGGAATGAAATGGCTCATCTTAGAGAACCTATCTACTACAACATAGATGCTATCCATACCTATTTTTGTTTTTGGGAGTCCAATCACAAAATCCATGCTCACACACTCCCAAGGCCTATTTGGAATTGGTAAGGGTTGATAAAGCCCTGCATTGCTTGAACCTCCTTTAGCTCTTTGGCACACACCACATTGCTCCACATATCTTCTCACATCCCTTGATAACTTAGGCCAAAAATAGTACCTTTGTACTAGCTCCATAGTTTTGTTTATGCCAAAATGTCCACTTAGGCTTCCATTATGCTTCTCTTGAATAAGATTTGCCCTCATGGATCCCCTAGGCACACATAGATGATTGCCTTTGAACAATAGTCCATTTTGAAGGGTGTAATCTGCATACTCACCATGGAAATGGCTCTCAAACTCTTGGCACACCTTGTAGGCTTTTGAGAAGTTTTCATTCTCATAAATATCCTTGAAACCTGTTATTCCAATGCTCTGCAATTGAACTTCTTGGATAGTCAAGAGCTTCCTACTTAAGACATCTGCTACCTTATTGAGCTGCCCCTTTTTGTGCTTGATAGTGAAGGTGAAGGATTGAAGATACTCCATCCACTTCAAGTGCCTATTGCTAAGCTTCTCTTGAGTATTAATATAGCTCAAGGCCTGGTTATCTATGAATACCACAAATTCTTTTGGCAAGAGATAATGCCTCCACTTCTTGAGGGATTGTACTAATGCATATAGTTCTAGGTCATAGGCTGAATACCTCTTTTTTTGCTTCATTGAGTTTCTCACTGAAAAATGCCATAGGCCTTCCCTCTTGGCTCAATACACCCCCTACTGCAACACCACTTGCATCACATTCAATAGTGAACAATTTGTCAAAAGTAGGTAAGAGTAAGATAGGTTTGGTAGCTACCTCTTGTTTCAATGTTTGGAATGCTTTGTCAGCTTACTCAGTCCATTTGAACTTAGTCTTAAGTCCTCCCTTGATAGTGTCAAGCACTGGTGCACATATACCACTAAAATTTCTCACAAATTTCCTATAGAATTGGGCCAACCCATGGAAACTCCTAACTTCAGTCCCTATTTTAGGGGCAGGCCAATTCAAGATTGCCTCCACCTTGCTTGGGTCCATTTTCAAAGTGCCCTTGGACATCACAAACCCCAAATAGACTAGTTCTTTCTGCATGAACTCACATTTCTCTCGATTGATAGCCAATTGCTCTTCATGTATCCTCTTCAAGACCAACCTTAAGTGCTCAAGGTGCTCTACCTTGGTTTTTCTATAGATGAGTATGTCATCTAGGTACACCACCACAAATCTACCAGTGAAGTCCTTTAAGACCTCATTCATCAACCTCATGAAGGTTCTTGGGGCATTGGTAAGCCCAAATGGCATCACAAGCCATTCATACAATCCATCTGTGGTTTTAAAAGCGGTCTTCCACTCACACCCTCCTTAATCCTTATTTGGTGATAAACACTCTTGCAATCCAACTTTGTAAAATACATAGCACCCCCTAAACAATCCATCAAATATTCTATTCTTGGAATTGGGAATCTATACCTGATGGTGATCCTATTGATGGCCCTTGAATTAGTGTAAAGTCTCCACTTGCCTCCATTCTTGGATGTCAATACCACTGGAACTACACATGGACTAATACTTTTCTTTATCATTCTTTGATCCAATAGCTCTTGTACCTGCCTTGCTAATTCTTTGTTTTGGTCAGGGGTAAGCTTGTAGGCTACTTTGTTAGGTAGAGATGCACCAAGTACAAAGTCTATTTGATGACTTATGGCCCTTCTTGGAGGAAGAGTTGTAGGTGCTCCATCACTTACAATGTCCTTGAACTCTTCTAGCATTTGCTTCACCTCTATTGGTGTCTCTATCTGCAACTTGTGTGCTTCCTCTCTTGGTTTCACAACAATGGCACATCCCTCTACTGCAACATCATGTTTAAAGTGTAGGAATTCATTCCCACTGCTAAGAAACACACTAGGTGTCCTGGAGGCTCCTTCATCATTCTTTGTTAGAGACTAAATCTTGAATGTCTTGCCATTCTTATTGAAAGAAATGGAGTTCTCTTCTCCATCATAGATCACTTTCCTATCAAATTGCTAGGGTCTTCCCAATAGGAAATGACAGACATCCATGGGTAAGATATCATAAAGCACTTTGTCCTTATAACCACCTATGGAAAATTCCACCCATGTCTGCTCATTCACTAAGACACTCTACTCTTGATTTAACCAAGTCACCTTATAAGGGTTTGCATGGGGAATCTTTACAAGTTTTAGCTTCTTTGTAGCTTCATCTGATATGATGTTGTTAGTTGATCCTGAATCAACTATCACCTTGCAAACTTTGCCTTGGATCTTGCATCTGACTCTAAAAAGAGCCCTCCTTTTCTTGGGTTCTCCTTGGTTAGGTTTCCTTATTAGCACTCTCCTAAACATCAAGTTGTCCCCCATTTTTTATTCTAGCTTTATTACCTCATTAGTACATGAACTACTACCATCTTCTTAGGTATAGGCTACCCTCTTTTCACCACTAGGGCTTGTAGGTTTATCAAGACACCTATAAGCAGGGTGTCCAAGCTATCCACATTGATAGCACTTCATTGTGGAAAAGTAGGAGCTACTTCTTCTTGTACTTCTTCCTCTGCCACCCTGAGACCCTCTTCCTCTACTGAATGTTCCTCTTGAACTGGTCTCTACAACTTACTCTAGGAGTCTGCTCTCTCCTTGACTTCTAGAGTCACCTCCTCTACTACTAGAACCTCCTCTTTGACCCCCTCTAGAGTCTCTACCCCTGCCTCTATTTTTGGAGTTAGGTTCCTGCTTCTTTCTTTGCTTATCTTCTAGCTTTTGTGCCATATGCTAGCATCTAAGGACTATGGTAGGAGTAAAAAAATTCATCTCCTTTGCTATACTCCACCTCAGTCCACTTAAATACCTTGCCACCTTGATGCTCTCCTCCTCTTTCACTTTAGATCTTATGCTCAACTTGTGAAACTCTTCAATATAGGTGGCTACATCCATTTCCTTCTATTTGAGGTTCAACCTTCTTCTATGCTACTGGATTTCATAATCTACAGGCAGGTATGCTTCCTTCACTTTATTTACCATAGCTTTCCAATTAGCAATTGGATGCTTTCCCTCTTTCTCCCTTTCTTCTTGGAGATAGTTCCACCAAGTTAGAGCTTGGCCTCTCAACCTGGATTTGGCCACTTTGACCTTTTGTGCCTCAGAGATCCCTTCACATTCAAAGTGATTCTCCATACCCTCTATCCATTGCATGACAAGTTCTGTGTCCATTCTGCCAATAAGAAGTGGAACACCTTCAAGTGCCTTGCCAGTGATGGCCTTTAGTGCCTTTAAGAACTGTTCATCTTGAGTAGGAGGATCAGGTGTAGGAACCTCATCATCTATAGTCTTCTCTTTCTCTTTAGCATCCTATTCCTCCATCCTATCATTCACTTTATCTACCTTTTCCTGGACATCATCCAAAAATTGTTCCATCTGCAACAATCTTTCCTGCAGGAGTCTATTTGCTTCCTCCCGATCTTCTACCTTTTTGGCTAGCTCTGCATTAGTCACCATCTTCTTCTTTTGTGATGACCCTAATGATTCCTTTGGAGGTTGAAACAGTCACTCTCCAACTATCCACTTCCCAAGCCTTATTAGGCTCTGATACCAATTTGATGGGGAGATTGGGATAGACTAGCTTAGTCTATGCTCCTTGATCATTATCTTGGATCCCAGTGTGCTCCACACACACACCCTATGGCTTATAGGACTCCTCCTATCAATAGGATCCCCTGACCTAGCCCAATCTTACCACCAATAGTAAACTCACCTTCTACCTAGCTTGTTTGCACTCTTCCTATCTCCATTCCCTTACATAGGCCAATAAGGATTTTTAGGCTTTCTCAAGTCCTCAGGCTCTAAAAATGGAAAATTTGACTTCCAAGGTGTTTTTGAATCAAATAAAGCAACTCCAAGGTGTTGATGAAGTTGGCTTGTTACCCATTTTCAAAGTTTCTTCCCAAAATAGGGCTACTAGAAAGAGCCCAATTAGGCCTCCTCTCCTGGTTTATAGAAATTTTGACCCACCTCTTCCACAAAACCAAGGCTATAGTTCCACATGAACCTATATTAAAATTACCAACCCTCAAGGATTTTTAGGGTTTTGGGGTTCCAACTGTCCGTACAATGCCCCAACCAGAAATGAGGGTTTCTAGGGCTTTTTAGGCCTATTTGAGTCACAGGGCTTGTCTGTTTGCATTAACACCTCAAATGGATTGGTGGGGATATCTCCTACACACCAATGAACCTTCATTCATCCCTCTTGAACATCTCCAAAGGGTTTATCTTGAAGCTTTCTCCCTTGTCCTCTAGAGCTTCTCCAATGCTGACCACAGCTAGTCGGGAACTGCTTAGTCTTGCCTAGGGCTTGGTCATTAAATAGCTTGCACTCACAATATAGGGCCCTACTTGCATATATGTATAGGTTAGGGAATTTAATACCATATCCCAAAGACCCATTGTGTTTCCATGGTGGGGATAGGAGTTACATGCTCTACATTACAAACCCCTCCAAACTAGACAGGGGACTGGCAGTTTCAAACCAAAAACTATTACACACACTAATGAACAAAGAAATTACTCTAAACACATAGAAATGGAAGTAAATACAAAAAAAAAATGTAAAATGTCAAAGATACTATGTGCAACCCATTAACTCATCAATTCATGCCATAAATCTTGACTGACACACGTTTTCACAGTCATAGTAAGATCTTTCCAACTCCAGGCCATACACAATGATTGCCAACCCTTGAATTAGGGTTTTTTAGGTCATATATAGTCTCCTCCTTAGGGTTAGAGTTGGGTTAGGGCTTAGAGCAGCTTTGGTAAGGTTTAGACCTCCATTGGGAAAAGTTGCTAGCGACTTTTTCTTGCTCGAGCAACTTTTTCTCTCTCTACCTCCTAAGACCATTCTTAGGTCTATTACAAGGCACACTTGTGCTAAAACTTCCCAAAAACCCTATTTTAAGACTTTGACCTATCTAAAGAAGAAGTGACCTCAAGATGACATCATGCCCTGAGTCACTGTACAATCAAAATGGAAGAACAAACTATGACTCTAAGACCTCAACTAGGCCTACACACATCAAGTGAGCTTAAAACTCTTATTCTAATTACAAGCCTTCATTAGGAAAGTTAACACAACAAAATTGGTGATGGTGGGAGCCCTTAGAAGGGTGCTCCTACACCATCTGCTAGCTTTATGGAACACAAAGTGCATTCAAGGGGAATTAATACACCAAGACCATAATTGGAAACTCTTGCACATGATGTGCTATGACTTATCCTTCACACTCTTGAATGTTTATGGTCCAACAACCACAATAGAAAAGAAAAATTTATGGACACACCTCACTAACATCATCCAACAAGAAGAAAATAATTTTATTATTAAGGTGACTTCAATGTCATTCTTTCACATGCAGAAAAGAAAAGTGGTATTTTCCTGCATCCTAAAATATTGCAAGACTTCTCTAGCTTTGTTTCAGGCAATGATCTTCTTGATGTTAATCCAAATAATGGGCTATTCACTTGGAAAAATAAAAGAACAAGCTTTCTACACATAGCTGAAAGATTAGACATGTTTTTTATTCCACAAAGCTATAAACTTCTTCATATTGGCTTCACGTCACAAATCATGCCAATCTCAGAATTAGATCACTTTCCTATAATGTTGAACATTGACTGGAATCATGTACCTCAACAGAGAAAGTTTGGTTCATCCTTAAAATTTGAAAGTATGTGGTTCAAACATCCACACTTCTGGGCATTAATAAAATAGTGGTCGGTTGCAGCGCCTCCCTGCAAAGGCACCAAGATGTTTCAACTCTCTAACAAGCTGAAATCTGTTAAGATGCAGCTCAAGGAATGGAATACTAAGGTTTTTAAAAATGGATTTGAACATAAAGAACTTGTTAATAGGCTACTAGCTGATGTCAATCAGAAAATTATTCAGAATGGTCTTGATCTAGAAGCATTCAACACACTGGAAACACTACAAAGTGAATGGGAAGAACTTTTCTCTAGGGAAGAAGTGTACTGGAGGAAAAAATCTAGGGAAATGTGGTTAAAAGAAGGAGATAAGAACACCAAATACTTTCATGCATTAGTCAAGAAAAGGAGGGAAGCCTCTGCCATTGTTTCTATACATCAAAGTAGTATGGAGAATTTGATTGAAGAAGCCCAAGAAATTCAACAAGAAGGTGTTACCTTTTTTAAAAACCTTCTTGCTCCCCCTACTCCAATTTATGCTTCAGACACACAAACAAAATAACTCTTAAGTTCCATCCCAAGATTAGTGTCAGGTGAAGATAATAAATAACTTCTTGCTCCCTTTACTCTCAAACTAAAAAAGGTGGTATTTTCATTCCCATAAGAAAAGGCTCCAGGACTTGATGGATTCACTACAATTTTCTATCAACAATTTTGGGAAGTTGTCTCCATTGATCTCCTAGCAGTTGTAGAGGAGTCTAGACACAATGGTTCAATACTCAAATGTTTCAACACTACAAACATTTCCATTATTCCCAAAATCAAGTCCCCCCAAACATTTTCAGACTTTAGACCAATTTCATTGTGTAATATGGTGTACAAAGTGATAACGAAAGCCATATATCTAAGACTCCAAAGTCTTGTGTCCTCACTCATGTCACAAGAACAAGGTGGTTTTTTCCTAGGGAGGGAGACTATGGAGGGAGCCTTGGTAGCACATGAAGCACTTCACTCCATTAATTTTGGCAACCAACCCTCATTTGTTATTAAACTTGACATGATGAAAGCCTATGACCATGTGAATTGGGATTTTTTATTCAAAGTTGTCCTCAGGTTTGGTTTCCATAAAAAGTGGTGCAAATGGATCAAAGCTTGTATTTCAGGTGCATGGTTTTCAATGCTGGTCAATGGTCAGGCAGTTGGCTTCTTTCCTTCAACCCAAGGTCTGAGAAAAGGTGATCCTCTCTCACCCATCTTGTTTATACTTATGGCGGATGCATTCTGTAGAAACATTAATAGGGATCATGATAATGCCTTATGGCAAGGGGCACAGATCACGGGGACTCAAATCTTAGCCACTTATTCCTTCTTTGTGGATGATACTTTACTTTTTGGAAAACTATCCATTAAAGATGCCAAACACATTAAAGGATCCCTGGAATTATATACACAAGTGTCAGGACAACAATTTAACTCAACAAAGTCCAAAATCTTCATGTTTAACACCAATGCAATCATTTCAAGTAAAATCACTAAGATCTTGGGCTTTAATGTTGAACAACTCCCTTCAACATATTAAGGTATACCATTCTTTGTTGGGAGTAACCAAGCTTCTTTCTAGTCTACTATGGTACATAGAATCAAAGCACACACCTTGGCTTGGAAAGGTAGATGGTTGTCCTTATCAAGAAAAATCCTTCTCGTCAAAATGGTACTTTCAGCCATCCCCAATTATTACATGTCATTCCTCAAAGCTCATGCATCAATTGTTCAACATATTGAAAAAATAATCACAGATTTTCTATGGAAAGGTAATATTTTAGAAGTAAAGAAAATACCTCTAATTTCATTAGAGAACATGGGTTAAGAGAAACTCCATGGAGGAGTGGGATTACATAATTTATGTCATAGAAACAAAGCCTTTGGAGGGAAATTGATTTGGCACATGTATACCAAACCCAAGGCTAAATGGTGTCAAAACATGCAACACAAGTACTTAGATGCTCTTGATGCCTCACACATTTTAACCATGGCTAACCCACCAAAAGGTTCAGAAGTTTGGAATTTTATGATTAAATCAAGACCAATCATCTCCAAATATATCTCATGGGAGGTCAACAATGGCTTTAAAGTCAAATTATGGATAGATTCATGGAATGGTCTCACCCCTTTGTCCCAAATGGTAGATTGTGAGGAATTAATGAACATAACAATATCTTGATGGGGCCCCTATCTTTTGGATTATGTTCTGGCTATAGATATTTTCTCTGGGAAAGTCATTTGGGAAGAAACATCATTGCTACCTTTGAATGTGCATCAATCTTCCCTATTGCTCTCCATTTTTCAAGAACATCAAGTCTTCCTTTCTAAGTAAGATGAAAAAATTATTTGGGCTCTAGCCAAGGATGGTAAATACACAATTAAGGAAGGATATCAAGCTTTACAACATTTTGAAAATAAAAAGACTAAAAATAGAGCCTACTCTTTTTGTTGGAACTCCTCAGTTTTGCTGAAGGTAGGATGTTTTTCTTGGTTAGCAATTCAGAATAAGATACTTACAAGTGACAAATTATCAAAATTAAGAATAGATGACCAGTTTAAATGTGTAGTTTGTGATGAAGAACTAGAATCAGTGGACCATCTTCTTCTCAATTGTGAGTTTGAAAAAAATTGCTGGATGTTTTTTATCAATAAATTACACATCTCATTTCCTCTACCCAATAAATTATTAAATTTTTTTGAATCATGGCCATTAATTTGCATGAATTCAACCTTTTCTTGCCTATGGAAATGTGTTCCCTCAGCGACAGTCTGGGCCATTTGGTGGGAACACAACAAAAGGATATTCAGGAAAGAAGTCTTGTCAATCAACATTGTTTTAGAACATTTAGAACTATCAATATCATAAATTACAATAACCAACTTATCTAACATCAAGTGCAACCACTTCTTCTCAAATTGGGATGGACTGATAATTAAATCTTGGAGAAACATCCAAGTGCCCTTTGGCATAACCCCTAATCGGAGATCGATGCATAGTGTAGAAAGATTCAATATCAAATGGAAACCTCCAGATAAGGGTGTTGTCAAAATCAACTTTGATGGGGCCTCGAGAGGGAACCCTGGCCCATCTAGCATTGGAATCTGCATTCGAAATTGGCTAGGGAATGTTCCGATTGTGAAGGCTTTACCAATTAATCCAGGCATGAACAATATGGTAGAGGCTCAAGCTCTCCTAGAAGGTCTAATTCTAGCTAAGCAAGGTAGGTTCCATAACATACAAGTTGAAGGAGATTCTCTAGTTATCATCAATGCCAGCATCACAAAATCAATTCAGAATTGGCAATTAAGATATATTATGAAACATATTTGGCATGTGCTAAATACATTTGAGAGCCACATCTTTTCCCACACCCTTCGTGAAGGAAATAAAGTTGCAGATTGGCTCTCAAATTTTGGTTGCGATGGTAAAATAGTTAATTCTCTCTCCATGCAAACATTCATATAGGACAAATTAGCTTTTAAAGATCTTATTTTAAATGAGGAGATCTCCATTTGTTACGATTCATGATGCACGAGTTCTATAAGTTGAATCTTAAATCATTGCTAAGAATGCTGAAGAGACTTATGACATTACATCATGCCACATGGTACACATCATGTGGCTTTCCACATTGTGTCATTAAATACTTATGAGGTGGCTCTACCAAGAAGGGACATTAACTCTATGTACTCACCACTTCTCATAATTTTTTTACATGTTTAAAAAGATCGTTATCGCTCCACATGTGTGAGATCTCTTATAAAAAATGGACTGGAAGAGCTCAAGACATAAACTTGCAAACCGTGGCTTAAATGGCATTCCACTACACAATTTTGGTCATGCATTTGTTTGCCAGTTGCTCCCAGTATTCAGTAATTTTCTTACCCTACAAAAATGACAATGAATTCTTGTTTATCCTATAGAGATTGCAGAGGTTTTCATTGGGAATACATGGCTTGGAATGATAGGATTAACATTGCAGTTGAGGGTGATGAAATGGCCATGTCAACACACATTGAGAACTCAGTTATTGACTGCATGTTTTCTCTAAATAACATAAGGATTCACAGAGTAGTTAAGGATTTTCTTGGGGACCAAATTCTTGCTCTGAGGGAAAAAAGGAGCATCTACCCATCGCAGGTATTGTCAATTTTTTTAATCTAATGCCATGGATATTCTCCAATGCACACAACTATTAGATATCATTTACAATAAGGTTGTAAACAATTATTTTCTATGCTCGAACAAGTTCAAAAATGTAGTCCAACTTTATAATTTATGGAACGGACATGCTCTTCTTGGCAGACTGTTTCCTAGGTAGTTCATTCAAAATCACCATGCGTACATGCTAGTATATGATAGTATTAAGAGGGCACTAGACAAACAAAACTTTAGACATGTTAGAAATACCCTCCACTCCCATGATCGAGACATTGATGCCTCAGTGGCAGCGATAATTTGCTGCAGATTTATAGCTCTCCTAGACATTGTTGAACTCGATAATGCAGCCCATGTGGCTTCTTAGGATTCATTAGCTTTAGCTTCAACTTCAGCTCATTCTCATGATCAACCATTGGCCCCTATGCATAACCTAAATCTCATCCCATTGCATGAAGACAACTCCCCTTGTTGGAAAAAAATTGATGGAACTAATGACAACTCTTCTGGTTGGGGCTGTGATTCTTCAGCTCAATTGATTTCAACTAATGGTTGGTTGGGTCTACATGATTCTGTTTGGGACAATTTTGTTAGAATAACTGAGAGGGGGGTGAATTAGTTATCCAGTGTCCCACAATTCAAAATGTATAATCCAAAACAATTATACTACTTCTGCTATTTGGTAAACATAAAATACTTTCACTGTCTGTGTTTTTATCGATTGTCAGTCTAAACTTTATAATAGTTACTGATTAAATCTAACATGTAATATGCAAAGTATGATAACAAACAAATATCACAATCAACACATAACACAAGAGATTTAACATGGAAACCATGTGAAGGGAAAAACCACTTGGGATAGGCAACCCAAAATTGTTCACTATTCTAAAGTGGGGTTGGTGAAGACCCAACCCTGTTAAAGGTTACAAACACACTGTTAGGTGTGACCTTGTTAGAGGATTTTAGACCAGAAGTTATTATCCAACCAGCAGTCACTCTGGAGTTGACAGGATAACAATGTTCACTCTATGAATGAAACATCAAAAGACTTTCATAGTCCACTCGGTTAAGAGATTTGACTATGTACAATGGTTAAATATGTAACAGTAGATGATCCACCTTAAAATAACTTCAGTTTTCGGTTTACAGATCAATGTTCAGCTCATTCAAATATTTCTGATCAATATAACACTTTAGATTCAATTCTATATCAACTTACTATTTGTTGGTAATTACTCTCTGTAGCTTGGTAATTGTTCTACAACTAGGTTCTTATTAACCAGTATGATCAGAATGCATGACAACTTCTTCACGCGATAATTTTGCAGTATCTTCTTCTTCCGTCTCTCTTCAATAATGAAATCAATGTCTCTTATATAGACAAGTAAATCATTTTCTTTTCCTCCATCAAATTTTGCCGCTTAATCATATTCATAGATTTTGCCACTTAAAGCTTCCTCGACTGAGGTGTCAGTAACACATTTCAATCTGCTCCATTAGATCCCTTTTGATTTATGTTAGCCATCGATCTTCATAACAAACCTTATCTGTTACCTCGATTTCATACACTTTACAGATCATCACTTTATCAGCTAAATTGATCATTTAATTCCTTTCTATTTTTCTCGGTTAACAAAGAAATGCATCGGTGAACACAAGCTCGGTTAACACTGCGCTTGGTATACACTACACTTCGTCGGTGTATACTGAAATGCTTTATTTACCGACAACACTACTTTGTGTCATTCAACTCTATTCTTCATCATAGATGAATGCAACATAATAAAGTCAATTTCATCAAGTCATAGACTCATCAACAAGTTACTCAGTGTATTCCTTATCCTCATCTGTCATATACATCTTCCTCATGTAGCTATTTCTATTCTTCATCTCTTTCACCTTCCTTCAGATGTGTCGGTATAATAACTTACAAGATAAGTATTGTCAAGCTAGTTGACATCAATGACAACATAATACTGATTTAATCATCTTACATATCTAATCATCAACTCCTTAGTAATCTTAAATTACAGTTTCTTCATTCAGGTTCTAAATCAGTTGTAGTTCATCAATCTCTCCCTTTGGCATTGATGGCAACTCGAGTAATATGAAATGTACCATATACACACCAAACATGTATTCGACAACTCTATGATCAAATGCTTTGCTAATCTCATACAACATTAATATGTTTAATCACTATGTTACTAAACAACATTATAAAAATAGCTTTGTCATTCTGTAGATATAACCTTTTCAGCTCTCAAGTTCCTTTCAGATTATCTCTCCCTTAGATAGTTCTCATCGGTGCATATCTCCTTTTCTTTCCATATTGTTTATCTCTCCCTTTGACAACAATGCTAAAGAAACAAATAAATAATCAGCTCTGTAGTAGCTAAGTAACTCTCTATTTTCCATTACTTCCTCTGTATCTTAGTATACTGATATCCCAATCTGTTTTAGTTCTTCAATATTAATCACAACCTTGAACAAAATCCAAAGTGTGAACTATGTTGCATCAACATGAATGATCTTCTAATAAGATTAGGCTGATGCAACATCCAGATCGCATTAGTGACTGATAGACAAGGGATGGACCCCAAGTCTAGTCCTCAAATATTCAAATGTGTCCTTCGGTAGAGGCTTTGTAAAAATGTCTACAAGTTGTTCTTTAGATGTAACAAATTCTAACTTTACTTTCTTCTCTTGCACTTGTTCTCTTAAGTAGTGATACTTAATTGATATATGCTTTGTCTTAGAGTGCATCACAGGATTCTTTGAAATATTAATAGCACTTGTGTTGTCACAGTATATGATCACCAGGTCAGTGATTACCTCATTCATTCCTTCCAACACTTGCTTGATATATGCAATGTTTGAGCAATTAGTAGCAGAAACAACATACTCTGCTTCACCTGTAGACTAAGAAATACAAGACTGCTTTTTACTTGTTCAGGTTACAAGTCTTTCACCAAAGAAAAATGCTCCTCCGGTGGTACTTTTTCTGTCATCCACATTTCCAACCCAATCAGCATCAGTATAAACCTTCAACTCAAACTTACCTTCCTTAGGATACCATAATCCATAATCCTCTATCTTTTTTAGATATCTTAAGATCCTTTTAGTAGAAATCATGTGTGATTCTCTAGGTTTAGCAGAATATCTAGCAACAATTCCCACAACATGTGCTATATTTGGTCTACTGTGAACTATATACATGAGCTTAGCAATCATGGATCAGTAAAGTGTCTAGTTTACCTCTGTAGTTTCATCTTCCTTTGTCAATTTACTTCTAGTAGCCATCGGTGTTCCCATAGGTTTTGCATCTTCCATGCCAAATGTCTTCAAGACTTCCTTTATGTACTTGGATTGTGTGATGAATATCCCATCACTCTGTTGTATCACTTGTAATTCAAGAAATAATTTAATCTCTCTAAACATAGACATTTAAAACTCATTCCTCATGTCATCAGCAAAAGATTTACATACATGATCTTGACCTCCAAAAATAATATCATCAACAAAAATTTCAGCAATAATAATAGTGTCATCAGTATCACCTTTCATGTACAGATTACTGTTCTCACTAGTTCTTACAAATCCAATACTTAACAAGAGAGTATGTAGTCTTTCATACCATGCTCTTGGTGCTTGCTTCAAACCATATAAAGCTTTGTGTAATCTACATACCATATTTTTGTTGTCTGGATCAACAAATCCTTCAAGTTGTTCTATGTAGACCTCTTCTTCAAGTATACCATTCAGAAATGTTGATTTCACATCCATTTGATAAACCTTAAATTTCTTGTGTGCAACATATGCAAGTAACATTCTAAATCCTTCCAATCTAGCAACAGGTGCAAATGTCTCACCATAATCAATGCCTTCTTCCTGTGCATATCCCTTGCATACCAATCTCGCTTTGTTTCTTGTCACTTCACCATTTTCATTCATTTTGTTTCTGAATATCCATTTAGTATCGATAACATTCTTATCTTTAGGTCGGGGTACTAAGGACCAAGTTTTGTTTTTCTCTATTTGTTCTATTTCCTCCTTCATTGCATTAACCCATTCTTCATTTTCTAATGCAACTTTCACATTCTTTGGTTCAAATTCACAAACTAGACATGTACCTTGTCTTGTTTTGCTTCTTGTCTGCATTCCAGCTTGTCTGTTTCCAATAATTTGTGTCTCAGGATGATTTCTTCTGATGAAACTAGCTAATACTTAGTTTCTTCTTTCTTGTTCATCCTGTTCAGGTTCATTTTCTTGCTCGGTAGCACCATCTTGTTCATCGGTTTCCCTTTCCTATTCCTCGGGGTTATTTTCCTGCTAACCGGTTATCACAGGTTGCAACTTCGGTAGATATTCAGGAAGTTCAATGTAAGTGAATCTACCATAGTCTTCTAGTTCCTTTCTTTCTTTTGTGTTTATGTCATCATACTCATCAACATGGACATTAGTACTTTCAATCATCTTATTTGTAACCTTATTCAGACATTTGTATGCTTTACTCTTAGTAGAATATCCTAAGAATATTCCTTCATCACCTTTAGAATCAAATTTCTTATTTCTCTCATCTTTCAGAATAAAAAATTTGCTTCCAAAAATCTTGAAATAACTTACAATAGGTTTGTGTCCAAACCATATCTCATAAGGTGTTTGGTTGGTGTCCTTCAATTGTACTCGGTTAAGCACATATATAGCTATGCTGATAGCTTCCCTCCAATATGTCTGAGCAACATTATTTTGTAGCATTAGTGTTCTAGCACATTCAATGATTGACCTATTCCTTCTTTCAACAATCCCATTCTGCTGAGGTGTTCCCGGTGCAGAGATCTGTCTCTTAATACCATTCTCATTACAAAAATTAGTAAATTCATCAGAAATAAATTCACCTCCTCTATCATATGTTAAGCATTTAATTTATTTTCCAGTCTCTTTTTCTACCTTCACCTTATACCATTTAAACAACTTAAAAGTTTCAGATTTCTCTTTCAGGAACATAACAGTCATCAGTCTAGTATAGTCATCAACAAAAAGAATAAAGTATCTATCACCATAATAGCTCTGAGTTCTCATAGGACCACATAGGTCGGTATAAACCAACTCAAGTATCTTCTTTGTTGAGTAGTCTTTGCTTTTAAAACTAGACTTAGTCATCTTACCTTTCTGACATTCATGGCACATAGCATGATTCAGTTTTGACAAGTTAGGAAACCCTCTAACTCTTTTCTTCTTACTAATCTTGATCATGTTATCAAAATTCACATGACACAACCTCTTATGCCACAACCATGCATCTTCGTCTTTCATTAATAAACAAGAAGACTGATCAATATCAAGATAAAATAGATTACCTCTGGATTGTGTACCGGTTCCAACAAGTCTTCCTCCATCATCATAGATTCTTACCTTTCTGCTCTCAAAAGCAAGTCGGTGACCTAAGTTGTTTAGCTGTGCCACACTTAACAAATTGTAGTTCAGTCCATCTACCCAGTATTCATTCTCACATTTTATTCTATCATTAATCATCAGTGAACCTTTACCTCTCACCATACAAGGTGCATCATTTCCCATTCTAACAGATCCACCATCATATTCATCAAGAAGATCAAATTTCTCTATATCACTAGTCATATGATGTGTGCAACCACTGTCTATGATCCATGTATCATTTTTTCTTACTTTAGAGATCAGTGTTGTCTCTTCATGTTTCTCTTCTTCCTCTGAATCATCCTTCATAACAACAAATACTACTTCTACATCATCATCAGTGTCAGATTCAGATTCAAATTCTTTGGCTATGTAACATACCTTTTTCCCTTTGTCATAGCTATCTCAGTTGTCTCTGTTATTGTGTCGGTAGCCTCTGTTAACTCTTCTCTTATAACTTCCTTCGGATCGGTCTTTGGATCTATCATCTTCTTTCTTATTCAGACATCTAGTAGCAATGTGCCCAACTTCTTTACACTTAAAACATGCTAGAGGTAACTTGCCTCTATACCTTCCCTTACCTTTGGGAAATCTTTTGGCCATAAGAGCTTCAAGTTCATCAAGTTCATCATTGGTATTACTGTCACTATCATTATTCTTATCATTCCTGCTACTAGACTTACCAATCTTCAAAGAAGACGTGAAAGCATATTCAACACAAGGTACAACACTATTGTCAAAGTTATTCAATTCAAAGGTTGTAAGCTTACCGATCAGAGTGTCAAGGGTGAGATTGGATGTAGCCCTTGTTTCATGAATTGCAGAGATCCTGATTGTATAAATTGGCAACAAAGTTCTGAGAATCTTGCTTATTACTGTTTCATCATCAATAACTCCACTGGATGCTCTAATAGCATGTACTACCTCTTTTGGTCTGTTTGTATATTGCACAATGTTTTCACCTTCTTTCATCTTCATACCATCAAATCGACCTCTTAGGATTTCTGCTCTTGCTCTCTTAACATTTGTATCTCCACTGTATATTAGAGTCATCTTGTCCCACATCTTCTTAGTTGTATCACAATCCTTGATGTCATCAAATTTGGCATCAGTACAGGCAGCAACAAGTTCCATCATAGTAATATTGTGTTCATGCCTATCCTTTAGTTGATTAAGAGTCAGTGGACCTGGTGTTGGTTCAATGTAGCCATTCTCCATCATTTCTAGTGTAGAATACCCAATTACAGATATGTGAAACTTCATCTGGCTTTGCCATACTATGAAGTTATCTTTGTTCAGCTTTGGCACTTCCCTCTTATACATCTTGAGAACTTTTTGCTAGAGTCCTTAAAACTCTATTCTAAGCAACCACTACTCTGATACCAATTGTTAGAATAATTGAGAGGGGGGTGAATCAGTTATCTAGTGTCCCATAATTCAAAATGTATAATCCAAAACAATTCTACTACTTCTGCTATTTGGTAAACATAAAATACTTTCACTATCTGTGTTTTTACCGATTGTGAGTCTAAACTTTATAATAGTTACTGATTAAATCTAACATGTAATATGCAAAGTATGATAACAAAAAAATATCACAATCAACACATAACATAAGAGATTTAACATGGAAACCCTATGAAGGGAAAAACCACCTGCGATCGACAACCCAAAATTGTTCACTCTTCTGAAGTGAGGTCGGTGAAGACCCAACCCTATTAAAGGTTACAAACACACTATTAGGTGTGACCTTGTTAGAGGATTTTAGATCAGAATTTATCGTCCAACCAGCAGTCACTCTGGGGTTGACAGGATAACAATGTTCACTCTATGAATGAAACATCAAAAGACTTTCATAGTCCACTCGGTTAAGAGATTTGACTATGTACAATGGTTAAATATGTAACAGTAGATGATCTGCCTTAAAACAACTTCAGTTTGCAGTTTACAGATCAATGTTCAACTCATTCAAATATTTCTGATCAATATAACACTTTAGATTCAATACTATATCAACTTACTATCCGTTGGTAATTACTCTCTATAGCTCGGTAATTATTCTGCAGCTGGGTTCTTATTGACCAATATGATCAGAATGCATGACAACTTCTTCACGTGATAATTCTGCAGTATCTTCTTCTTCCGTCTCTCTTCAATAATGAAATCAATGTCTCTTATTTAGACAAGTAAATCATTTTCTTTTCCTCCATCAGATTTTTCCGCTTAATCATATTCATAGATTTTTCCGCTTAAAGCTTCCTTGGCTGATGTGTCAGTAACACATTTCAATATGCTCCATTAGATACCTTTTGATTTATGTTAGTCATCGATCTTCATAACAAACCTTATTTGTTACCTCAATTTCATCCACTTTACAACTCATCACTTTATCGGTTAAACTGATCATTTAATTCCTTTCTATTTTGCTCGGTTAACAAAGAAATGCGTTGGTGAACACAAGCTCGGTTAACATTGTGCTTGGTATACACTACACTTTGTCGGTGTATACTGAAATTCTTTATTTACCGACAACACTGCTTTGTGTCTTTCAGCTCTATTCTTCATCATAGATGAATGCAACATAATAAAGTCAATTTCATCAAGTCATAGACTCATCAACAAGTTACTCAGTGTATTCCTTATCCTCATCTATCATATACATCTTTCTCATGTAGATATTTTTGTTCTTCATCTCTTTCACCTTCCTTCAGATGTGTCGGTATAATAACTTACAAGATAAGTATTGTCAAGCTAGTTGACATCAATGACAACATAATACTGATTTAATCATCTTGCATATCTAATCATCAACTCCTCAGTAATCTTAAATTACAGATTCTTCATTCAAGTTCTAAATCAGTTGTAGTTCATCAAATTTGGCTATGAACCTGGGGAACATTATGCACTCTCCTCGAAATGGGGCTCTTTGGCTCTGGCTTTGGGTGGTATAGAGGATGTGTCTACACCACCATTGCTTTCCAATCAGGACACTCACAACTTGCAAGGTACTGTGGATCCCTCAGACATGGAAGAATAATCACAACCCGATAAACATGCATAGGTTCAATTAATTTTACTATGAATACAATTTTTGACATAGAATTTAGTGCTATGTCTTTTCCCTAAATCCTTATATGAATGTTAATATTTTTATCATCCAATTTAGAGCTTATGATTTGGCTTCAAGGTTGCAGACTTAATGTATTATCAGAAAAACTTTTTGCATTGTAATGTCATTCATGACAAGACAAATATCTTGTTGGCTGCATTTTGGGTTAAAACATTTATCGTTATGACAAACTTGTATGTGTGTATAGGAAATTATATTGGGTTTTCTTATTGGTTCTTTCCCAATTGAGCCCTTGAATCATATTATATATATATATATATATATATATATATATATATATATATATATATATATATATATATATATATATATATATATATATATATATATATATATATATATATAATATCAGTGGTTTGCCCACTTTTGATTAAAAACAAAAAAAAAGATTACGTGAAGAAAGAATGAAAAGATATTATAGACAGAAAGCAAATATGCATCTTTTCTTTTCTATTTAATATTACATATCATGTAGCTTAGGATGTTACATTCAAATATCTCTCTCTCTTATTAGTCTTAAGGGGATGTAATTAGGATCTCTCTCTCTCTGTCTACATATAATTTGAATCAAGTAGTTAAATATATTCCTTCAATGATTAGTCTCTCTCCTTCCTTCTCTCTCCTTAAGTCCTTTCAAAGTATCACCAGTATCATGTAACTTAGGGTGTTATATTTAAATATATATCTCTCTCATTAGTCTTAATTGGATGTAATTAGGATCTCTCTCTCTCTCTCCCCCTATTTTCTACATATAATTTGAATCAAGTAGTTAAAAAAATTCCTTTCAGTCTCTCTAACCCCCCCCTCTCTCTCTCTCTCTCCTTAAGTCCTTTCAAAGTATCACCAAGGTATTTTTACCACCCAACCATAGATCTATTGATCCACCTTGAAAAATTCCCACTCAAAGTGAACCGACCCTATGCATGGGGTGTAAATATGGTGATGAGACAAGATGTCTGAATCTAGTGTATGATCCTACATAACTCTTCTCATTCATACTCTATAGCTACTCCTAACTAGTATGACCCTCGACTTAGAATGTAGCCAGAGCAATACGAACTGACTAACACTAGCATAATTTAGTGCACCTTGGCCAAGGTTTCTAATGCAACATGTTTAAGACATGCAATCTAGTTCTTCTCCCAATCCAACTTGGTTACATATCTTCTATATAAATCCAATAGGTTATAGTTCATTTGCATACAAGACTTATGGTTTTACAAGTTTTAATCTTTATGGTTTGATGTACATAATCATTAGTGGGGTTTCTATTTATTTTCACTTTAATATTGACACATTTGTCCTTAGAAAACATCATTATTAACCATCCATTCTTTCTTATTTAATAGATTAGATTTATTTTTGTAGTTCTACAATAAATTAGCATGAGTTAAGATTTCAACAATTTGACTTTTCCTAGAATGGTAACAATACTTGGCATGTAGAGGGTTAATGGCATTTCTAGCACTACATGTTTTCATGAATTGGATGCTATCTTTGTACTTTTCATGTTTGCATGTATGTACTTCCTTGACACAAACTCTTTACACTCCAATAATTTTACCAGTATAATATTTTAGATAGAAGTATATAATAAACAACAACTATACAATTATTTATCCAACCATGGTCAAAAGTGGATTCAGTGGTTGAGCCTAGAGGTTGTGTTAATGATTTATCCAAGCTTAATTTGGTAAAACAATTTTTTCTCATTTCACAACAACACATATTCTTTCCTAAACTTCCAGAATAACACTAAAGTAGATGTGCATTCTTACCAAAATGACTCAACAAGTGAGCAATTATCATAAAGGTGTTTCTATGTTTCCATTGACAACATATATATGTTTTTTCTATTATAAATATTTATTATCTATATCTAGATTCTAGTGTATGTTTCAATAATAGATAGGAAACAATACCCATCTACGAATTCTTTCAATACCAAATAAATTATACTTCCAAACTTAAGGAATTTAAGTTTCAAGTATGCACATCACAACATAAGCTTACCCTAAATTTCTTTTCAAATTAATAATTTTAGGCAATTCATGATTTCAAATTAAATAGAGAAGATTCACAAGAGAAAAAGTATGGTTCATGCCTAGTTTAAATGTTACAATTATTTTCTGAAACAATCGTAGTGCTTCTTTAACCTATAATAGTTAAATATTGCAACCTTTCCAGTCACCGTCACTTACTTCTCCTTGTCTCTTTTCTTCTTTATGCATGTCTCCTCATGTTTTATTAGTTTCCTTAGGATGATAATAGTATTTTCCAAATCCACACATGATTTCCTTATATGTTTCAAATTCATCTCAAGTAACTACCAACAAATTTCATTCATTTTGGTTGCATTTCCTTTCCTCAACCAAAATAATTTCCCTCCATACACTCAACATTTATTTTTATTCGTGTAATTAAATATCCACTAATTACACATTTAATAAGCTTACTTAGGATAATATGTCACCTAGTAGTATGTGATTGAGAAACCTAGGAGTTTGCACCTTATTTGCACATGGTGTAGGAGAAGTTCTACTTTAGGTGGTGATAGTTATTATCACATTCCACTTTATGTGTGAGATCCACCTTTAGTGCACATATCACATTATCATCCTCCACATAATACACATACTTCATTTCATAATGGAGGATGATCCACCTTTGGTGGACATATGATCCCACCTTGTATGGGTGATAACGTATCTACTCATTATCATAGTCTCTTATTGTATTACCTATATAATCAAACACATCTATATTGTAAATAATTCTAGTTGAATTAATCAATCCATTAGCTATGGTATTATAATCCATGTTGATGTCTATTATTAATAATATCAGTCTTGCGTCTTAATAAAATTGTCTTATCATTCTCTTGTGGAAGTTATCTTGGTCTTTTATTTGATCCCGGGGGTGTTGTAGAGTCAACTAAAATTCTAACATGGTATTAGAGCTCTCAAGGTGTGAAGACTCCTCAAGAGTACAAAATTTGTCTTGCTTCAATTATGGGTGCAAAATATAGCTATTTGGGCATTACCATTACATCCCGGAGGTTGTTTTTTGTGAAAATCAATTATAAATTTGCCTATATTAGGAAATAGTCAAATCCGTGACAAGTATTTTTGCATGGGCATGTCATACAACCCACCTGCATAACTCGGTATGATTGTATTAAAAGAAAAAAAATCTTTGTGTGTTCAATTATTTATTTTTCTAGAATATTTTATTAATTTGCAAAATTTTCTTTGGGTTTGTACTAGGACCCTTGGTTAGATCCATGGACCTTTTTACATTCCCTTCAAGACTGCCAAATTCCTACATATCTAACAACAATTTCCCAAACTCAATCATTCCATAAAATCATTTTTGACAAGTGTCATAGTAGAACTGGAAACCCCCAACAAGATTGACAATCATTATTGTTTTATTTGGATCTTGCAAAGATTTGTATAAAAAGGGAGGATATTTTATAGCCTTTGTGCATGTGGGATATAGACCACTACTCCGAGGCATCTAAATTTCCACCCCACCACCACGCGATCCACCCCTTGCTCCACTGAAACCACCACAATCTCTTCGTAGCCCCTTCAAACGGTGATATATTGTTGGGCCAGGAAATAGAACACACAACACATTCTTTGATAGAAACATGTCACAGTGACACACATAAGAAGAAGAATCCATGCCACCTCATGGTCAAACTATGTTTTTCCATGCCAAGAGTCTTATTTTCTAACACAAAGATTTTCCCATCATTTAATTTGACGGTTGTCTACATGTAAAAAATAGGGTGATTAGCTTTTTCTCATGACAACCATACAACCATCAAATTTAATCTTGGGTGTCGCTAATGTCATCAAGGGTTTAAAATTTTTTCCCTTCACCATTGATAATTTTGATTTTAGAGTTCAACTTCAGAGGCTCATATCTTGCTCATTTTGACTCCTTTTTTTGAGTAATTTTTTTATTTAGGGTAGAATTTCCTAAACTTTCCAATGGTGGTATTATTTTCTAATTTCGGTGGCCATATTGATCATTAATTAAATTTTTTCATGACTATACCTATCTAATCCTACTTTTTACAAGTTTTGAGGCTTTGTTTGGGCACATACAGTAACATTTTCAAGTGCTAATTTTTTTTAAAGTGCATGGTTTTTTATTTACTTCCTATAGTTTCTATTAGTTTGTAGCCGTTATGAGTGGACATATCACTTTCAACATATGGTCTATTTTGACCTAATTTGGCACTTGTATTTTCTTGGATCTTTGTGGGATCTTATGCATTATTCATTAGAGTTTGTTATAGTCTAACATAGGTAGTTTTAATCATTGAAATCAAATGTTAACTTTTCCTATTTTTGCAAAGTTTCTTGTGGGGGTAATCATTTGTGATCTCAATTTGTAATGTGAAAAGTGTATCATTGATGCAATCATGCGATATGAAACATGTCCTATTGTAATAACTTTGAATAAGGGTAATTATGAGTCATGGGAAAAATGAATCATTACACATTATAGATGTCTTAATATCTTGTATCATATTTATAGACTTATTCCTAAGCCAAAGACAAAGTGGAAGAAAATAGTTTGGGAAGATAAAAAAATGGTCATATTAGAGGATTGATTGATTTGAGTCTTTGTATGGATTTTTTCCATCATATCTACTCCAAGATCATGGGTATTTATTTCCCATAGATAGTTTGGACCATTATTGGAAACATTTTGGAGATCCACATATTCCTCCTTTCCCAGATGACCATGTTGCAAATTTCCCCTTCCACTTGTTGATGAAGCTAACATTCCATATAATGATGAAACCTTAGAAGTGATTGAATATAATGCAACACTTGAGAGTAAGGATGATCCAGTGACTCTACTTGCAACTCCTACTTCTCCAATTGAGATCACACATTCATCTCTTGTTGATGATTCTAGTGAGTCATTGCAAGAGATATCTTTTTGTCTTCTTGATTGGGATTTCTACTTGCTAGACATTGGTTCATGTTTTTGGAGTCTAACATTTCTAATTTGGAGACACATTTAAGGTATTTTCTCTTCTCTTTGATGATATCTTCATCACAATTAGACATACTTCTTCACCTTCTTTGGAGATTAATGTTTGTGAGTCTCTTCATTTACTTGATATGTCACATTGCTTGGTTTAGGTTGATCGGGCTTATGTGATGGATTCTTTAATATTGGAGACTCCCAATTGATTTTCAAAGATATCTATCTCATTTGATGATACTTATGGAAATAATTTTGTCACTTCATCTTTTTCTTTGGAGCCTACTCACCATTAATTTCCAGTGGTTCCCTATTTGTCACCTTTTATTGTGATTGGGCATGTTCTTGATTGGTTTGTGGAATCTTCATCATCCAAGGACATGGCAACACATTAGAAGATTTCAGAGACATCATCATCATACTACACTTGGATTCCACTTCCTAGTTCCTATCCAAAATCAAAAGTATTCTTGAGATATTTCTTGCATTGCATAAAGTACATGAGTACCTAACACAACCTAGTAGCAAGGACCCATCTTGCATTGTGAGTTTAAGTACATTCCCCTAAGTTCCACTTAAGGGGGGTGTTGGTGTAAATAAATATTTACTAATTATACTTTACTTAAACTTACTTAGGATAATGCATCACCTAGTGGTATGTGATTGAGACAGCTAGGATTTTGCACCTTATTTGCACATGGTGTAGGATAAATTCTACTTTAGGTGATGATAATTGTTATCAAATTCCACTTTATATGTGAAATCTAGCTTTAGTGCACATATCACATTATCATCCTCCACATGTTGCACATACTTCATTGCATAATGGACGATGATTCATCTCAAGTAATTGCAATCATAGTAGGAGACCGACTTTATGTAGAGACAACACCATATAGATAAAAGCTCCAATCAAGAGTCAGTGGCATCAACAAAATGATGAGTTCTTTATCAAAACCTTAAGTCATTATGGATAAATAGCAGAGAAGAGCCTGTAAGGAGAGTTCAAGCCAGGGATGGTGCCATATTTTATGGCATATAAACTCCATTATGACATAAATCCTGAACTCCTTCTAAAAAATACATAACAACGCCATATGGTAATCAAGGTAGACTCCAGTTTCAAAGTTCATAGTCAATAGCCACCTAGGAACATGCAGAAAATACAGAATTCAAGTGTCATAGAAGGTGAAGCTGCAGTGTTTTGACATAAGCATGGTGGTGCCAATGGTAGAAACCCTAGTTCTTTCTCATATCCAAAGGCAAAAGATGCCTAAGTATGAAAAGCACAAATGAAATAAACTGAAGCCCTTTGATATATTGTAATACCATTTGGAGTCCACTGTCAGAAAGAAGTAAATGTTGTAGACCAACTTTAGTGTGCGAAGATTCCTTCAAAATGCCACGACACCCTCATCACATGCCTTGTAATAATAGAGATATTTATTTTTTGAGATAAAGTCATGTTGATCTAAATACAAAGTGCATGTTAGGCCTTTGAATTAGGTCAAGTTTGCACTTTAGGTTAGGTTTTGCATCTTAGGTTATTTTAGAATATAGTTTAGATATTTTAAATATATTTTAAATATTTTATTATATTCTTTAATATATGTTGATATATATTATATAAAAGATGTAAAATCTTGAAAAAAATATCAATATTAGGAAACCTAAAGTGGAGGGCTAGTTTCATTTTCAAAATTAGCTTTTAGGGCTAGCTTTTAGGCATGAATCATGCCTTAAATTTAGGGACATGCTATTTTGGAGGAGTTTTTTTGAACACTGTATTTTAGGCATTATTTGGGCCTGAATTTTGGGGGTATCTATCTATTTTAGAGGCACTTTTTGGGGGCAGTGCTCATTTTCAAGATTGGCCTTGGACGCTATTTATTTGAGATTGTTATTCATTGTTGGGGGTTCAGAGTTTTGGAAAAAAGAGGTGTTAAGTGAGCAATTTGTTCCTTCACTCTTTTTTTGTTATTTTGTAACCATTTTTACAGGTTTTGAAGGAAATAAAGTAGGATTTTTCTGATTTCATCATCTTTGAGTATCAAGTTCAGTCCTATTCTTCTTTTCTGCATAAAGTTTTGTATTTTATGTAATTGGGTAAAGTGATTTGTTTCCCATTCCTTTCCTATCTTATTAAAAATCAGGCCTTTTTGCAAAATATGTAAGTTTGTTGTCAGTTTTTATTGTTTGTGGTTTAAACCCTAGCAATGAATTCTAGTCAACCTTTATGTTGAATAGAGAATGATAAATGCAACTTAGTGATTTTGTAATTAGGAATGCTTGTTTGAAGATCTTGATAGATCTGTGCCAAGTTTTGGTGTATCACCCAATTTCCCATTCAGTTTTAATCTTTCTCTCTTTTCCCCATCAATTTTCAATCTGAAGGTGATATTCCATATTTGATAGGAACCGGCCTAGAATCCGAAGGTTCAATCACCTACATTATTTACCCAAAAACTTGTGATTGTTCCCACGTTCTCTAGAATTTCTAAGTGTTTAGGTGCTTGGATTAAGGGTGCAAATTTTGGAGTTAACAATTACATTAATCCAAACAAGAGTGGAAGTTGCAAGGGTTTTAAACCTAACCCTCTAGAGACTGTGATGAAGCATCTTCACCAATCCTCCTCACTCACTAAAGAATGATTGCAACAATGGATCTCCTAAATTCCTTCGTTATCCAAGAGATACTGAACTTCTCACATCAATGGGTCTCCTGACCACAGAACCTGGAACCATCCACACAACATGAGTTTTGCCACCTCCCCTACATAATGAGACACATTTCCTCTAGAATTCCACATCTCCTTTGAGTGTGTCTAATGCCTCCTCCAGTGCTACACATAAGACACCTTTCCTCTGAAATTCCATATCTCCGCTGAGTGTGTCTAACGCCTCCTCAAGTGTTGTAGAAACAATCATCACTGATATTCCTACACATGAGACACCTTTGCTCTGAAATTCTACATCTCCTTTGAGTGTATCTAATGCCTCCTCAAGTTCTCGACAAATCATATTCAAATTCTTCCCCCCCTCACTCCTTGAAGGGACAATCATGACGCCAAGCCCTCTCTTCTCTTTAGGGACACAAATATGTCAAGCCCCCTCTTTTCTTTAGGGAAACATCTACCAAGCCCCAGCTTTTTAGGGACACAAATATTTTGCTTCTCATGTAATGAATCATCCCTGAGCGAGAAGCTATCTCAGGATGATAGAAAACCTCTTGCCTTTGTTGCCTCCAACCTCATGTGGATCTTGATTTAAATTTTATGCATTAGATTCTCTGGTCCAAACACACCTTTACCTTCATTTTGAATATGCAATGACAAAATGTTGGTAGAAACTAATACTTCTCCTTCTGTGCTATATATCAATAGAGGTAACTTCTCTTTCATCAATTTTGGTGTTGCGATGACAAAGATAGCCTTGAGAGTATAAGAAATGTTTGACATGTGAAAAAATGGCAATATTGACCTCAACAAATAATAGACCCATATACCTCCAAAAATAAAATACATCAATACCATTCAAAGACAACTCCATTGTTCAATGCACACTAACCTTATCACTCTAATAATAATAATAAATTAACCTTATCACTCCAACAATAATAAAACTCCTTATTTCTCCCAAAAAATTTATGAGTTTGCCAAAACTTTACATCACATAGCTATTATGTCAATCAATAATCAATGAAATATAGAAGCAAAAATAATATCACTGTTGTTTTAAATTGTATTTACCCTTCATGCACTTAGCATCGATAATAATTCACACGCATAAGATCCTTTTTTTTAGATAAATAGATGTTATCTTTGTGCTTCACAAATTATCTTATAACATAATAATTTTTTTTTTAGCTATTTTCTTATTGTGCAAAGAATGAAAACATTAAATATTGCTATCACTTGCCATATGTCGTTGAAGAACCTTCCTCTGGTTTGTAGTGATCAATTCTACGCACATGGAAATCATAATTTGATGGTTGTTTTCTTTCAAAAAATTCCCAAACTCACATACTTTCACATCCAAAAGCCAATATGATCATTACACATAACAATAAAATAATGTTATAAAAATTTAAACATGATAAATTCATAATTGAGGAGTCAACACATAATGACGGTTATCAGCCTACACAAAACTATTATAATATCCTAGACTGTAACTTCTCTCCATGGTTATACAATTTTCCAGTTCGCAATGCTTTTCTCAAACCCAACAATAAAAAATTAGAGCGTCCCCACTAGCTCGTAGGCATTACAATATTTCTAACTGATGAAATTACACTTATTCCTAACTACAAAGTGCTATTTCCTTCTCATGGTTCATCACTAGGGGTTGTCAATGTTTCAATCCCATCTATAACATTGATCACAAAGAAAAAACATACTAATAATTATCCTCCCAAGGTTGGTTGTGTCTTTGAGATTGGTTGTGACATACCAAATCATGTCACAACTTCCTTTTCATACCTCCTTATTGCCCATTCCTTTCGCTAGCATAGGTGGAAAATCTATGATGCTACTCTGATACCAAATGAAGAATCAAATGTTAGATTGATCATAAATCAAATAAAAAATATAAACATTTCTATTTATTCGATCAACTAGAGTGCCTATAAATAGGCAGCACATAAATGGTTCAGACTGTAAACGGTGATAAGTGTTGATAGTTATATAACCGATACCTTTATTAAATCAAAATAAATATAATATTACACCAACACTTAGTAAATATATATTGTATAGTCTTAAAAAGTTAGCACACATAATTAGTTGCTTTAGGAGCTATTAGGCCCCATTTTGGTGATTTCAAGGTTGAAATGCCTATTATGCATGATCCTGGAAAGTTGATTTTTCTTTTCCTTCTTTTATCTTTCCCTAAAATCCTCCTAAAATTTAAGCCCATCTTTCTTGGGACAAGTTTCCAAACTCGACTTGTCTCTAAGTTTTGGGGGCCAAACTTTCTCCGGGCTTGATGCCAGGGTTCTATTTCTATATTTTGATATGTGGTCAGCCTAGATCAAATTTGAGTCCCAAAATGATGGAGTTAGTATAAGAACCCCTTATCACTCCTCATTTTTATATCCACAATCATATGCAAGCATTTTGGCAACCAAGATATCAAGATTTCAAAAAGGCAAGAGCATTTGGATTCAAGATTTGAAGGCAAGCATCCAAGATCAAGATCTCCAAATCTCCAATTATTCAAGATTATTCAAATCCAAGGAAATATTCTCTATTTGATGTAATTTTATCTCCCATGATGGCCAAGTAGAGAAATTCTCAAGTCAATATAGAAGATCAATTCATTCATCCATCCTTCTCTCTCCTCTTTGCAAGTGTTATCAAGCATATCTACATTCAAGATCTAGGAGTATAAAACATAGATCTATATATTTGTGAAGGAATCCTTGATTCTACATCCTATTCTAAGGTCAACTCTTTGGATTCCATGAATATTCAAGCATCTTCATGAATTTTAATAATTTCTACATTCGTTCATGAGGTTTTATGCAAGGTAAATCAACAATTTATCTTTTTACATACCTTTCTTTATGCAATTTCTTTCATGTTTCAAGGTTGTTTCTTAAATTGGGTTTTCAACAAGGAAAACACCTTTCCACAACCTTTCTCTCATTTTTCTATGTTTAGGAATAGGTTATGGAGCCATAGATTTAGATTTGGAAAGAACAACAACAGTTGTAGGTTCTGTGAAAGTTTCAGTCAAAAACATCAAGGAGACATCACCAAAATCAACCTATCCTAGGGACACATCACCAAACTCAATCTATCCTAGCCATTTTCTGCTCATATTTATATCAAAGGTCCATTTCGTCATCTAATTTTTTTTTCTGACAATTCCATCCCCTTCTCTATTTGTTATAGTATGTTTTCAATAACATTTTAGTATCTTTCCTAATAGATCAATTACATCACTTAATAATTCCCATTTCAATCATTACATTACTTAAGGAAGGATAGATCTTGTTTCCAAACAACACTTGAGTCACCTCTTGACCCTATTGGAGGCATTCCTCTTTCCTAATGTACAATCAATAAAATAGGAAAGTAATTCACTTAGTACATTACTTATTGTATTACTCATCACCCATTTCTCATTGTACATTTTGATGATCCCAACTCCTTTTACATACTTTTGATGTGGTAGTTAGATCCTCTTAATATTATCTCCTTTGTATGCATTGTGATAACAAACTCTTTACATCATTCTATGTCTAGGTTCACCCACTATACATTTTGGTGAGCCCAACTTATAACATTTCTATTTGACTTTGGTAGTTAAACTGCATTTACTTCATTTTAGTCAGTTTGAATATTTCTTTAGAAAAGTCAGTTCGGATATTTCTTCAGTCCTCTCCACAATAGAAAAACTTATTTATGAGCAAGTCAATAATATGTCCTCTTATCATTTTAATCCAAACACCACCTTTTAATCCAAACACCACCTTTTCCTTTTGGGACAGTCAAGTAGCTTCTTCCTGGAAACTTATTTATTTTCCTTCCTCCCCTATTTTTCCTCGTATTAGAAAATCCCCCATCTGCAGAACCACAATCAAATGAAAACTGCCTGACCCTTCTCATGTTAAGCTAAATTTTGATAGTTCCTCAGGAGGTAACCTTGGTGAGTTAGGAATTGGTGCTTGCTTGAGAGATCATTTAGGTAAAGTTCTAGCCTTCACTACATTTCCTATCAGTCCTAACACTAATAATATGGTATAAGCTGTAGCTCTGCTAGAAGGCTTGGTTCTTGCTAAAAAGTTGTCGATTTCATGCCTTCATATTGAAGGTGATTCAACTGTCATTATCAATGCTTGTATTCATAGGAAAATTGATAATTGGAAATTAAGTTATATTCTTCTTCAGATATGGGATTTTATTGATTCTTTGAGTAATTTCATCATTTTGCATACCTATAGAGAAGGCAATGCTTTGTCAGACTGTTTAGTAAACATGGGTTGTGATAAGATTCATCTGGAATTATGTTCTCAAGAAAATTCTCTAAATGAATACCCTAGTCTTCTTGCAATTATTCAAAATGAATCATTATAGGTTCTATGGTTTATTTCAAAATATGTTGTTAATTATACACTATTGTGCTAAATACCAATATGGCATCCCTCCTCAAGCAAAACTGACTATGTTGACCAGTATTCTATTAAGTTGGTCACTAATATGTATAGAAAGTTATGGGTTAAGGTGTACCACACTAGTTTATTTATCATAATATAGTATAATTGTCAAGCTATGTCAATTGAATGAATACCTTGCTCTTCTTGTAATTTTTCAAAATGAATCATTATAAGCTCTGTGATTTATTTTAAAATATGCTGTTAATTATACACTATTATGCTAAATGCCAATTTGGCTCCCCTCCTCAAGTAGATCTGACTATATTGATGACTGTTCTAGTACGTAGAATGGGCAGTGATATGTATAGAGAGTTATGGGTTAAGAAGGTGTGCCACAGTGGATTTTATTGTAATATAGTATAATTAATAACTTACATCAATTTTCACTCATGATGTTTTTACTTTTCTTTTGTCTAGCATCACAAGTTCCATTTTATCCATCTTGGCACATACTTTCCTTGGTCTTATCATGTATCATTTACATCATTTGGTTGTTGTCAGCTACTCATTGGGCACGTATCTAGATCTCAGTTTTTCTCTTTTTGAATGTTTAGTACTTCATCTACTTATACGAATGATTTGATTATTTTAAATGGTCACTTGGAAATTTAGATGACATAATTGTTATACCTTGTGCACAACCACTTATTAATTCACTAAGTGACTCTTCCCTCATGTTTTCTTTGTCCTTTAATTCTTGAAAGGGATTTTGAATCTAGCTTTGCGTGAGTTGTCATTATTATTATAGGTGGTGATTAATTAGACATCCTTTTTGTAATGATCTTTTCTATTTATGGGTTGTCCTTTGTTACATTGCAATACATATAGAGCTTCACTGTATCTCTTCAATATTAATCGCGACTGCTTATTTTTTCTATTGGTTTCTTTACCATTAGTCAGTGATTATCTAAAATGTTGGGTCATCTCAGTTTCTTGGTGGGTGTGATCTCGCAAGTTGAATTATGTTCATCTTTTTCTTCTTTGCATATGGATTACTATCCCCGAAATTACAGGGTGATGTTGGAAGTTGAATATTGGGAAAAGCCTTTTTAGGTTGTATTAAGGATGACATGCTTGCTTCTATTTTCTTATGTGATCACCCACATATCCATCAAGGTATAAAGAGAATTATATAGGCTTTGACATCCTCTTCCCACCTAGTAAACACATCATCTATCCTTCATAAATTCTGTAAGTTTTTCTCTCTAATGCCCTCGACCTGTTACAGTCCCCCTTTCACTTAGAGTTAATTAATGGTCAATATGTTAAGCCAGTATTCCTGTAGGGAAATAAGATTAATAAGGCATGCCAAAAGTATGATTTGTGGGGAGGTGTTACTCTTATCAACGGTCTTTTTCACCATCATGCGGTGTTGAGTAACCATTTTATTTACATGGTCCTTGAAAGCATAAAAAAATCCCTTGAACAATAGTCTTTTCACTCTGTGAAAGTCTCCTTGCAATAATTTGGTGGTTTCTTGACTAAAGATTGTGTTAACAGTATCCATCAAGTAGTTTTTGCCATTCTAGACCTTTTAGAGCAACATTCTACCCTCCACATTCCCTCATAGTCACTTGCTCCATCACAACCTAGCTCGACCTTTGCTTAGCCCATTCCTGATCTAAATCTCAAGCTTGGTACTGCCAATGCTTCTACATGCTTCATGGAGGATTAATTTTATGCTATGAATTTTGTGCTCTCTATAGTTTTTTTTGGTTTTGTGGTTTGCTTATTGTGAAGATAATTCAAGGATACTCAAAGACTCCCTCTTCAAAAAGGCCAAATACTTCCTCCTCACAAAGGCTAGAATGAAGACATAACTACTTTTTGGGTCTTTTCTCACTCCTGCAAATCTCACCTATGCACTCTATGTAAATCATCTTGATTCATGTTGATGTATTATCTGTATGCCTTTGGGCTCTTATGTAAATTTACCAATGGGCCCAATATATCCTTAGCTTTTAGGGACAATCAGATTTCTCTTGAGAAACATATGTATTCAATGGAGGCCGTGAAAGGGGATCCCTTTTTCTATAACCCTCACAATCCTCCTTCTCCCTTCTTCTATTTTACAGGGTCACGAACAGAGTTTTTCTTTCTGGTTCTTTTCTCCGGGAGCCCCTTTTTTAAACCAATAATAAAATGTAAAAGATATATTATTAATATAAATATATCAAGTGGCAATGCCACCTTTGAATATATATATATATATATATATATATATACAAATATATTAAATGATATAATATTTGATATATAGGTTAATTATTTCATTTATTAGATGATATAATGCAATTATTTAGATTCATTTTCAAAATAATGCTATAGTTATAATATATATTGTTAGATATAGAAAATATATAATTTATTTTATCGATATATTAAATGATATAATATTTACTATATAAGTTAATTATTTCATTTATTAGATGATATAATGCAGTTATTTAGATTCATTTTCAAAATAATGTTATAGTTATATTTAAATTTCTATATTATGTAGTAGACCTTTTTTTATATAGTATACAATTAATGAATATATTTATGTCTAGTAATGTAGATTTTTAATAATATTAAATAATAAAAATTATTTTGAAACATTTTACAATAAATTAAATATATTTCAAAATGCAACAAATGTATAATATATTTATTATTCTAATTAGCATTATATGTAAAAATATATACCAATGGTGAGACGGCTTGAGACGGCTCTAATTTATCAAGGCCTTCTTAACGGTACACAAGATCATAGGTTCGTAGGAAAATCCCATATCATCCCTGTTGTGCTCTCAAATATCTTTCATTGTTGCGCTCTCAAATATCTATCAGTGGGAGAGAGTTAAGGAGTGAGTGTAATGAGAAGTGACTTCTCTGCTACTTTTTTTGACACAGTTATTTCACCCATCAAAGTCATTCAATTAATTAATGGTGTAACATGTTGCAATTCCCAACCTGAAAAGATTGATAAATATCATAGTCTTGTTTTTCCACAAGTCCATCACATCACCTTAATTAATTTCAACTATGTTAGCCTGACTGGCTGTATATGTCCTCTAACTATCACCTTAGATCATTGCCACCTCTTTTCTCTCACTTATCCTGCAGTTATTGTTGTAGATTTGTTTTAAATGCACATTCTGGAATGCACTGTCAACCACTGCCCTCTTCTTCTATAAATAGAAAAAAACACTATTAGAGTTAAACTACTTACACCTACATACTGAAAGGGAACTCATAGCACATGTACAACAATTGGAGTTTGACAAATCTATGGTATTTTTATCCATTCTCTACCTGTCTGCCCTCTTTCATTTCTATTGCTAGCAATTACAAGCTCTTGACAATTTGGGTTTTGTATACATGTACTGAAAACTATTGTAGTTTCTTCATGATAATTTTAGTTTTCTTTATCTTAGATTAATGATTAATTGCATACCTATTTCAAACTCATCAATTAATTTGCAACATAGTGTTTTTGCATAGTTTTGCACTAAAACTACTAAGCGTATTCAAATATATGGTGCATTAAACAATTTATGCAACCAGTTAAGGATTGCTTTTTTGCAACATCACTCATCTACAATAGCCACTCAATCGTCCATGTATTTGTTTTGTGTTCCCTTCTTTGGAAACTTATTCAAAAGATTGTAAAGCATATTTAATTAAACATGATCATCACAAAAAAAAGAACATAAAAACTAATTTTGAAAAGTAAAATTGCAAAAGCGTGTTTGAAATACAAATTTTGCATCAAGTGTTTTCCAATTACCATATATAAATTAATAGGAAACCCTATCTAATAGAAGATAAATTATAACCAAGTCGATTTGGTTTAATCTTTCTCAATTTAGTACAAATAAATGTGTTTTAAGGCTAATTGAATGGAGGCACAAATTGCATTCCAGGTGTTGTATGCATGTGGACATGCAATAAAGCAAGAATTTTTAGCTTTTAGTGCCGCTCTCCATACCTCATTTGTTTCCTTTAGTTATTTTAATACGATATGTAGACTTAAGAGGTTTAGAAAAGGCTCGTCAACCAGGACTTGTAGGATGATAATGGTTGCCCAAAATTATTGAGTCTCTGTAAATTTGTCTACCAGTTGGAGGGGAAAACTAAAATTAAGCGTCTATTGTAAGCATGGATACTAAGAATCTAAGAGATTTATGAAAATAATCTACAATTCAGTTTGTTGCCTGCATAAGAAGAGTAAAGAAAGAGGGCATTCAAAAGCCAATGTTGTCCCAACTATAGAATTTTTCCTATAGCGATATCCAAAGAATTCCAGAAGAAATTCAATGGAATACAAATGTCGATACTATGTGAAATATAAAATTAAATAGAAACCATACCTAATAGATGATAGAATAAAAACCAGACCTAAAAGCCGACAAAGAACAAAAACATTATTAATGAAAACTTTGCTAAAACAAGGTTGAATAAAAATAGGTTGAAATTAAGATTCCAAATGGTCACCCCTAACAAATGCAATTTGGGCTTCTATCATTCCCACTATATTTAATTAGTAAAAATAGAGCCTTTGTTTCATACTCGATCAACTAATAGGCTTGTTTGCTTTCAAATTGGTTTTAACTCAACAAATCATTCAATTTTAGTACCAATAACATGTAAATGTTTGATTTTTTTTAAGCTAGAATTTTTAAATTTGAAGTCTAAGTTTGAGTAATTTCAATTGCAATTATATGCACTCTAATTTTCAATGAAAATTATATAGATCTTAATTTGAATACTTTAGACTATATAGAAAACTTAAATTCTTTACTGAAAAAAAGATAAAGAAGTCAGATTTGAAGAGCATCTTACAATGACATGGTGGGTGAATACTTAGAAACTGGAAGCAAATAAAAATGAAAGGATTTCAATTTGTAGGTTGTAATGAAGATGTTGCAGCCATGGATGCTAATAGACGATGTTAAACAACCATAAGGGTGTTGCAAACAATCATGAACATCAACAATGGCTTGGAAGCCTACGAGCATTTTAGGGGTTGCAAACTTTAGGAATGATTTCTCGTGTAGAGCATGGGGCACAAGGGTAGATATACGAAGTTAGAGGTAGAAAAGTTTTAATCATGGCAGTAGTACAGAAAAAAGAAAAGGGTAAAGGGTTACTAGCAAAGATGTAATTTTTGATGCAATAGAATATAGGATTATTTTTATATGGAGATGAATTGGACTAGGGGAGGGAAAAAATGAAATTTGTGTAAATAAGAGCAGATATAAAATGCTAAAATGTGCATGTGTATTGTTGTGTATAGTTGATGCTGGTTTGTAGGCTTTTCATGTTTCCAACTGTGAAATATTTATGATGGCTATACCTAAAAGATAGAAGTAATGTATGGAGTTGCAAGTTTTCTCCAAAATGACATACCTATTGTAGAAGATGAGGAAAAGCCATTATGTATGGAATTTAGTTTTCTCCATAATAACATTTTGCAAAGGAGGAATAATCACATTGACTAAACTAAGCTAATGCCATACCTACCATGCCAATATCAAATTTTCCTGGTCATCCGTAAGTAGTCAAATTTTTAATTCTCTGGCACGAGGAGAAACTTTGTGGCATCTCCTTCTAACTTCAGGCGCATAAACATGCCATTTGTAGAAAGGCTTGACAACATTGCACTTTGTGTCAAATTTTTCATGGTAGGTGGTGCACGTGGAAGGAGGCCAACAATCTTTTTATGCATGGATGACATGTTTTGTATGGTTTGATGTCTTATTAAGGTGCTTTTCATTGCTTAAGTTTTTTTGTGACGGGATCTGTAGCGCCTCTATGGTTTAAATATTATAGTTCAAAGCATGACACTTTTAAAAAGAAAATTCCAATCGTTAAAAGTTTCCCTCATGCTTGGGTGCCTCGATGGCTATTCTTTGCTCCATTCTAGAGAGATGAGTTTATCCCACTTTAACCTTAACATTTTAAAAATATAAATTGAAAGATTTAGAGACTTTTGTATAATGCAAGAGCTTTAGATGGTTTAGAGAGTGGTTTTCACTTACAATGGATAAAAATGTGCAACAACGATTGAAGGAGGAACTACTTGATAGATTTGAAAGTTAATTATTTTAGAAAGATGTGGAAATGAATATATTTCGCAGATGTCTTCATTCTATCTAAACTAGCCTACATGTATGAAAAATGTTTGTAATATGGACACACTTTCTTGTAAGTGTCTACCACAGATATTAGGACAAAATTATTGTTCTTATTTCTCCTCGAGTAACGTAAATATCAAATTACCAATTTTAGTTATTAAAAAAAATACAAAGGAAAATCTAATCTATCAATTCGGGAATACAAATTAGTAATAAACTATTAAATAATTTTTAAAAATAATAAAATAATTATATTTACTATTGAAATAATTTTTACAATATTGATTTTATAAAATAGAATAAATAAAACAAAGTAATTTATGGTTTAGGTTTATTTTTTATCTCCAATTTTTAATTTTATAAAATACATTATAAAATAATAATACTATCCTTTATCATTTTAAATTTTTGTAATATATTTATTTTGTGATCTATTAGCGTCTCTATATGCTTGTAATAGATGTTGCTTTTCATGTGTTTCCATGGTTGCATTGTTTCTTGGCAATTTAAAAAGGAACGATGTTAAATTTTTCATGCTTCAAATTTATCTTTGACTTAGGAAGAATCTTGTGGTGAAAAAGAACACACAGTTTATCTATCACAGGTAGGTCTAGGTAATGTTTGAATTCACAGTTAAAGAAAGAATGCATTGTGTGTAAGGAATATGTAACTTATTTTATATTAATAGTGTAGTCATAAAAGAAAATCTAAAATTCTATTAGCAAACAATAAGAATCAAGAAAAATTATACCTTTATTGTCTAGGTCTATAAGTCCTTGTTCAAAACTATATGTTTGGTATGCATGGATTATCTATGATAAAAATAAAATTTCTTGTTGATCTCATGAATTTTACACACCTCAAATTCTACCACACATTAGGCTACATATTTCATAATGTGCCAATAATGCTTTAAATATTATTGGAGATAGTATATATCTACTATGAGATTTAATACTATTTACTCCCATATCTACCATTTTTTTATGGCACTAATATTATGTTTGAAACACGATAATAAATTATTTTCATTTTTTCCATTTATTATACTCTAGAATGTTTGGTTCCTTTCTACGTGACTCTAGTAATGATCTCCCTTGAATATTATATGCTCTGCTCAAAACTATACAAAACTATACAATCGGACATCACTTTTCAGCTTTCTAGAATAAATTAAATCCTCCATTTCCATTTTTTTTGGTCTTTCCATTCAGTCTTTTAGCTGTTGCATTCTTGTTTCCCATTAATCTTTTTATTTGTACTTTTCATTAAGAAAAGGATTTGAACTATTCTTGAAGTTAAATTTTGTAAAGTAATAATATTTAAAAAATTTATTTATTTAAATTTTTTTCATAAAACTATGTATGTTTACTTAATAATCTTTTTTAAAAGATATTGTGGAAGTATTCTCTTAATTATAAAGCCTATTGCTAATGAAGTCTTCTTTTGTTCCAAATTTAAATGTTTTACTTTACTCATGCTTCTCTAATAAACTTGTTTTTCCATATTAAGTACAACTAATATTCTCAATTATTATGTTATAAATTTAGCCTATATAAAATATATACTATAATTATATTGTTATTTATTAAATAAACTAAATATTTAAATATATTTATTAATTATTTATGTTTATTAAATACACTTATATTAGATATATTTAATATATATAGGCCTAGATTTTGATATTTTTTTTCTCGACATTGATAATCTTTTTTTATATGTTAATTTATTCTTTGCCTTACTACTTATACAAAATTTATATTCACTTCTTTCAGGAAATGGCAACAAATGCAAATACCCATGAAATCATTTGGGTCTTGAGTGGAGATTCAACTGAAAGTGTTAGCAGTCCCTTAGTTGCAGTAGAAGTGACCACTAAACTTCTAGATTCATGTTGTTCTATTAATAAACTAAAATGTCTTGAAAGTAATGTCTAGAGTCTTTCTTTGATTCTTTCAACCACTTGCCATGATATTGTGAATAGCTTCAAACCTGAATGCAATATTCTACCCGTTGTCAAAGAAATGGACGTTGTAGAGCTTTTGAATAATTGTAGTAAAATTGAGGGGTTGTGCACTTTCATCAAAGAGATGTATTATGACCAAGACTATGAAAATGGTGCATCACCCTCCATTATTCATGCTAATGAGATGCATTTGAATAAAATATGATCATTTCTCTTGTCTTCCTACTACATAACACAAGAATAACAACCTATATTAATTATCTAATGTAAGCCAAAATGCTTCAATTTTCATAATATGTAACCTATCTATAAGCATGGATGTAAATGTTGACTGCAATAAATAAAAAAATCTCTATTGTATTTAGAGTTTCCTTCCAAGAATGTAATTATGCTTGGGTTGACTATTGTTATATTAGCTTACTTACATAGAGAGTTTGTTATCATATGAAGTCTTCTAACAAAACAAAATGACTCTATATCATTGTAACAAACTAATTTAATCCATGGAAAACAAAAAGAAACTCGCCAAATTATTTAACAATGTGTTATGTTTTATTAAAAAAAAATTCTTACACAACCTAACCAAACAAGTTATAAAAAGTTATTTTAACAAAACTTAACCAAACAATCTAAAATTACTTAAAGTTTCTCTACTCCTCCCACTTTTTTCCTTCATGATGGCATCTTTAACAACAGGTGCACTTGCAAAAATCCTTGCGAACACATCTATTATTGATCCATACTTGCAAGTTACATCTGTAAGCTCCATTCAACAACCTCATTCTGTAATAACCAAATATCGAGTCAAACTCTCAGATGGTACACACACCCATTCTTCTCTACTTCCAGAAAAATTGAAGGATCTCATCATTAAAGAAGCTTTACAGAGAGGCTCTATTATTTTCTTGATGGAATATTCTTAAAAAATTCTCCACAACTTCACGTACGTTCTTTCTTTCCCCCTACCATATTGGGTTCTTGTTTTCCCACCAAAGTCTCCTTGCTAAATTTTCCACCTCATTTCTTTGCAGGGTGCTCTTGCTTGATAACTTTGATATACTTTTGAACAACTTAGCAATTTAGTTGGATCTCCAATTCCACTCCTTCAAGTTATTAACTACCTTCAACCTTTGAAATCTGAAGATGCATCAGGGTCTTCCCCAACTACAAAGTATTACACATACAAAACATGGCTCATTTCCAACCACTCCCCATAAAATCATGACTTCATACCACAAGCATTAGTCTATTGAGGGAAGAGCCTTAGAGAAAATATTGATCCATGAATACAAAAATACTTCCCATGGTGGGAACATTTTTGGATTTTAGTTCATTGACAAAGATAGCTTTGAAATCGATGTCTCTTGTTTTAATGAACAAGTCGATCAGTTTTATGATATAATTCACCTTGGTTGTCTATACAAAATCTCTAGTGGTCGCATCAAAGTAAGCGATACAAAATATAGTAGTTCAAAAAACCCATATGAAATAGACCTCCTAAACTCATCAACAGTATCTCCTTCCACATGCCCAAATTCTAAAATACCCAAGCATAGCTACTGTTTCAAGAGCATAGATTCACTAAACACATTTACTATAAACTCCCTTGTAGATGTCATTAGCATACTTGTATCTTTTACTCCATCAACCATACGGAAAAGAGATGGCAGCGAGACAAAGAAATGTACAATGACAATCAAAGATATGTCAAATTGTACCATAGACGTTACACTTTGGAGCCACCAATATGAAATTGAAGGTAAGAAAATCTTTGATATGTTTGTACAATAAACCTCAGTTGTTATTTTGTTCAAAGCTGCACGTCTAGTATCATGGAATGGAAAGAAACTAGATAGCACATTTTCAACCTCTATTGTAATCTATCCAAATTTGTCAGAAGAAGCCGCATTACAAATATGGTATACATCCATAGGAAAAGACCATCCTTTTGTACCCTTGACCAAAGGTAATGTTTTCTCGCATAGCTTTGTAAATCCAATTGATATCTATATTATTTCCAATGAAAGGTTTCCCACCTCACACCCTATTTGTGTTAAGGTGACTATTACAAAGTTGCAATGGACAATTTTTACTACCTTTCTTGTCTGCTAATCATGGACAACAAAAAATGTGAGAAAAAAATTGTCCATTCTTCAACCAACAAATTATGGTGCCCCAAATGTTCTACCGAACTCTCTAATTGTGCTTACAGTTACATCCTCAAAATAGACTTTGAAGATGAAACAAGAGAATTAATTAAAGTTACTGCATTTGAAGGACCATCAACTGATTTGTTAGGGGTGCCTCCAGAAGACTTTCAACTACTACTAGCTGAGCTCGATGCCACCAAAATAATCTTGGACAATGTTATGAATCAATTTCTCTTTGAACTTAGCATCAAAATGTATCATTTTGGAGGAGAAGACACACAAAGCATTATTGTCACATCACTAAAGCTTGCATAAAATAGGCAATTGAACCTCATTATGTATAATTACATTTCTGTATTTAAAAGTTTCTACTACTATGCTATGCTCACTTTTTTCCCATAGACTTCAAGATAATACTCTACAATACATGTACCTTTTGTTTTTGGAAGACTCCCATTGTTTTTCCTACTAGATATGTCAAAACATGTTGGATAGATTTATTACCAACTTTTCTATTTCAAGCTTGTCATGTACAAATACTCTTCAACATGACTTCAAAACATTATTATATAATAATTTTTGCATTCTCCTCTTGATCTTTATTCATACAATCATTTTGCACATAACAACATTTAGTTTCCATTTATAATGTTACACCAAAAAAATGTACTTGCACATGTAATTCCAAATAGAATTACCAACAAAAATTGTCTTGATTTTATATGTTTTAGTAGAAGCCTATCAAAACTTGTCTATTTCCTATACGTAATAAGTAATAAGAAACAAAAATTCATATCAATGGTTATTATTTGTGCATTTAAACCTATGAGTCTTTTCTTAGATGCTAGGGATTATTTTCAAAGGAAACGAACAATCTTGGTCTCTCTCTTTCCATGCTCTTTCCATGCTAGAATGTATTGTCACCTCTTTTAACAAGGTATTTAATTTAAACTGAACTACATATTAATGTGTTCTTACTGAATAAATTAACACATAAATTTTAATATAAGTAAGAAATTAGAATCATTTTACCTAGAGAACTTTAATAGTTAAATATTTAGTATCTTATCAGTTCTTTCAAAAGACCTAAGAATCTAATTTCAAAAATACTAATTGCAAGTTTATATCACATCTCTCTTATTTGGGTATATATCTATAAATGGATATACAAAATCATAATGCTCAAGAAAAAAAATAATGCTAATCAAAAGCGGTGAGCAAGGTACCAAGCAACGAAGGACAATATCAACAAAAAAAGATGAGAAAGTCGTCAAAATCTTGCAGGTGAACCATCCATCCCCATAGTACCTAAATTTTCTATGCCATACCATCTACAAGAAAGTTTTCCTCAAATTAAAAGCACTACTCACTTCATCCCACCTGTCCAACCATATTCTCCCTATTTCTCTCAAAACTACTACACAACTAGAGACAATTTTTGTTGCAAATTAGATAACCTTTCCAAAATTTCAACTTGTTTAGTTTGCATGGAAAAATACCCAAGAATTAAAAAAAGAAATCAAATGGATCAACCACTTTTTATAGATGCTCATCAGAAAGAAATGGAAATCGGTTTTCAAAATGGAATAATATGGACCCTGGTGTGCAACCTAAATTTTTACAAATTCTAACTCAAATTGAGGAGATGCTAATTGCAAGGATAAGCCCTATCCTATAGGTTACTTATGCAAGAGGTGGACAACTAAAATACAGTGGCCACACTATATGTTTTCCTCAAGATAGTTTTACGAGTGCATCTTTCTTGCCAAGGCGAATAGATGCCTTGGACATAATTCTAGTGAAAAAAGAAAACATTGGCCATCAACAATATAGATTCTATGTTAGTAGAAGTCGTGTCTTCAAAGCATGAAAATATAAAATCTACAACAATCCATATTACAAAGATGTGTAGGTAGATGAATCTACATTATCATCTTTTCCGCTTCATTCCATTGACATTTCAAACCTTTTATACGCAACAACTTCAACAAGTGATCCTATTGAAATAGCCACCAAAGAAATTGAAGTAATAGAAGAAGACCTATTGGAATAAATCGTACACGCAACTTCATTTATTCCAAACCTACCAACTACATGCAGGGAGATGGAAGAAGTATGATATTTACTACAAATAGGTGAAGGATGGCCAAATCAAACCATACAATAGCCAGCCATTTTGGCATTGTCAATTAATGAATACAGAACAAAAGGATTGTTTGTAATGGTGTTCCCAACTTTGTTCCCAAAGGAAGAAGTCGCATTTAAACAACAACGTATAAAGGATGTCAAACTACATGAATATGTTCACCATCTCTTGTGATACCATGATAATAGGTTTGGACAACACCCACAGTTTAGATACTTAATACTGAGTATCCTTCTACGACATCGAAGCCAGGACACATCAACTGTCTTTGTTCATAAATTACTTGATGCTTCTATGCTTGCAACAATTGTTGACTTGCACCAAAGATTAAAGGACTTGCCTGATGAAAAACTTTCTGAGCAATTGACACTATTATATTTGAGTCCTAATTGCGACGTCTATGTGTTGTAATTCTAACACAATGTTATCGATAAAGTGACACAAACTGATATTGCAGTTTTGGTGTCAGTATCACCGATGACTGGGATGTCCGTCATTATTGTGACATATTTGACCGTCACAATATGCACCGGCTATGATGGTTAACTTGTTTTTGTTTCACATTATAGGTGTCGCAATTACGATGACATTGACCGTAGTAATATGCACCGGCAAGGATATTCAACCTATTGTCGTTACACATTATGAGTGTCACAATTACAATGGGAGCGAAAAAAACACTGTACATGCAATGCCTAGTTGTCAAATATTTCTGACATCTGGATGACGCATGTATTTCTTTGGCATTGGTTATTCTCTTGCATAAAAATCTACAAAGCCTTCGATTTGACCATTGAAAATATGCCAACGCCCATATTGCACATGCATTTGTTAAAACTTGATCGTCTCTTGCTAATTAACAAACATTGGAGAAAAATGTAACAATGGGAAAATGGAGTAATTTTATTAGATGTGGATGAAACATTTAACCACTATTTAATGTTTTATCCCTCGACAAGAGTTTTTAGATAAAAATTCTAAAATAAAATGAAACTAAGAAAAAACATGATTTAGATTCAAAAGGGAAAAAGGGGAATTAAATAAAAAACACTTCATCTGCTATAAAAAACTCTATAATTAAAAGAAACACATTTACTGTAGATCATAATGTATGTCAATAATAATCTCCACCGTACTCTAAAAATATGTACCTATCATATTGTATACAGATAAAATCTTCTTCAATACAAAAAACAACTATATATATAGGCAAGAAAAAACTAAACCATAGATCAGTAAGAAAAATAAAATCTCTTGAAGCGAGGAACTGAATGTTGCAGGCTCCACATTATTTATGGTAGTGATTTTTGATTATTTGACATGTGTACCAAAAAGATGGCATGTACATTCTTTGATTTATTTTTTGAAATTTGTTTGTGTAGCCAAGATCACCCCCGCTGTCTAAAATTTAATCACGCTTCCTAATAAATGAAGTAGATGGGAGCTGAGCAATTAGCTTCCCAAGAAAAAGCTCATAAATGAACTATGTGTACCCCAATTCCTGTGCCCTCTGTGCATACCCAAATGATATATTTGGAACAACAAGGGTAAGGCTTAAAGAAGTTAATTTTGCATCACAGTCTATAGTTGTTGTAGCAATAGAACATCAGGCACCCCCTTCAGCACAATATGATCACTGGATAGGTCTATATGTTTTATGAAGTTTGGTGATCCTTACTATCCAAATTATACCATTACTTTTATCAGGGATTTTCCTTTTTTCTTCTAACGAAAAAAAATAAATATATTTTTTGTACGTGCAGTGAGACCTTAAATTATTGAGCTTCTCTTTGTTTCGAGAATAGTTCAACATTCTCTACTTAACAGGGCCAACCACATGAAGGTGGAAGCTCATTTGGCCCCTCCTAGGATCCTCTTATGACCCTTTACGACACTTTAAGACCTCTAAGATGTATCCTTAGGGATCGAAAAGGATCATAAAGGGTCATAAGGGGTCCTGGGACACAAGAGATGAGAAACATAAATGTAGGCATCATGGTCACAATTGTTTGGAGACACAACATAATTGAATGCTATACCCAGATGATGCAACACAACCACTATTCCTCTGGTTCTAAGTTGACACTACGGGATCGAAAAACAAGAGATAATGAATAAATTTAGAGAGCGGAGGAGGAGGGCCATAACAAATGAAATAATATAGGGACCCTATATTATTTTGGTCATTACGGCCCTCCCCTGCTCTCTAAATTTATTCCTTATCTATGGTTTTTGGATCCCGCAATGTCAACTTAGAACCGGAGGGGTAGTGGTTGTGTTGCATCGTCTAGGTATAGAATTCAATTATGTTGTGTCTCCAAACAATTGTGACCATGATGCCTGTTACCAATTTTAGCATCATGCTAAAATCGACAAAGTTTAGACTGCATTGGTAAAAGATACTTTTGGTACATTTAAATTTTTTAAGCATTCATGATTAATTACTGTATGCTGAATGGAAAGTATAGAAAAAGAGAACATTTCTTTAATTCACAAATGCATTATTTACAAGTAAATTATAGGTGTATATTTGCAATTAAAATTTCTTTATTCATTTACAAAAGAATATACAGAATGGGTCCCACACAAGCCATGGGATAGCTTAAAAAAAAACAAAAAACAATGCAAGAAATAGAAACAATATGCATATGTATAGAAGTCAAGAAAGAGATAAAGGTCAAATCCATCATTGCTTGGATGGAATGATGGACAAGGTTGTTGAGTGGCTTTGGTTGGCTGATTGAAAAGGTCCCGCATCTTGGAGTTGTCTGCAGAATATGGAAGAGAAAGTGTTAGTCTAAAAAGACTAAGCAATGATGAAATTAACACTTATCTCTAAGCATGACAGCAATTCACATACATATTCATGTGATGAAGAAGAAAGAAGATAGAGAAGAGAATTATCTTTTATATACTAATAATGTTTGTTTCATGTGCAGGTTGAAGAATAAACATGACACATTATTGTTTCACATGCAGGAATAGTACTAAAAGACTATAAGTTTCATGTCATGATTACGATTTATGGGAGTCATGAGCCCATGCTCGAACCCCATGGGTAACAATTCAGTGTGCAAAGTAATGTAAGATACCAAATGGATGATCAAGTGTTAAGAACAGGGTGTTACCATGAAAGGAACATAATTTGCAAATCAAGTAGTGAGATAATTGTACAAGAATACATCAGAAAATAGATAATTGATTTGTTGTTTCAATATGACTAATGTCTTTGAATAAGAAGGAAATAAAGTACAATTTTGCACATCATACAGTGCATAAAGACACCAAGTTACAGTAGTCCAACTTTAGTATATAAGGTTGTATTATTGTCAAAAGAAACAGATTCATAATCATCAAATGAAGATCATGATATTGACAAAGTTCAGAATTGCAATTACTAATCAGATTAAAGATGGAGTTTCAAAAGCTCTGTTATGTTTTGAGGTAAATAAACATCTATGCAAGGATATAGAGCGTAAAAATTGATTATTAAAAATGTTTAAACAACAGGTTAAGCAAAGAAAAAGTAAGTATCAATCAAACATAAGTTTCAGCTTGGCTTTATTATTTAAGTTTCAATCACAATTTGCAACAATAATTCTAGCAAATAAAGTGCAGGCATGCTGATTGTTATAACTAAAGATGAATTCTAAATTTATATACAAATTCATGCATAATGACAGGTAAGATTGCAAATAAAGTACAGATTCAATAAATAGCCTTTTATTTGATACCATTTGGAGTCCGCTGTCAGAAAGAAGTAAATGTTGTAGACCAACTTCAATGTACGAAGATTCCTTCAAAATGCCACGATACCCTCATCACATGCCTTGTAATAATAGAGATATTTATTTTTTGAGATAAAGTCATGTTGATCTAAATTCAAAGTGCATGTTAGGCCTTTGAATTAGGTCGAGTTTGCACTTTAGGTTAGGTTTTGCATCTTAAGTTATTTTAGAATATAGTTTAGATATTTTAAATATTTTATTATGTTCTTTAATATATGTTGATATATATTATATAAAAGATGTAAAATCTTGAAAAAAAATCAATATTAGGAAACCTAAAGTGGAGGGCTAGTTTCATTTTCAAAATTAGCTTTTAGGGCTAGATTTTAGGCATGAATCATGCCTTAAATTTAGGGACATGCTATTTTGGAGGAGTTTTTTTGAAGACTATATTTTAGGCATTATTTGGGCCTGAATTTCGGGGGTATCTATCTGTTTTAGAGGCACTTTTTGGGGGGAGTGCTCATTTTCAAGATCAGCCTTGGAGGCTATTTATTTGAGATTGTTATTCATTGTTGGGGGTTCAGAGTTTTGGAAAAAAGAGCTGTTAAGTGAGCAATTTGTTCCTTCACTCTTTTTCTGTTATTTTGTAACCATTTTTATAGGTTTTGAAGGAAATAAAGTAGGATTTTTTTGATTTCATCATCTCTGAGTATCAAGTTCAGTCCTATTCTTCTTTTCTGCATAAAGTGTTGTAATTTATGTAATCAGGTAAAGTGAGTTGTTTTTGATTCCTTTCCTATCTTATTAAAAATTAGGCCCTTTTTGTAGAATATGTAAGTTTGTTGTCAGTTTTTATTGTTTGTGGTTTAAACCCTAGCAATGAATTCTAGTCAACCTTTATGTTGAATAGAGAATGATAAATGTAGCTCAGTGATTTTGTAATTAGGAATGCCATTTTGAAGATCCTGATAGATCTGTGCCAAGTTTTGGTGTATCACCCAATTTCCCATTCAGTTTTAATCTTTCTCTCTTTTCCCCATCAATTTTCAATCTGAAGGTGATATTCCATATTTGATAGGAACTGGCCTAGAATCTGGAGGTTCAATCACCTACATAGTTTACCCACAAACTTGTGATTGTTCCCATGTTTTCCAGAATTTCTAAGTGTTTAGGCACTTGGATTTAGGGTGCAAATTCTGGAGTTAACAGTTTTTGGCACGCCTGTTGGGACCAAACTGTTTCACAGTTTGGTTAAGCTTCATATCATCATTGGTTTGGTGTGGAAAGTAGTGTTACATCCTTTGGAGACAGGATTCAAACACATACCTGGCGACTCTGTACCAAGGATCTGTTGGTTTCAAAAGGTCAAGTGCTGGTATTTCTCAGATCATTTTTTATATATTCAAATTTTCAACTGATTACATGAATAGAAATGTCATATTGTTATGGTCAACAAGAATACTCACCATCCTATCATGAGAATAGTGCTCAACGAGCTAATTATCAGCCATATGAAAGTCATCCTAAGACTATTTTTAGTCCAAGCTACCATACCTCAAGAGGCTATCAGTATATTCAGTATGCTCCCAGTCAATATGCCCTTGTACAGGCTTATGAGCAGGCTCTCCAGTAAGAAGGATCATGGACATGGGCTCAAAGGCAAAAAACTTAGCATGTAGATATTTCCAATCAGCCTCAAAGCTAGGACTGTGTTAAAATGAAAGAGTTTTATGAACCTAGCAAGCCTATTCAGCCAAATCAGGAGCAAGGAAATGAGGATCAATTATATGAGCAGCAAGTGAAACAATGGGAAGAAGACCTTAATCATCAAATTGTTGTTAAGGGAGCAGAGATGAGATTGCAAATGGCTAAAAAAAGGGCTCCTAAGCATAAAATTCCAAGCTTCATGCATTTTGGGCAATGTGAGTCTTCTAAGACTATTGAATGTAAAGTTCCAAGTTGGAGAACTCCCATGTTTGGAGAACCTGTGAATCAAGAGCCAGTTAAGCCTTCATTCCCAAGTTTTAGTGATATCCTTCTAGCACAAACACCTGTGATAGAGAAATTGCAACCTTATGAAGAATTAAAGCCTATCCTTATTCAAGAGCATAAAGGTAAATCAGATACAGCTAACCATGAAATTGTCAAGATGATTTCATGGGAGTCATCTCCAGATCAAGGAGCTGAAAGGGAGGTTATTGTTTCAAATCTGATAAAAAAAGAAGAAGAAGCTCAAGATCAGGGAGACTACTTTTTGGACTGGCAAGAGATGGTTGTACTTCATTTTGGTGAGTTACCCTCTTTTGTTGATCATGAGAAGGGAGATGATATTCTGGTCACTTCGGTACAACAAGGTGTTCAAGATCAGGGGGCTGACCAAAGCTTAGAAGAATGTTTTGATAACATTATTGCAGACTTCTGTGAAAAAATTTCTATTAAGGGGTCAGAATTAGTACCTATTCAAGACTACTCTATTTTGAATGACATTATTTCTAAAGATTATGTGAAGGAATGCCAGCTGGAACCAAGTGCTCCTGATTCCTAGTGGATCAATAGTTTTGATGAACTCCTAGCTGACTTAACAAAAGATGATGATCCTTTGACCATGCAGGAGGAATTGTTTTGGCTATCAATAGTGAATGATAGTCATGAGAAATTAGAGGAAAGTAAAGAAACCAATAAGGAGAGCCCCAAGTTTATACTCTCAAGGGGTTGCCCAATCAACCATCTTTCTAGAATGGAGCTTGTGCCCGAGTTCTCAGTCATTAATGAGCAGATCCAACATATTTATTCATCTAAAATCTGCATTAATATTGATCAAGTCCAAGAGGTATGTGATTTGGTCCATTATGCTTATGATATGCTTCAAGAGTTTGAGATTCTTCAAGTTATATTGTATATCTTTTCAGTTGCATGCATGCATGCATCTTGTCTGTTATTGGTGAGAAAAGGAAGCTATTTCAATCAATCTGTTAATGGATGTATCTAAGGCTTGGATGATTGCTTAGCTTAGGGTAGGTTAGAAGTTTTCAATTTTAGCTTGCTTTCTCCAAGTGCTGGGCACATTTCAATTTCAGTCAGTAGTTTGTTTCAATTAGTTGTTAGCAGTTTTCTGAAGGTTGCAAGTTAAACAAATTCATGGCAGAGCTGTTCAGAAATGTATACATTAATCCTAATGCAAAACATGGGACATTCCAAGGTTTCAAATTAGGCACAATGGCCACACTCCAAAATAGGTCATCCATGACCTTTCCTAACAACTTGCGGATTTCAGAAAGAAGACAAATTTTTAGGAGAAAGTGTTGACACAATTCAGAAAATGTACTCAAATTTATTTTCTACTTCATCCTAGTTGTTTACAAATCAATCACTGTATCCCATCAGCATCATCATACATATGTACACCTCAGAATGAGGTAAAGAAACTCACAGAACTGACATATCACCAATATGATGATGCTGAAGGTAGGTAGGTATAAACTTCCAAATAGCTAGCATGAGGTTTTTTAGTTTCAGTTTCAATTTCAGTTTTCAGAGTGGTGTGTTTGAGTTTTCAGAGTTTCAATTTTTTCCAAGCTTTAATAAGGTTCAGTTTTATCAAAGTTCAAAGACTTTGTGCCCAATGGAATACAAAAGGCAGCTGGTCTGTTTTGTTTAGCAGGCAAACACCCCTAAGAGGTTGCCAAAAATGTTACCAATTTTAGCATCATGTTAAAATTGGCAAAGTTTAGACTGCATTGGTAAAAGATACTTTTGGTACATTTAAATTTTTTAAGCATTCATGATTAATTACTGTATGCTGAATGGAAAGTATAGAAAAAGAGAACATTTCTTTAATTCACAAATACATTATTTACAAGTAAATTATAGGTGTATTTGCAATTAAAAGTTCTTTATTCATTTACAAAAGAATATACAGAATGGGTCCCACACAAGCCATGGGATAGCTTAAAAAAAAAAAAAAACAATGCAAGAAATAGAAAAAATATGCATATGTATAGAAGTCAAGAAAGAGATAAGGGTCAAATCCATCGTTGCCTGGATGGAATGATGGACAAGGTTGTTGAGTGGCTTTGGTTGGCTGATTGAAAAGGTCCCGCATCTTGGAGGTGTCTGTAAAATATGGAAGAGAAAGTGTTAGTCTAAAAAGACTAAGCAATGATGAAATTAACACTTATCTCTAAGCATGACAACAATTCACATACATATTCATGTGATGAAGAAGAAAGAAGATAGAGAAGAGAATTATCTTTTATATACTAATAATGTTTGTTTCATGTGCAGGTTGAAGAATAAACAGGACACATTATTGTTTCACATGCAGGAATAATACTAAAAGACTATGAGTTTCATGTCATGATTATGATTTATGGGAGTCACGAGCCCATGCTCGAACCCCATGGGTAATAATTCAATGTGCAGAGTAAAGTAAGATACCAAATGGATGATCAAGTGTTAAGAACAGGGTGTTATCATGAAAGGAACAAAATTTGCAAATCAAGTAGTGAGATAATTGTACAAGAATACATCAGAAAATAGATAATTGATTTGTAGTTTCAATCTGACTAATGTCTTTGAATAAGAAGGAAATAAAGTACAATTTTGCACATCATACAATGCATAAAGACACCAAGTTACAGTAGTCCAACTTTAGTATATAAGGTTGTATTATTGTCAAAAGAAATAGATCCATAATCATCAAATGAAGATCATGATATTGACAAAGTCTAGAATTGCAATTACTAATCAGATTAAAGATGGAGTTTCAAAAGCTCTGTTATGTTTTGAGGTAAATAAACATCTGTGCAAGGATATAGAGCGTAAAAATTAGTTATTACAAATGTTTAAACAATAAGTTAAGCAAAGAAAAAGTAAGCATCAATCAAACATAAGTTTCAACTTGGTTTTATTATTTAAGTTTCAGTCACAATTTGCAGCAATAATTCTAGCAAAAAAAGTCCAGGCATGCTGATTGTTATAGCTGAAGATGAATTCTAAATTTATATACAAAATTCATGCATAATGACAGGTAAGATTGCAAATAAAGTACATATTCAATAAACAGCCTTTTATTTGATTTTTAAAGTGAGTATTCAGCCAAGGAAAAAATAGTCAACAATGAGTATTTGATAAATCATCAAATTGGCAAGAAAATGAGTCGGCAGGGATAAGCATCTAGTATTGAAATAGAGTTTAAGGTGAGAGCTTTCTACTACGTTAAAAAGGTTGAATGATCACAATACTTAGCCCCATAAATTTACAGTTCTCGGTTACATTCACAGTGAAGGGTTTCATAAATAGGAAATTTGAGCCCGAGTTGAGAAAATTAAAGAATGAAGACAGTAAAATAGTTCAGATTTTATGCATAATGGAACTAATATTCTGAGATAAATAACAGGAAATATTCAAGCAACAGGAGCAATTCTTCATAGAGCAAAGGCGGAAGATATTCTCAGCATGGCAAAGAAGGAATGAACAGGTTTTGGTCTCAGGATGAAGATGGACATGACAAGAACTTTGTTTATAGCCACCTGCATTCTCTTGGCAGAGTGTAGAAACCACGTCCCAAACTTGTGGGGATTGCATTCGGTGGAACCTTTGAAATTGAGAGGGTCTTCCTTGGTGAAGTTTTTGCCAAAATAACTATTTGGCATCATACGATTGATAAAACATATCATGCAGGTTATCTTGCTCCTGGGCAGGAATACTTGGCTTTAGAGGCTTTAGTTTTAGATGTAGAAACTTGGGGTTTTGGTGGGAAAGTAGCAGAGCGAGAGCAAGCTATGTACAAGTAGCCCTAGGTTTAAACAGTTATAAGGATGCAACAAAAGATTATCTACCATAAAAGCATGATCAAAGAGAAGTATACAGAGTGTTAAGCGCTAATTAACAGGAAAGGTAACTTATCTATAATGAAATATAGTAGAAACCGCAAATGAAGAGCTCGAGTTCAACTATATTGTTGATGGCGCAAAGACCTAGTTCAAAAGCCAATGACAATCACAGTAGGAGACCGACTTTATTTAGAGACAACACCATATAGATAAAAGCTCCAATCAAGAGTCAGTGGCATCAACAAAATGATGAGTTCTTTATCAAAACCTTAAGTCATTATGGACAAATAGCAGAGAAGAGCTTGTAAGGATAGTTCAAGCCAGGGATGGTGCCATATTTTATGGCATATAAACTCCATTATGACATAAAGCCTGAACTCCTAAAAAACACATAACAATGCCATATGGTAATCAAGGTAGACTCCAGTTTCAAAGTTCATAGTCAATAGCCACCCAGGAACATGTAGAAAATACAGAATTCAAGCATCACAGAAGGTGAAGCTGCAATGTTTTGACAGAAGCATGGCGGTGCCAATGGTAGAAACCCTAGTTCTTTCTCATATCCGAATGCAAAAGATGCCTAAGTATGAAAAGCACAAATGAAATAAACTGAAGCCCTTTGATATATTGTAATACCATTTGGAGTCCACTGTCAGAAAGAAGTAAATGTTGCAGACCAACTTCAGTGTACGAAGATTCCTTCAAAATGCCATGACACCCTCATCACATGCCTTGTAATAATAGAGATATTTATTTTTTGAGATAAAGTCATGTTGATCTAAATTCAAAGTGCATGTTAGGCCTTTGAATTAGGTTGAGTTTTCACTTTAGGTTAGGTTTTGCATCTTAAGTTAATTTAGAATATAGTTTAGATGTTTTAAATATTTTATTATATTCTTTAATATATGTTGATATATATATATTATAAAAGATGTAAAATCTTGAAAAAAATATCAATATTAGGAAACCTAAAGTGGAGGGCTAGTTTCATTTTCAAAATTAGCTTTTAGGGCTAGATTTTAAGCATGAATCATGCCTTAAATTTAGGGACATGCTATTTTGGATGATTTTTTTTGAAGACTGTATTTTAGGCATTATTTGGGCCTAAATTTTTGGGGTATCTATCTGTTTTAGAGGCACTTTTTGGGGGGAGTGATCATTTTCAAGATTAGCCTTGGACGCTATTTATTTGAGATTGTTATTCATTGTTGGGGGTTCAGAGTTTTTGAAAAAAGAGGTGTTAAGTGAGCAATTTGTTCCTTCACTCTTTTTCTGTTATTTTGTAACCATTTTTACAGGTTTTGAAGGAAATAAAGCAAGATTTTTCTGATTTCATCATCTCTGAGTATCAAGTTCAGTCCTATTCTTCTTTTATGCATAAAGTGTTATATTTTATGTAATTGGGTAAAGTGAGTTGTTTTCGATTCCTTTCCTATCTTATTAAAAATCAGGCCTTTTTGTAGAATATGTAAGTTTGTTGTCAGTTTTTATTGTTTGTGGATTAAACCCTAGCAATGAATTCTAGTCAACCTTTATGTTGAATAGAGAATGATAAATGTAGCTTAGTGATTTTGTAATTAGGAATGCTAGTTTGAAGATCTTGATAGATCTGTGCCAAGTTTTGGTGAATCACCCAATTTCCCATTCAATTTTAATCTTTCTCTATTTTCCCCATCAATTTTCATTCTGAAGGTGATATTCCATATTTGATAGGAATCAGCCTAGAATCTAGAGGTTCAATCACCTACATAGTTTACCCAAAAACTTGTCATTGTTCCCATGTTCTCCAAACTTTCTAAGTGTTTAGGCGCTTGGATTTAGGGTGCAAATTCTGGAGTTAACAATGCCTACATTTATTTTTTTCAGCTTTTGTGATATCTACATTTATGTTTTTCAGCTGTCTTGTTTATGTGCATGTTCTTTATGTGTTTGGCTTCTCTCCCTCGCATCAAAAATAAGATTTTCCCACTCTGAATTGAGAATGCACGTGCAACACAACTAGAATATGCATGGATAGCAAGTGGAGTTGAGAAGACTTAGTACATTTACATTTTTTTAATAGGTCAAAATTACAATGTTCGCGATGGTCTATAACTTAAAATACGCAATTAAAGACATCTATCAAAAATGAAAACCTGTTGCATCTTTCAACTCCACCTAATATCCTTTGCATATGAATTGAGATTGCATATTGAACTAGGCGTATCCTTCTGCATTGCCTAAAACCAAGATATTGTCACAGTTAACATCTAAAACCATACCATGGAAGACTTTTTAAACCAAGAGATTGTCACAGTTAACATAGCATGGAAGACTTTTTAAACCCAGTGTTCACTAGAAATTTCTATTATAAATCAAACTCTATCCAACAAAGGCATGTGGTGTAATGCTGAGAAGATGCATTGGTAAAAAGAGTGGCCCAAGTTCAAATTACAAAGCTGTAATATGTCAGGCCATAAATTGGAGAACGTATGTATGTGTAATAGCATAATTACTGGTGTGTGCCAAGGAAAGCACCTTCGTAGGGTTAGTATCATCAATAAATTGAAATGAGAATTAAATAGCCACAAAAAGAAATCTAACTAAGCAAATTTAAAGATGATTGAGCCTTTTCTAACTCAAATTTGGTAGAGGTTTGATGCTTCATAAAATTTGTGGATGATTATTACTTCAATTATGCCTTACTTTTATAGATTTTGGCAAGGGTAGGGGGTGTAGTTGATTTGATCATGGTTTGATGAGGGTTAAGTCCATGGTTCCACCTTTGGAGACCATTTAAATATTTTGTCCTCAAATCTTGGGACAAGAGGAAAAAATGGGTGGACAAGATGCTCTCTCCTTATGGGTGACGGAGATTTGATTTAAGCTTGATCAGTGTGAGCTTGATCCTTCAATCCTATTGGTTGAGATATTTTCTCCCATTTGGTGGTTGAGGGAAAATAGGATTTTAATCAATTGAATTTAATTAATATATTTAGCCATGTATACCCGTTGAATGGATTGATTTGATTTAAATGAACTATGTAATTAATTAGATTAATTACATAATTAATTGATTTATCATGATTTATTTGATTTTGATTAATTTTATGGATTTTCATTTTTAATTAAATTTGATTTATGGCTTGATTGCAATTTTTCTTTGATTCTAGCTTGATTTGATTTAATTGCTTTGATTTTGGCCTTAGTTGCTCACTTGATTGATCTTGTCCAATTTCAGGTGATTACAAATGTGCCTCTTTGAGTCGACATGTGAAGCGTATCAATTCAAAGAATACCCTGATGATTTTTGTTGCAAAGTCCTGATCAACCGATGTTTGATTTGATATGATAGAAGATGCAGATTCTAATGATAGAATTGATGTAGTTTCGATTGATTTGAAGGTCCTCGATGGTCAATCTAATGATAGGTTGTCTGATATGGTTCCTGATTTGATATGATTTGATGTTTGATGCCCCTTTCGATTGATAAACAAAATTTTTTACACTTTGATTTGATGGTCGTGCCCCTAATTCACTGATTAAGATGCCGATCTTGATTATCCGAGTGTATGCCCCCTCAAAAATGAAATGAAATTTGATCGTTGTTGAAAGATATGGCATTTTAAGTCAAGTTTTTTGTGAATTAGGTCAATTAGTAATAAATTTTGATTTCATTTCTGATAATGTATTCATGATCGTTTGATGACAAATGCCCCTGATTTGGCAGAATGGGTGATAAATTTAGGTCCCTGGTCATTTTCTTGTCAAATATGCCCTTTTTAGGTCAAAATGAGCTATATATAGGGCTAAAGGTCATTTTTACTATTCATTTTCACTTTCACTTTTGACTTTTTGCTCTGACCCCTCTGAGCTATTTCACGATGGTTATTTTGATTCGAGAGCACAAATTCGAGTGAGGGTGCCGATACTTGCGTCCACCAGGCTATGAACCTTCGGTATGTACCCCGACAACTCACTTTGTCATTTAAATGCATTTAAATTTGAAAAATTTGGATTTTTAATAGAAAACCCCCTTTTTTTTCTTTTTCCTTTTTAAATAGTGATTTAATAGTTTTAATGGTGTGTACATAATTTCTCCAGTGCTTCCATGGTTTTCCGCTTCCTATCCACTATTTTTAATAGCGTGTACAAACGGTAGAACTAGGGCATGAAACACATTCGCCGTTTTCTACTGCGCGTACAAATTAGTTTACCCATAATAGAAATTTAGTTGCGCGTACAGGTAAATCCTATAGCACGTACTAAATTCCATAGCGTGTTCACCTTAAAGTAGCACTTTTAATTATTTCTCCTATGCATTTACCATTTTTAGCTGCGCTTTTTTGTTTTTAGCACTTTTAAACAATTAAATAGCACGTTTACCCTGTTTGGTTGAAATTGCAAACTGTTGAGTCAGTTTTATGAACCATCCGGTGTTGTCAATCAGTCGATTAGTTTAAATAACAAGTCTGATTTGATAGTGAGTCATATGATGTCAATTTGAGTTAACTCATTTTGAATGTTTGATTGTCAATCTTGATTTAGATGATGGGTGATGATAAATTTTCTGTCCTCTCTGATTAGAATCGAGAAAATTGATTGTGGTTTGATAATTTTAAATGTTCAATTGATTTAGGATGATTCAAAATAAAATGATTTCAAATACTAATGTGTTTAACTTGCTTTTTACAGGTTGAGCTTAAATCGCTCGGGGTTAGAGGCTTGTATTCCTTTCCTTTCAAGATGATAGATGACATGAGCAGTGCAAATCGTCGGGTGATTGGCAAATGTGGATTGTCATTCCTTCTTGTCCTTCCTTGATTCTATGTGAATCAAGGTCTCATTACAGCTATGGCAGAGCGATGACACTCTAACTATAACACATTTCACTTATCGATGGGGGAGATGACCATTACTCCCGAGGATGTGTATCACATCCTTCGCATCCCTACTCATGGAGAGTTGATATACTACAACCAGGTTTATGATGGGACTGCCTGTAGGTGAGTCTTTGGTGACCCGACTATCAGTGATGATTCAATCCAATGGGCCCATTTTCCTTCCTTCCTTGTCCTTCATGCTATTCTAGGAGCATTAGTTGGTGGTTTCCTCATTTTGGATCATCAAGGACATGGCTTTGTAGTTGGTTGGGGTCATATCCTTGAGGATATGATCACACAACCACAATGATTTGATTGGGGGACCTGTGTACTTGCATAGTAATATCATGAGCTGCATTTAGTTGTATACCGTCATGGGGTGACTCTTTTTGCAGGTGTGATCTTGTTGTAGCTATGGACATGGGAGCATATCCCTGTTACTAGACCTATTTCTATTTGGCACAGTGATCAAAGATGGCCCTTTTCTTGGATGTACGAGGGGATGGTAGTGCAAGCCCCATTTGGGCAAGCTAGACTACTGGAGATGAGTCATTGATGATATTGATTAGGTCGTATGGCAACCCTACATTGGTTGCGAAGCATGGCCCGAGGATTAAAATGAGTTACCTTTCATGTGTATGATAGGGTGTACACTATTGATTATTGAGAGATTTTTCTTCTTGAGAGTCTTACGGTAGTATGGTCAGACACAAGGCATGCCATAGGGATTAGCTTTGTATACCCGGGTATAGGTAGAGAGGTCACTTTGGGGTCCACAGATTGATTACCGAATGACTCATTAGGAGGTGTTGCAGCTAGCCCACCTTCCTTGGGATATGTGGGATCATGTTGTAGATGCTGGCATGACATACGACTATGCTGATTGGTTTGCTCGAAACCCGTTTCTAAGATTTATAGATCCTGCGAAGCCAGTGCCTAGTATAGAGGAGGAGTCTTATGATGATGGAGGGGATGGGGATGGGGGTAATCAGAGATGAGGTCGTTGGGGATGATGATGCAGATGAGTGATTAGAGGAGGTAGGGTCATTATCCCAGTGATTTTTGTTGTGCTGATTCATTCCTCCTAGGGGTGGTGTCCGGATGAGGGGTGGTCGGGTTAGAGTCTGAGGTGGTGGTGTGGACAGAGCTTTTCATTGGGTTGGTGTGGAAAAATTGGCTAGATGGGGCTAACATAGGTTGAGAGTATTCAGACAGGTAGATGCTCAGGCTACCCAAATATTGCTAGATCAAGGACAAGGTATACCAGCACCTCCACAGGCTCCTCCACAGGTCATTCCATAGGCTCCTCTAGTATAGACTCTTGCTTCTTCTTCTATTCCATCTTCTTTAGTTCTTCCATCTTCTTCTTCTTTCATTTCATCTTTGTCCATTTCATCTTCTTCCATGGCTCTTCCATAGGCTCCAATTGTTCAAGTTCCACCCACACAGATTCTAGCACAGACTCCAGCACCAGCCTTAGCCTCAGATGTCAGATCATTGTAGTCTGAGATGTTATAGATGAGACAAGAGGTTACTCAGCTGAGTTCAATGATGTAGACCTTCATGGCTACTATGAGTCAACATGGTTTATATGCTAGTTCTAGTAGACCTCTAGATGTTGATTGTGGTCCAGATGGTGCCGGTGATTCTGGCAGTTGACCTAATTTTTTATGAGATACTTTATTCTTTGATGTATATGATGATTCATTTTTTATCTTGAGACATTGGACTCACATTATTCTTTGATTAGTTGAGGCTCCTTATGCTTTGATACTTTTTGATACCTTAATGGACTTTGATTCCTAGGTACTATTGGTTTTTATGATACTATGGACTTTGACAAATTTACTTTATATAACGTCATTATGTGTTGGACTTCATTTTTCAAGTGCTTTGATATGATATGCAGATCTATATGATTCTATCTCCTACATGCTTTGTTTTTATGCTTTTTCAAATGCAGTTTTTGATAGGAATGCACATGTTCTATTTATGCTTAAATGGTTGTCTTATTTATGACATAAAATAGATGAACGCATGTGATATGGATTTAATGATTTTTTATAATGATTAATGCTATGATACATGATGATTATGGATACATATGATACATGTTTTAATGTTGTATGATGATGTAATGATTAATGTGATGTGATGGTATTTATGGTTGCATCTATTTGATGATATGGATGTATGTAATGAATAATAAATGTAATGGATTTATGGTATTCAAATATGATGCAAAATGTGATGTACCTATATGATGTAATGATTGAATATTGATGTTTAATGATTAATGATTAATGTCATGATAAATGATATATAAATGTTATATGGATTAATGATGTCGATGATGCAAATACAATGATATATAATGTATGTATATGTAAGTGCAATGACCTAATACACTTATACTTGAATATAATTCAATGTGTAAATGCAAGGAATCTTTAATGAATGCACCTAAATGGAAAATACAATGTGCTATGAAATGTAATGTTTTTGAATGAACTTAATGGAATTCAACTTAAATATCCTAATGATGAAATTAGTGCTACTTAATAAGATGATTTGATGGATGCAATGAATGCTGCCTAATGTAATGTAATTGTAAATCATCTTAATAGTTTAAAAGAAATGATTATGAATTATTTTAAAATGAATGCATCTAAATGAGACGGATTTAAAATGAATGCAAACTAATGTAATGAATTTAAATGAATTTAGGGAAAAGTCCTAAATGAATGCAAGATAAGATGATTTTAACAAATGCAGGTGAGCTAATGCAATGCACCCTTGTTTTTTATTTTTGATTTCCAACACACTTCAATCACATATAGTTTTTGATGTTTGTTTGATTTTTGATTTAACTTCACCCCCTTTCTATTTTTCTCTTGCAAATTCATTTTTGGAGCTAAGAAAGGAAAATAAATTAAATGCATTTAACCGAGGATGCATGCAACTAACTGTCACTATTCAAAAATTTAGAGCTTCTATTCATCATCGAGCAGTTTTTGAAATCTGAAATTAGTACAGCCATCACTAGTTCAACCGTGATGATATGAATACCTTTTTCACCTCTTACATTTCTTTCCCATCCTTTAATATGACTATCACTAATTGATGTCAATCATGAGAGTAAGAATACCAGTTTGGGCAGATTCTATGTTGCAAGTGGATTTTGGTATTATGATGTTTAACATCAAAATATCCAAGGTATCCTTTTGCGTAAACAAACAAAGATCTCAGTTTCTCCATATGTACATGTCCTCGATGATTCTCTGATGATCATGTCCTTAGACAAATAATACATACTTCAAAACTTTGATCTTTAAGATAGTCATTTAGAAATCAATAAAATATCACGCTTTCATCATAGCTTGTCTAGTTTAAAAACTTTCATTGATTTTCTAGAAAGACATGATTTCATCAATCAAATCAACACTTAGAAAAAATTTGCACTATTTTTCAAATCCATATTTCAAGTATAGTTTTATCTATTTCATATTTTTAATCCTGATAAAGATAAGGTCTTTGTGAGATTTTGGATTGAATTTTGCGTTTGGTACAGATTTGGATTAGGTTTTGGATTTGATGAAACGTTTCACTTGTGCTTTGATGAATTGAGTTGGTGTCTGATTGAAGTTTGGTTTTGATGAATCCTTCCTCTTTTAGAGTAGATTTTTCCCCCATTTTGATGTGATTATGTTTGTGGGACTTGGGACAATTTGCAGATTGGATTAGTGACAACACCTTTAGGTACTTGCTAATGCAACTTTGGGGTTTTATTATGCAATATATACAAATGTTGGAGAATGCAATATTTACAAGGATGACCACTAGGTATGAGACTGACTTGGACTTTCAATAGCGCCTATTTACTAGGTTTTCACTGATTGAATGGATTTTCTTTCTTTTTCTATTTTTAAAGCTTTTTTATTTTTTTACTACCAAGGCACCTATTTTCTAGGTTTTCACCAAGGTACTTTTTTTTCTTTTCTAATTTTTTTTGTATTTTCTCTTTGTAAATTTTTTTTTTGTTTCCATATCATCAAGGTGCCTATTTGCTAGGTTTTCACCAAGACATCATCTTTTTAGAGATCCTTTCTGAATTTTTTTGCCTTTCTTCATGCTCAATTTTCCATTGTTTTTTATCTTTTCTACATTTCTGATTTGTTTTCTCTTTTCTGCTTTTCAATGTTTTTGGATTTTCAAGATCTCTTTTGACTATGTACAATAAATAGGATGCTTTCTTATCTGATATTTTTGATACTATTTTTCTCTATCCCTCTTTAATTGCTTCAAGTGTAGAACCTTTTCAAATGTATACTGTTTATTAGCTCTTGCAACTCCTCTCCTTCACAATCGGCTAGTTTGTAAGTGCCAGTGCCAAAAGACGAAGTGATCACAAAGGGTCCTAACTAGTTTGCTTCCCATTTTCATTTCTTCTCTCTTTCTACTTGATTCTTGGGATTTTCTCACAACACTAAGTCACCTATTTGGAATTCCGTTTGTTTGATATGTTTGTTATAGTTTCTGGTCATTCAATTATGATACACTTTTAATTGATCAAAAGCATGTTGTTGTATTTCATCTAGAAATTCTAGTTCATGTAACCTAGAAACTCTATAGTCTTCTTCACTTAGTAACACATGTGATGAGACCCTTAATGATGAAATTTCTACCTCTAAAGGTAAAACTACTTCTGCTCCATAGACTAGGGAAAATTGGGTAGCTCCTGTTGGCATTGTAATACTCATTCTATAAGCCCATAGAGTAGGGTTTATTTGAATGTGCCAATCTCTACCTGAATTATCCATAATTCTCTTCAATATCTTTAAGATGTTCTTGTTTGTAGCTTTTGCTTGTCCATTACCTTGTGGGTAATATATTGAAGATGAGTGATGTACCATATGAAATTTTGTACATAATTCTTTCAAATCCTTATTTTTGAAATGTTTTTCATTATCCATTATGATGGCATGAGGTACACCATATCTACAAATTATGTGATTTAATATAAATAAGGATATCTGCTTTCTTGTGGTAGTGGATAAGGGTACAACTTCCACCCATTTGGTAAAATATTCTGTTGCAGTAATGATGAATTTATGACCATTTGAAGATGGTGGATAAATCATCCCTATCAAGTCCAAACCCCATTGATAAAAGGGCCAAGGTGTAGTCATAGGATGGAGCTCTTGTGTTGGTACGTTGATCAATTTCCCATGATATTGACATATACCACAAGTTTTTACAAAATGACAAGCGTCCTTTTCCATCAAAGGCCAAAAATATCCCATCCTAAGAAGTTTCTTAGCTAGGGTTAAACCATTTGAATGTGACCCACAAATCCCCTCATGAATCTCTTGTAAGGATATGGTTGATTCCTCTTTCTCTAGACATCTTAGAAGAATTCCATCTAGACTCTTACAATACAACATGTCAGATATCAAGGTATAGCGAGAAGCTTGGTGTATATGTTTGGTCTAAGAGTAAGATTTGGTCTTTCAAGTAGGTGTAAATGGCTCCATACCAAGGTGATTCATGTCCTATTAGCAAACAAATGGTATGAGGATGGGAAGGGTCAAATGCGAGTTGCTCAACTTCTTCTACCAGGAATTCATATCTAGTGCTTTGATCTAGTATTTGGAGAAGTGATGCCAAAGTAGCCATTGCATCTATTGCTTTATTCTTATCTCTTGGCACTTGCTCAAATGTAATTAGAGTGAATTATTTCTTAAGAGCCTCAATCATATTTTTGTATGGTATCAACTTATCATCTTTAGTTTGATATTCATCATTAATTTGATTAATAAGTAGTTGGGAATCTCCATAGATTTGTAGTTCTGTTACTTTCCATTCTAATTCCAACTTTATGCCAATGACCAATGCTTCATACTCAGCTATGTTATTTGTGCATGGGAATAGTAATTTGTATGATTTCAAAATTGTAGACCCTTAAGGAGTAATCAAAAGTATCCCGGCTCATGATCCATGTTGTGTATAAGAGCCATCAAAATATAATTGCCATGTCTTTGCTTCGACATTAAAAATTTCAGAATCCAAAAATTCCACTTGAATTGGATGTTCATCTTGTAATGGTGATTCTGCTAATTGATCAGCTATTACTTGGCCTTTGATATATTTTCGGTCCACATATTCTATATCAAATTCACTTAGAACCATGACCCATTTGGCTAGTCTCTCATTCAATGTTATTTTGTTGAGAAGATATGTCAAGGGATCAATCTTTGCAATGAGTTGAATCTTGTGAGACAACATATAATGGCGTAATTTTTGGGAAGAAAAAACTATGGCCAAACATGCTCTTTCAATGAAAGTATAGTTCAACTCATACTTCACCAATGTTCCGCTTATGTAATATATGGCCTTTTCCTTTCCAGCTTCATCCTCTTAAGCCAAGAGTGCCCCTAATGCATGTTTTGTAGTTGAGATAAATAATATTAAGGAATTTCCTCTTATTGGTGGCATTAATGTTGGAGGATTCATTAAGTAATTTTTCAATAAGGTGAATGGTTCTTCACATTTCTCATCCCATTTGAAAATTGTGTCCTTATGAAGGAGTTGAGTGAAATTGTGGCATTTTTCTACTAAATGAGAGATGAACCTTCAAATGGATTGAATCCTACCTTGAAGAGATCTCATCTAACTGATATTTTGAGGTGCCCACATTTCAATGATTTCCTTTACTTTGGCTAGGTCTACCTCTATTCCTTTCGTTGACACTATATATCCTAAAAGATTTCCTAATTGTACACCGAATGCACACTTCTTTGGATTGAGCCTGACTTTGAATTGCTCTATTCTTACAAAGATCTTTTCTAAGATGGGTAAATGTTATTCCCTTGAGTGAGATTTAGAAATTATATCATCTACACAGTCTTCCATGAATTTGTGCATCATGTCATGAAATATAGTTGTCATGGCCCTTTGATAGGTTGCTCTGGCATTCTTGAGACCAAAGGGCATAACATTCTAACAGAACGTCCCCCATGTGCATGTGAATGTTGTCTTGTCTTGATCTTTGGGTGCTATCTTTATTTGATTATAACCACTAAACCCATCCATAAGTGATAAAGTTGAATGTCCTATTGTTAGATCTACAATGGCATCTATACTTGGTAGAGGAAAATCATCTTTAGGACATGCAAGATTAAGATCCCTGAAGTCCTTGAAAATTTTGATAGATTTGTCTACTTTGGAAACTGGCACGATGTTTGAAACCCACTCGGCATAATCAATGGCTCTTATAAACCCTACTTTCAACAATTTTTCCAACTCTACATTTACAAGAAAAGCTATGTGTGGATGCATCTTTCTTAGTTTCTGCTTCATTGGTCTTAATCCTTTTATATTCAAATGATGCATGATCAAATTTGGATCTAATCTAGGCATATCATCATACAACCATTCAAAATTGATTTGTTTTTCTTTGAAAATCTAATGAAATCCTTTCTTTCTTCACTAGGTAGAGACACTGCTAAGTGTATGATTCTTCGCTCTAATTCTGACCGCCTATTCACTTTTTCTATTGGTTCAATTAAGACAGGCAATCTTTCTTCATAGTGATCGGGAAAAGTATCCAACCCTTCTTCCTTACATGCCTCTGTTGGGTTTTAACCTTTGGAAACATTCTTTATTTCTTTTTCTTTTTGATTTAATGTTTCCACAATGTGGTTTTCAACATTAAAATCTTTCCATTTTTTTTTTCACTTTTTTCCAAACTGAAAGGTTGAATACTCCCCTTTGTCACTTCTTCCTGATATTCAGTGGTAGAAGAAGGATCAACCACATTAAGGTATTGGGACACCAAGTTATCATTCAAGAATGTAGGAAGGATGGTAGGTTCAATGGAATCCCATTCAATTAGTTTGGGATAAATAAGGGTAAAAGGATCAATGCTTTAGGTTAGTCCAATAGGGTTTAGGGACATGACTTCATTTGAAGGTTCAAACATTGTATCATTTAAGTCTATAATATGTGATTCTTCAAGATGTTCTAGAGAACTAGAGTCAAAATCTTCCTCACTAGAATCCTCTAAGGTTTCTGTTGGGTAAAAATGTCATGGATTAAACCTAGGATTAGATTCTTCTATAGTAGGTCTCCATGATGGTATGTAAGGTTCTCCTACCCATTTATTTCTTTCAATTTCCTAAATTGGTACATTATCTAATACCACTTGACTAGAACTTGAAGCTTGATTTTGATCTGATTCTGAGACTTATTATTTTCCCTTGCTAGGAGTATAGGTGTGGAAGACATCAACATCTTTATATTGGCATGACTCACTTGACAATGAGTTCCATTCCCAATTGTTCAAATCTTCATCACTTTGGGAGCCTAGTTGTAATATTTGGTCATAAACCCAGGGATACTTCTTTTGAGTGTACCCTTGTTCTAGGTACTCTAATCCAGTTTTCTCCTTACTATCTCTCCATGACATTTCAATAGGTTCAAAAAGTCCTTCATTTCATGTTCCTAAAGGCCCTTGTCCTTTGTATCCCATTTTTTGCATTATTTGGAATCCTTTCCCATATTGATGTGTGGAAATGTTTATATTTTGGATGTGCTTTTCATGTTCACTTGATTCATCATCCTTATATAGCCAATTTAGGATTACGTTATCTTCTTCATCCATGGATGAAGATGTACTTTCCCTCACAAAGTGATAATTGTATTTATGAGGTAGATTGGATGGTCTTCCATATGATTTTGGAGATAAGGGTAGATCCATCATGGATAAGGAGTATTCACCTACACCCTTTTGTTTGATTTGACATTGCTTTTCAAAGTTTTTCATCATATGATCCATTTTTTGATAATGGGCATCTTTGGTGTAGATTTGAACGAATCTAGCTTGGTCTTCTTTCTATTTCTCAGGAGCACTTTCCTCACTAACCTTCTCTTTTCCTTTTGTCGATGTAGTTAGGCTAGTAGGACTTTGATTATTTTCAACAACAATTTCTTTTTCTTCTTTTTCTTTTCCCTTCAAAGATGGAAGATCTTTTGAACTTTGTCCTTGCTCTATTCTTTTGGAAATAGACCCTTCTACATTATGTGGGAATAAGGAGTCATTAATAGGCTTCATTTTGTTACAATATTGAAAGGGGTTTGAATCCCCACTTACCATGACTTCTTGTCCTAGATAGGGAAATTCGAGACATTGATGGCATGTTGAAGGTACGACTTGCATTTCATGGATCCATGGCCTTCCTAATAGGATATTGTAAGTCAATTTTAGGTCAAGTACTTGGAAAATAGTCTCTTTCGACATTAGACCAACTTTGATGGGAAGTACTACAAAACCTTTGGAAGCTCTTTCTTCATCATCATAGGATTTTATGGTTATCTTTCTTTGGGTCAATAGCCCCTCTGAAAATCCTAAGGCTTTTTCCAAGTTTAGGGTACAAATATTCAAGCCAGCTCCCCCATCAATGAGGACTCTTTTCACTCTATGCTTGTGGATTAGGACCTCTATATGTAAGGGAAAATTTTGTGGGTGATTTAGAGACATGTCATCTTTTTATGAAAAGGATAGACAATGGGGTGCAAAAAGATGTCCTACCATGTTTTGAAATTTATCTGCATCTAAATTTAGAGGCACATTAGTCTCTACTAAGGCTTTTTCTAGAATCTCCTTATGAGTTGGTGAAATCTTGAGTAATTATAGAATAGAGATCTGAGCAGGGGTTCTTTGTAATTGGTTTACCAAATTATATTGTTTTGAAGATGAAGATGAAGTTTGATTTGGTTGGACAATCCTTGGGGCGTTTCCTGGTAAAGTAATCTTTGATGCTTGCCCCATAGTTACAACATTAGATGTTTCTTCCCTTGGCTTCTCTTTCACAACAATTACATTTATGGTATTTTCACCATCACTTAAAGTATTAATCATGTTATCATAAGTATGAGAAAAATTAACCTTCTCATTACCTCTTTTTTTGTTAGGGTTGGTGTTTGATGATTCCCCTTTTCCATGATTTAAGAAAGGGTTATTAAAAGCCTTATGGTCTTCATTATTTTGAATCCCTTCCACTTTTATTGTTCCATCATCAATTAGGTCTTGGACAAGATGTTTCAATCTCATGCACTCATTCATTTTATGTCCCTTATTATGGTGGTATTCACAATGGTGAGAATCATTCCACCAATTAGGCTTGACTTGGGGTTCATATGACCTCAATTAGAGTAAGGTATTGATTTTGTTAGCCACCAAAGTCCTTAATGCATTTTCCAATGGCTCACCTAAAAAGGTGAATTTTCTCTTTTGATACGTGGAAAAGAAGGGTTTAGGTTTAACGACATTGGATTTATTAAAGGGATTGTTGTCGTTAGAATTCTTGTTGTTGTAGTTGTTGTTGGGATTGTTATTATTGAAAGGGGATTTGTTTGTTTGATTTACATTATATGTTGAATTTTCCCCACTTGATAAATTAAAGAGGGTAGCCTTTAAGTTGTGTGCTTCCACAACTCCATCATTCACAAGATTTTTATTCTTGTTTTTCAACCATAGTCTAGGTTTATCATTGTTGGTGCCTTTTTTATTGTTATAATTAGATACATTATGATTGTTATTAGTGTTGGTATAGGGTTTATTATCTTTGAATAATTTTATTTCTCCTCTCTTAACCAACACATCTTCAATTTTGATCCCATTCTCGACACTAGTACATTTGACCTAGTTTTTCTACCAAAAATTTTGACCAAAAAATAAAAAGGTTTTGCTTGGTCGGATTATAGAAGGAAAACTTTGTTTTTTAAAAATTTATGCCCATGTTTTTCAAAATATCGACAAATCCCTTGGTGGTCAAAAGTTCAACAAACATGGGCATAACTTAAAAAAAAAGGGAATTTCATTTCTCATTTCATTATTCCCGGTCGACGAATTAGAAGGGCAGCACGCACACGAAGGAGATTGAGCGGCTGAAATGACTCAAGGAGATTAAGCTTAGAAACCTTAACCTGGGGTTTTTGGAGGTTTTTCATTCTTTCTCTCAACTGTTTAATTTACCGGATACCCAATCAACATTATCATTTTCTTTGATACTTATTTACTATTTGATTTATACTTTGAGACTGGTTTTACACCTCCCGATTGCATACATTTGCATACATTTGGGTTTTACACCTCATGATTGCATACATTTTCATACCCTACTATAGTTGAATTCCCAGAACTACACAACTCTAGCCAAGCCATCTATGTTTGGTGGTGAACAACCTCTGTGGGGTTGGGTGGGGGGCCCCCTACTATAGTTGTCTGGTAGGGGCAGTCATGTTCGGTGAAGTGCCAACTATAGATGTGATGAAATTGGGGATAAGAGTCGAGTGTGGTGAAGTAGATAGTTAGAGGTTGAGGCCCCCCTAAAGAGAGTTGAGAGAAAGTCCGCTTTGGAATAGTAGGGGAACTCACTGAAATTGATGAAAAGCGATGATGCCCTTTTTGCATACATTCGGGTTTTATTGTCTTAGCTCCAGCAGTGACTATGAGTTTTCATGGGTAAGCCTTTGTTTCCCCTCCCTCCTCTGTGCTCTGCATTGCATACATTTGGTTTTACGTGCCCTATTTATTCTTCCATAATTGGCATACCCATTTTGTGTATATCCTACAATTATCACATTCCACAAGATAGCATCTCTTTGAGGCATTTTGTGTATATCCTGCAAATATTGTATTCTGTTCAAATGAGCACTTTTCTTCCAAACACTCATCTAATGAAGGAAATAGAGACAATGTCTCATTTTGGTAATACATAATAATGAAATAAGTGATTTTAGCCTATTTACCAACAATACTAACTTTGCATTTTAGAAGAGGAGAAACAATGCTAACCGTAAGAAGCCTTTGTGGATACTAAGTCATACTAGCAGAAAATATCTCTATTATATTCGTGTTTTCACTGCCCACTCTTACCCCTAGAGAACTTAAGTTTAGAAGAAAACCACAATTGATGAATGAAGATGTTAAAGGTAAACTAGAAGATGGTTGATAGCTAATAATAAGAAACACCAAAATATTAAGGATTTCATTTTCTAAGTTTTGCAAACCAACTTTGCTTCCAAGAGGTCTAGGAGTATCGACTTCTAGTAATACAAAATTAACAAATCCATGTAGTAATTAATAGATTCTCAGCTGGATTATAATACAATAGATTTCCTAGAGGATTTCTCATCTCTTATTGTATATGTCAAACAGATACAAGATTCATCCTTCTACCATTGAAATTGCCTATCATTATTGGCACTCAAGATCATAGAAACATCTAATGTGTGTAATTACAAGACTCCATAGTATTTCACCTCCTCTGATCATTTCATCTTCTTTGATTTGCATAAGATTGCAATGTTTTTAAAATCTCTGATATAATTCATATGGTCAAGCCTGATACTATCATTTTCATTTAAAGAATACATCATCCAGCCAACTTTCTAACTGTAGATGAAATGCACATCCTCTTGTTTGTATAGAGAGATTTGATATGCTTCCATTTCTAATGGATAGTTTATCATCACCAACTTCCACTCTTGTAGATGAAATGTACATCCTGATGATTGTATAAAAATATTTGATATGCTTCCTTTATAATGAGTATCTCATCATCACCAACTCCCAATCTTGTGATGTACCACAAATAATTAGTATTTTGTCTTACAGTATTTATCTTCTCTAGAAAAATCATATCAGTGATGGAGCCATCTTCATATGAGGTGGCATTTTATTTATAGGATTCTCAAACAAGTTTTCGAACATTGTCATATTCACTTAAGATCTTTCCACCATAAGCTTTGCAATATTGAACACCACACTCTTACAGTTAGGGGGAGTACTAATAGATCAAATAGTTATGCTATTATTTTTATTATTAAATATGACAATTTCATTGGAATCTACATCAAAGTTGGAAATTAATATAACATAATTTCCAGCCCCTACATATTCACCAAAAATTGATCTTGTTAATTGATGCAACACTTTGTCTTGCTCACTCCCTATCCTTCACTAGGGTCTCTTTAGGCCAATGCTCTAACCAGATAGGGTACTTAACTATCCCTACACTCCTTAGGTATCTCTACCCAAGATCCCACTCCTTCAACTAGTGCACACCAACAAGAAATACCGTGAACTCTGCTCAATACCAATCCAGCTACTAGGACACTCCTAGTCTTGTCTTCACAAACTGAAACACATTCAACTAGAAATTTACTCCATGGAGAGGTTGGCCACTAGGACCTCCATTGGTTTCAATACTACTCTTGCACCTATACTTTTCATTAGTACTTCAATCAGGTTTATCAAACCACGCCAATTGCACCCAAAAATAGGCTACAGACAATTAGGCCTTTGTCAAGCCTTTTTTTTTAATATCAAGCCACCTTAAGGGCCTAGGATTCAGACACCCTTTATTGAGAACTCCAAGATTTCTAAGGTCTTCTACTCTGAGATTGTCTGTACACCAACTCCTACAGCCATGCCTAAAAACCAGTGTTTTCACGCAACTTGGACAGTCTGACTAAGAGTTTGCTTTCTTAGAAACCAAAGAAACTCACCCAATCTTCTACTTCAACTTGGGGCTTCTATAGACATGTGTCTACCTCTCCATGAGATTTTAGTTGAAGCAACCAATGCATTCAACTTTCTATAATCTCCTTGCAATGCTTTGTCGTCCCTAACCGTGCTCAACCGGCTCACCTAGGGCATCATTTCAAACATAGAAAATGAGCTTCCTAGGGCCCCTCCTTCTCCAAACATATATTACATGGAGTCTCCTCACCCATTCCAAGAGCCCGTACAAAACCAACGGTGGAATGATGAGCTAAGACTCCATTTTTTCAACCTGCCTGGTTCAGACTAGCGACAGGGTACTTAAAAAAATTTTAACAAAACTAGTTGGAATGCTTTAAAACTGAAAAAAAACAAAACACAGAATCACAAAACAACCTATACTAACTTTTCCAATAGACACTGCGAGCTATCTAATCCATTAATCAAATGAAAACAAAGAAACAAAAAAACTCAAGAATTCATTGAAACCGTGTTACTATGCAAATATTCTTAATTCCAAATGTTTTTCCCCCCAACCTTTTGCATAGGTCAAGGGAGGCCTCTTATAGTTGATCTAATCCCTAATTTGATGGTTTCAGATAGTTACATAACCATCTTACTTGAAAATGCTCCCTTGCACAAATGTTGTCAATGTTGTCAATGACAACATTGACAACTTGTTACAACCTTTGGGATTTTGGTTCAAAACTTGTTGTTCAAACACCATAAGACCCTAACCATGACTTAGTTAGGCTATTTAGACCTCACATAGGCCACTTGTACACTTCTTTGCCCAATTTGACCCCTAAATGCTTCATTCCCTCTTTTGCCACAATATTGGTAACTTGGGTACAAATTGGCACTTGCCTTCATAAAGGTCACATAAACATAACAAGACCTCCACTATAAACCTCTATACATCCTAGGACCTATCTAGTCCTATTATTCCACTAGTGGTGTGGCTAGAACCACTACAAGCCAAAACTTAATTAGAAGCCCCTAGGTCACTAATGAGCCTTACCTAGGTGCTCCCACACCATTAATGTCCCTAGAAGCATATTCATTTGATCATCTGTCTCGAGGGTTGACTCAAATTTGTCACCAAAGGATATTAGTTAGAGATCTATTGGGATCAAGATGATAATACTAAAAGTTGATATCTATGCCCTTGACATTACTTCCATTATTCTTTGACTGATGTTTCCTCTTTAAGGCTCATAATTCTTTACAAAAATCTAATTTTCTTTAAGAGAAAACTAACATTCTTTATGTTCATTGTTTTAATCATATTTATCTCATTGTTCACTACATAGTTTCTCATATTCTTGATGTCATCAATACATTGTTGATCTTCATTGGGTATGGTCTTCTTTGACATGCATCTTTGATATTACTGTTTTGATCTTTTGCTTCCTGTTCTTTTTTACTTCTTCACATTCCATCTCACTATCATTCCAATTCAAATTTTCATTGTATATTGTCTTCTTACTGCATTTCTTTTTCTGTCACCGAATTTTCATGATAGAGATGTACTATCCTCTTCTCAAATTGTGTCTACCTATGTCATACAATAACAGTATTTTGATCTCCATACATAATAACACCGAGATCTCTCTTTTATCTTCTCCTCATCACCAGTTTTGTGGCACACATAAGGGTTGTTACTAGACAAGATTAATTGTTGTTTCATTAACATGATTTCTATTTTGTCTTGGAAATTCATTTGACTTAATATTTCTATTATCTCCCATTATTCTAATGACATATTCTCATCTTTGTAACCATTTTGTTTATTTTTATTTCTGTTAAGTTTTATATTTTGTTATGTATCTGGTGATGTCCAGTATTTTCCTGCCAATAGTATTAGATTTAAGTGTTCAATTTGACAAATACAAATAATATTGGTTTATATTCTTTTCTTTGTTAATAAAGCTCAATTAAAGAAAAATAAAAATTATAACAACACAAATAGAAATTAGTAATACCCTAAAAAGAGATGCTATCATCCAAAAAAGTGCTCTTCATAACTCTGCTACCATTATTTTGATTGTCTAGTGATTTAAACCAAAGACTTCGACTTACTAATAGATTTAATTTGCCAATTACTAATAGATTAAGCATATTATTACTATGCTTAATGTTCCATTGAAATGTATTTAACAAAAAAAACAAATTTAAAAAATTGAACCAATGACATGTTTACAACAAAGGTCTAATAGAACTCCCAATAATTCTTAAACATACGTTATCTGATATGATGAATTCTTAAACAATTAAGGTTGGAGTAGACATAGTTATTCACAATTTTTTGTGTGACCTACAAGGAAGATTTGGCTATGTCAAATCTTCCTTTGTGCTAGCAGTCTACAGAATTAGACCTTTATTAAGAATTCATCATATCAGATAAAGTATGTTTAAGAATTGTTGGGAATGGTCCTTTGGCATGTATTAAACATAATAGAATTTTCAGCATATTATTATCATTCTATTTCTTTGTTGTAAACATGCCATTGGTTCAGTTTTGTAAAATTTTTTTGTGAATTAACATGCCATTGGTTCAGTTTTGTAATTTGTTTTTTGTTGTAAACATGCCATTGGTTTAGTTTTGTAATTTTTTTTAGGAACAATCTGGCCAGTCACTGTCTACACAATACCAGTTACTCCTTTGGTATCACAAACAACAAAAACAACAAAGTTCTTGCATAAACAAGTAAAATAATGCCTGGAAATGTTCCTATGTTACCACCAAGCAAAGATCACATTCTAAACTTTCAAATCAATACACTGTTGTTTCAACTGTACCTACGAGACAGTGTACTCCAAAATTGCAAAGAAATTAAGTGTACTCCAAATAGACTTCCCTCTACAAAGAACCGACTGGAATCTATTAACCGTCATGTCCCATGTTGAAAACCCTAATAATGATTGTCTAATTATAAGAAAATAAGTAAAACATAAATAATATTTTAATTTTTAATTAATAATCCATTCTCAATATTAATAATATAATATTATATTGTTAAAGATATAATAATCAATAGTAATAATGTTTCAATTATTAATATCAAAATCAATACTATCTTGACATCACTTCTTAAACATTTTCTTTCAGCCATCTAAGGCTGTGAGATCAAAGATGACAAATACAATCATACTCACTATGATTGAATAAAGTCAATTAAGAAATACCATTTCTAACAATACAATCAAGAAATAGTTATTAAATAATATGATAGTAAAAGAATTGAAATATTAGTAGAAAATAATGATTATAATAATCTAATAGAGGATATCATTCAAGACTAGGAGTGCTGAGAGTAATAATATCTTTAGAAATATTAGAGCCACCTAAAATTTCCATATCACTGATTACGATATGGGAAGATTAATAGTCAAGGACATTCCAAAGACTATCGGTTTGCTGAAGATTAATATTATCGCCTCCTTATATATTGATGATTCATTGGCTCTAAGAATTTCATTCTAACTTTGGACAAGACAATTGATACTGTTAATTATGTTGTCAGAAATTATGTTAACTACTAGTTAAGATACAATGTGATTAGGAAAGCCCTTGTAATGAAAAGGGAGATTAAGAAAAGATGTTTATCATCGGACACAAGGGACATATCCCTTCTGTTTGTAAGCTATAAGAGGATGACCAAACACATTCATTTGGCATCGAATAGGGAATAAAAAATATAGGAGAAAGTCATTCACACTGTATGAAAGATGGAGACTCAAGAAAGTAGTCATCACTTCCAGTATATATATATATATATATATATATATATATATATATATATATATATATATATATATATATATATATATATATATATATATATATATATATATATATATATAGAGAGAGAGAGAGAGAGAGAGAGAGAGACTTAGATGAGTCTTTTAATATATATATAGAAGATAATTATGTCAACGACTAGCCAAATAAATTAGGCAAGGGATCATAAGTACTGCTAGCAGCAGCAGTGAATTAATTGATGCTATATATTATATCAGAATATTATTAATGGCTAATATATATATGGTCAGTATATAAAGATATGTAACTAGGAATTATATATATAGAAGTTATATATATATATATATATATATATATATATATATATATATAAGAAGAGGAGGAAATGATAAAATTTATAAGAGATAAAGAAATAAATAAATCATTTGCAATGCTGGTAAGCATTGTATGACAACAAATTATGCTGTTGCATATCTCTGAGTTAATTACCGATTCACAAACTATTACATTTGAATCTCATTAAGAATAAAGAACTATTATAAGATCATATGAATAAATATATATAATTAATAAATAGGAAATATATATATCTGTTAATAATATTGAAATAAGAATTATACATATATTTATTTCAGATGTGAATATACTTCTATAAAATACATATTAATATGGATGAAATCAAAATCATCTCTATATAATGTATATATCTAAATGTCCCTTAACATATTTGAAAATGATCTATAATATTTACATCTGTAGTATATATATATATATATATATATATATATATATATATATATATATATATATATATATATCCCTACCCTGATTTGTCACATGTTGGACTGGAAGGAAGGAATATAAGGATGTCTTCAAGGAGAGCTTGTGTAAATCCCACCAATAGCTTCTGTCCCAAAATAGGGTGGGGTTCAGCGTCCCAATAGTTTGGGCTTGGACCTGTAAACCTTGAGGGAGCCTATTGGGAATGGTCTCTAAGTGTCCTGATCACATTCTAAAGTTTTCCTATCCAATTTGACAGGGTAATAATTTGGACATGGGACCATCAATATAGTCATAAGAGGAAATATAAATTCTATTTAAATTGATTTCCTATGTCTGTACTTTGTGACAGGATTTTGTCACCTTCTTTTGATGGTATATTTCTTTCACTCTATGTCAAATACTATTTTGTTCACTATTTTATTTCAGCTTGATATTTCTTTCATTTTTCATATACACAAAGACTACACATGCTGATAAAAAATGAGCTATTTGATTTAGGTTTACTTTTCATTATTGTAAATGGTTAATATTTCTGATGGTACTCCTTGGTGTATTCCATATAAAAATAATAAATGTAGTAACGATGGTGTGGTGTATTATTGATATAGGCTCGATGACTCTTCTCAATGTGCCAAAATGTCAATGTGGTGGTGGGCAGTGTGTGTTGAAGACTTCATAGACACAGAACAACCATGGACGACAATTTTGGTGCTTCCCAAATAGAAAAAAGGTTTCTAATGTGTATATATTTAATGTTTCTAATGTAAATACTATTCATTATATTATAAGAACTAATGTAGACTGGGCATCATAGGGAAATAATGGTTGCAGATACTTTAGTTGGGTTGATGACAACTCATTTGCATCTATCCGCCCAACTCCACTTATCCGCAAAGAAGGATTTGAGTGCAAAATGTGTCAGGCTAGGGAAAATGCCAAAATTATATTTTTACGATGCCTTCTCTATATTATAATCTCATATCTTTGTTGCGACCATATGCATAGATGAGCTCAGGAATTAGTCAGTTTAGTATTTTCATATTGTAACTAATATTTTAATATGGATATGGTGTAACTTCTCTTTGCCTCAAGTGCGCATATATATGGTTTACATCTTTTTTTACAATAATTCTTCATGTTTATGGCTCAGGTGATTTAATGTATAGTATTTTCTTGGTTATTCCAATTTTTCCTTGATACATCAATTCGACCACACCCACTCCACTTCACATGGATGTCTTTGAAATAGACTCCTAACTCTAATAAACCGACTGTAACTACTAACTAACCTTATAAAACAATAACAACTAAGAACGATTGCTTGCCAACATCTACTGAATACAAGGTCCTTGAGAGATCAATCAATCAGAATGAGTGGACGAGGATGATGAGATAGGGGAAGTGGAGTTGAATCCTGATGAAAAGGAAGCTCTGGCTACAATTAGGAAGAAGAAGGAGATGCTTATCGTCGAACACATATTGAAGAAGAGTACTGCAGAGAGCAGGCCTACTGTACCAAAGAAGTTTGACAAGAACAAGGAATATGACTTAAATAGAATGGGAAGACATATTTCGAGCCCGGGCTTGGATCCTTTGGTAATTAGCTTGATAATAAATGAAGCAGATGAGAGCTAAGCAATTAGCTTCCCAAGAAAATTCTCATAAATGAACTCTACATACCTCAATTCGTGTGCCCTCTATGCGTACTCAAAGGATATATTTGAAACAACAAGGGTAAGGTTAGCCTTACCCTTGTTGTTTCAAATATATCCTTTGGGTACGCACAAAGGGCACAAGAATTGGGGTACACATAGTGCATTTATGGGATTTTTCTTGGGAAGATGATTGCTCATCTGTCATCTACTTCATTATTATGAAGCTAATTATCAAAGGATCTAGGCCCAAGCTAGAAAGATGTCTTCCCAAACACATAAAAAATATGCACATAAACACGACAGCTGAGAAACATAAATGTAGATACCAAAATAGCTGAGAAACATAATTGTAGGCATCATGGTCACAATTTTTTGGAGACAACGTAATTGAGTTGTATACCCAAATGATGGAGAGAAACTTCTGCTCCTCCGATTCCAAGTTGACATTGTGGGATCCAAAGACTATAGATAAGGAATAAATTTAGAGGGCCATAATGACCAAAATAATACAGGACAAACCTCAAGTTAAATGAGGCAACTGTAAACATTTTAATAGATTTTTATTATTAAATAATAAAATTTGCATAAACTAGTGTTCTAAGCCCCCTCATTACATGATTTATTATTGTAAGCCCCCTCTAAGTTACGCATCTAGAAAATAAAACTACAACCTATTGGGATTGAGACAAACCTTATAAAACAACAACATCTAAGAAGGATCGCTTGCCAACATCTATTGAATACATCTGTTGCTCATGAATACAAGGTCCTCCAACAGATGTATTCAATAGATGTTGGAAAGCGATCCTTCTTAGTTGTTGTTTTATAAGGTTTGTCTCAATCCCAATAGGTTTTAGTTTAATTTTCTAGATGCATAAGTCAGAGGGGGCTTAGAATAATAAATCATGTAATGAGGGTGCTTAGAACACTAGTATATGCAAATTTTATTATTTAATTATAAAAATCTATTAAAATGTTTGTAGTTGCCTCATTTAACTTGAGGTTTATCCTGTATTATTTTTGTCATTATGGCCCTCCTCCACTCTCTAAATTTATTCCTTATCTATGGTCTTTGGATCCTGTAGTGTCAACTTGGAACTGGAGGAGCAAAATTTTCTCTACATCGTCTGGGTATACCACTCAATTACGTTGTCTCCAAAAAATTGTGACCATGATGCCTACAATTATGTTTCTCTGCTATTGTGTCCCATGACCCCTTATGAACCTTTATGATCCCTAAGAATACATCTTAGAGGTCTTACAATGTCGTAAAGGGTCATAAGAGGCTCCAAGGAGGGGCCAGATGAGCTTCCACCTTCATGTGGTTGGCCCTGTTAAGTAGAGAATGTTAAACTCTTCTTGAAACAAAGAGAAGCTCAATAATTTAAGGTCTCAGTCCATGGACAAATTAAATTAGACTTACTATCCAAATTGGTACATTGATGAGAATCAATGATGGACCAGATTTTTTAGATTCTGAGAAGACGTATATGCAGTGGAGGCCAGAAGGGATTTTTGTGGAGATTTTCTAGATGTGGAGATTTTCTAGAGTGGCTATATACATACGAGGGTTTCCAGATTGAGTACTAGTGCAAAGATGATGATTCAGTAACCTACATTTATAAAACCTTCACAAATATGTCCTCTTAAATATTTTGTGCATATTGACTGGGTATAAAACTCAATTATATGTTATTGAAAGGACATTGTGCACTCGAGTAGTTTAAACTAATCCATTATGAATTTTTTGCACATGGTATCAAGGGTGAGAATTTTTTTGTTACAATGGAAAAGCTTATTTAATGGGAATCGGTTTATTTAAGAGGGAGAACTCTTTATTTTATGGATCCAATCTTAATGAAAAAGAATATGCTATATTAGTATTTATGTTTAGACTCAATATTGTTGTGACTTAATTTCTCAGTCTAGTTCAAATCATATCATATCAAACTATGCTATTAAGCCTTTGGTATCATTGTGATCTTTGGATATATGAAAAGTCCTATGTCAAGAAAATGATTTATCTTTATCTTAGTTTCTGTAGTATTGAAAAAAATGAGTGGGTTGAACATTAGTGGTGGATCTATTCTCTCTTATCATTATTCATAATCCCTTTGGTAGTTATTCTTTCTTGTAACTCACCTTAATCAGTGTGCATATATTTGAGAGCAATCTTTTCCATGGTTTTCCCTAATCAGCGGCCTTGAAACCACAATGTTAAGTCCATTTCCATATTTTCAATAATTTTTTTTTGGGAAATCTATACATGGATACAAAACAAACTTGTCCCCGACTCAAGAATCTACTGGCATAAAGCTCTAATATTTTAATGAATTGTGGTTTCATGGTATGTTATATGCTTATAGTGTCCTCGAAGCAATATTTGTAAAATATTGAAATATAAACAAGGAACACACAAATTTTTGACAAAATGCCTCGCATAAATATGACCTCAAGGTGCTCTATGATGGAGACGGTAATGATGGCCTTTTGAAGAAGATTTCCTAAGTAAACTTTCCCAAAGATCAAAACTTGCCCAAATTAATTTGAATATGGATTATAATTGTAATCTTAATCTACCTTTAAGCATGTTAAAGAGTTAGTGGACAATCACTTCTATTTCATTATTGAAGGGTTGGAGGTTTTTGCCACTAATTTAAAATTAGTTTGAATTTTTCTTTAGAGCAAAAATCATCACTAACTAAATAGTTGATTGAGAGTGACTAATGTTGTTGAAAATAAAGGCATAGTTGTAGATTGCTTAGTCATCTCCTATGAATGTCATTAAAATATTGTGAGGCTTATTCTTTCTTTTTTTCAGACTCAAGAAAATATTTAGAAGTGGAAAGTTTTATTGAAAGGTTAATGACCTCAAGAAAGAACATGTTTGTGTGAAATAAGACAGAAAATGTGGTTTTATTAAAAAGAAACCTCCCTGCCCTTAATATATTATGAAAGTATATCTTCCTATTGGTGTAACCATTTCACCTTATTGGGGTGCAATTGCTAGTAATATAAACACCAGATTGTGTCTTCACAAGCAGAAAAGTGACTATTTGTAAACAACATCGACATAATATTGCTGTGCTTAATTTGATAATATATATATTTTTAAAAAAAATTAAATTTTTTGTCACTTTTTCAACGAAAAAAGAATAGACATATCGACGAGAGTGCTATATAGTCGATGATTATTCCGATGATTTGTAGTCGCAATTTCGACGACTCTTCTGACCAACATTGGTCGCAGAGATAAATGATATAGCTGATAATTCTTCCAGGTTGAAGTGATTATTTTGATGTCGTGGCCGTTGACAATTCAACCACTCTAGACATCACAATTTCGATGATGATTTTATGTGTCGTATTATCGACAAAAAAACTTTGACAACTGTTATGGTCATTTGGCCGACCAATTGGCGTATAAAATCAACTAAACCTCATCGAAAAATAAGCTTAAATTTACTAGTGTGATAAGTTTTTCAAAAGTGGGGGGACATTGAAGTTGGAGCCTATAGTTCATCTCCATATTTAAGTTATTCATAAATATTTCCATTTTCTACTTTTCAGGGATGCTTCGTGGATATCTAGTGAAAAATGTTCTCCACCTTTAAAGAAACCCTAAGAAAGATTCACCATCTTGTTGTTTAGTGTCGCATAGGTTAAGCATGGTAATCTCATGTTCAATGTTTTAAGAATAATGGGTTATGAATTTGGAGGCTAATTCCTCGAATGTCTTTATCCCTTGTGAAAGTTTTGAGAACCATTCCATGGCTTGACCTCCTAAACTTCTTGGAAAAAGTCTCATTAGATAAGTTGTATCATGCATAAATTTGATGCTTAGAGCACAAAACTCTCTAAAGTGATCTTGTGGGTTTGATTTACCCATGTATTTATCATACTTAGGAAAGACTACATTTATTGGAAAAGGTACCATAACCAAGCTTTTTTCAAAAGGAAATGGACACAAGGCCTTGATATAAAATGACTTAGGTTCAGCTGCCTTCATTAGGTCAATTTGTGCTTGGAACATTTTCAATTGTTTACTCATCGCGCCCATTAGATTATCATCTTCCTTGTCTTTCTTAAGTTGACCAACGTCATAATCATGTGGAAGTTTCACCCCTGCTTAGGCTAAGTTTAGGATATTTTTTCCCTCTCTTTCTATTAGTTTGTCCATGACTTCAAGAAATTCAACATCTTGAGCCACCCTATTAGCTTTATCTTCAAGTGTTTCGCTAGGCCCTTGATTGGAATTATTAATATGATCATTGTTTCCTCCATGGAGATAATCATTAAATGTGGATTTCCTATCCATTGGATCAGTTCTCTTTTCAAAAATATTTGGGAGACTATCCCCTTGGTTGTGATTTATGAAAGAGCATTGAGATTCAAATTCGGGTACCTCTTTTGCAATGCGAGTGCCGTCTTCTTGTAAAGATAATTTGAGTTTATGAGAGCGTGTAGAAACCAGCATTCAACAAGGTTTGATTTCGAATGGTTTCCCCCAAACTTGGTAATTGTTTTCTTTTATGAAGAGATTAAAAGTATAAGATGAATTTTAAAATGGATATCTCTTACTTGTTGTATGTATTTTTCAAACAAAGCAATCACAAATATGCTTATTCTTTTTAACCCTCTACACAAAAAGTGTTTGAATTTGTAAGGACGTTATCACAGGTTTTTGCACAAAAAGACACTTCAAGCAATATACCTAGTTCACAATTTGGTTCATAAACATGGCTCTACAAGGTAGGCTTTTCTATTTTAACAAGGTATTTAATTATATTCCATTCAAAATGGATACTAAACTTTCATCCTCCAAAATTAAGAGGCTTGCCACCATCGGTATGTCAGAGTTTTGTGCAATTCCCTAGGACTACTCGAGGAAGTTCGAAAGCTTAATATTCTTTTGTCACACACCCCATTAAGGATGCATTCATTTTATTTTAGAGTGGGTTAGATTTTTGCAGAAAAAGAAAATGTATCCCACTTTGGGTTGTCCCTCTCACCGGCCTCGTTGAGGAAAATCTCAAGAGGCAAGCCCACTATGGATTTAGCATGTTCATATTGAAAGAAATAAAGTAGAATGAAGAGATAGGTTTTGGGAGTTTGATTCACCAAAAGGTGAAGAGAATATCCCTATCTATTTCTTGATTCCCAAACACTTTTAACAAGGTTCAATTTCCAAACCCACTAACTAATGGGAATCGAGTATTTCTACTCTTTTCCACAAACAAGGGGTTGTTCAAATTTAGTGTTTGATTTATTCCTTTATGCTATTTTAATTACTAGATGTTAACAAAAATCACAAGGCCACAATTTCAACAAAATTGACCAAGTTGAGGCTTACCTTCAATCGAAGCTAGCAAAGGTTAGGGGCATTTTTGATGAATCTTTCATTATTTATGCTCACCTAGTGGTGATTGTTCCTTCCTTTCACTTCTCCTCCAACAAGTTAGTCAACACAACCAAACAAAGTGAAGAAAAAAATAACAAATTGGAATCTAAGCCTTATTTATCAAATTTGGCACAAACCAATTAAGGCAAGTAAATCCAATTTAATGAGATGAATTTTAATTTTTAAGCTTCTACAACTCTCAAATAACTTTCGTATACCTCACTTTCTTGTTGTGAATTCTCCAAAACCAGCTTGATATGAGCAATATTCTCCTCCTTAATCTTTTTGGCCAAGGCCTTTCCCTCACTGTTAAATCTGGTCTCTATTTTTTTTATTTTTCTATGACCAGTCATCTTGCAGACACAAAGAAATCATTTTCTATATGTTAAATTATGTAAATTTTTAATTTAATTAAATGCGCAACAGAATCTATCAAATGCACTATTAAAAATATTGAAAGTGCTATTAAAAATATCAAATGCACTGCAGAAAAAGATTGAATGCACAGGAACATAAATTAAATGCGCTAATAAAATGAGCAAAGGTGTTAAAATAAATCCTTGAACGTGCTAGAGGATATATTGTACGCATTGGAGAGTCAAGACACACATGCTGAAAGAATCAAGGCAAGAAAAGAGAAAGATTAAACGTGCTAAAACTCTATGCAAATGCGCAACAATTTATTGTAGATGTGTTGTTTCAGGCCTTGTATGCATTGGGGAATGTGTTATACGCGCTAGAGAATTTGTCAAATGTGGTGAAAAACCTATAAATAGAGAACAAAAACAAGATTTGCAAGAACAAAAAAAATTACTTCTCCTAATTTATAAATTTATGAGGCCTAAGGCCCCATGGTGGGCACCATTTTGTGTGCTAAGGAAAGCACCTTCATAGGGTTAGTATCATCAATAAATCAAAATGTGAATTAAATAGCCACAAAAAGTAATCTAACTAAGAAAATTTAAAGATGATTGAGCACTCTATGGATCTCTAATTAGGGATGCTAATGATGAGCTCCTAGCAAGCTCTCACTAGTGACGGTCTTAATATGAGAAAATCAAATGATATGTAAGTTAAAAAAGTTAATTCCCAAAAGAAATACTAATTAGCTCTAGATTTTCCTTTTCTAAATCAAATTTGCAAGAGGTTTGATGCTTCATAAAATTTGTGGATGATTATTGCTTCAATTATGCCTTTCTTTTATAGATTTTGGCAAGGGTAGGGGGTGTAATTGATTTGATCATGGTTTGATGAGGGTTAAGTCCATGGTTCCACCTTTGGAGACCATTTAAATATTTTGTCCTCAAAGCTTGGGACAAGAGGACAAAATGGGTGGACAAGATGCTCTCTCCTTATGGGTGATGAAGATTCGATTTAAGCTTGATCCATGTGAGCTTGATCCTTCAATCCTATTGGTTGAGATATTTTCTCCCATTTGGTGGTAGAGGGAAAATAGGATTTTAATCAATTGAATTTAATTAATATCTTTAGCCATGTGTACCCCTTAAATGGGTTGATTTGATTTAAATGAACTATGTAATTAATTAGATTAATTACATAATTAATTGATTTATTTGATTTTGATTGATTTTATGGCTTTTGATTTTTAATTAAATTTGATTTATGACTTGATTGCAATTTTGATTTGATTCTAGCTTGATTTGATATAATTTCTTTGATTTTTTCCTTAGTTGCTCACTTGATTGATCTTGTCCAATTTCAGGTGATTAAAAATGGGAACCATATTGCTATGTTTGATAAACCATTCATAACCTTCAAATTCACCAACAACAATACAACAGAGAGAAGAGTAGATTGGGTGACTTCTTAAAGGGTCATGTTCATCTTCTCAAGTAGAGGTATATCATAGACGGTGTCAATGCCATCTTCATCATAATCATCATCATCATCATCATCATCATCATCATCAACACCAACAACACCAGTACCAAATGTGTCAATGATCAATGCATTCATACCATCATCTTCAAATGTGTTTTCTGTCACATGATCACCATCTTCCATGGGATCATGATCTTCAACTTCAATACTCACACCTCCATGTTCCTCTATATTCACACTGGGGAGATTGACCTATATAAAAATGATGATAATCAAACCCCCCTTCAATGTGATAATCAAACCTCCTTCCATGGTTCATATGTATATTAATTATGAAAACAATATAACAAACAACTTACCACTTGCAATATTTATGTCTCTATGAACACCTGGTGAGTCACTATTATGACTGCACCATTCAAACAATGCAATAACAACACCAGATGTTGTTGTTTCATCTGGTGTTGCTGTGACATCATTTCCAAATGATGCATCCACAACAGTCACACACCATCACTAATACATTTGGGGTGAAATTGCGACGGCCATTTGCGACGGCAGGCAAATGTCATGCGGTTTTGCCCTTTTTTTTTTCAAATATAGCCCGACATCGTCGCAATTTGCGACGACAATACATTTCTCACTGTCGCAATTGCGACGTTGTCAGGATATAAGCGCAAAATTAAAAAGGAACGTTGTCATGTGTGTTTTCAACAGCGCAGTAACCCTCCGCGAAATCACATCAGGATATAAGGGCAAACAAAATAAGAACGTTGTCATTTGTGTTTTCAACAGCGCCGTAACCCTCCGCGAAATCACATCGGGATATAAGGGCAAAAAAAACAAGAACGTTGTCATTTGTGTTTTCAACAGCGCCGTAACCCTCCGCGAAATCACAGCTACAATTTCTGAGTACGTTGGGTTTATTTTTCTTTTGTCATTATTATGTAATCTGGTATTCAGCTGTTAGAGAGCTAAAATACCCAGAAATGAGGACATATCTATGTTGAATTTATTGTTAGCGGCTTTGGTTATTGAGAAGTTTAATTTTATTTGTTCATCTTTCAAGCACAAATGTTTTGTGGACCGTAACGTCTTCATTGTTTCGGGTATGCAGTGAAACAGCCCTAACTTGCAATTGCGATGTTGTTGGGATATAAGGGCAAAAAAAAAAAGGAACGTTGTCATTTGTGTTTTCAACAGCACCGTAACCCTCCGCGAAATCACATCGGGATATAAGGGCAAAAAAAACAAGAACGTTGTCATTTGTGTTTTCAACAGCGCCGAGAGAGATTCCCTCCGCGAAATCACAGCTATAATTTCTGAGTACGTTGGGTTTATTTTTCTTTTGTCATTATTATGTAATCTGGTATTCAGCTGTTAGAGAGCTAAAATACCCAGAAATGAGGACATATCTGTGTTGAATTTATTGTTAGCGGCTTTGGTTATTTAGAAGTTTAATTTTATTTGTTCATCTTTCAAGCACAAACATTTTGTGGACTGTAATGTCTTCATTGTTTCGGGTATGCAATGAAACAGCCCTAACTTGTGACTACCTTCACGGTACTTGTGTACATTATCATGTTGTCTTTACAGTGACTGTCCTCATTGAAGTGGCAATTACACAAGGGACAGTCACTGTGAGATGTCCTCATTTGTGACAAGGACAGTCACACTTAGGACATCTCATAGTGATATTCCCTTGTGTAATTTCCACTTGAATGTATTGCTATTGAACCACATTAATGCTTTTCTTCTTCAACAAATGAGGACAGTCACTGTAAAGACAACATGATAATGTACACAATTACCAAAAATGATCTTGTTAATTGATGTAACACTTTGTCTTGCTCACTCCCTATCCTTCACTAGGGTCTCTTTAGGCCAATGTTTTGACTTGATAGGGTACTTAACTATCCCTACACTCTTTAGGTATCTCTACCCAAGATCCCACTCCTTCAACTAGTGCACACCAACAAGAAATACAACGAACTCTGCTCAATACCAATCTAGCTACTAGGACACTCCTAGTCTTGTCTTCACAAATTGAAACACATTCAACTAGAACTTTACTCCATGGAGAGGCTGGCCACTAGGACCTCTATTGGTTTCAATATTACTCCTTCACCTATACTTTTCATCAGTACTTCAATCCGGTTCATCAAACCATGCCAATTGCACCCAAAAATAGGCTGCTAGCAATTAGACCTTTGTCAAGCCTTTTTGTTTATATTAAGCCACCTAAAGGGCTTAGGATTCAGATGCCCTTTATTGAGAACTCCAAGATATCTAAGGTCTTCTCCTCCTAGATTTTTTGTACACCAACTGCTACAGCCATGCCTGAAAATAAGTATTTTGACACAACTTGGACAGTCTGACTAAGAGTTTGTTTTCTTAGCAGCCAAAGAAACTCACCCAATCTTCTAATTTGACTTGGGGCTTCTTTAGATGTGTGTCTACCTCTCCATGAGATTTTAGTTGAAGCAACCAATGCATTCAACTTGTTGTAATCTTCTTGTAATGATTTGTCATCCCTAACTGTGCTCAACTGACTCACCTAGGACATCATTGCAAACATAGAAAATGAGCTTCCCAGGGCCCCTCCTTCCAAACATATAGTACATGGAGTCTCCTCACCCATTCCAAGAGCCCGTACAAAATTGACAATGGAATGATGAGCTAAGACTCCATTTGTTCAACCTGCCTGGTTCAAACCAATGATAGGGTACTTAACAAAAGAATTAACAAACTAGTTGGAATGCTTCAAAACTCAAAAAAAAAACAACACAGAATAAAAAAACAACTTGTACTAACTTTTCCAATAGACACTGCGAGCTATCTAATCCATTAATCAACTGAAAACAAAGAAACAAAAAAACTCAAGAATTCACTAAAACCGTGTTACTCTACAAATCTTCTTAATTCCAAATGTTTTTCCACCCAACCTTTTGCACAGATCGATGGAGGCCTCTTATAGTTGATCTGATGCCTAATTCAATGGTTTCATATAGTTACATAACCATCTTACTCGAAAATGCTCCCTTGCACAAATGTTGTCAATGTTGTGAATGACAACATTGACAACTTGTTACAACCTTTGGGATTTTGGTTCAAAACTTATTGTTCAAACACCATAAGACCCTAACCATGACTTAGTTAGGCTATTTAGACCTCACATAGGCGACTTCTACACTTCTTTGCCCAATTTGACCCCTAAATGCTTCATTCCCACTTTTGCCACAATATTGGTAACTTGGGTACAAATTGGCACTTGCCTTCACAAAGGTCACACATGAGGACATCTCACAGTGATCGATTGTCCCTTGTGTAATTGCCACTTGAATGTATTGCTATTGAACCACATTAATGCTTTTCTTCTTCAACAAATGAGGACAGTCACTCTAAAGACAACATGATAATGTACACTCACTGTAAGGACAGTCACAAATGAGGACATCTCACAGTGACTATCCCTTGTGTAATTGCCACTTGAATGTATTGCTATTGAACCACATTAATGCTTTTCTTCTTCAACAAATGAGGACAGTCACTCTAAAGACAACATGATAATGTACACTCACTGTAAGGATAGTCACAAATGAGGACATCTCACAGTGACTGTCCCTTGTGTAATTGCTACTTGAATTACACAAGGGACAGTCATTGTGAGATGTCCTCATTTGTGACAAGGACAGTCACACATGAGGACATCTCACAGTGATTGTCCCTTGTGTAATTTCCACTTGAATGTATTGCTATTGAACCACATTAATGCTTTTCTTCTTCAACAAATGAGGACAGTCACTCTAAAGACAACATGATAATGTACACTCACTGTAAGGACAGTCACAAATGAGGACATCTCATAGTGACTGTCCCTTGTGTAATTTCCACTTGAATTACATAAGGGACAGTCATTGTGAGATGTCCTCATTTGTGACAAGGATAGTCACACATGAGGACATCTCACAGTGATTGTCCCTTGTGTAATTGTCACTTGAATGTATTGCTATTGAACCACATTAATGCTTTTCTTCTTCAACAAATGAGGACAGTCACTCTAAAGACAACATGATAATGTACACTCACTGTAAGGACAGTCACAAATGAGGACATCTCACAATGACTGTCCCTTGTGTAATTGCCGCTTGAATTACACAAGGGACAGTCATTGTGAGATGTCCTCATTTGTGACAAGGACAGTCACACATGAGGACATCTCACAGTGATTGTCTGTAATGTCCCCTTTTTGGCTAACTTGGAAAATAGGAACAATTACTCCACTTCTCAAACTTACTCTATCAGATACTTACAATTAAACTAAGTAATGGAGGTTACTTAAGATATCAACCGCTATTTCAGATTCAATCACAATATGTGTGCAAGATGATATTGATACCAATATGTTTAATAGCACTGTCGGATATAATGATATGAAATATGCTATGAATATGATGTTTCCTATCACTTATAGTGATAGTATAATGATGGTATGTCTGATATAAACAATATCGATATACAATCAATAAGTATTGCTTACAGCAATGTATTTGCTGTGTCTGATATGATGATGTAATTATGCAAATGTGTAATATCGCTATGAGTGATATGTTGCTATTTCAGATTCTGAATTATATGCTTGCAACTTCAAATATTGATGTTGTTTCTGACTATCGTTTCTATCTATGCAATCATGGTGTTGTCTCTGATCTGCAATGATAAACTTGAAACCAAACTGCCAAAGGTAGATGCTCTATTGAGTATATCCAAATATGGATAAGTAAATAAAGTTCTAATGATGCCTTGAGTGACTGACGAGAATGCATTCTTATATTGTCTTTAACAAATGAAGAGATGCTATGAATGAGACGTGTCTTGTTTCTTCCTCCATGTCCCTTTGTTAATCACACCTTTCCATAATCCGACAGTTCACATAATATTATTTCATTATTTTCTGATCATAGATAACTCCCAGATTGACTCAATATCAAATCTTTTTATGAAGGTAATCTTCCCTAATTGGTAGTGCAACCAGTAGTTAACATCCATTGTGTTTGTATTAGTTTGGTCTAACTATCATTAGTATTTAGTCAATCGATATTAACTCTTGCCTTATCCCATATTGTTATGATGATATCCAATCTTTCTACTCTGATATAAGTCGATATCATTTTCTGATAATTGTCCATTTATTGGTTGATTGCTGGTAATGGAGTTTGATCTTCAAATTGACTTCCATTCCTGTTAATACTTAAGGATACATTGTACTTATTATCCATGACTGATGCCTCATTCATCAATAGCTTGTGATATAATCATTGATGCTTTTGTGTTTCTACAAGATGTGGTTTATCTCAGACAATTGATAATCTTTCAATCCTTTAGTCGATATCCTCCTATGTGGTGTCTATTGATATAGATAGTAGAATTCAATCTAGTTTATGTTATTGTCATGATAACATAGGAAGTGATGGTGCATATTTGCTAGCGGGTCTTCATGTTTGATATTGCTTTATCGGATATGTCATTGTCTAAACTTGTGCAATTAATGATTATTTATAATATATGAATGGTTATCCTTCTTGCTTATCAATACATCTTCTGAAACACATAGCGACCTATCCCTTATTCATATCATGTTGATCTTGACTTCATAGTATTTGGTTCATTAATCATCCTCTCATGGTATCGATGTGTAATGACTAGTAATTGTTGTATCACTTCTTCATTCCTCATCGTGATAGATAATGCAGATGTTTAATGTAGATGTATATCGATTACAGATATTCGATATTGCTTTAAACGTTATTATTATTATTATTATTATTATTATTAATGTTATTGTTATTATTAAATATTATAATTAATGATGTTAGTAATATTAATAATATTATAATAAATATTATTATAGTGATAACATATTGTTTTATATTGAGAGGTTTATTAATATTATTTATATATTAAAATTATTATATCAATAATTGATTTAATATTATTACTTAATATATTATTATAATATAATATATATAATTTATTAATAATTATTTATTATTAATTTATATTATAATTATAATCATAATTATATTATTTATTAATATTTTAATATTATTTAATTAACATATTACTTATTATGCTAACTATATATTATTATTATCTTTTGATAATAATTATATATTATTGTTATATACCGTTAATAATAGATTATTATATATCATCTAATCATTTTATTATTATACTAAGTTCAATATGTCACGGCTCATGACATTGTCCCTTGTGTAATTGCCACTTGAATGTATTGCTATTGAACAACATTAATGCTTTTCTTCTTCAACAAATGAGGACAGTCACTCTAAAGACAACATGATAATGTACACTCATTGTAAGGACAGTCACAAATGAGGACATCTCACAGTGACTGTCCCTTGTGTAATTGCCACTTGAATTACACAAGGGACAGTCATTGTGAGATGTCCTCATTTGTGACAAGGACAGTCACACATGAGGACATCTCACAGTGATTGTCCCTTGTGTAATTGCCACTTGAATGTATTGCTATTCAACCACATTAATGCTTTTCTTCTTCAACAAATGAGGACAGTCACTCTAAAGACACCATGATAATGTACACTCACTGTAAGGACAGTCACAAATGAGGACATCTCATAGTGACTGTCCCTTGTGTAATTGCCACTTGAATGTATTGTTATTCAGCCACATTAATGCTTTTCTTCTTCAACAAATGAGGATAGTCACTCTAAGGACAACATGATAATGTACACTCACTGTAAGTGTACATTATCATGTTGTATTACAAATGGACCTTATGTTGGTTGGGATATAAGTGCAAAAAAAAAAAGGAACGTTGTCATTTGTGTTTTCAACAGCGCCGAGAGAGATTCCCTCCGCGAAATCAAGCGGGTTATCATTTGTGTTTTGAACAAAGCGGGTTATCATTTGTGTTTTGAACAGCACCGAGAGAGATTCCCTCCGCGAAATCAAGCGGGTTGTCATTTGTGTTTTCAACAGCGCCGAGAGAGATTCCCTCCGCAAAATCACAGCTACAATTTCTGAGTACGTTGGGTTTATTTTTCTTTTGTCATTATTATTTAATCTGGTATTCAGCTGTTAGAGAGCTAAAATACCCAGAAATGAGGACATATCTGTGTTGAATTTATTGTTAGTGGCTTTGGTTATTTAGAATGCTTCCCCACAATACTTAATTACACAAGGGACAGTCACTGTGAGATGTCCTCATTTGTGACAAGGACAGTCACACATGAGGACATCTCACAGTGACTGTCCCTTGTGTAATTGCCACTTGAATGTATTGCTATTCAACCACATTTATGGGCCCGTTTGGACCATGACACACAGTAGCATCTACAGAGAAGAATATCCCAGGTGTAACAAGTTGTAAGAATATACCAACAGTTCTAAGAAGTTCCCTAGCACGTAGTAGCATCTACAGAGAAGAATATACAACATGAGGGCAGCCACTGTAAAGACAACATGATAATGTACACTCATTGTATGTGTACATTATCATGTTGTCTTTATAGTGACTGACCTCATTCAAGTGGCAATTACACAAGGGACAGTCACTGTGAGATGTCCTCATTTGTGACAAGGACAGTCACACATGAGGATATCTCACAGTGACTGTCCCTTGTGTAAGCCACTTGAATGTATTGCTATTCAACCACATTTATGGGCCCGTTTGGACCACGACACACAGTAGCATCTACAGAGAAGAATATCCCAGGTGTAACAAGTTGTAAGAATATACCAACAGTTCTAAGAAGTTCCCTAGCACATAGTAGCATCTTCTAATTGTCTATACCACTTCACAAGGTATTGTTTGCACACATTGTTTTTGGTTCTTTTGATGACCCTTGTTTTGAAATTGCTATTAGGCCTTGTAGCTTATATGTTTTGATTGCTGGAGAGCTTCTAAAGCTAAGCAAGAAGACCATTGCACGAGTTATAGCCGCGCGCTCAGGTTTGAAAATTGTATATTTTTTAATCTAATGTATATTTTAACTAGACTTTTAGCTTATTTTTGCTGTATATTTTAATCTAAAGGGAATCATGGATGTGAACTTGAAAGAATTTTGTACTTAGTTCTTATGGAGAGAATAGTAGTAGTTTACGGTCTAATATCAAATAGAGTTTTCCAATTACAGAAAGTTAATGAATTCTAATAGCTTATATGTTTTGATTGCTGGAGAGCTTCTAGAGCTAAGCAAGAAGACCATTGCACGAGTTATAGCCACGCGCTCAGGTTTGAAAATTGTATATATTTTAATCTAATGTTTATTTTAATCCTTTTGCCATGTCATGTAATATGTCTTGCCTTGTAGCTTATATGTTTTGAAATTGCTGTTAGGCCTTGTAGCTTATATGTTTTGATTGCTAGAGAGCTTCTAGAGCTAAGCAAGAAGACCATTGCACTAGTTGTAGCCGCGCGCTCAGGCATGAAAATTGTATATTTTTTAATCTAATGTATATTTTAACTAGACTTTTAAAATATTAAAGGATTTAACTAGGTCTAAGAAGATTTGTGTACTTTTGACAATTTTGCTTAGTCACTGAAAGTTGTAGACCGAAGTTTTCATAGCCCAATTTTTGCTTCCTACGAAGAACGATCATGTCAGATAATATAAGTGAAGAACAAAATAGGGAGACAATCGCTAGATTGTGGTCTAACTTGAAAAGAAAAGGTGATGGAAAATGTTATTGTCCCTGCAAAATTTGTAAGGGCTTAAACCGTAGAAGATTGCTAATCAAAACAGTTAAGAGACATTCTAGGGAGAATGGTCACATTGAAGGGGGGCATGACTATCATCCACTGGTAAGTTGTTCATTATATCATTTTAACAATTTATATACATATGAAATCACTTGATGATGAGTTGAAGATCATGGTTTATTTATGTTAATCAATTTTATATAGGTTGATCTCCCCAGGGAAGTACATGATATGGAGGAACATGGGGGTGCGAATATCCAAGGTGAAGATAATGATCCCATGGAAGATGACGATCATGCACCAGAAAACACAATTGAAGATGATGGTATAAATACATTGATCCATGACACATTTAGTCCAAGCGGATCTGATCATGATGATGATGATAGCCTTGATGTACCTCTACTTGAGAAGGCATACGAGCCCCTATACAAAGACTCCCAAACAACTCTTCTCTCTGCTGTATTGTTGTTGTTGAACTTGAAGGTTATGAATGGTTTATCCAACATAACAATGTCACGTATGTTAAGGTATGTCATATATGTCTTTATAGTTAACAAAGGGTGAATAATGTACCACTAATATTGTTTATATTAACAACTTATATTTTTTGCTGTAGATTGATAGGCGAGTTTTTGTTACCACCATCAAATATTCTACCTCACTCATATCGAGAATTATCTGCTATTATGAAAGATATTGGAATGGAGTATCAAGCAATACATGCTTGTCCCAATGATCATATTATATATTATAAAGAACATGAATTTGCAACACAATGCCCTGTATGTCATACGAGTAGATATCGAACAGATCGAATAACAAAAAAGGTGCCTCACAAGGTTCTTCGTTACATCCCCATTATTCCACGGATGCGACAATTATTCAGGTGTACTAGCTTGGCACAATTTATGGATTACCATGCACACAATAGAAGTCGAGATGACATTATTCGAATCCCTGCGGATGGTTCGGCATTTATGCACATAGAGGAAAAGTGGCAACACTTCAAAGAAGAACCTCGTAATCTCAGGCTTTCATTGGCAGCGGATGGTGTCAATCCATTTGGAGAGATGAGATCTGTTTGCTCGGTGTGGCCTGTTTTTGTTATCAACAATAACATTCCTCCGTGGATGTCAATAAAGAGGGAGCACATTATGTTGGCAATGATTGTTCCAGGTATTTTATCATTTGATAGTTATTAATTTACATGTACTTACAAATCTTACAGTAAAATGGTCACAATAATTATGTAATGTTACTGTTCATTCAAGTAGGTAAATATCAAGTTAAAGATATGAATGTATATATTGAGCCTCTTATTGACGAGTTGGTGGAGTTATGGAACGGTGTCACTATGTATGACGTGTCTAGACCAATAGGACAAAGACAATTTCAATTCCATGCAATACTTGTATGGACAATACATGATGCCCCAGGGCTAACACATTTTTGTGGTATGTTATAGTGAATTCAAGTTGCGCATGATAATTCTAATTATAAAAATCAACATATTTAATAATCCAATTATATCATTATCTTGTAGGTCTTCAAACAAAGGGAAAATTTGCATGTCCAGTTTGTGGTCCAAAGATGAAATCTCGTCATTCAAAAAGTTTAGGAAAGCATGTGTTTGATGAGTACAGACACTTCCTCCACAGGAATCATAAGTATCGAAGTATGGAAAAACATCTTTTCAATGGGAAAGAAGAGACTACATCAAAGCCACGAAGAATGACACCTCACCTATGGAAGTTGGAATATAATAGAATTAATCATCGAGGTAATGTCGTTCCACTTAATGGTTTATGTTTGTAATTTATATATTTCTATTGTGATTTTTGTTTACTAATTATGTAATTGATGATTGTGAAGGTCGTCAAGGCACTACTGACAACCTTCCAAAGGGACTAAAAAGCTATCCCAGACAATTTAGTAGGTTGCCCTACTACGAGGACCTACAAATTGTGCATTTGTTTGATCTTATGCATGTTGGAAAGAATATAACAGAGACATTGTGGAAAATACTGGATGGAAGGCGTGACAAAGAAAAAATTGTCAAAATTTGTAATGACATTCATGAATCCAATCATGCACTGAAGAATTTCATTCACTCAAATAGCAATAGAGATCAGATTAATATAAGTGCCCTTCCTTGGTTATTAACGGAGCAGCAAAGTGATGCCATAAAAGAAGTCATACGAAAAATTCGATTTCCCACAAGATTTGCTGGGAACATAAGCAATCTCATATCAAAGAAAAGTGAATTTGGGCCAGGGCTCAAAACGCATGATTGGCATACTTTCATCAAGGTAAGTTATGTTCTTCTGTATTTACAATATATTCATAAACTACGTGTACTATTCATTATGTTATGTTAGAAAATAATGAAATGATTGGTTTATAATTACTGCAGTACGTGCTACCTCTATCTCTCCCAGAGCACTTCAACAATAACATCAAACAAGTGATATATGATCTTGGAAAATACATGAGGTAAGCAGTAATATCTGTTCAATTTGTTGTATATATTTATTATATTCGCGATTTGTTTTTCTTGCTATGTAATCTATTGTATATTATTTTGTAAAGTCTCGTATTTATATATTTTTTGTGACTTGAATCTCTTAATGTAGGTGGTTGTCATCTAAAGAAATCCATAAAGAAGATATAAACTATTGGAAGAGAAGAATTCCTCATTTATTGTGTGAAATGCAAAAGTGTCTACCTCCAACTTTTTTCAATGCACAAGAACACTACCTCATACACCAAGTTGAGGAGATTGAATTGTGTGGACCTGCACACACTAGGTCAATGTGGATTGTTGAGAGGCACTTGAAATCTTTGAAGGCTTTGGTTTGACAAAGAGCACATCCTGAGGGTTCTATGGTAGAGGGATACATGGTATACCAGACTATGGTGTACATTACTGAATATCTTCCTAAGTTTGCTTCAAATATCCATGTAGATCGCATTTGGGATCTCGACCCTTTTAAAAAATTCAAAGGGGAGTACTTGATGGGGAAAGGTAGATTGAGGAAAGTGACAGGTAATAAATTATAAGATGTTATTGTAATAAATTATTTCTTAATCTTCAAAATAAATCGGTTGTAAGTCATCTATTTTGTTTTTGTACAGTTGCTCGAGAGTGGGATGCACTACATTTGTATATTGCAAACAATCTTGATTGGATGACGGTATGGATTGAACGATGTCAACATTCTGGTCACACATTAACATGGGAAGGTGTATCTTCATTGGTTAAAGAAGCTCATCGTAATGGAGATTCTAATGTTACGCAAAGGGAAATAGATTTAGCATATGGTTTAAGAGATTTCCAGGTACGTACAAAATTATTAATCACCCGTATGTTTATCAACTCACGATATAATAATTTTGACATGTTTCACATATTATTGCAGGTTAAACACCACAAGGGTATGTTCTGTAATGGTCAAAAATTTCGCGTCAAAGTGTTGGATGACACGAAGAAAACTTGTGATTCTGGAATAACTGCAGTCTTTCAAGTGACTAATATTTCATCTAGAAATGACTTAGATCCTCAAGAGTCTAAAAATCAATACTATGGCATTTTGGATGATATACTTGAGTGCGACTTTAGTTCCTTCAAATTAGTACTCTTCGTTGTCAAATGGTACAGGCTACGACTTAATCCAAATGATCCTAATAGAACTGTTATTGAACATGATAATGGATTTACAATGGTTAATACAAGGTCGTTTGAGCCAGTTGGGGATGAGCCCTATGTTCTTCCAAGCCAATGTGAGCAGGTATTTTACTCAGAGGTTTCACATAAACCGGGTTGGTCATTTGTTGTTAGACATGAACCGAGAGGAAGGCCGATAAAGTATAATGCGATGGAAGAAGAAGATACCGAAGAAGTAGAAGATGATGTAGATGATGATCACGATCGACAATTATTGGATGATGTTCCTGAGACAAATTTTCATGAAGAAGAAGAAGAAGATGATGCTGCTACTGATGATGATGATGAAGATGATGTTGATGTTGATGATGATGATGTTGATGATGACGACAACGACGACAACGACGACGATGAGGACGATGATGATGACGACGATGATGAGGATGATGATGATGATGATGATGATGAGGATGATGATGATGAAATTTAAAGGTATGCCATCAATCCTTAATGTATTTAATATTCATTTCTTGATAGAAATATATTTGTCTTAAATGGTTACATAGTTTATTCATTATCTATTTAAAAGCTATAAGTGTTATAATGTGTACGTTTTAATGTTTTTAATTTTTATGTGATGCTTATGATGGATGTGATTATGATTATGATGTGATTATGCTCACGATAATTGAATTACATTTGCAGGAAATTGAACCCCTTTCAAGAGCATCCCGCACAGTCTCATGGATCGACAGGTATAAGTCAATACACCTTATAGAAAGTCTATTTAATACACTTATCAATAGTAAGATTGATGTCTTCTAAGATCTCTCCCATTTGCAGGTACCAGCAAATAGGTATTTGTCAGAAGTGTCTTCCTCGAGTGAGGGAAATATAGGAATAGAAGAGGAAAGTGAGACATGCAGTTTATCTAGAATAGGGAGATTAACTAGAGGTCAAAGGACTAGAAGGAAATTCAATAAACACATGAAATTTTTCCTTGCTCAAGGGGGGTCATGTTCTTATGATGATGAGACGAAAGGCGACATTGAGGTGCCCTTGAGGTACCAACATCTACAGAAACATTGGGTACCCAAGGAACTTCCTCCAATAAACACTGATTTTTGTGTTAATGAGAGGATATATCGCATAGCACCATCATCATTACATGGTTTGGGCCTATTTTCTATGGATGGCATAAAGGTGTCTTACAACAAAGTTTCTGAATTGATGGAGTATGTTGGACCATGTTACGATTACAAAAGTTGGATGCATATTGTTCAATATAAAAAAAGTATGCGTAGGTATGCACTCTCGGAAAATTATATACAACAGCAAGACAATAATCAAAGTAAAAGTGTGGCTATATACATTGATGGAAGGCCAAAAGCAACAGGGAATATTTTGGGTTTTATAAATAGTACACGACCTGGGTCAACTATAAAGCAACCCGATTGCATATTTGAGGCGCGCGAGGGAAATCGTGTATTCATCTGTGCGATAAAATCAATACGTGCAGGGGAAGAGCTGCTTATTGATTACAATTTGAACCGCATAGATACAAACGAGGCTACTATCATGGGGGTGGTACATACTATTAAACCAACTTCTAATCAATGACTCCAACATACCATTTAGTTATTAAATTTTTGGCTAACATTTTTATACTTGATCTTTGACATAGGGGCACAATATGGAGCAACCGCCCGAAGGTGATGGTGACGATATTCCTAGCTCATCTACACATGAGCAGGTAAAACTCATTGTAATTGTGCAAACTAGATAGAAGCAAAATGTTATTTTTTTTAATGTTATTTTCTTCATTGTTTTGGAGTAATTTTGATAATACTAATACTATTGTTGTCACAGAGGGCCGGTGGTCGGAGAGAGGGAAAGCAACCTGTAGTCCCTCAGGAGTCCCCCCTTGTGGACCCTTTTTTTATTGATTTAGCAGAGACCGATGACCCGATCGGTTCCATTAAAAAGCTGCTAAAGAAAATTGGGAAAGAACTTCTACGTTTGGTATCCATGCATCCTCAGACTCAGGAAATAAAAGACAGGGCAGCTGAGTTGTTGCGCACTTCTGAAAACTTTAAAGTAAGTATTAATAAAATTTTTAATTATTACAAGAGTTCAATAATGGTTTTTATGTTATGCTCTTTTATGACATTAATTAAAATATGGATGCATTGTCTTTACAGAGTTATTTGCGTAATTTTGAACCCCATTCCCATGATGAGGCCGGTATTGCAAGTGGTTCAGGTAGATCACATGTTCCATTCCCCACTTGTGTTTTCCACTGAATATATATAGGAATGATCATAATCATTGACAATACATGCTCGAACAATCTTTTTTTTTAATGTTCTAACAATCTTGTCCATGCTAGTCCACGCGTTCTATATTTATGCATGCTCTAACAATTTTATTCTTCAGCTCCTTTCCATGATGATATGACAACGCCGCCTCCATCCAGGACAGCCACAAATGTCTTGCCGACTGCCATGTCAACAACACACAGCCTAAATGCACCAACTGTTGCACCATCTACTGGTACACAAATCCCTCTTTTTCTCTCTTTTGTTATGTGTTTAAGTGTTATGTGTTTACGATGTAGATCCCTTGATTGTGTTTGTGCCATGGGTGCTCTGCACCAATTTATTTCCCTTGAAGTATTATTTCTTGGAGGCATTTGATAATGGTTTTCATTTTTTGCAATAGGAGATGCAACAAGTCCCGATGCAACATCATTTCCTGGATGTTCCCGTGTTCCTAGTACGGGAACGGTGAAGGATTGCGTATTGATCATCAGCGACGATGAAGGCGTTCCCTTAAAAGTATCCAAACTTCCAGGTACTTTAAAGTTATTATTATTCTATAGTGATATAATAGTAATTTAGTTTTTGATCACTCTTCATCGACTAATGATCCCATGATTATTTTGTAGGGAATGATATTTTTTGGCAAAAACTTGGTGACGAGTGTTTGCGGATATTCAGGCCCACCATACGTACATGGTGGAACATCATATCCTAACTAAAACCCCAAACCACTATTTTGATTTCATATCATTGTTAGAATAGTTTTCCTTTTCATCAATTTCTTGAACTATATTAAAGGTAGCTTCTCTTCATTTATGAGTCTAACATGTTTTTTTTTACTTAAAAGGTGGAATAACCAAGATAAAAAGTTGAAGGATGATCTTGTACATAGTATGACCCAGCTTTTTGGACCTCGTGCATTCGAGAGAAACAAGCTCCTTGAAAGAGCTGGTTTATGTTTGAAGTATATTAGGGACCAGTACAGGAAATATTTAGAGGTTAACCCAAGGCACGAGCGTCCGCCCTGTGTTCTTGAGGCTGAGTGGCAGGGTTTGATTTTGGATGGAAAGTATAAAGCCGACATGAAAAAAGGAATTACGCCAGTAGAGAGTAGAGCAAGGTATGTGATACTTTTGAGAATGTAATTATGTACTAATTAACCTCTAAATTTTTCCTATACTGGTCTCTAACATATTTCAAACTTTTCATAGATTGCCTGACACATCAAAGGCAACAAAGGCAAGATTAGAAAAGCACGGGACACACAAGCTCGGCTCTGGTGGTTTTTCCAAACTTCAAGCACGAGTTGTAAGTATTAGTAAATGAAAACTTGTATCAATTTTTTTATATATTGCAAGGAAATTTTTTTTGATCAAACAATGCAAGTAAAATTCACCATACCAAGAAAAAATGTAGGGGTCAGAGTTCAATAGATGCCTCACAGAAGAGGACAAGAGAATTGGCTTCCAACAAGGCTATAGAGCCGTGGCTGAATGGCTACGAGCTGAAATCAGTGTGCAAGGTTCAAATAATGATGCATCTGAGCCACAGGTAAATAAGCTAAATGAAATTTATTTCAAATTGAATACTTTACCAATTAGTCTATTTGATGTTAAGTTCTAATATAAAGTGAGTATATCTATTTTAAGAAAGCAATGATAACAATGTGTAGGATATTGGAATGCAGCCTGACAATCCTTCTACACAATCTATGCATAATGAAGGTTCGCATGATGTGCATCCTAGTGGTGGAGGTATACATTTGCTATTAAAATTTTTATATGTAATTACAATTGGTGTTTGGATTAATGTAACATTTTGTATAGCAACTGTAGAGGATCGAGGGGTCGGTGCTCATGAGCATGTTGAGGTTGAGTCTAGACAAAATGATGTGGCCAGATCAGGTAATTAAAGAGCGCCACAGTTATGTTCTTTAAAATAATTAAATACTTGTAACAATTATAATTAAATATTTTAAATTTAACTCTTTTATTTGTTATTGTAGAGGACCCCCCTTTGCAGCAGCATAGGAATTTGAGATCATCAAGAACAAAGAACAAAACAACTGATGAGGGGGGTATTGATGATAACACTGATGCTCCTCTTAGAGCTTACATAGAAAAAAAAATTAGAAAGAGAAAAAAGAAATGATTGTCATCTAAATACCTTAATTGATAATGACTGAATTTTATGTCTCAATGAATTTAATTATGTGCTAATGAATGTTCATGAATTATGTGTTTATTTTCATATTGATGAATGTTGTGTGTTAACGAATCTAATGTGTTAATGAATCTTATCATGTGATATTGATTGAATGTTACATTTTATTAATAATTGAAAGAATGAATGAATGTTAGATGTTAACGGGGAATGTAGAGTGATGTTAGGGGGAGGGGGGTGGGGCCAAATGAGCTTCCACCTTCACGTGGTTGGCCCTGTTTAGTAGAGAATATTAAACTATATTCTCGAAACAAAGTGAAGCTCAATAAGATACTAAATGAGTCAAAATGGTTATCAAGGTCCTCTATCCATAAGATACTTGTAGTCAAAATGGTTATCTAGGTCCTCTATCCATTCCATAAGTTCTTCACCATTCAAACTTCCTCCATAACAAGGAATGTGCTCTAGGTTAGTCATGAAGCCTAGTATGGACTCTCTGTCAGATAGAGCCACTATTTCAGAGCCTTTTCTGTGCATTTCCTTCAAGCACTGTACAGTGTACGGATGTGAAAGGGAGGGCAGACCAGTGTGGAAGTTAGAGTATTTATATCTTATGCTTTGAGAGTTTATTTGGTAGATTCAAGACACCTTATATCAAAGTTATTCCTTTTTCTTATCTGTTGTTCTGTCAAACCCTCATTTTTTGGGTTATTGCATTCAAATGGCCTTAACTTGCAAATAAACCATAGGATATCCTCTGTTCTTTGTAAAATGCAAGTTAAGGGGGTTTATTTTCATATTTTAAAAGCTTTGGAATAGGATACTAAGCCAGAGAATTTCAAGAGCAAGCCCTAGGTCAAGAATCTCAATGTTCTTGACTAGGAGTTGATGGATTATGCAAGATCAGAGGGTAGCGGCAAGTAAAGGACCTCAAATCTTGTTGAATCTAGATCTTTAGAGCATGGTGGACATCTTCAAACTCTGATCTTGGTTTCATGCACCCATTTTCAATGCCTTGTTTTGGAACCCACACCCAAAGGCATGCATTAGGTCTGCGGACTCAATAAGGACATTGATATGCTGGAGTGGAGTCAAGGTCTGGGAGTTGGAGGATTGTTAGAACATCAAAAAGGGTACTCAAAAAACATATAAGTTCATAAGGTCCTTTGTCAAATTGAAGATTTATTGCTGCAGAACAGGTTTTGGAGACCTACTAGAGTCACTAGGTCTATTTGGACCCGTTTGGACCACGACACACAGTAGCATCTACAGAGAAGAAGTTTGGTATGCAATGGTCTTGAAACCTCCTGAGAAATTCTTGGTATGCATTTGTGTGGTGCAAAAGCTTCGTTGAAAGAGAAAAAGAAGAAAAGAATAGAAATGATTTTTTTTCTTTTTATGTCATATACTGTAACCAGCTACTTATAACTTGCAAAAATTATTATAACCATTTGAAATTGAAACTTAGTTTAATGTGAAACTGAGAACTGCTTTATTAGAGCTTTCTATGATTTAGATTCAGACATCAAGAACATTGTTTGCCTAATATTGTGATTAATGTTTATTTATTAATATCTCATACTGACAAACAATTGATAATTGTAGGGAAAACGTCATTGGGGGTCTTTGAGGATCCACCAGAAGCCAAGGAGAAAATGTATTCAAATGCTAAAGATGGTGTAACAGTCCTTACAGCTGTTGAACCTTGCTGTGTAGATCATCTCCGATTCTCCAAGTTCAACAGTACTGTGGTATTCCTTTGGATACTTCTAATGGTAAATTTCAGACATCAAGTTCTTTTCGTATGAAACTACTACATTTGTAATCTGTAGTTTTAAACTTTTAGTTTATAAATGTTCATCAGCTTTAGTTCGTATGCTGCCATTTCAAGTATGATTAATGAAGTTACCTTTATCACAGGATGAAAGTGAGTAGTCAGCATACTGGTACGGAGCTGGCAGCATTGATACGGTGACTAGGGCATCGTTTAATGGTGGTATTGTGTTTTCCCGTATTTAGGGCATCGGCCTTTTGAAGCATTGCCTTCATCTTTCTTAAGTCTGAGTTTTAAGTTTGTTTATCTCTCTCGGCGCTGTTGAAAATACAAATGACAACGTTCTTGTTTGTTTTGCCCTTATATCCCGATGTGATTTCGCGGAGGGTTACGGCGCTGTTGAAAACACAAATGAAAACACAAATCCCTTGTGTAATTGCCACTTGAAGGAGGACAGTCACTGTAAAGACAACATGATAATGTACACTTACAGCCCGTGTACATTATCATTGTGTCTTTAGAGTGACTATCCTCATTTATTGAAGAAGAAAAGCATTAATGTGGCTGAATAGCAATACATTCAAGTGGCAATCACACAAGGGACAGTCACTGTGAGATGTCCTCATTTGTGACTATCCTTACAGTGAGTGTACATTATCATGTTGTCTTTAGAGTGACTGTCCTCATTTTTTGAAGAAGAAAAGCATTAATGTGGTTCAATAGCAATACATTCAAGTGGCAATTACACAAGGGACAATCGATCATTGTGAGATGTCCTCATGTGTGACTATCCTTGTCACAAATGAGGACATCTCACAATGACTGTCCCTTGTGTAATTCAAGTGGCAATTACACAAGGGACAGTCACTTTGAGATGTCCTCATTTGTGACTGTCCTTACAATGAGTGTACATTATCATGTTGTCTTTAGAGTGACTGTCCTCATTTGTTGAAGAAGAAAAGCATTAATGTGGTTCAATAGCAATACATTCAAGTGGCAATTACACAAGGGACAATCGATCACTGTGAGATGTCCTCATGTGTGACTATCCTTGTCACAAATGAGGACATCTCACAATGACTGTCCCTTCTGTAATTGCCACTTGAATGAGGACAGTCACTGTAAAGACAACATGATAATGTACACATACAATGAGTGTACATTATCATGTTGTCTTTACAGTGGCTGCCCTCATGTTGTATATTCTTCTCTGTAGATGCTACTATGTGCTAGGGAACTTCTTAGAACTGTTGGTATATTCTTACAACTTGTTACACCTGGGATATTCTTCTCTGTAGATGCTATTGTGTGCCATGGTCCAAACAGGCCCATAAATGTGGTTGAATAGCAATACATTCAAGTGGAAATTACACAAGGGACAGTCACTGTGAGATGTCCTCATGTGTGACTGTCCTTGTCACAAATGAGGACATCTCACAGTGACTGTCCCTTGTGTAATTGCCACTTGAAGGAAAAAAGCATTAATGTGGTTCAATAGCAATGTATTCAAGCAGCAATTACACAAGGGATAATCACTCTGAGATTTCCTCATTTGTGACTATCCTTACAGTGAGTGTACATTATCATGTTGTCTTTACAGTGACTGTCCTCATTTGTTGAAGGAAAAAAGCATTAATGTGGTTCAATAGTGATGTAGAGTAGTCAGGGCTTTTAGAATATACAAATATACATCCTTAACTCTCATTCCACCAAGGAAGAAGGAATTCCAATGGTTGAAACGTGAGTTAAGGTCTTTACATCAGTCAAACCCTGAAAATGAGGGTTTGTAAACAATGCACAGAAAATTTGAAATAACTTAGATATAAAACAAAGAGAATCAATCAAACCAACTTCCAAAGCATTAGATGTCACTATTACAACTTCCAGGCAAATTTTATCATCCAACCACCATCTGTACAGCCGTACAGAGTTCATTTTTCACCAGAAATGCACTAAAATAGGGTTATTTTTATTTTTTATGAAAGCAAAATGATTACAATACTGGTTCTCTGTCTGTCTTCGACCATTTGAAGCCTAAAATAGGCTCTCCAAATGTTGGTTCAACCATCTAGGTGGTTAGAACAGTTTATCCAACAAATGTCAACTTTGCTAAGCAACTTTTAAAGTTGCATTACAACTTTGCAAACAACTTTTCCGAGAAGGTTAAAAATGTGTTGTGAAACTTTAGGAACCTTATTAAAGTTATTTTGGACCTTCAAACTTCTTAACAACATCTAAAAGACACCTAATAAACACTTACTATGCTCATTTCATCCAAGGACTCAAAAGATGCCCAAGGTTTATAAGTCACCAAGGGGTCTTGTGTCCAACAAGTGGATGTTTATAAGGAGATAAAATCAATCCTTAGTATTTATTACAAACCAAGAAAACATCTAAAACTCCTATTCTAATTTATTGTCATTCAAAAAGACTCTGATTTGTCATTCAAAAAGACTCTGATTTGTCAATCAAAAGGACCTTTCACCAGTCAATCCTTCAAAGCTCCAAGGTGAAAATCTTATGTTCCAATTGATAGGATTTGACTCCTTGGCTTCATGGCAACTTCCTTCAATCATGGTGTCTTTGGCTTGCATTAGGGATGCCCCTGCATCAAATAGCAATGCATTCAAGTGGCAATTACACAAGGGACAGTACATGCCCATTAAAGTTGGTGTTTTGTTATCCAGCATGACAATGGAGACAACATACTCTGTGTCAATTTTACTGATCAAATTTCCCTCCGCCAGGCAAAGCAACAATCTGGGTATGATAAGGTGAAATTTTGTAGTCCTTTTGGGTATGATAACAGTTCCAGTTTCCAATAAGATGGTTCATTTTTATAATCTAGCTTCAATTTCTCTTGTGAAAATCTTTTTTTCATTTTATGGGTGGTAAAATATAATTATTATGCTAGAGGTGTGTACTTATGGATGATAATGAAACAAAATGATAAGATTTAAGACTCTTGTTTTTTTTTTAAATAGCAATTTAAGTTTCCTTCTATTATAAATTACTATTTTTCTATTTTTTAATGTATCTTTCCAAATCTTTTATATCAATTTTATTTATGAAATATAAATATATTAATAATGTTTTAGTGTTTTTAGGATTAGTTTATATCAATTCTATGTATCATCATTCGTCATTCAATTGTCAGTATTATTAATTTAGACTGTGCAATTGTAGAACTACTCGAATATGGGTTGGATGGATACTCAAGCAGGGGAACCCTCCTCAAATATCTCAAGCAGTGAACTTGGAAAAATGTGTCCTGAAGGAACCCTTTCCATCAGAGAGATAAAAGTACAAACAAGTAAAAGAAGCAGGCTCTGCAAATATGTTTTTGAGAAGAAAAATGATAGATTATTCGAGTATGGTTCATGAGGTATATCTAAAAAGACATTTTTTTTCTTATTATAATAAAAGAGGAAGTTGTGAATGTCAAAGTTGACTGAAACAAAAATTATTTTCATCAAATTTTGTTAGGCTTGCTTTTGCGAATAGTTTCTTACAATATTGCTATTAAGATTTTTATTGTGTAGTTTTTAGATTAGGTTTATAAAATTATATTTCATGAGTAGTGATTCATATTAATCAATTAACGATACTTTTGGAAGGTATTTTCAATGTGTCAAATTTTGATATTTTTACAAGAATTAGATTGTGTAATTTTTTTAATTAAAGTCATTGACTCATATTTCATAAATAATAGTTCTCATGAATCCATCTCTTATAAGATTGAATAGTCTATTTAGGAAGTATTTCTGATAGTATGTCAAATTATGATATTACTATTACCATTAGATTGCATGGCTTTGAAGTCAACCTCGTTGACCCATATTCTTCTCTATAGATGCTACTATGTGCTAGGGAACTTCTTAGAACTGTTGGTATATTCTTACAACTTGTTACACCTAGGATATTCTTCTCTGTCGATGCAACTATGTGCCGCGGTCCAAACGGGCCCATAAATGTGGTTGAATAGCAATACATTCAAGTGGCAATTACACAAGGGACAGTCACTGTGAGATGTCCTCATGTGTGACTGTCCTTGTCACAAATGAGGACATCTCACAGCGACTATCCCTTGTGTAATTTCCACTTGAATGAGGACAGTCACTGTAAAGACAACATGATAATGTACACATACAATGAGTGTACATTATCATGTTGTCTTTACAGTGGCTGCCCTCATGTTGTATATTCTTCTCTGTAGATGCTACTATGTGCTAGGGAAATTCTTAGAACTGTTGGTGTATTCTTACAACTTGTTACACCTGGGATATTCTTCTCTGTAGATGCTACTGTGTGCTGGGGTCCAAATGGGCCCATAAATGTGGTTGAATAGAAATACATTCAAGTGGCAATTACACAAGGGACAGTCACTGTGAGATGTCCTCATGTGTGACTGTCCTTGTCACAAATGAGGACATCTCACAGTGACTGTCCCTTGTGTAATTGCCACTCGAATGAGGACAGTCACTGTAAAGACAACATGATAATGTACACAAGTACCGTGAAGGTAGTTGCAAGTTACGGCTGTTTCATTGCATACCCGAAACAATGAAGATGTTACGGTCCACAAAACGTTTGTGCTTGAAAGATGAACAAATAAAATTAAACTTCTAAATAACCAAAGCCGCTAACAATAAATTCAACACAGATATGTCCTCATTTCTGGGTATTTTAGCTCTGTAACAGCTGAATACCAGATTACATAATAATGACAAAAGAAAAATAAACCCAACGTACTCAGAAATTGTAGCTGTGATTTCACGGAGGGAATCTCTCTCGGCACTATTGAAAATACAAATGACAATGTTTCTCTACATTATCATGTTGCCTTTACAGTGACTGTCCCTTGTGTAATTGCCACTTGAAGGAGGACAGTCACTGTAAAGACAACATGATAATGTACACTTACAGCCCGTGTACATTATCATGTTGTCTTTAGAGTGACTATCCTCATTTGTTGAAGAAGAAAAGCATTAATGTGGCTGAATAGCAATACATTCAAGTGGCAATCACACAAGGGACAGTCACTGTGAGATGTCCTCATTTGTGACTATCCTTACAGTGAGTGTACATTATCATGTTGTCTTTAGAGTGACTGTCCTCATTTGTTGAAGAAGAAAAGCATTAATGTGGTTCAATAGCAATACATTCAAGTGGAAATTACACAAGGGACAATTGATCACTGTGAGATGTCCTCATGTGTGACTATCCTTGTCACAAATGAGGACATCTCACAATGACTATCCCTTGTGTAATTCAAGTGGCAATTACACAAGGGACAGTCACTGTGAGATGTCCTCATTTGTGACTGTCCTTACAATGAGTGTACATTATCATGTTGTCTTTAGAGTGACTGTCCTCATTTGTTGAAGAAGAAAAGCATTAATGTGGTTCAATAGCAATACACTCAAGTGGCAATTACACAAGGGACAATCGATCACTGTGAGATGTCCTCATGTGTGACTATCCTTGTCACAAATGAGGACATCTCACAATGACTGTCCCTTCTGTAATTGCCACTTGAATGAGGACAGTCACTGTAAAGACAACATGATAATGTACACATACAATGAGTGTACATTATCATGTTGTCTTTACAGTGGCTGCCCTCATGTTGTATATTCTTCTCTGTAGATGCTACTATGTGCTAGGGAACTTCTTAGAACTGTTGGTATATTCTTACAACTTGTTACACCTGGGATATTCTTCTCTGTAGATGCTACTGTGTGCTGTGGTCCAAATGGGCCCATAAATGTGGTTGAATAGCAATACATTCAAGTGGCAATTACACAAGGGACAGTCACTATGAGATGTCCTCATGTGTGACTGTCCTTGTCACAAATGAGGACATCTCACAGTGACTGTCCCTTGTGTAATTGCCACTTGAATGAGGACAGTCACTGTAAAGACAACATGATAATGTACACAAGTACCGTGAAGGTAGTTGCAAGTTACGGCTGTTTCATTGCATACTCGAAACAATGAAGATGTTACAGTCCACAAAACATTTGTGCTTGAAAGATGAACAAATAAAATTAAACTTCTAAATAACCAAAGCCGCTAACAATAAATTCAACACAGATATGTCCTCATTTCTGGGTATTTTAGCTCTGTAACAGCTGAATACCAGATTACATAATAATGACAAAAGAAAAATAAACCCAACGTACTCAGAAATTGTAGCTGTGATTTCACGGAGGGAATCTCTCTCGGCATTGTTGAAAATACAAATGACAACGTTTCTCTACATTATCATGTTGCCTTTACAGTGACTGTCCCTTGTGTAATTGCCACTTGAAGGAGGACAGTCACTGTAAAGACAACATGATAATGTACACTTACAGCCCGTGTACATTATCATGTTGTCTTTAGAGTGACTATCCTCATTTGTTGAAGAAGAAAAGCATTAATGTGGCTGAATAGCAATACATTCAAGTGGCAATCACACAAGGGACAGTCACTGTGAGATGTCCTCATTTGTGACTGTCCTTACAGTGAGTGTACATTATCATGTTGTCTTTAGAGTGACTGTCCTCATTTGTTGAAGAAGAAAAGCATTAATGTGGTTCAATAGCAATACATTCAAGTGGCAATTACACAAGGGACAATCGATCACTGTGAGATGTCCTCATGTGTGACTATCCTTGTCACAAATGAGGACATCTCACAATGACTGTCCCTTGTGTAATTCAAGTGGCAATTACACAAGGGATAGTCACTATGAGATGTCCTCATTTGTGACTGTCCTTACAATGAGTGTACATTATCATGTTGTCTTTAGAGTGACTGTCCTCATTTGTTGAAGAAGAAAAGCATTAATGTGGTTCAATAGCAATACATTCAAGTGGAAATTACACAAGGGACAATCGATCACTGTGAGATGTCCTCATGTGTGACTATCCTTGTCACAAATGAGGACATCTCACAATGACTGTCCCTTCTGTAATTGCCACTTGAATGAGGACAGTCACTGTAAAGACAACATGATAATGTACACATACAATGAGTGTACATTATCATGTTGTCTTTACAGTGGCTGCCCTCATGTTGTATATTCTTCTCTGTAGATGCTACTATGTGCTAGGGAACTTCTTAGAACTGTTGGTATATTCTTACAACTTGTTACACCTAGGATATTCTTCTCTGTAGATGCTACTGTGTGCTGTGGTCCAAACGGGCCCATAAATGTGGTTGAATAGAAATACATTCAAGTGGCAATTACACAAGGGACAGTCACTGTGAGATGTCCTCATGTGTGACTGTCCTTGTCACAAATGAGGACATCTCACAGTGACTGTCCCTTGTGTAATTGCCACTTGAATGAGGACAGTCACTGTAAAGACAACATGATAATGTACACAAGTACCGTGAAGGTAGTTGCAAGTTACGGCTATTTCATTGCATACCCGAAACAATGAAGATGTTACGGTCCACAAAACGTTTGTGCTTGAAAGATGAACAAATAAAATTAAACTTCTAAATAACCAAAGCCACTAACAATAAATTCAACACAGATATGTCCTCATTTCTGGGTATTTTAGCTCTGTAACAGCTGAATACCAGATTACATAATAATGACAAAAGAAAAATAAACCCAACGTACTCAGAAATTGTAGCTGTGATTTCGCGGAGGGAATCTCTCTCGGCACTATTGAAAATACAAATGACAACGTTTCTCTACATTATCATGTTGCCTTTACAGTGACTATCCCTTGTGTAATTGCCACTTGAAGGAGGACAGTCACTGTAAAGACAACATGATAATGTACACTTACAGCCCGTGTACATTATCATGTTGTCTTTAGAGTGACTATCCTCATTTGTTGAAGATGAAAAGCATTAATGTGGCTGAATAGCAATACATTCAAGTGGCAATTACACAAGGGACAATCACTGTGAGATGTCCTCATTTGTGACTATCCTTACAGTGAGTGTACATTATCATGTTGTCTTTAAAGTGACTGTCCTCATTTGTTGAAGGAAAAAAGCATTAATGTGGTTCATTAGCAATGTATTCCCAGCATCTGTACCTGCATCTCTCTTATATACTACAAGTTACTTGCCATCAGAAGTTGCAGTTCCCTCACGTGACATTGATGGTGAAGTGTTCTTTTCAAAACCATCATCTGTGGTTACCAATGCTCCTGTTTTAGGCAATAAGTTTGTTGCATTCCATGAGCCATTGGTCAAGTTTCTTCTACGAGCTTCTGATGCCTCAAAATCTAAGCAGCGCCTACGCATGCCTCGTTGTGGTTGATTATCATTCTGTACATGAATTATAATGAGTAATCAGTTTTGGGCCTTGGAATCTTGTATGTAACATGCACAGGCATTTCATGGCTAAATGAATCTATTTAAAAGCATCAACTTTTCTTACATGATGCTGGATACATAAGTAGAGCAAGCGTATATCAAATTGGAAGCAATCAAAACTCCACAATGACATATTATTTAGAGTACTCTTCAGTTTAAGTAATAATGCATATATTGACACTGTAAAGACAACATGATAATGTACACTCACTGTAAAGACAACATGATAATGTACACTCACTGTAAGGACAGTCACAAATGAGGACATCTCACAGTGACTGTCCCTAGTGTAATTGCCACTTGAATGTATTGCTATTCAGCCACATTAATGCTTTTCTTCTTCAACAAATGAGGATAGTCACTATAAAGACAACATGATAATGTACACTCATAGTGAGTGTACATTATCATGTTGTCTTTATAGTGACTATCCTCATTTGTTGAAGAAGAAAAGCATTAATGTGGCTGAATAGCAATACATTCAAGTGGCAATTACACTAGGGACAGTCACTGTGAGATGTCCTCATTTGTGACTGTCCTTACAGTGAGTGTACATTATCATGTTGTCTTTACAGTGGCTGTCCTCATTTGTTGAAAGAAAAAAGCATTAATGTGGTTCATTAGCAATGTATTAAATTAATTTTTTTTTTTTAATCCACCCACGGGCGTCGCAATTGCGACGGCAACCCGTCGCAATGCGATGCAGGTGCCCGTCGCAATTGCTTGGGAGGTCCGTCACGATTGCGACGGCCCTCCGAAGCCATGCGACGGGGGGGTGACGGCCATGCCGCTAACAAATCTTAGTCACATTACGACGGGATATGTGTCGCAATTGCGACGGCTACCCATAGACGTCGCAATTTGCGACTAAAAAATAGCAACATCTATGGGTGTTGCTATTGCGACACATAGCTGTCGCAATTGCGACACATAGCCATCGCAAAATGCCCCCAAATGTATTAGTGCATGCCCATCAGCATAAGGTAGTCATGAGCAGTCATGAGTAAGCAATGGGTAAGCAATGGAAGGGGCATACATCATCATAACATCAGAGGAGAAAAGAATCAAAACAAAGGGATACACAACATGTGAGTAAACACATCCAACATGGTGCCCTAGCCTATAAATCATAGACTGTACATGGAGAAGGAAAAATAGTGATGAAATTTTCATCATGTATGCCCATATCAAAACTCACTGGCCCCAAGCAGTGAGAAAACAAGTAATAAATGGATGCCCTAGCTTCAAAGCTCATGGGTCATAAAAAAGACCAGTATATGAATCCAATGTGCTCATGTGTAATCCAGAACCTGTAAAGAAAAAAGAGATAGGGTTTAGATCAAAAAGATCTAAGTAATGAGATCAATAATGTAGATAGTTAAGCAACAATGGTACTGTCATGAGAAAAGATAGTAAATTACCAACCAATTTTTATCTAATTTCTTGTGTATGAATGCAGGGTGTGGAAGAACAAGGCAGGTCACTCTAGGGGATTATCCCATCCATCAACATCTTACTTTCACAGGAATACACAATGGACACAAGAAAGCCAACTCTTGGGGCAAGAGTTCTTTGCATGGAGGGGAGAATGGTGCAAGGGCACCAAGATTAGTGTTTTCCATTTTAAGAAAAGACCATTTAAAACCTACCTTTGATCTGCACATAGCCAACTTGTAGAAAAACATATGTAAAAGAAGTAACATACATGTATTTAAGACATCACTAAAAGTAGAAAAATTGATACTTTAATTTAAATTTAAATTTTACAAGAAAAATATTTTTTTATAAATCTAAAAAAATAGTTTGACGAGGAAGATTTCTTTCAGTATATGTAGAATTTAACTAAATTTGAACATATTTGAAAATGTTGCATATGTAAATATAAACACAACAGGTAGGTAATTTGAACATATTTGAACATCCCCTGCCTCTGTACAAGCCACTTCAACTTCCATTTTTTTTGGTGGGGTGATATGCAATTCTTTATTCTCTGGCAACACTCTTGTTGCGCCACATGCATTCAATCTGATTAGATGAAAACATAAGAGACATAGCCACATTTTCATATGAATCTTCATCCTATTGAAATATTTGATTCAGAAGAAAAGGTTGTTCTTTATTCTCTCTACTTCCAGTTTGAGAAATCTGGTGAGAATTTGATGAACTGATGGACTTCGTGGTCCTGAGATTTGCTATTTATAAATATTTCACATTTATTGGATTCTTCTAAGGAATATTTAAAAATAAGTATTAGTCACATGTTAATAATGATTTTTTTGTATGTCGCAACAATTGCAGTCACATATAATCCATCAAATTGTCTCAATAGAAATGCAATTGTTACACCCAAATCCCTCAAATAAAAAAATCTATAAATATATGTTCTACTTCCACCATCTTTGTGGAAAAGTGAAATAGAGCTAGTTAAAACAAGATAAAAATAAAATTGAAATAGAACATTTAAGAAAATATTCAATTTCAACCTTTAACTAATCTCAATGTATCTTGCCTTGAAATAAAGAATGTGAATATAGCTAGCATGACTTAAAAATCTAATTGTTAGGATATCAATGAATAGTTAATCTTTAATAAGAGTAAAAATACTTTCTCTAAAAAATACAATGCTATGTAATTTTTTTTGGAGCTCCATAATATATTCTCTCCACGCGTACTTTACTCCTCATTGATCTATGTATGGCGTGAACACTAAGAAAAAAAATGCATTGTTATGATTTGTCTCCTTTGACATATATAAAATGAGATGGATTGCCATTGAATTAAATATTTCATTGAAGTGCTTCAAATAGAAATATTATGTTTAGGTAAATGCACAAAACATGACATCCATGCATAAAAAGGACTATTGGCCACCTATCATGAAAAGGCCTACACAGAGTGAAATGTTGGTGAACCATTCTACACATGGCCATGGTATTACTCATGATAATAAGTTTTGTTCTTCTTTGTCTTCCTGCTCATCAAAGGGGGCAAGGATGGATGAATGGTAGCGGAAGGAGTAGCCACTTTGAGGAACTGACAGAGGGCTTGTTTGTGTTTTTAGATATGAGAGAAGTAAGAGAGGGCTTGTGAACAACTATTGCACCATTGTGTTTGTTGAAACCTATATGTGGGATTTTGATCCCCAAGAAGTTGGATTCTTTTCCTTTTTGCAGTCTACGTTCTATGCAATTTTAGCACTAGTAATGGAGTCCCTTCTCCAGGGATAAAAAAATATACGTGTCTTAAAACATATACTACACTCCCCAAAAAATAGCTTTCCAAAGAAGATTAGAAAAAATAAAAAATAAAAACTAGCCTAGTTAAAGCAAAAATATTTGTTGCTTCACTTCTTCATTATTTTTGAGCCATCTTGTATTTTTGGTGGGTGGGACAAAAGTAGATGATTGAAGTCATGATTGGGTGAAGCAGATACTCATCCTAGGAAATTGGATGGCTACAGTAATTAAAGTTGTAGGATCTTTAACACCAACTGCTCGTTGCATTCATCGGACATAGAAGAAAGAGGAAATCAACAACTAGCCTTATATCCCTATATCTTCCTACATAATGTATGGCCAAGATTAAATGACCCAGGTAAACAGATCCGATTTGTCTCCTTTACAACTCCTGATTTTTATGTCTGGCAACAACCATGCATATAAATTTAGTATTTTTTAAAAAGAAAATTCAAAGGGTTATTTTTTGAAGTTATTGAAATTATTTGCCACTGGTCAGGAGTTCGAATCCCATTTTTGTTTGGCCGAACAAAACCTTGTGTTAACGCATCTTTTGCAGTCATCATATGAGCATTTGTTATTTTTATGATCATAAATGGTATCTTATTCCCTTTGAGGCAAGGATAAGGTTTTTCTATGTGGCAAGGGTTTTGTAAACTTAGAGATCAACGATGGATGGCATTGTGTTGCCCATGCCTAAGGGCCATTTTTTTATTGTAAATAATATTTTGATGTAAATTTTTGTTAGAATAACTAAGAGGGGGGTGAATCAGTTATCCACAGTCCCAATCACAAAATGTATATCCAAAAACAATTTACAAAAACTTCTGTAGCTCGGTAACATAAAATAGTATTATGTCTGTGCTTTTACCGATTACTAGTTAATAGCATATAGTTCTTACCAATCAAATCCAGTATGAAACATGTAAAGTATGACAACAAAAAATCATCACAATCAACACATAACACAAGAGATTTAACGTGGAAACCCTGTGAAGGGAAAAACCACCTTGGACCGGCAACCCAAAAATTGTTCACTCTTCTGAAGTGAGGTCGGTGAAGACCCAACCCTGTTAAAGGTTACAAACACACTGTGAGGTGTGACCTTGTTAGAGGATTTTAGACCAGCTGTTATCATCCAACCAACATTCACTATGGGGTTAACAAGATAACAAATGTACACTCTAAGAATGACATTACAAGATTTTCTAGTCCACTCTGTTAAGAGATTTATCTATTTACAATGGTTAAAATGTAATAGCAGTTGATCTGATCACAACACAACTTCAATTGTAGATTGTCAGATCTATGTTAAGCTCATTCAAATCCTCTGATCAATATATCAATTCTATTTCAATCAATTTTCAGTAACTTACTATCGCTCAGTTATAGCTTTCTGACACTCGGTAATCTCTGCAGTTTAGTTCTCCTTAACCAGTCTGATCAGGCATGCATGAAGCTTGTTCATGCGATATCTGTGTAGTCTCATTCTTTCGACATGATTTCATCATGAAGTCCTAGTCTCTTAAATAGACAAGTAAACCATTTTAATTCCATCCATCAGATTTTTTCGCTTAATCTCCTTTGTTGATTTTTTCACTTAAACCTTCCTCGGCTGATGTGTTAGTAACACATTTTGTTTCAATCCCTTAGATCTTCTTTGAATTATGTTAGTTGTCGATCTTCATAACAAAAATGATCTTCATCTTCAAAATCATAACACTTTACAGCTCATCAACTTCCATTGGCTAAACTAGTCATTTAGTTCTTTTCTCCTGCTCAGTTAACAAAGAAATACATCGGTGAACACAAGCTTGGTTTATACTGTTCTCAGTATACACTACACTATGTCGGTGTATAATGGAATTGCTTCTTTAACTGACAACACTACTTTGTGCATTTTTCTCTATCCTTCATCATAGATGAATGCAACATAATCAAGTCAATAACATAAGGTCATAGACTCATTCATAAGTTACCCAATGTATTCCTTATCTTCATCTGTCATATCCATCTTCCTCATGTAGATATATCTGTCCTTCATCTCTTTTCTTCTTCTTTCTACAAATGTTTGGGTATAGTAACTTACAAGATAAGTACTATCAAAACTAGTTGACATCAATGACAACATATTACTGATTTAATCATCTTACATATCTAATCAAAAACTCAGTGATCTTAAATCATAAATCTTCAAGTCATACAGTTTGTTCAAATCAGTTGTAGTTCATCAGTCTCTCCCTTTGGCATTGATGGCGAAAAAAGCAATATGAAATATGCCATACACATACCAAACACGTATTCTACAACTCTATCAACAAATGTTGTAACTTGGTACAAGCTCTCCCTAGCTTAATATGTTTAATCACTACGTTACATAAAATCATTTGCAAGTGTAGACTAACTTTTGCAGATATGATCTTTTCAGCTCACAAGTTTCTATTCTTAGTAACTGATCTTCAATGCTCTCCCTTTTCTGTATCTCTCTCCCTTTGTCTTTGGCTTCATATTCTTCATCTTGATCTCTCTCCCTTTGAAAACAATGCCAAAGGACAATAAAAACATACAGCTCTGTAGTAGCCATGTAACTCTTTGTTGTCTGGTGCATTTTCTATATCTCGGTATACTGTTATGCAAATCTGTTCCAGTACTTCAACCTTTCACAACCTTAGATAGAAGTCCAAAGTGCGAACTCTGTTGCATCAATATGTATGATCTTCTGATAAGATTAGGCTGATGCAACCTCTAGATCACCTTAGTGACCGGTAGAAAGGGGACATACCCCAAGTCTAGTCCTCAAGTACTCATATGTATCCTTCAGTAGAGGCTTTGTAAATATGTCAGCAAGTTGTTCTTTTGATGTAACAAACTCTAGCTTCATTTTCTTCTCCTATACGTGTTCCCTTAAGTAGTGATACTTAATAGATATATGCTTTGTTTTAGAGTGCATCACTGGATTCTTTGAAATATTAATAGCACTAGTGTTATCACAATATATAATCACCGGCTCAATGATTACCTCATTCATACCTTCTAACACTTGCTTGATATATGCAATATTTGAACAGTTAGTAGCAGTAGCAACATACTCAGCTTCAACTATAGACTGGGAAATGCAAGCATGTTTCTTACTTGTCCATGTAACAAGTCTTTCACCAAAGAAGAATGCTCCTTTGGTGGTACTCTTTCTATCATCCACATTTCCAGCTCAATCAGCATCAGTGTATACCTTCAGTTCAAACTTGCCTTTCTTAGGATACCATAGACCATAGTCTTCCATTTTCTTTAGGTGTCTTAAGATTCTCTTTTTAGCAACCATGTGTGACTCTCTAGGGTTTGCAAAAAATCTAGCAACTATTCCAACAACATGTGCTATATCAGGTCTATTGTGAACTACATACATTAACTTACCAATCATAGATCGGTACAGTGTCTGGTTTACCTCAGTAGTTCCATCTTCTTTAGTCAGTTTACATCCAATAGCCATTGGTGTTCCCATAGGTTTAGCATCTTCCATGCCAAATGTCTTCAATACTTCCTTTATATATTTAGATTGTGTGATGAATATACCATCATTCTGTTGAATCACTTGTAAGCCTAGACAAAACTTAATCTCTCCAAACATACACATTTCAAATTCACTTTTCATTTCATCAGAAAATGACTTACATATATGATCTTGTCCTCCAAATATTATGTCATCCACAAATATCTCAACAATCAAGATAGTATCATAGAATTTCTTTTCATGTACAGATTATTGTTCTCACTTTGTTCTAACAAATCCAATACTCAGCAAATAGTTATGCAACCTCTCATACCAGGCTCTCTGTGCTTGCTTTAAACCATATAAAGTTTTATGTAATCTACATACCATATCTTTGTTTTCTAGATCAACGAACCCTTTAGGTTGTTCTATGTAGACTTCTTCTTCAAGTATCCCATTTAGAAAAGCAAATTTAACATCCATTTGGTAAAATTTGAACTTTTTGTGTACAACATATGCAAGTAACATTCTAACTCCTTCTAATCTAGAAAAAGGTGCAAAAGTATCACCATAATATATTCCTTCCTCCTGTGCATATCCCTTGCATACTAACCTAGCTTTGTTCCTTATTACCTCTCCATTCTCATTAAGCTTGTTTCTGAATATCCACTTAGTACCGATAACATTATTGTCCTTAGGTCTGGGTACTAAACTCCATGTTTTGTTCTTCTCTATTTGTTCTATTTCCTCTTTCATTGCATTAACCCATTCATCATTTTCTAATGTAGCTTTTACATTCTTCGGTTCATATTCACAAACTAGACATGTACCTTGTCTTGCTTTACGTCTTGTTTGCATGTCAACTTGTCTGTCTCCAATGATTTGTGTCTCAGGATGATATCTTCTAACAAATCTCACCAGTATCTGATCTCTTCTTTCTTGTTCATCCTATGCAAGTTCATTTTCTTTCTCAGTAAGTGCTTCCTGCTTGTCGGTTTATTTTTCCTGTTCCTCGGTATTATTTTCATGTGGACTAGTTGTCACTATCTGCAGTGTTGATTGGTACTCTGGTTATTCAATGTAACTGAATCTACTATTATCTTCTGGTTCATTTGTTCTTTCCTCTGCATTCTTATCATCAAATGCATCAACCCGAATATTAGTACTTTCAATCATTTTATTAGTTACTTTGTTAAGACACCTGTATGCTTTACTTTTAGTGGAATATCCCAGAAATATCCCTTCATCACCTTTTGAGTCAAACTTCCCATTTCTTTCATCTTTCAGAATAAAGCATTTACTTCCAAAAATCCTGAAATAACTTACAGTGGGTTTGTGACCAAACCATAACTCATAGGGTGTCTTATTAGTGTCCTTCTTCAGTTGTACTCAGTTTAGAACATAAATAGTTTTGCTAACTACTTCTCTCTAGTATGTTTGAGCAATATTATTTTGTAACATCAGTGTCCTTGCACAGTCAACTATTGACCTATTCCTTCTTTTAACTATTCCATTTTGTTGTGGTGTCCTCAGTGTAGAGACCTATCTTTTAATACCATGCTCATAACAAAAGTTAGTAAATTCATCAGAAATATATTCACCACCTCGGTCAGATCTTTAGCATTTCAATCCTTTACTAGTCTCTTTCTCAACTTTTTCTTTATACCACTTGAACATCTTAAATGCCTCTAATTTTTCCTACAAGAACATGACTATCATTAATCTAGTATAATCATCAACAAAAAGAATAAAATATCTATCTCCATAGTAACTTTGAGTTCTCATAGGACCACATAGGTTAGTATGCACTAACTCAAGTAATTTCTTTATTGAATAATCTTTTCTTTTGAAACTAGATTTTGTCACTTTACCTTTCTGACATTCATGGCACATAACATGATCAGGCTTACATAAGTTAGGCAGACCTCTAACCTTTTTCTTTTTACTGATCTTAATCATGTTATCAAAATTCACATGACATAACCTTTTATGCCACAACCATGCATCTTCATCTTTCATCATTAAACAAGAAGACTGATCATTATCAAGATAGAATAAATTACCTCTCGATTGTGTTCCAGTTCCAATAAGTCTTCCTCCATCATCAAATATCTTCACTTTCTTGCTCTCAAAAGAAACTCAGTGGCCTGAATTGTTCAGTTGTGCCACACTTAGCAAATCATAGTTTAGACCTTTTACCCAATAAGCATTGTCACATCTAATTTTATCATTTATCATCAGGGATCCTTTTCCTCTAACCATACAAGGTGCATCATTACCCATTCTAACAGATCCTCCATTGTGTTCTTCAAGATGATCAAATTTCTCTTCATCACCAGTCATGTGATGTGTATAGCCACTATCTATGATCCATGTATCATTTTTATTAACCTTAGAGATAAGTGTTGTCTCTACATACCTTTCATCTTCCTCTGAGTCATCCTTCATTGCAAAAAATACTACCTCCACATCTTCATCAGTGTTGGTATCGGTGACATCTTCTTCTGTAATGTAGCACACCTTCTTGCCTTTATCATTATTGTCTTGGTTGTCTCTGTTGTAGTGTCAGTAACTTCTGTTGCGTCTTCTCCCATAGCTTCCTTCACCAAATCAGCCTTTGTTTCTGTCATCATCTATCTTATGTGGACATGTAGCAACAATATGGCCAACCTCTTTACAATTAAAGCATGCTAAAGATAATTTACCTCTATATCTTCCTTTACCTTTAGGTAACCTTCTGGCCATAAGAGCTTCAAGTTCATCAAGATCATCATCAGTATTGCTATCACTATCATCATTCTTATTTTTGTTACTAGACTTACCAATCTTCAGAGAAGACATAAAAGCAGATTCAATAGATGGTACAACACTATTATCAAAGTTATTTAGTTCAAAGGTTGTAAGCTTACCAATCAGATTATCAAGAGTAAGGTTATTACCAGATGTAGACCTAGTTTCATGAATTGCAGATATTCTGATTGTATAAACCAGAAATAAAGTTCTGAAAACTTTTCTTACCACTGTCTCTTCATCAATAACACCATCAGATGCTCTAATAGCATGGGCTACCTCTTTTAGTCTATTTGTGTACTGCACAATATTTTCTCCTTCCTTCATCTTCATATCATTGAATCTTCCCCTTAAGATTTTAGCTCTGGCTCTTTTGACATTCACATCACCACTATAAACTTGAGAAAGTTTATCCCACATATCTTTAGCAGAGTGCAATTTTTAATATCTTCAAATTTGGCATCTGTACAGGCAGCAACAATCTCCATCATAGTAACATTATGTTCATGCCTATCTCTTAGTTGATCAAGGGTCAAGGGACCAATGGGTGGTGCAATGTAGCCATTCTCCATTAGTGTAAGGGCAGAATTCCCAATTGCATATACATGCAGCTTCATTCGGCTTTTCCATACTGTGAAGTTATCCTTGTTTAGCTTTGGCACTTCCCTCTTATACATTTTGAGATCTTTATGCTGAAGTCCTTAAAACTCTATTCCAAGCAACCAATGCTCTGATACCAATTGTTAGAATAACTGAGAGGGGGGTGAATCAGTTATCCACAGTCCCAATCACAAAATGTATATCCAAAAAAATTTTACTAAAACTTCTGTAGCTCAGTAACATAAAATAGTATTCTGTTTGTGCTTTTACCGATTACCAGTTAATAACATATAGTTCTTACCAATCAAATCCAATATGCAACATGTAAAGTATGACAAAAACCAATCATCACAATCAACACATAACACAAGAGATTTAACGTGGAAACTCTGTGAAGGGAAAAATCACCTGGGACTAACAACCCAAAAATTGTTCACTCTTTCGAAGTGAGTTCGGTGAAGACCCAACCCTGTTAAAGGTTAGAAACACACCGTGAGGTGTGACCTTGTTAGAGGATTTTACACCAACCGTTATTGTCCAACCAACATTCACTATGGGGTTGACATGATAACAAATGTACACTCTATGAATGACAGTACAAGACTTTCTAGTCCACTTTGTTAAGAGATTTATCTATTTACAATGGTTAAAATGTAACAGTAGTTGATCTGATCACAACACAACTTCAATTGCAGATTATCAGATCTATGTTAAGCTCAGTCAAATCCTTTGATCAATATATCAATTATGTTTCAATCAATTTTTAGTAACTTACTATCGCTCAGTTATAGCTTTCTGACACTCGGTAATCTCTGCAGTTTGGTTCTCCTTAACCAGTTTGATCAGGCATGCATGAATTTTGTTCACATGATATCTCTGTAGTCTCCTTCTTCTAGCATGATTTCATCATGAAATCCTAGTCTCTTAAATAGACAAGTAAACCATTTTAATTCCATCCATCAGATTTTGCTGCTTAATCTCCTTTGTTGATTTTTCTGCTTAAACCTTCCTCAACTGATGTGTCAGTAACACATTTTGTTTCAATCCCTTAGATCTTCTTTGAATTATGTTAGCTGTTGATCTTCATAAAAAATATTATCTTCATCCTCGAAATCATAACACTTTACAGCTCATCAACTTCCATCGGCTAAACTAGTCATTTAGTTATTTTCTCCTACTCAGTTAACAAAGAAATGCATCTGTGAACACAAGCTCAGCTTATACCATGCTCGGTATACACTATATTGCGTTGGTGTATACTGGAATTGCTTCTTTAATCGACAACATTGCTTTGTGCATTTTTATCTATCCTTCATCATAGATGAATGCAACATAATCAAGTCAATAACATAAGGTCATAGACTCATTCATAAGTTACCCAATGTATTCCTTATCCTCATCTATGATATCCATCTTCCTCGTGTAGATATATCTATTCTTCATCTCTTTTCTTCTTCTTTCTATAGATGTTTGGGTATAGTAACTTACAAGATAAGTACTGTCAAAACTACTTGACATCAATGACAACATATTACTGATTTAATCATCTTACATATCTAATCAGCAACTCAGTGATCTTAAATCATAGATCTTCAAGTCATACAGTTTATTCAAATTAGTTATAGTTCATCACTTTTTTCTATTTAGTTATTAGAATTTAAAATACTATCATCCATTAGCAGTAAATGATTTATCAAAAAAATTGTAGACTGCATCCTTGTGTCTTATTATTTTTTATTAATAGAAAATTATGCAACTTCTAATGAAAAATAATTGACTGGGTATATTTGATCTATGCTAGGGTTAGGAGCTGAGAAATTGTTGACACCTTCTTATTTCAAGGAGAAAGTGGCAGATTTTTATATGAGAGTACTTACATTTAATTCATTAAAGGGGCTAAATCCTTGTGTTTTAGTACTTAAATTGAGGATATGCAGGGTGAATTAGGTCATCTAGTTATTGTCTGAGAGATCGAAAGGAGATTTTCTAGTGTTATTTGATTTCAGCTACAAAATTTATTGGTTCTGTGTGAAGGGGTTTGATAGAGACTTAATTGAAGTTATGTGAGGAAGATGTTCGATACGGACCATCTAGACATTGAAACATATGGAATTCATAATCATCATGGCTATTATACTCATAGGCAACCTCATATGCATGGTGATCCTCAAGGACACATAGGTGTTGGAAATAATTGTCTGAAGGAAATTACTACTCAATTATGTATTGTCTTTGATGTCACACTATGTCATAGTCCGCAACAATCAGTTTCTACCGAGCTCAGTCGGTCTGCCAGACAGGAATATTAGTGTTTACCGAGTTCACTCGGTCATCGAAGAAAAGATAGCGTTTACCGAGTTCACTCGGTCATCGAAGAAAATATAGCATTTACCGAGTTCACTCGGTCATCGAAGAAAAGATAGCGTTTACCGAGTTCACTCGGTCATCGAAGAAAAGTTAGTGTTTACCGAGTTCAGTCGGTTATCAAAAGGTAAAGGATTGTCGGTGTTTACCGAGTTCCCTCGGTCTCCGAAAAAAAAAATTATAAAAAGATATGGTCACCGAGCACCGTTGGCCCTTGAAGGACTTTTGCAAATAGAGTTTGCTTAATTCAGCCGACTGTTATACTGTTATAATATCGATTTGACAAATCCAAAATCATATAAATAAAAGGTCAAATGTGAAAAATATAGAACACACAGCAGAAAATCTACAGAAGAAAAGAAGGAAAGGTATATGCAAATTTGTGAAGGATGTTCAGATATCCTTGAGGAACAGCAGAGATTTATTCGATCAGAAAGGATCAGAATTATGCAGAACAGAGATCTGTAATCAGCAAGACAGTTGCATTATTATACAGGTCACTTTTTCATTGTTACCTTCTTATCATTGTAACAGTGAATTCTAAATCTCTTAACCGAGTTGGCTTAACAACCATATTGTAAATCCTCTAACAAGGTGACAATTCCATTGAATTGTTTTCAAGACCTCTTACCAGGCCACTCCTTGCAGGGTGTTTTAAATCCTCTAACAAGGTCACACCTAACAGTGTGTTTTGTAACCTTTTACCGGGTTGGCTTCTAACCGGGCATCACTTCAGAAAAGTGAAAATCAGTATCTAGATACATTGGTGGTTTTTCCCATATTGGGTTTCCACGTTAAATCTTGTGTCTCTTGTGTTCTTAATTGCTTTCTCAATCATATACATGTGCTGATGAATATCTAAAGATAATATTGCTAATACTTTCTGCATCTTCAAAGATACTGCAATCTATTTACCGAGTGCTAAAATAGATAACATTATTAAGATATCCTAGGGGATCTGGAAAGAATTAATAGGAAGTGTTTTTATGGTTGACTGATTCCCCCCCCCCCTCTCAGTCACTTCATCCATATTCCATCAATTGGTATCAGAGCGTTTGGTGCTTGCAGGAAGGGTTTCAAGGACCTAAGCTAAAGATCAGGATGTCTTACAAGAGGGAAATTCCAAAGCTTAACAAAGATAACTTTTCAGCATGGCAAGGTCTCATGCGACTTCATCTGGCTTCCATTGGTGATTCAGGATGCAAATACATTGATGAAGAATACACAATTCCTAATGGCGCATTAACTGTTGAAGACATTGCAGATAAAAAGACTCACAACACCATGATGATAGACATTGCATCTGCTCTCAGCTATGAAGAATTTGATGATATTAAAGACTACACTACTGCATATGAAATGTGGGTGGCACTGAAGAAAATATATGGTGGTGATGCAAATGTGAAAAGAGCCAAAGCAGAAAGCCTAAGAGGACAGTTTGACAAGATGAATATGAAGGAAGATGAAAACATTGCAAAATATGTTGAAAGAATCAAAGCAAGTGTAAGTGCAATTAGAGCTTCTGGAGGAACAATCTCAGATGAGACTGTTATAAGTAAGGTACTCAGAACACTACTCCCTATCTATGCAATAAGAGTATCAGCTATTCAAGAAAGAAGATGTGAAACAAACCACAATATAACTTTGGATGCTTTAGTTGGAAGATTGACAGCTTTTGAATTAGACAACTATGATAACTATGTTCCTAGTTCCAAAAATATTGAATCAGCATTTGAGGCCAAGGTTTCACTAAAGAAGAACAAGAAAATTAAAGAAGTTCAGTCAGAAAGTGAAGAAGAATCAGAAGAAAGTTCTGATAGTGATCTTGAAATTGTAGAAGCATTACTTGCAAAGAAGTACTCTAGAGGGAAAGGTAAATATAAAGGTAAAACTCCTTTAATCTATTTTTCATGTGAAGAAATTGGACATATTGCAGCTAGGTGCCCAAAAAAGCAAGTCAAAGAAGAAAAGAGAAGTCACAAGTACTATGGCAAAAAGAATTTCAAATCATACAAGGATAAAGGTAAGAAATCATGTTTTATGGCTAAAGATTCTGATGATAGTGAAGAAGAAATTATCTTTATCGCTATAAAAGATGAATCTGATGATGATGAAGATAAGATGGCACTTATTTCTCATATAAGCAAAGATGATATATGGATAATAGACAGCGGATGTTCACACCACATGACTGGTGACAAGACAAAATTTGAATATCTAGAAGACTGTGATAATGGTAATGTAAGATTTGGAAACAATGAACCTTGTTGTATAAAAGGAAAAGGAAGAATCTCATTAACCAAAGAACTCATATGTGATAATGCTTACTGGGTTGAAGGACTAAAACATAATCTTTTAAGCGTAGCACAGCTAATCAACACTGGTTTCAAAGTTGAATTCATGAATGGTCAAGCAAGACTGCTGGATGGAAAAGGAAAACTCATTGGATCAGGCAAACAAACAAAAGGTAACTTATTTTATCTTGATCTCAATGAATATTCATGCTTTATTGCTCAAATAGAAGAAAGTTGGCTATGGCACAAAAGGTTATGTCATGTGAATTTTGATAACATGATAAAAATAAGCAAATTCAAGAAGGTTAGAGGCATTCCTACTTTGAAGAAACCTGACACTGGTCTATGTAAGAATTGTCAGATTGGCAAAATGAGTAAAACTAGTTTCAAGAGTAAGAACTATCAGTCTAAAGAAATTTTGGAAATTGTGCATACTGATTTATGTGGACCTATTGGAATACAAAGCTATACTGGAGATAAATTCTTTATTCTTTTCGTTGATGATTATTCTAGAATGATGACTGTTATGTATTTAAGAGAAAAATCAGAGGCATTTGAAAAGTTCAAATGGTACTTAGCAAGAGTAGAAAAAGAAACAGGGAAAAGATTGAAATGCTTAAGATCAGACAGAGGTGGTGAATTCATCTCCCATGATTTTAACAACTTTTGCATTGAAAGAGGAATCAAAAGACAGGTATCAGCTCCTAGAACTCCTGAGCAGAATGGAATAGCAGAAAGAAGAAATAGATCTATTATGGATTGTGCAAGGACTCTAATGATAGAAAAGAACATTGCTATAAAGTACTGGAAGGAAGCTATCAGCACTGCAGTTCATACCTTGAACCGAGTACAACTAAAGAAAGACACATTCAAAACTCCTTATGAATTATGGTATGGCTATAAACCTAATGTAAGTTACATGAAAATATTTGGTAGCAAGTGTTATATCTTAAAAGAATCCAGAAGAAATAAATTTGATGTGAAAAATGATGAAGGAATATTCCTAGGATATTCTAGCAAAAGCAAGGCATACAAATGTCTGAACTTATCTACTCACAAAGTCATAGAAAGTATACATGTAAAATTTGATGAGTTTGCAGAAAAGACTGAGGAAGAAAGAAAAAGGGAACCTGAGAACTACAGAAGATTCGTTTACATTGAACCTGAAACATTGGCAGACACAACTATCAATAAGGAAGCTATATCTACCGAGCCGAGCACAGTTACCAAGTCATAAACCGAGTCACAGGAAGAAGTTCAAACCGAGTCACAGGAAGAAATTTAGACCGAGTCTCAGCCTGAAGTTACCGAGCAAATATCTACCGAGCCCGAGCAACCTGAAGAAGAGATCCTAGAAGACAACAGCATGAATCATTCAAGAGGCAAGGAACCTATATTAGCCAAATATGTCAGAAGACATCATACACCAGATCAAATCATTGGAAACAAATCAGATGGTACTATGACAAGAAGCAAGCTAAAAGGTACATGTCTACTTACTGATTTTGAACCTAGAAATATCAAAGATGCATTGGAGAATGAAAGTTGGATTGAAGCAATGAATGAAGAATTAGAACAAATATAAAAGAACAAAACTTGGACTCTTGTACCTAGACCTAAAGATAAGAATGTAATTGGAACAAAATGGGTATTCAGAAATAAACTGAATGAAGATGGTCAAGTATCTAGAAACAAAGCTAGACTGGTATGTAAAGGTTATTCTCAAGAAGAAGGTATAGATTATGGAGAAACTTTTGCTCCTGTTGCAAGATTAGAAGGTGTAAGAACTCTACTTGCTTATGCAGCACACAAAGGATTTAAGGTATATCAGATGGATATAAAATCTGCATTTCTCAATGGAATTCTTGATGAAGAAGTCTACATTGAACAACCTGAAGGTTTTGTTGATCCAGATAAAAGGGATATGGTCTGCAAGTTACACAAAGCATTGTATGGTTTAAAACAAGCTCCTAGAGCATGGTATGAAAGACTTCATAACTATTTGATCCAGATTAATTTCAAAAGAGCTAATGATAACAGTAATCTATATATTAAAGAAGGACCGGATGACAAAATTGTATTGGCAGAAATATTTGTGGATGATACTATATTTACAGGGAATGAGGATCAGTGCAAAGAATTTTCAGAGCAAATGAACAGAGAATTTGAAATGTCTATGTTTGGTTTAATAAAATTCTTTGTTGGTCTTCAAATTCAGCAAAGCAAGAATGGTATATACATTACTCAATCCAAATACATTAAGGAGATACTTAAGAAGTTTGGTATGGAAGATTCAAAACCAGTTGGTACACCCATGTGTACTGGACTGAAACTTACCAAAAATGATGATTCAAAAGAAGTTGATCAGACCCTATACCGATCTATGATTGGAAAATTGCAGTATGTAGTACATACAAGACCTGATATTGCCTTAGCAGTCGGTATAGTAGCTAGATTCTCAGCAAAACTTAAGGAAAATCACATGATGGCAATCAAAAGAATCTTAAGATACTTAAAAGGAACTGAAGAATATGGTTTGTGGTATAAATTTGGAAGCAATCTAGATTTGAAAGTGTTTACTGATGCTGATTGGGTAGGAAATATTGATGACAGAAAAAGTACAAGTGGTGGAGCATTTTTTCTTGGAAAAAGACTGGTATCCTGGACTAGTAAAAAGAAAAATTGCACATCTCAATCCACAGCTGAAGCAGAATATGTTGCTGCTGCAGTAAACTGTTCAAATATTGTTTGGTTTAAACAGCTATTAGAAGGTATGAAGGTTGAAATCAAAGAACCAGTTGTTATATTTTGTGACAATACCAGTGCAATAAACATCTCTAAGAATCCAGTGATGCATTCCAAAACCAAGCACATTGCTATTAAATATCACTTTGTCAGAGAATTGGTACAGGACAAAGAAATCAGATTAGAATATATTCATACAAAAGAACAGATTGCAGACATTTTCACCAAACCATTACCTAAGGATGGATTTATGTATCTAAGAGGTAAGTTAGGGGTCATTCCCCTATCCGAGGCTCACTAAATACAGTTTTAGTGATGCATCAACCAGAACATGATTGAAAATCAACTTGTTGATGCAGCATATTAAAGGAATCATTGCATATGAATCAGTACTTGAGGTACATTAACCTTCACCGGTAATATGAGAATTGTCTTTGGCATGTGTTGTCAAAGAGGGAGTGTTTGCTATGTCTTTTCTATTACTTCAAGAAATTTTAAATTAGTCAGAAGGAAGAATTTTCAGGATACAGGAAGTTTGCTGACAGAGGGAGATTTGAATCTAAACCGAGCTAACTCTTTCAAATTTCTTATGCTATGACATATTGTGTTGCCATCAATGCCAAGGAGGGAGATTGTTGGAAATAATTGTCTGAAGGAAATTACTACTCAATTATGTATTGTCTTTGATGTCACACTATGTCATAGTCCGCAACAATCAGTTTCTACCGAGCTCAGTCGGTCTGCCAAATAGGAATATTAGTGTTTACCGAGTTCACTCGGTCATCGAAGAAAAGATAGCGTTTACCAAGTTCACTCGGTCATCGAAGAAAAGATAGCGTTTACCGAGTTCACTCGGTCATCGAAGAAAAGATAGCGTTTACCGAGTTCACTCGGTCATCGAAGAAAAGTTAGTGTTTACCGAGTTCAGTCGGTTATCAAAAGGTAAAGGATTGTCGGTGTTTACCGAGTTCCCTCGGTCTCCGAAAAAAAAAATTATAAAAAGATATGGTCACCGAGCACTGTTGGCCCTTGAAGGACTTTTGCAAATAGAGTTTTCTTAATTCAGCCGACTGTTATACTGTTATAATATCGATTTGACAAATCCAAAATCATATAAATAAAAGGTCAAATGTGAAAAATATAGAACACACAGCAGAAAATCTACAGAAGAAAAGAAGGAAAGGTATATGCGAATTTGTGAAGGATGTTCAGATATCCTTGAGGAACAACAGAGATTTATTCGATCAGAAAGGATCAGAATTATGCAGAACAGAGATCTGTAATCAGCAAGACAGTTGCATTATTATACAGGTCACTTTTTCATTGTTACCTTCTTATCATTGTAACAGTGAATTCTAAATCTCTTAACCGAGTTGGCTTAACAACCATATTGTAAATCCTCTAACAAGGTGACAATTCCATTGAATTGTTTTCAAGACCTCTTACCAGGCCACTCCTTGCAGGGTGTTTTAAATCCTCTAACAAGGTCACACCTAACAGTGTGTTTTGTAACCTTTTACCGGGTTGGCTTCTAACCGGGCATCACTTCAGAAAAGTGAAAATCAGTATCTAGATACATTGGTGGTTTTTCCCATATTGGGTTTCCACGTTAAATCTTGTGTCTCTTGTGTTCTTAATTGCTTTCTCAATCATATACATGTGCTGATGAATATCTAAAGATAATATTGCTAATACTTTCTGCATCTTCAAAGATACTGCAATCTATTTACCGAGTGCTAAAATAGATAACATTATTAAGATATCCTAGGGGATCTGGAAAGAATTAATAGGAAGTGTTTTTATGGTTGACTGATTCACCCCCCCCCCCCTCTCAGTCACTTCATCCATATTCCATCAATAGGTGGCCACCATGTCCGGTCGCAAGCCACTAATCAACTCATTCTTTCATACCAAGGAGAAGGTAACCCTATTTTCTCTAGCTTTTTAGTTGTTTTCTATGTCTATTTAACATTAGTGAGTAAATAAATTGAATTGCTTCCATGTTAAAGATGTTAACAAGCTGCATTACTATTATTAGAGTGTAGTACTATTTCATGTGCAATTTCAGTTATATTGATTGAATATTGAACTCATATGGGATTTTTTACTCCCACACTATGTATTTCAATGTTCGAGGTGACCTATTATATCTTTTGAACCATCACACATTTTTAAATTTTTGTGGATAATTACTTTGTTTTGTTTTCTTATACAATAACATTCTGGAATCTTATAAGCATAATTATCAATTTTTGCTTTATGTCTTCCATTTGCAACTTAATGTGTTTTTTTCCTCAAGTGGAAGTTAAAATCTATTTACTATCTTGCATATAGTTGTGCCAGATGCTCTCTTCCATAATAAGTGTGGTGAAGGTTATAATCTATATGTGATCTACTTCCTTTCTGGGAACTTGAGTGAGTAAATAGTGTAATACCCCAAAAATGGGCTATAAGTTCATTAACCTCTTATATCATCAAATCAAACGAAATCGACATCGAAGTCCTAACCTAAGGCACATCTAAACATCATCGAATCATAATTGATTATCTTAAATTTTGCATCGGGGAATATTCCTAGTAATATTCCTAATCATCATAATTATCTTTAATTTTATAATTATTTGGCAATAAATCACATTTATCCTAAAGTTTGATTAATTGAATATTTTCATATTTAATTAATTAGATTTAATATTTGCCACTTAATTGTTTAATTAAATTTAATTCTATCTATTATTAATTGTATTATTTAATTTTGACAATAAATCAAAATTCCTATCTTTAATTGATTAAATTCTTATTTAATTAATTAAAGCATGTTGTCATTATTTAATAATATAATTTTTAATAAAAGTTTGATAAAATAGTTAATTAACCCATAAATTAATTATTTTATTTCAAAAATCAGTTAAGTTGAGCATAAATCACTTTATTATTAAATTAATTCATAATTAAAACAAGCACAATCATAAAAGCAGACAACTGTCAATTATCAATTAAAGCTAAACTCTATTTTGAGTTAAAGCTTAGCTTTTGCATGTTTTTGTGACTTAATTATCTGTTATTATCAGATAACTCAAAAATCAAGCTGAGTTATTTGAGTGATTTATGGCTTTTTCTCATGCACCTCCAAAGCCCTGGATTTCTATAAATTAAGGCTTCAGCTCTTCATAATTCATCCACATATTTTGCACAATCACGCTGGAGAATTGGAGGCTGAGGAATCAACTTGCGAATTCAAAGCGTTGTGAGATCAATTTCAATTGCATAGCTTTTATATCTTAGCATAGAATTTCATAGTTTTCATATCATTGTTAGAATCTTCATTGTTAGATCATTTAGCATCCATAGCATATCAGTTTATCATTCTTATTGCATAGAAAATATCAAAAATATAGATTAATTGCATTCAATTTCATATCCATCTTTTGCATTCAAATCCTTCATTTAGGTGTCGTCTAGGTCACTGATCTCGATTACAATCTGAGAACATCAATCTCGCACCTATTAGAAGGCAGTAAATCGCTTGGTTAGATTAGATTTCAATTTTGCACGATTTTGATTATCACTAACCTCTAATGTTTTACTGAGTGTTGTGTCTACAGATCAAGTACAATTTTCACACACACATTTCTGGCACCCACCATGGGGCCCTGAAAGGGGTTTCAAATTCAATTCTATCAATTTCTATCTTTTTCTTCTCGGGATCTGTGCAAAACTGTGATTTTTAATTTTTGTCCGTACATTTGTCGTATGAGTTTCTGACAAATGTCATATGGGAGCATGCCCACTATCGTATGATACTGAACCCCCTGTCGTACGACAGTCTATCGGATCGAGGGTCATTTCATTTCATACCCACTATTTTTTGGGAGCTCTACTATCGTATGGTATCATACCCAGTGTCGTACGAGTTTCTGGACTATCGTCTGGGAGCATACCCACTATCATACGAGTTTTGGTACCAGATTTCAATTGTCATTTTATTTTTGTAGACAGTTTGTCAGATTTGATTTTTGGATTTTGACTGACAGTTAACCCTAACAATTGAAATTTACTGTTTCTGATTGATTTCTGTTGATTTTGATTGGGAAAAGTGCAAGAATTGCTAAAAATTAGATAAAATATACTAAGCACGTTGTGAGGACCACGAGGTATTCTCCTTCTTCTGAAAACATTTCAATTTGGACTTAAAATAAATCTCTCACGTGTCAAACTTGTGTGCATCTTTTCGTGCTTTTGATCTCTTTCTACACACTTGCATAATTTGATACTAGGTTGTGATCCCTTAAGGATTCATTAAGTAGTCTTAGAATACTTGTGATTGATCTTGATTGCTATCTTGGGTTATTAGACTCGCTAATCCGCCGGCCCCTCATTTCCACCCGTGGTTACAATCTCAGCGCCATAAAGGGGAGGGGTCAACAGGATAGAAGTGTTAAATGTTCCACTTGGCAACCCTTTTGTGCTTTTAGGAACTCACTTGTTTTCTAAGTTGGGGACTCATTTTTAGCTTGTGTGAGGTGTTAAGTGTTCCACCTTTTGGACTCATCTCATATTCTCTTTAAGTGTTAAGTGTTCCTCTTTCTAATTTTTTTGGGTACTTTTGGTAGATTTGCTTTCGGGAATATATCTGTGCTCACATAGTAATTAGGCCCTATGAACACTATTTGTGATTCTTGAGAGATTGGATTCCTAGCAAAATCCTTCTTTGATGACGGAATCCTTGTAGGTAGGGAGGATACTTAGTGCGTTTCACATTCAACTTGGTTAGTGCATCTTCTCTTATTGATTGATACATTCTCTCTCCGGAGAGGTTGATAGATCACGTGGGGTTGATATCACGAGCTTTGGTGAATCAAAATTGGTTAGTACATCTTCTCTTATTGATTGATACATTCTCTCTCTGGAGAGGTTGATAGATCACGTGGAGTTGATATCACAGACCTTGGTGGAATAAAACTTTGTCTTAGCGTGTCGGATTAATCTGCTTGCTTTGTTTGGGTTAAAAGTGAAGAGGTGTCAAAACCTTGAATGTGGAGCCACGTCCCCTTGTGGTATAAATCTATGAGTCACCTTTAGAGAGGGTTAACCATAGCGGACAATCCCTTCACAAGGAAAACTGCGTTGACGGAACCCCAAGCGGTAATAGCCACTTTCGCCATGGTAGTGACAGCCGCTATATAAATGTCCTTGTGGAAGAAATCTCCATGGGTATGGTTCATTGTTGGGTTGTCAGATCTCCCTAGCAGCTCTTGAAGATTAAGTTCTCGGACTGTGTTAAAACCCTGGTACGCCGAGATTGGAGTTCACCCCTTTGAATCATAAAAGTTGCAGAGTCAAACCATTACTAAAAACCCTAGAGAGGCCAATTTTTTTTATTCTCAGGTATATGTGTGTTATTGCAAAACTCTTCAGAACATACACAATTAGTACTCTCAGGGATTAGCACAATTTGGTCACTTGATTGTTCATGCACAAGGTTGCTTTTGCCCTTGTTCATTGTTTTCAGACGTGCTTGGAATCACTTGCTTGCTATTCTGTGTGCTTGTTTATCTACTTGGCTATTAAAAATGATCAAATCTGGTATAACCTTCAAAATTTAGATAGTACAATTTGCAAACAATCCAAAATTGAAGACCTTAAATTTTGCAAAAATTGACGTAAAATCTTTTCTGGAGTCAAAAGTCGTACGAGTTTTGTCAAGTGTCATTTCAATATTGCCCATCTGTCGTACGATTGAGAACCCAGTGTCATACGAGTTTTCAAACCAGCAAATTCAAGAAAGTCAAAACCCTGTTAGCAACTGTCGTACGAGTTTTGTCAACTGTTGTTTCATTGCTACCCAACTATCGTACGAGTTTAGCAACTGTCATTTCATAGACTACCCAGTGTTGTACGAGTCTGCAGAGTGTCGTTTGGAAAAATTTGAGAGAGTTGTCAGAAATTGTCAAATTGCAAGATATCCAATGTTTCCAGCCTAGTTCCAGAATCTGTCAAAAATATCATTGTGTCAAGAAAAAATCAGTAGCTATTGAAAATCAGTACACATGAGGAAGAAATTCTGATCGCCGCTATGATGAAGCAGCTGCAAGCTATGCAAGTCCAACTTGACAAACTTGAGAAAGAAAAGGAACCTCTATACTCTTTTCCATTTGATAAAGACTTGTACATGTCACCATGCCCCCGAAAAAAATTTGAGCAATATGATACCTCTTCCACGGAGAGTGACACATCTAGCTTTGGAGACTATGATGACTATGATGACAGACAATGTAATGATACCTATGACACCTCTGTTCCTAAGAGTCCTCCTCATCGTTCATTCTTGCTTACTACAAATGGGCCATCACATTGGATAGATTGTGATGGTGATCCATATGATTCTGATTTTGAAAGAGACTTTGATGGCTTTTGTGGACAATACCTTGATTATGATCCATCTACTACTGCTGAGGACTATAAAATACATCGTGCTAGCTTGAAATGTCAATACTATAAGGATCTCTCCTCTAAGAACTCTCCAGCTGAAAATAAAGATTACACTCTCAAGCAAGATCATGTTAATGCTGAACCTTTGTTTGGTGATGGTTCCCTTCCATCCCCTACTTCCTCCAATACCCATACATTTCTTAAAGCTTCCGAGTCTTACAAATCTTTTACAGAACCTTCATCTGACACAAGCCTTGATACTTTTCATGCGGTTCCCTATAGTTATCCTCCAGGGCCACCTCTTAAAGAAACTGAAGCTAACCTTCACTTGGCTGCAAAGACTTTCAATAATGATAAACCTAAAGAGCCTAAGCCTTCATATGCTATAATCCCTACTTCAGCTAGTCCTCCACCATCTCTTCCAAAGTCATCCATACAATCCCAACATGCTTCCTTGTCCTTAGAAGTGGCTCCCTGTCAAGAGGACTCTAAAAATGATAAAGAAAAGAACATAAAGAAAGATCAAGATCAAGATCCCTCCATGTCATCCAATCCCTTTCATGATGTCTCTTATCCACTTCATGGTTCTTTTGATCCTGCACACCCTTTTTCATGCATTCCACCATGTCTTAAGTCTTCTCCTAAATAAGATCAAGCTACTACTTCCAATGTTAAGCCTATTGAAAATCAAGAGAAAAATTATGCGCTTATGCTATCCCAAGATCCTTGTCAAGATCAAAGTCTTCCATCTTCTTATTCTACCACTCCATGTTCATTTCCACTTTCTACTCTTCCTGAGTCTTTGCAAGCTTTGAACAATCCTATCAAAGAAGGTGCTCATATTCAAGATGTCCATGATTCTATTGAAAATTCTAATGCTCACTCTAAAGATGCTGATATCCTTGGTTGTCATATAGATGCTGATGAACTTATTGATTATCCTTTTGCGTCTTCCGCTTCCATCCTTGGACCTCCACCACTACTAAAGGCTTCACATATGCCTTCCATCTTGGGTCCTTATGTCCCTTCACTTTCCCCTCCTAACTCTCCTAATTTGCCATCCATCTTGGGTCCTTACATCCCTCCATCTCCCATCTTTCCTCAAGATCAACATAGATTCATACCCTTGAATCCATTTCATCCACCCACCCATTTAAACCAGTCATATCCTCCTTCTTCCACAAGTCCCAAGTCTTTTGGAAGTAACTTGAATGTTCAATACAAGAAAAAGAAGCAATACAAGAATCCATCAAAAAAATAAAATCACCATGTCTCCTCTAAACGACATGGAGGCATAAAGTCAAAAGAGATATCTAAGAAAAAAACTACAAGACAAGTATGGGTTCCAAAATCCATCATTGAAGATATTCTCTCTAGATCATCAAAAGGAAATAAAAAGCCTACGGCTATATGGATTCCAAAATCTCTCTTGAAAGAGTCTGGTGTTGAACAAAAAGTGAAGTTGACATTCAAGCTTCAAAAGACCTCCACTTCATCTTCTTCCAAAAGCATTCCTCAATTCCATGTGCCTAAACCACAACCTTTGCTATCCATTCGCCATATTCCTTCACGTATTCCTTCATTCATGATTCCTCCATTCTCTCACCACCCTTCAAGGTATGTGTTGATGTTGAACTTGCCTTCCTTTCCATCTACCCTTTCACAATCCTTCCATGCATTATCCTTCTACCTCCTATCCTTTTTCCTCACTTGCCTATTCCTCCTATCTTCCAACCTCACTCGCTTTACATAAAACCTTATCCTCCATTTTTCTCTTTCATCTCCCTTTCCCTATCAACATCTTTGAGCGTGTCATTTTGAATCCTTGGCATATCATGGTTTATCCTTTCAAGGAGCATTATCTAAAAAGCTTGCCTTCTTCCAAAAAAGAAATGAAAAATAAAATAAATTGAAAATGTGCCTTGGTGAAAACCTGGAAACAGGTGCCTTGGTAGCAAAAGTAAAGAGAAATAAATTCATTCTATGGTGAAAACCACTCCCTTGTGGTACCTTGGATAAGTACCATGATGAAAACCTGGCAATCAGGCATTATGTGTAGTTCTTCTACATATTTCATCCATTCCATCTTCTCTCTTTGATCTTGACAATGTTGATCTATACATGAATATTTGGCTATTTTGTGAGCTATCTTATGATGACCTTGTTTTCATTGCTTCCATGTTTAGCCTTCATATCCATCTTCCTCCATTTATTTTCGCCTATCGCTATCCTTTTCCCCTTTGGTCTTGATCTAATAAAAAAAGAAAGAAAGAGTAAAACACAATGCTATGAAGCCTCTTGACATGTCTACTCTTTTGGATTGCATTCTTTCCTTCTCTTGCACTACGCTTTTGTGACTTATCCTATACTAGCCTTTCCCTACTTATCCAAATATGCTTTACATGACAATTTTTCCCTAGCTTGGGTATTCTTGAGGAGTTTGCCCTTGAGGATTTCTTCCCTTCATTATCCTTTATTCTCTTGTCTTCCATCTCTTCCACTAGCTTGCCAATCCCTCTTGTTCTCCACCTTGCTAGACATTGGGACTACAAGATATGATCTTGCTTGGGAGTTTGCAATAGAAAAATATGCTATCAAGTATACCCAGTATCAGAACCAGTATCAGAACAATTATCAGAATCATTATCAAAATTAGTATTAGAACCAGTATCAAAACAATTATCATAATCAGTATCAGAATTAGTATCAAAACTAGTATCAGAACAATTATCAGAATCAGTATCAGAACCAGTATCAACACAAGTATCAGAAAAAGCATCTCATGATTAATCCAGCTCTATGGGCCTACATAACAAGTATCAGAACACCTACAGGGGCTACACCTTTTGCTTTAGTTTATGGGTCTGAAGCAGTACTACCTATTAAGGTCAAAATCTCATCACTCAGAATCCGAATGCATGGGATTGTCACTAATGAAGACTACAAAGTGTCTAGGTTACAAGAACTAGAATTACTAGATGAGCGCAGGCAAGCAGCGTATGATCATCTCAGAGTGTATCAGAAAAGAATGTCTAGAGGCTACAACAAGAAAGTCCGACACAGAGAATTTCAGTTTGGTGATCTAGTCTTGAGAGAAAATCCTAAAAATCAATCCCATCGAGAATGCAAGGGGAAGTTTGAACCCAATTGGCTGGGTCCCTTTGTAATCACTGCTACTTTTGGCTCTGGTGCCTATCAACTCTCAACGACTGAAGGAGAATAGCTCTGAGAACCAATCAACATTCTCCATCTGAAGAAATTCTACGCCTAAGGAATTCAGTGCTTGGTAAATGTCCTGAAAAAAATCTTAAAAATCAGAAAAAGTCCTGAAAAAATGAACATCTTGGTGAAAACCTAGCAATAGGCGCCTTGATGATTCACAAAAAAATAAAAAAATATCAAAAATTCAAAAAAATCAAAAAATATCAAAAATTCAAAAAAATCAAAAATTCAAAAAAATAAAAAATATCAAAAATTCAAAAAAATCAAAAAATATCAAAAGTACAAAAAAATTGAAAAAATGAAAAATACAAAAAAAGAAAAAAAGTAAAAAAGAAAAAGTGCCTTGGTGAAAACCTGGAAACAGGCGCCTTGGTAGCAAAAATAGAATCTCTGCCAAGATGGTGAAAACTCGGCAAACGGGCGCCACTTGTTCCAAATGCTCCATCTATCAGCACAATCTTGGTCTTTCCCAGCTTTCAGTCTTGCTTTAGTTTGTACATATCTTCCGGTTTATTTTTGCATTTCCAGTTTTCAATAAGTCAGTCTGTACACCAACCAGCTCAAGCGTCTGTATCCTATCAATGTTTAACACTTGGGGGCAATCAATGTCATATCCTATGGTCTCCCATGTATCTTAGATGGATCATATCCAGTCAGAGTCCTTTGAAGCTTCATGTGAGTTAGTCAAGTCTGTCTCGTCTCCAGAAAGGATTTTGCATCTACAACAACGCAATCAAACATCAAAACTTAACTGAAAACAATCTGTGCTTCATGCTTTTATCTCCTTGTATGCTTACTGATTTGCATTGAGATTTTTTGCATATTGTGTCCCTTCGAGCTCTTCGATGATGTCCTTTATAGGATTTAGAGAGTGATGACTAGGGGCATAATCTTTTCTTTGTTTTCTGCTCGTATGTGAAAATCTAACAACTTTGGAAATTCTGGATTGAAATGGTGTCCAACTGTAAGAGCCTCTATCTCGAATTGGATGGCCATGCGTACCTCGACCATTGATACCCAGAAAATTCAAGGAAGTTTGATCTAACTATTATCTTTTTGAAGTGAATTCTTTCTCCTACTGTGAAACGCGATCTTGCCTAAGGATGTGAACGATAAAGGGTCACTACGGGTAATTCACATTGGATTTAGAATGATCTCTTGATTGTTTGATGTGTTTACAATGCAAGGTGTACTCAGGTCATCACGACGTGTATGTTTTGATGCTTGTACAAATTGCTATATCAAAATGAACATGATATTCAGGTCATCCTGGCATTTGTGCTTTGATGCTTATATCTAATCCGACATTCTGAAAATAAAGTCAATATTCATATATCCATGGTTGTTGTCCAGTGGGTGTTGTATTGATTCTTGTGCATACAAATCGATATTCATATGTCTATGGTTTCATAGCTAGTGGGCATTGTATTGATTTATCCGGTTACCTAAAAGTTCAATGATGATAACAAATCGACATATGATCAGTGACTAGGTCCTAGGTCTTAGGTTGCATTTCATATTGCATGCTTCTTTGCATTTTTCATCTTTGCATGATCTCACAATGATTAAATGAACTTCAATGCTTAAACAATTCTTCAATCACCTCTTCCAATCTAACAAGAGCTGAATCCCACATGAAAGTTCCTCCAACGAAGCAGCAAGTAGAATCCTTTTTTGGGATCAAAATTCAAATCTGAGATCATTCATATTATTAACTACTTGCATAATCAACCTTCAATCATCACAGAGATCCAGTATTCAACTTAACTGATTATCTTACATCAAACTATCGAAATTTCAACTTGGTCAACCTTGGTCAACTCATGGTTTAACCTAGTCAAACTTGGTCTTCAGGACCTCCAAACGATGCAGAATGCATTCTCGGACGTGTATAACCACTTTTCAAATCAGTTAGCATGCTTCTGAACTATCAACGCTGACTTTTTCTTGTCAGATTTCAATTTTAATCCCCAAGGGGGCATGGTATTGCACATCATTCAAAGTCTATAAATCAAATTCTATCGATCAAGTCTATCAATATCTTTCATCAGTGATCAAGACAAACAATCACATCTAGTTGCTGATTCATCAAAAGTCCTCATCGCTTGGGGAAAATCTATCATCACTTGGGGCATATCAGATTCATCAAGATCCATATCAATCTAGTATTTTCTTAATCTTGTAAACTGTATCAGTTTTTGCAACCATCGGATCATAGTGTTCTTTCCTTGGTTCTTCGGCAACTGAAGGATTCAGATGTGATACCTGCTAGTTCTGCTAAGACAATCGAGTCTAGAACGGGTCACTCACTTCTTATCAATCCTAAGGTTTAGAATCAGGTATTTTGACACTTTTTCGCAATCATCAGTTCATTGCTGCTATAGTAAACATTATCTCTGGTCATTCAGGACCTCCTATCTCAATATCTTTCAATCGATTTCTATCTTGAGATTGGTTTATCTTTTGAATCAGTTTCATATCTTTATCAAACACAGACTATCTTTGAACCACTGCGCCTCGCACAATAATTCAAAGAGGGGCAAAATGTAATACCCCAAAAATGGGCTATAAGTTCATTAACCTCTTATATCATCAAATCAAATGAAATCGACATCGAAGTCCTAACCTAAGGCACATCTAAACATCATCGAATCATAATTGATTATCTTAAATTCTGCATCGGGGAATATTCCTAGTAATATTCCTAATCATCATAATTATCTTTAATTTTATAATTATTTGGCAATAAATCACATTTATCCTAAAGTTTGATTAATTGAATATTTTCATATTTAATTAATTAGATTTAATATTTGCCACTTAATTGTTTAATTAAATTTAATTCTATCTATTATTAATTGTATTATTTAATTTTGACAATAAATCAAAATTCCTATCTTTAATTGATTAAATTCTTATTTAATTAATTAAAGCATGTTGTCATTATTTAATAATATAATTTTTAATAAAAGTTTGATAAAATAGTTAATTAACCCATAAATTAATTATTTTATTTCAAAAATCAGTTAAGTTGAGCATAAATCACTTTATTATTAAATTAATTCATAATTAAAACAAGCACAATCATAAAAGCAGACAACTGTCAATTATCAATTAAAGCTAAACTCTATTTTGAGTTAAAGCTTAGCTTTTGCATGTTTTTGTGACTTAATTATCTGTTATTATCAGATAACTCAAAAATCAAGCTGAGTTATTTGAGTGATTTATGGCTTTTTCTCATGCACCTCCAAAGCCCTGGATTTCTATAAATTAAGGCTTCAGCTCTTCATAATTCATCCACATATTTTGCACAATCACGCTGGAGAATTGGAGGCTGAGGAATCAACTTGCGAATTCAAAGCGTTGTGAGATCAATTTCAATTGCATAGCTTTTATATCTTAGCATAGAATTTCATAGTTTTCATATCATTGTTAGAATCTTCATTGTTAGATCATTTAGCATCCATAGCATATCAGTTTATCATTCTTATTGCATAGAAAATATCAAAAATATAGATTAATTGCATTCAATTTCATATCCATCTTTTGCATTCAAATCCTTCATTTAGGTGTCGTCTAGGTCACTGATCTCGATTACAATCTGAGAACATCAATCTCGCACCTATTAGAAGGCAGTAAATTGCTTGGTTAGATTAGATTTCAATTTTGCATGATTTTGATTATCACTAACCTCTAATATTTTACTGAGTGTTGTGTCTACAGATCAGGTACAATTTTCACACACACAAATAGTACTGAAAGCAAATTAAACAAAGGGCCAACTCTATAACTGTAACTTTGAGATGATAATTTTCCTTCTCTGGTGAAAAAGGGATTAAAATAACAACACATGAATGAGTAAAACTTTTTAAAGAAGCAGTCATAATTTTTCAAGATTTCCCCTATTGTGTGCTTGTTCATCTTTTCATAAATCAGTCAAAATGTGTGTTCACCTCTTCATGGTTCAATTGACACACTTGTTTACCTTTCCATGGATCAATTGAAATTTTTTCACCTTTCCATGGATTAATTGAAACTTCATGTGCAACACAAGCAATAAAAAATAAAAAAACACAAAGTAGACTGCTCTAAACTATTTGAGATTTCACTCTCAAATGCTATTTAATAAAGAATCAAGATAAACTGTACCTTTTCTGAGTTTTTACTTGACAAGGATGAATACCATTGGCATCTTGTTGGGACTAGTCCTTTGGTGTGTATTAAACAGAATATAATTTTTAGCATATTATTATCATTCTATTTCTTTGTTGTAAACATGCCATTGGTTTAGTTATGTAAAAAAATTTTGTGTTAAATGCATTTAAAATAAAGGTCTAATTCTGTAGACTGCTAGCACAAAGGAGGTCCTTAGATCAGTTATATTAGTTATTTTTCTACTAGTATTGATGATTTTGAAGAGAGTCTGTGCTATGTGTGATAGAACATACTTTATCTGATATGATGAATTCTTAAACAATTAAGGTTGGAGTAGACATAGTTATCACATAGTTTTTTGTGTGGTACAAGGAAGATCTGGTTAATTAAGAGTGAGGCCTTCTTTAGAATCTCATGAAATTTGTACTACACATGCAACGTATTGTGAGTTTGAAGAGAGTCTATGCCATGTGTGATAGAACCTACTTTATCTAATATGTTGCATTGTTAAACAAATTAAGGGTGGAGTAGTTATTACTTAGTTTTTTGTGGGGGACAATGAAGATTTGTCTGGCAAATAGTAGGTCTTCTTTAGTATCTCATGAATTTTTACCACATATGCACGAAATGAATATGTTATTTTTCATCTCCAATTAGTAAATGCTTTATAGCAGCTCTGAAAGTATATTTAGTAGCTCCCTAGGTGACTTCTTGGAAGGAATTACAGACAAGGACAATAACCTTATAACTCAAAATTTTAGGAGTGCAAGGCCTTTCGATCTTCACTAGATTCATATGAAATTCTAAAATTATCAACTTTATATGGAAAAGGAAGAAACAAAACTGATTATTGCTATAATTATTTATAATATATATAACTAAACAAAACAATGACCAAATTTACATCATGTATGCCCATATCAAAAGTTACGGGCCCCAAGCAGTGAGTAAAAAAGTAATAAATAGATGCCCTAGCTTCGAACTAGTGAAATACAATGCAATAAAACCAAGTAACAAAAAAGACATGGCCAAGTTCGCACACGTAAGAAAAAGTCCGATGCTACAAAAACCTTGTTATAATACAATAGAATATGCTTAGTTAGAAGCCAACCCTTTATTTGAATCAATTAAAAATAAGTTTAGATTCCAAAATGAAGATCCTCCTAAAATAAAGTACTTTATAGATCTTAAAGATAGTTATATTTTTTAAGATTCTGACATTGATGATGAAGCATCTTTCATTGAATTGAAATCAAGATATAGATGGGTAGATGCCATTCTCAAGGAGTGTCCATTAGAAATAAATCTAAATTTTTCTATGGAGGCTCAAGAGTGTTAGGGAGGAAACCTTTTAAATATACTAGTGAATATGATAGTCTACAAGATATTGTTGATGGAGTCCAAAAACCTCTCCTAGAAATGGGTTTGTAGATCACCCCCAATAAAAGGTGAAGTTCATATTCTATAATATCTAAGGGTTAAATAACCCTCATAAAAATGACCTTTTGTCTAATCTTGTTAGAGATAACAAGCTTGATATTTAAGTGATTCTAGAGACTAAAATGCACAAGGAAAGGCTCTTGAACTTGAATAATCTTAGCTTCAAAGATAATCATGTGCAATTTTATAATGTTGAAGGGGAGTTTGGACGTATTGCTACTTTTTGCAATATGAAAGCTATTTTAAGTGAGCCCACTTGGGAGGATCGTAATCACATGGCCACTAAATTTACTCATTTAAGGGATGATTTTAGTTGGATAATCTATTATATAAAGTCCCTAATAATATAGTTGCATGCAAAAATTTCTGGACATTATTGGCATATTATAGAGATCTTCATAAGTAGGAAATTAGCTATACATTGGATAATTCAACACCCCTCTTTCTCAAGCTAAGAATTTTGGAGGCTTTCATATTTTACTTGATAGTAGGGCATATTTGATGGATTTCACACAAGAACATGTTTAAATAGATGTAGATCTTTGAGGAACTTATTATACTTGAATAAACTTCCATGCTGGTGATGACCCTATTTAGGTCAGATTGGGCATATCCCCCATTTCACCTCATTAGGTTATGGGCTCTAGTTTCTCTCTATCGGTAGTCTCTAGAATATGTTTAAATCATTTTCTAATTTTCTTCTATGTTGACTACTTCACTAGCAGAGAAGATGAGGAGCGAAACTTGAATGCCAACCTCGAAACTTGAATGCCCAATTCATGCACATAAAAGTCCAGTGCCCTCTTCGCACACGGTGCCCTCTTCCCGCATGCAAAAGACCAGTGCCAACTTCACACACATAAAATACTAGTTCCCTCTTCCCACACGATGCCTCTTCATGCACACCATATTCCAGTGCCCTCTTTGCACCACGCAAAATTCCAGTGCCATCTTCGCAGCTGTAGCTATTCGAACACAAAAAATACAAATGGCTCTTTCTTTTTCTTTTTTTTTTGTTTATAATCATGTGGGTGTCAAAATTATGACATTACCATCATTATTATGACACCGTCGGGGGCACTTGTAAAAAAACACAAAAAACAAACACAAATGGTAGTGTCATCGCAAATTTGCATCAAAATTTGACCCCAAATGTTGTAGTGTGATGTGATTTGGCTCGTCAATTCGTGGGATGCGGCCATTCTAGAATCAATGCAGAGGAGATCTTATTGACATGGTCTTTCAAATTGGTTGTCCACCTTTGTTCTTTACCTTAAGTGCAGCAGATACAAAATGGCCAGACTTGCACAACACTATGCCATCCACCTCACCAACACACCCCACTGCAACAACCAGATGGAGGATACAAAACATAATTCAAAAGCCACACCTTACAGTACTCTACATGCATCATAGATTTACAACATTTCCTAAGGAGGTATTAGAAAAGCTTCTTGGTGCAATAGATCAATGGTATAGGTATAACTCTTACTTCCTCCCACTCATATTATTTATTTCAACATATTTTTTCCTAAAAAAATAAAAAACCTATCAAGTATGAATGACAACACAGAGGCTCAGCTCATATCCATGGTTTCATCTGGCTACATGAAGCACCAAACATTGGTAAATTACAATGGAATGATACTCAATCCATACAAAATGCACTTGACTTCATCGATACATATGAACCCAAAAAGTATTCAATTGAGAAACCAGAAAAAACATCAAACTCCTCTTAATGACCCCTATTTGATGGATACTACTATGATTATTTTTCTTAACCCCGTAATAGACTACACTGAATTGGTCAACCATGTGCAACAACACACAAAATGTTCTCTCCAAACATTCCTAAGAATAAAATGCCCTACTATTGTGTGTCGTTATAAAGCCCATTGGAGTACACAAGAAAATTCAAAACTTTGTGTCGCTGATAATGGCCAACCTACCCACACTCCTCGTAATGATGACCACCTAAACCTACACAACCCATAAATACTATCCATATGGAGGGCCAATGTAGATTTCCAACCCATCTTCTCCATTGATGTTGTCCTCAAATACATTGCAAAATATGCAGCAAAGTTAGAGAACAAGTCTGAAACTTACAATGTCGCGTTGTCCTGCATTTCAACAAGATTCGACTCTCAAAAACCTTCCCCAGTCAATTTTCATAGAATGCTTCTTGAAAACATTATTGATCATGACATTGACACCCAAGAAACCTGCCACGTCCTCCTCAAGCTACCACTTTCCCTATCTAGCAGGATATTTGTATCTTTAAATGTCAACCAAAAAAATATCCAACATGTACCGATTGCACCCAATACAAAAGCCACATACCCAACCAATATTGAAGCTTACATCTCACACCCTACACATTTAGACGCAACATCACTTATTGAAGTCACTCAAAAAAGGATATTTAGGGTTTCTAGAAAAATCATTATATGGAAAGAGCACCCCACCAAAGCTATTGTTAGAGTCTCTCCACGCTTCATAGCCATCCCTGCAAAGGAGGACATTAGTTTTGAAGCATTTTTTTGTAGTGAATTAGTTCTTTACAAAACATTTCGCAACCTTCAAATAGATATTGGCTCTTCATCCCTTGAAATTGTTATAAAATGGGAGAACTTCAAAAGTATATACAAACCTTGGCATGTATGCAAGATAGTTCCTGATTCAGTACATGAAAATGGGGTAAACAACCTAGAAACAAGTGCAAATATTATGCAAGATAATATTCCTAACGAATGGAAAATATTATTAGGATTATATCCAGGCCTACCTATCCACCTAAATGATCTTGACATGCTTAGAAGCCATGAAATTGACTTGAACAATAATTGGGAAAATTTAGAATTCAATCCATCAAAAAAAAAAAAGCTAGTACTTTCATATAATCAAATCACCTCACATTTCAAGACCCACATGTTCTTAATCACCAAAAATAAACTGTGTTGTCTACAAAACAACAAAAAGAAAGTGATATTAGTCTACCACATCTGAATGCAACTTCTCACCAACAACCACTTAAGATTATTGTTCAAGGAACCATAGGCACTAGGAAGTCACACCTTATCACAAGCATAAAGTCACACCATTTCTACTACTCACACCTACATGCGTAGCAACATTCAACATACACTACAATTCATTCTACCCTCCAGATACCAATCAAAGAAATGGTGGCCCTGCAAGGACAAGCACTTAGAACCTACCAAGAGAACATGTACTTCATTCGATACATTATAATAGATGAAATGAATTTCATTGGTCCTAAGTTACTAGAAAAAATTGATATGAGGCTGCAACAAGCATTCCCTACTTAGAGCCACATTCCTTTTGGAGCACGCTCTATTGTTCTTGTTTAGGCTTAGAATTGTCACCCTAACTCAGGCATTAGGGCTCTCTAAAAATTCCATCCTAATAATGGAAACCTTCTCAAGCTGTAGGTGGACTCTGAATGAGAAGGAATCTCCAGATTCTAGGCCAGTTCCTATTTGATTTGGGATATCACCTCTTGATTGAAAACTTTATTGGGAAAAGGGAGAAAGAATAAAAACCAAATGGGAAATGGGGTGATACACCAAAACTTGCTCCAGATCTATCAAGATCTTCAAACCGGCATTTCACAATTACAAGACCACTGAGATTCACATTTATCACTTCTCTATTCAACATAAAGGTTGACTAGAATCGACTATTAGGGTTCATACCACAAATAGTAAAAATTGACAACAAACTTACATATTATGCAAAAAGGCCTAGATTTTGATAACATAGGAAAGGAATCAGAAATAATTCACTTTACCAGATAACACCAAATATGCAACACTTAATGCAGAAAAGAAGAATAGGATTGAATCCAATACTCAGAAATTAATGCAATCAGAAAAGCCTGCTTTATTATCCTTCAAAAACTTGTAAAATGGTTACAAACTACAAAAAAGGCACTGAGGAATAAACATGCTCACTCATCCCTCATTTTCCACAACTCCCAACACCTAAAACTGACAATTTGACTCCCTTATGAAGCCCTCAAAGCCTCAATCTAGAAATCCAATCACTCTTAGAAAAACTCAATTTCAGCTATAAAATAGCCTCCAAATTGTCTCCAAATTCTATGCATCAGTTCTCAAGGAGTTCCTCAAACCCTATGCACAAATCATGATTTGAATCTGACCTAATTTGGCCAAAAATCATGCCAAAATCCTATCCTATCAATATGACTAGTGCCCTAAATATTGATTTTAATAAGGATAATAAATCCTTTTACAATCCAAAACCTAAACTTAGGAAATTATCCTTAAGTATAAAAAATAACAATATGGGGAAGGTCGACATGACCACTCAACCCATTTGCAGCATCATGCAAAAATTCAAGTAATGAATAATGAGTTGGCACTATGCAAGTTGGCAGTCCCAACTTTCAAAAACATTGCCAAGAGGTACTCTGCAACTTTTCATGGCTTTTATTATCTTTGTAGTCGGACTTCAGAATTTCATTTGTTCTGCACATTCTTGGTTCTCGCATTGCATTTCTCTATGATTTGGGGAAAAAAAAACTGAATCTATTGATGCATTGAGGCTGAAAACACTTGGCTTGTACTTGGGTTCTAAGAATGGCATGAGCTAACTGGTAGTCTCACAGGCGTTGTCTTATTTTCCTGCTCCCATCCTTGGTGACTATTACTCTCGACTAAGAGCTCATGGGTCTGTTGAGATTAGCACTTGACTTATTATTTGCTAAGGACTCAGTTGCCTTTGAATTTGGACTATTGAACACTTGACTGGTTGTTAGCTCAGCTTTTGAAGTTAGCACTTGGCTTGGATCTCTGGCTTTGATCTTGAAGCTCAAACTGTGACTTTGGTTGGAGACTTATGATTGTGTAACACAAGCTAGATCTGAGACCTTTGAACTGTAACATCTCATTCTTTGATCATGAGCTTGAGCTTGAAATCGGGATCTCCAGGATGAAAAATCAGCCTCAACACAAACTCAACTCGACATTATCCTAGATCTCCAAGCTAAAACTAGGAATTTATGATTTTTTGACTATTTGAAGCTCTTTTAGAAGTGTTGAGACTTGGCCTTCATAAACTTTTCTCCCTCAAAGCATGACACTCAAAATGGTAAGTGATCTTGTGCTCATCATTTTGGCTATGGTTGAATCTGGTGTTTGAAGCCATGATGTATGGCACCTTGTTTGTATTTAACTTTGGCCTCTCCATGCTCGAACTGATATGATCACTGAAGTTTATTATTTGAAAAAAGAGCTAGGCTTTTGACTGTTGAACTTGAAGTGATAGCTCACATTTTTTGCATGTTTTAAAACTTGACCTTTATTCTAACTATAAATTTGTCTTTGAAGCTCTTTGATTGCTGAAAACATGTCTTTTAAAGTTGGGATTTTCCCACTAAAGCACAAGCTGTTATTTAGTTGAAGCTCGAGCCTCCCCTTTTCACTCTGTGACTTCCTTATTTGAAACTCAGTTTTTGGAATTTTGACTGTTGAGGCTCGAGTTTCTTAATGGCTAGAAGTGAAACTAAGAACTCAAGCTCTCCTCCACGAATCAATGGTAGCTAAAACCTTGACTTGGCACTCGGCTTCTGTGTCGTGACTAGCATGTTTCTTGCATATTCTGTTACTTACTTGAGTGCTGAAGCTAACAAAGAAGATTTATTTCTTTCTATCTCTGCATTATACTTTGATTTTTGTTGCTATTGAGTTGTAAAACCTTAGAAACTCATGATACTTGTATCCATGTAATGCTTAGTTGTATACAAGTTGATTGGTCTTTACTGATTGGGCAAAGTCTTCAACTTGATGCTCACTGTGAATTCACTGATTGTAGTGATCATATCTTTTACATTTGATAGAACTTATCATATTCCCATCTTGATTTCATTATTATTGGACATTTGGCACTGTTAATTTGATCTTGACAACTGAAGCACTATTAAAGCATCCACTATAGTTGAAAATGAACTTTTATTCTTTTGGATTAAAACAACATTCTCTTGAACCATAGCCTGGATGTGACCATTTGATAACTCTGTTATAGATTCATGATTCAGATATGCATATCAGACTTAAAATAGATGTGATCAGTAATGAAATCTATTTATGGGGTTTGAGCACGGGCCTATGACACCCATAAACAAATTTTTGTGGCTTTAATTTGATCTCTTGCATCTATTCAACATATGAACCACACTTGAACAACACAGTGTTCTGTGAACACCATAATGAAAAGCTCACTGCATCTCTTTCATTTTTTTACTATGATTTGAAAACCAGTCCATTTTGAACAATGTACCACTCTGATTTGATTAAAAACATCAAAACAAACACATTATGTTAGTGAACATGACCCAGTGGTCAATTTTGTGCAACCATCATACCACTTGTGTGCTCACTAACTTAATATGATTCTGCTATCCTTTAACACTGTCTTTCACTTTATGTGCATGCACACTTTGATATTGCATTGAATACCAAAAATATATGCAGCTATGAAAGAATTTTGATTGTTTTTATGATGTCTCGTTCTTATGCATTGCTTAGATCAATTGGATCTAACACACTTTTTTTTATCATGATGTAGGACAACCCCTAAAAACTTAGAACCCAACAGATGTAGATTCAGACAGAGAACTAGAGGACTAGGACCAAACACAACAACCATCTCCAGATATGTAGATGACTTTTCAAGGCAATGTAGAGGACCTACTCATATTCCTATCACTTCTTTCTATTATGCCTTTGTACTCTATTTATTGACAAGAAATATGAAGTATGAAGGAAAATTTGTAAATTACATTCAATATGAATGCACAATGTAATGATCAATTATGAATTTTTGAAATTTATGACATGTGATCAATACTTAGAGTACAATTAAAATTTGAGATTGAATGCAAAAACAAAATGTTGATCCACATCACCTAAAATACATTGTTAAGCAAAAGTACCTTAATGCACCCTTTTCCTATTTGTGTCTATTATTCTAGATGATGAAAAATAGGGTACCAATTTTGGCAACTTCTGTTGGATGTCTGCCTGCTAGACATGAACTCTTAACCTTATCATTGGGCAATAGGATTTTGATAACTGGAACAAGCATGAATGCAACCTTATTGAAACAAAAAAGAACATAAACCTAGACTCATGCAACCTAAAACCTAGTGCTGTACTACACTTATTGAAATGAAAACCTAAACTAACCTACTTTAACCAGCTTGAAGCCAGGCTAAACAAAACCATTCACTGATTGTGAAAAATAACTTCCCATCCTTCTCAGTTCACAATAATCAATATGCTTTTGGAAAGCTATTATAAGATGAACATAGGAGAAATGTATGATCATTTTCTTGACAAGGATTTGATTGATATATATCTTACTTACTTGACCCGACTGACCATAATCACCATTATTCTGAAGAGAATCAACAATCAACAACATGTTGTGAAGATCCAAAAGGACTTTACTTACTTGTTCATATGGGGCAACAAGCTGATTCAATTCCTCCTCAGCTTCATCATGCAGAGGCATTGGCACAACTTGTACTTCTTTGATAGCCTCCATCCTGGCCAAATGCTTGATAGGACAACCATGAGTGATAATTAACTTGGAGCTTTCCTTGATAGACTCGGGTTCTTGAGAAATTACTTCAGTCTGATTGATCTCCTCCTTATGCTGGCTGGGAATAACTACCTCCTGTAGCTTGTAGGTGCTTTCTGGAAGTGTGGGCTTGTCATCAAGATGCAAGAAAAACTACTCCATCTCGTCCCAAAAATGATCTTCTTCTTCTTCTTCTTCCTTATTCTTTTGTAGAAGTATACTCTTATCAGCACAATAATTTTGATTTTCTACAAACTTCTTTGTCTTATCTTGTTCAGAAAGAACCTCCTTTAGCTTGCCATCAAACCTTCTGAATGCTCTCTTTTTCTTGTTCAATGCTCTCCTTCTCTTCTTCCAGCTGAAGACACTTCTCAATCTGCATTTGATAGCCTCTCTTGTATGTTTCAGCTATAGAAGTTAGGAATCCTATATTTTTCTTGAGATCCTGTAGTTCTTTTTCATGGGACTCCTCTTGAGATTTTGATTCTCTTTCTTTCTCTAACTGATATTCAAGACCATGATTAAACATGGCAACTATCAGCTCTTGAAATTTCTCATGAAATTCTTGATGAGCTCTCAGTTCCTTTTCATAAGCATCATTTTGAGCTTCCATCTCTTCATAAGCATCCTTCTGAGCTTGCAACTCTTCTTGATGAACCTTCTTTTGAGCTTCCAACCCTCCTGTAAGCTTGGCTTCATTTCTCTTGTATTGCTCTACCAAATACCTCTGATAACCTTGATCCTGCTGAGCCAATGCTTGCTGCTATTGGATATGGGCTTGATAAGCATGCTCCTCTAACTGCCTGTCTAGCTCTTGTTGGAATTTAGATTCTTATTTCCTTTTAATACGTTCAATCTACATAAGCTTATTCTGCAACATGCTTGCAGTATCTCTATTTTGCGAACCATTATTATTTGATGAATAATGAAATCATATTGGGATTACTGACCTTAATAGGACTAAAAATGATTCTCTTGAACAAAATTCACTTGAAATGATGGAAACCTTGAAAACTGACCATTTGGGTAAGCATATCGTCCTTGAAAACTAGACATCTTTATTCTTTTGAAAGGCTGGAAATCAGAATATAAAATAACTTGAAACATACCAACTTTTCTCCTTTTGAAATAGTGCTTTCCTTAACAGATCCACCAGATATGCAAAATATGACCTCTCTCAGGTCTGAATCTTGCTGATAGCACACCAGAACCAACAAGTGATACAATGAAATTCGACTAGTTCATTGAAGAATGGGTCCCACTGGGTGTGCCAAAAACTATTTAGGCTTAGAATTGTCACCCTAACTCAGGCATTAGGGCTCTCTGAAAATTCCATCCTAATAATCGAAACCTTCTCGAGCTGTAGGTGGACTCTGAATGAGAAGGAATCTTCAGATTCTAGGCCGATTCCTATTTGATTTGGGATATCACCTCCTAATTGAAAACTTGATTAGGAAAAGGAAGAAAGAATAAAAATTGAATGGGAAATGGGGTGATAGACCAAAACTTGCTCCAGATCTACCAGGATCTTCAAACCGGCATTTCACAATTACAAGACCACTGAGATTCACATTTATCACTTCTCTATTCAACATAAAGGTTGACTAGAATCAACTATTAGGGTTCATACCACAAACAGTAAAAAATGACAACAAACTTACATATTTTGCAAAAAGGCCTGGTTTTTGATAACATAGGAAAGGAATCAGAAACAATTCACTTTACCAAATAACACCAAATATGCAACACTTAATGTAGAAAAGAAGAATAGGATTGAATCCAATACTCAGAAAAGCCTTCTTTATTATCCTTCAAAAACCTATAAAATGGTTACAAACTGTAAAAAAGGCACCGAGGAACGAACATGCTCACTCAACCCTCCTTTTCCACAACTCCCAACCCCTAAAACTGACAATCTGACTCCCTTATGAAGCCCTCAAAGCCTCAATTCAGAAATCCAATCACTCCTAAAAAAACTCAATTTCAGTTATAAAATAGCCTCCAAATTGTCTCTTGTATCGTCTTAAAATGGAAGCACTTCCATGATAAGAGTGTTTAGGCCTCCAAGTAAGTGGTCTGGGGTCATCTTAAGCACCTTGATCAGGTCTTTGCATGTATTTGGCTTTTCCCCTTGTTCTACTTCCTTCTGCACCCATTTTCCACTTTATATCTGCATTTCCTAGCATTCTGGGTTAGGATCCTGAGGTTTTTGACCATAAGGTCAAAGTCAACCTTATGGGGTCAAAGTTGACCTTGATCGTGACCTAGTCAAGATCGACCTCAACCTTGACTTGGTCAATTCCACGCTCATCCTTGGCCCCCTGTCCAGATTTCAAGTTTCCTTGATTTTCGGGTGTCGGGTTTCGGGGATATTTGTTTTCCCGCCTCCGGGTTGGCCATTTCAGGTTTCGAATTGGTAAATCCTTAAATTGCATTTAATCTAGGTATATTTTCTAAAGGTTGGGACCTAATTGGGATTTAATTCTCCAAGGTGGCCCCTCTAGAGGATTGTGCCCTAGTTCACTATAAAAGGAGGCCTTCCTCTCTCATTTACACATCTCATCTTCAAGCAATTTCATGAGCAAGTGCAACCAAGTGAATTTAAGCATTCAAGTGTTCAAGCATTCATCCATCAAGGAGATCCATTGTTAGCCATTGAAGGATTCAATCTCTTTGGAGCCCCCTTGGAGATCCATCCTTCTACATTCATCTAAGCCTCCTCATATGCAAAGATCAATTCAAGATTGGTGTTGAAGATCAAATGCCATTGATTTGAGACATCCTACATTCATTCTACATCCATTGAAGCATTCCTATTTGTGGATTTGAGGATTCGAATCCTCTACAAGGACTTCAACATAAGCAAGGTGAATTGTTTCAATTACTTTGTTTATGCACACTACATTTCAATTCAATTTCAAGGTTAATTCCTAAATTGGGGTTTGACCAAGGCAAACCCCCCATACAAACAAAACCCCTATTTTCTTGTAGGTACAGGTCTGGACTTTTAGATTTGAGATCAGATTTGGATACCCTTTTTGGTAAAATTTTGAGATCTGTGAACAAAGTCAGAATCAACCTTCAAATAAAGAATGTAGACTTTGACCTTTTATGAGGGTCAAAGACTACCTACCGTTAGAAAGACAAGATTTTTGGGTTTTCTTCATCTCGACATTTCCAGTCCGAAGCAGGTTACAGAATTGCTTGAAAGTACACAAAGACATAAAAAAATGGCATTTTCTAGAGTTTCCCTAATTTGAGGTTAGTACTTGTATTTCAATTATTTTAGATTTCAAGCATAATTCTCCATAGGGAAATATATGGTTTTTCTCTCTCTTTCATATTCACCATAGATTGATTCGATTGTGCATTAACCTTTTGGTTGATCAAATTGGATCTCTCCTTTGGGAATTTGGATTTAGAAGTGGATCTCATATTTCCCCTATACCTTATACACATACATTACATTACACACACTCTAAATAGAGGTGATTCCATTTCACCTCTATTCATTTTGGTGAACCTGACTAGCTTACTCTCTTTCTTTTTGGTGTTAGATTTCCTTTTATCTTGTTAGTATTAGATTTATCTTTTGTGTTAGATCTTGCATGCTAATTAGATTTCAAAAATACAAAAATATTCATGCTTTATGTGGTTTTAGTTTAGTTCATTTGCATTACATTGGTTTATGAGCTTTACTACTACTAGTCCTACTTACAATATTTCAGTTAGAAGAAGTCGTAGACTCATGGGTGCCTTTGATCCTGAATCTTCCTCTCCTTTCTTTAGGGTCCTAGATGATAATTTGATGCTTCATGATTCCAATCCTACAATGGAGCAAAACTCTTCTCACTCATCTCATGATGAGGATGACGCTTTAAGAGTTCCTCCTGAACAAGTCCAAAAACTTTCAACTGAACTTGATAAAATGGGTAATTGGCTTATTCAAGAGAACCATAATCAAGATCCCATTCAAGCTATAAAGGCTCTTAAGAAAGTTCTCCGTGATAGTGATCAAGGTTTTAACCTCTTGCGTGGTATTACTCACCTTGTGCATTCAAATGTTAAACCTTTAGCTTAAGAAGCTCAAGATTTAGGGTTGATTCCTCCTATCACTAGTGTTGAACCTCCTTCTAATTGTTTACCTAGTATTCCTACCTATACCCCTTCTTTGGTGACTGTGACAGTTCCCTCTATTCCTATGAGTGTTTCTCCTATGTCCCTTCCTACATCACAACCTTCATATCATAATGTTCCTTTTACTTATTCCAATCCACTTCCAACTGTAGTTCCTAGTGTTCCTCCAGTTGTGTCTTCTATTCTTGTAGCTTCTTACACTTTACCTAGTGTGTCTAATGTTGCCACTCCTACTATTTACTCTAATGATTCAACAATAATCATTTTGGTTCAAACTATGTCATCCTTACAACAACAACTTGCTTCCTTAACTCAAAACAAGTTTAGTATCCCTAAATGTGACATGGGAAGTCCTTTGTCCTTGGATATTATTCATACTCCTATTCCTCAACAAGTCGATATGCCTCATCTTGAGAATTATAACAGAACAGGAGATCATGTTCATCATGTTAAAACATTCCAAATCCTTTGTAGTGATTATGCTCATGACCATAGGATTTTAGCCAAACTATTTACTAGAACTTTCCATGACAAGGCCTTACAATGGTATTCTTCCTTGCCTCCTTATTCTATTGATTCCTTTCCAAAACTTGCTAATGCGTTTATTCAACAATTTCAAAACAACATTGGCCCGGAAGTGTCTTTGATTGATTTGATGCATTGTAAACAAAGTGCTAAAGAAAAATTAACTGAATTTATTGGTAGATTTAAGCATTTGTATGCTTGAATTTCCTATCTTGTTCATGATATTGATATTCAACATATGTTTATTTCAAATTTGCAAAAGGATATTAGAGATAAGATTCTGCTTACTGAATTTACCTCTTTTCAAAAACTTTGTGCAGCACTTCATCATTATCAATTACAAGTGAGTCAATTTGAGAGCAACACTCCAATGGCTCCTGTTCTAGTTGATAAGAGTGATGCTGCTCCTAATCCAAAAAAAATTGAAAAATTCAACAACTATGTCAAGATAAACAAACAAGCGAATGTAGTTGCTGATCAAGTTGTTGTTGTATCTCACAATGCCACTTCTGCATCCACTTCTTTTCGATTAAATCGTACGTTTACTCCTCTTTCTGAACCTTTACATGCTATTATGAATAGGTTGTTAGCTGCTAATATGATTACTTTACCTCCTATTCAACCTCTTTTACCTGTTACGATTGCCTCTAAATATTTTGATCAAAATGCTTTTTGTCAATATCATCGTCAGAATGGTCATGATACTAAGAAATGTTATTCTTTAAAACATAAGGTTCAAGACTTAATTGACTCTAATGCCTTATCTATTGATAATCTTGATGGTAGTGGGAACAAATTTGTCTCTCCTCCTAATCAAAACCTTCAAATTTATATGAATCCTTTACCTATGCATGATACTAATACCATTTATCAACCATTTTCTGTGGAAATTGGGTATGATTCAAAGATGGATGATCTCAATCATGTTGCTAATCAAGTGGAGCATGTTGGTCAATCTATATCTCCACCTCAACCTCAACCTCAACCTCAAACTCAAATTCAATCTCAAGTTCAATCTCAACCTCGACCAAAACCTAAACCTAAAATGAAAACTCAACCTAAACCTCGACAACAACCTAAGAATAAAAGACCTCATGAACTTTTGATTACCTTTGATGACTATTAAGGCTCTTGATGGTCCCCTTTACATTTATGCTAGGATTTCTCAGAATCCTACTCGTGGTTGTCTTGTTGATCATTTTCCTTAGTTAATGTTATAACTGAAGAAAATATTTTTATGAAAAGCTTACAACATGATTCTTATGATACATTGGATGTGTGGATTCAAACTTGTAATGGTTTTCTTTATTCATCATTTGGTTCTATTACTTTACCGGTTGAAATTTGTGGAAAAATTGTGAACACTACCTTTGTTGTGGTTCCTACTTCTGATCAATTCCAAGTTAAGCTAGGTTTGCCTTGGTTGAATGCCATACATGTTGTTGCTTCACCTATCCATAAGTGTCTTAAGTTCATTCATGATGAAGAAATGAAGATGATTAATCATAGTTTATATCAACCTTCTAGGCCTAGAGATTATGCTACTCTTGATTTCTTTTGGCCTTCATTACCTAATTCATGTCCTCCTCGACCTGATAATCTTTTCTATTCATATCAAGCTTATAAACATCGTAATATTCTTGAATTAAGTATTCCTCCCATGGATCTTAATCATGGTCTTTTGCCTACACCTTCTATACCTCCTTTAACTATGGCTTCTAGTTCTGTTAGTCAAGTTCCTTTTATCGCTCTTCCTAAAAAACTTGTGAAAGATCCTATGATTGTTCCTCCTATTGTTAATAATCTTATTGATCTTAAAGAACCTGTGAAGGATCCTATGATTGTTCCTCCTAGTTCTCAACCTATTTCAAATAAATCAAAATGTAATCGATCTTCCAATGAACATCGTAAAAAGTGTCATGCTCATGCTAAAGCTCGTAATTCTATTCTTCAAAGATCTCTATCTTCTTCAGATAAACCTATGCATGATGTGTTAGAAGAATCTGTTACTAATAATGATGTTCATATGCATGATTATGATGATTCTATTCATATCTTAGATCCTATTTTGATTAATTTGGATGAGGAAGATACTTTTGATGATACTGATGATGTTAATGATGAATATGAGACTATTGACATTGACATTGATTTACATAATATGCTTCCATCACAATTAACTCTTACACCTAGTGTCGAACATTGTGATTCTCAAGAAGATCCTTGTTTGGAACTGGCTATCATCCCTACTGTGTTGGATATAGTCCCTCTTGTGAGTTACCCACCTTCCCTAAATGATATACAATGAGATGGGGAGAGTAGGCGGCATGCTTAATTGGCTTGTCCTTCGTGGTAGCTTTGTTGTGTGTTTTCCTGTTGTACTGTGATTCTCCCATAATGTGTTTGCTAAATTTTGTTAGATTCTTTTATATGATCCTTGTTACTCAGTTGGTACATGGTGATAAAGGAATTGAAACTGTTGTTCAAATTCCTCTATATGTATCTCTATTCTTCTATGTGTTGTTCAATGTTATGTTGTAATTGTGCTATTGTTCGTAAATGTTTCCTAGTGTAATATGCTTGGATTCGAGATATGGTAGCACTAATTCTTTTTGGTCTCCATGTCATGGTCTGAAAAGATTCTTCTTCATATATCTTGTGATCTTTCCTCCTTTGTGATCGTAGTTCTACTTTCTTTGGGGAATGATGTCAATTCATTTGCAATAATATCATATATATATATATTATCTTATGATCATATTGACCCCATGGTAGGTAGATCCCTTCTGTGTTCTCTATATGTTTCTATGATATTTCCCTTGATTTGTCTTTGTCTGGGGGCATCTCGACGTGGAAACGTAATCAGTGGAGTTGTTTATGTTTTTGTTAAATCCATTGCTCCTGTTAAAGTGTCAGTAATGACTTTAACATGGGGGCATACGCTCTGCTCACCTGTTGCACACACACACTTTTCGATATGCACATATTTTTCAAAATAATTTGTTTTCCCTTTTTGGATTAGTTACTAATCCTTAAAGCATGGATTTATATTTTAGGATCTCTTGATCCCTCCAGTTTCAAATATACATATATTTTGATCCCTTAAGGTCGGAGGTGTCCTTAAGACTGGATCTCTTTAGTTTTTTTGGTTTTATTCTTATCGAATAGAATATTCCTAAGGGTGAATCCTTGATGGGTTGACTAGTGAGTAGCCACATTCACTAGGTGGTTCAATTCCATCTTTCCAGTTGCATCATTTCCTTGTGTGGTTTACAATGGGACATAAGTTCTCATTGGGTGAGGTAATCCCACCCTTTATTTCTCTCTCTAGAGATGTCTCTCTTATTGTGATCTAGGAGTCGACGGAGACTTGATTCCCTAGGGGATTAAGGTTTCTCTTTGTCCCTTGGATTACGATAAGATTATCTTTTCATTCTGATCTCCTTTACCAAGAGTTTGCATCGAGTCCATACTCTTGCTAAAGTGGGGGCTTAATGTATCGTCTTAAAATGGAAGCACTTCCATGATAAGAGAATTTATCCCTCTGAGTAAGTGGTCTAGGGTCATGTTAAGCACCTTGATTAGGTCTTTGCATGTATCTGGCTTTTCCCCATGTTCTGCTTCCTTCTGCACCCATTTTCCACTTTATATCTGCATTTCCTAGCATTCTGGGATAGAATCTTGAGGTTTTTGACCATAAGGTCAAAGTCAACCTTATGGGGTCAAAGTTGACCTTGACCTTGACCTGGTCAGTTCCAAGCTCGTCCTTGACCCCCTGTCTAGATTTCAAGTTTCCTTGATTTTCAGGGGCCGAGTTTCGGGGATATTTATTTTCTTGCCTCCGAGTCGGCCATTTCGGGTTTCGGAATGGTAAATCCTTAAATTGCATTTAATCTAGGTATATTTTCTAAAGGTTAGGACCTAATTGGGATTTAATTCTCCAAGGTGGCCCCTCTAGAGGATTGTGCCCTAGTTCACTATAAAAGGAGGCCTTCCTCTCTCATTTACACATCTCATCTTCAAGCAATTTCATGAGCAAGTGCAAGCAAGTGAATTCAAGCATTCAAGAAAGCCTTCGAGCATTCAAGTGTTCAAGCATTCATCCATCAAGGAGATCCATTGTTAGCCATTGAAGGATTCAATCTCTTTGGAGCCCCCTTGAAGATCCATCCTTCTACATTCATCCAAGCCTCCTCATATGCAAAGATCAATTCAAGATTGGTGTTGAAGATCAAATGCCATTGATTTGAGACATCCTACATTCATTCTGCATCCATTGAAGCATTCCTATTTGTGGATTTGAGGATTCGAATCCTCTACAAGGACTTCAACATAAGCGAGGTGAATTGTTTCAATTACTTTGTTTATACACACTATATTTCAATTCAATTTCAAGGTTAATTCCTAAATTGGGGTTTGACCAAGGAAAACCCCCATTTTCTTGTAGGTACAGGTGCAAAATTTTAGATCTAAGATCAGATTTGGATACCCTTTTCAGTGAACTTTCAAGATCTATGAACAAAGTCAGAATCGACCTTCAAATAAAGAATGTAGCCTTTGACCTTTTATGAGGGTCAAAGACTACCTGTCATCGGAAAGACAAAAGATTTATGGGTTTTCTTTGTCTCGACATTTCTAGTCCGAAGTAGGTTGCAGAATTGCCTGAAAGTACACACAAACATTCTAAATTGGTATTTTCCAGATTTTCCCTAATTGAGGTTAGTACTTGTATTTCAATTATTTCATATTTCACGCATAATTCTCCATAGGGAAATATAGGGTTTTTCTCTCTCTTTCATATTCTCCATAGATTGATTTGATTGTGCATTAACCTTTTGGTTGATCAAATTGGATCTCTCCTTTGGGAATTTGGATTTAGAAGTGAATCTCATATTTCCCCTATACCTTATACACATGCATTACATTACACACATTATAAATAGAGGTGATTCCATTTTACCTCTATTCATCTCCAAATTCTATACCTCTATTCATCTCCAAATTCTATGTATCAGTTCTCAAGGAGTTCCTCAAACCCTATGCACAAATTATGCTTTGAATCTACCCTAATTTGGCCAAAAATGTTGCCAAAATCCTAGCCTATCAATATGACTAGTGACCTAAATATTGATTTTAATAAGGATAATAAGTCCTTTTACAATGTTCACCAATATTTAAATTATTTAATTTTGAATAAAAATTCAAAAATTAATAAGAATCTACACTATCTAAAACCTAAACTTAGGAAATAATCCTTAAGTATAAAAAATAAAAATATGGGGAAGGTCGACATGACCACTCAACCCATTTGCAACATCATGCAAAAATTTAGGTAATGAATAATGAGCTGGCACTATGCAAGTTGGCAGTCCCAATTTTCAAAAACACTGCCAAGAGGTACTCTGCAACTTTTCATGGCTTTTATTATCTCTATAGTTAGACTTTAGAATTTCATTTGTTCTGGCACATTCTTGGTTCTTGCATTGCATTTCTCTGTGATTTGGGGAAAAAAAAATTGAATATGTTGATGCGTTGAGGCTAAAAACACTTGGCTTGTACTTGGGTTCTGGGAATGGTGTGAGCTAACTGGTAGTCTCACATGTGTTGTCTTATTTTCCTGCTCCCATGCTTGGTTTCTATTACTCTCGACTGAGAGCTCACAGGTCTGTTGAGATTAGCACTTGAATTATTATTTGCTAAGGACTCGGTTGCCTTTGAATTTGGACTATTGAACACTTGACTAGCTATTAGCTTGGCTTTTGATGTTAGCACTTGGCTTGGATCTCTGGCTTTGATCTTGAAGCCTGAATTGTGACTTTGGATGGAGACTTACGGTAGTGTAACATGAGCTAGATCCAAGACCTTTGAACTATAACAGCTCAGTCTTTGATGACGAGCTTGAGCTTGAAATTGGGATCTCCAGGATGAAAACTCAGCCACAACACAAACTCAAATCAGCATTATCCTAGATCTCCAAGCTGAAACTGGGAACTTACAGGTTTGTGACTGTTTGAAGCTCTTTTAGAAGTGTCGAGACTTGGCCTTCATAAACTCTGCTCCCTTAGAGCATGTCACTCAAAACGGTAAGTGATCTTGTGCTCATCATTTTGGTTGTGGTTGAATTTGGTGTTTGAAGCCATGATGTATGGCACCTTGTCTGTATTTAACTTTGGCCTCTCCATGCTCGAACTAATATGATCACTGAAGTTTATTATTTGAAAAAAGAGCTAGGCTTTTGACTATTGAACATGAAGTGATAGATCACATTTTTTGCATGTTTTAAAACTCGACCTTTATTCTGACTATAACTTTGTCTTTGAAGCTCTTTGATTGCTGAAAACATGTCTTTTAAAGTTGGGCTTTTCCCACTAAAGCATGAGCTATTATTTAGTTGAAGCTCGAGCCTCCCCTTTTCACTCTATGACTTCCTTCTTTGAAACTCAGTTTTTGGAATTTTGACTGTTGAGGCTCGAGTTTCTTAATGGCTGGAAGTGAAACTAAGAACTCGAGCTCTTCTCCATGAAACAACGGAAGTTGAAACCTTGACCTGGCACTCGGCTTCTGTGTCGTGACTAGCACATTTCTTGCATATTATGTTACTTAATTAAGTGCTGAAGCTAACAAAGAAGATTTATTTCTTTCTATCTCTGCATTATACTTTGATTTTTGTTGCTATTGAGTTGTAAAACCTCACAAACTCATGATACTTGTATCCATGTAATGCTTGGTTGTATACAGGCTGATTGGTCTTTATTGATTGGGCTGAGTCTTCAACTTGATGCTCACTATGAATTCATTGATTGTAGTGATCATATCTTTTACATTTGACAGAACTTATCATATTCCCATCTTGATTTCATTATTATTGGACATTTGGCACTGTTAATTTGATCTTGACAACTGAAGCACTATTAAAGCATCCACTATAGTTGAAAATGAACTTTTATTCTTTTGGATTAAAACAACATTCTCTTGAACCATAGCCTGGTTGTGACCATTTGATAACTCTATTATAGATTCATGATTTAGATATGCATATCAGACTTAAAATAGATGTGATCAGTAATGAAATTAGTTTATGGGGTTCAAGCACGGGCTCGTGACACCCATAAACAAATTTCTATGGCTTTAATCTAATCTCTTGCATCTATTCAACATATGAACCACACTTGAATAGCACATTGTTCGGGGAACACCATAATGAAAAGCTCACTACATCTCTTTCAATTTTTTACTGTGATCTGAAAAATGGTCCATTTTGAACAATGCACCACTCTGATTTGCTTTAAAACATCAAAACAAATGCATTATGTTAGTGAACATGACCTAGTGGTCAATTTTGTGCAACCACTGACCACTGGTGTGCTCACTAACTTAATGTGATTTTGCTATCCTTTAACACTGTCTTTCACTTTATGTGCATGCAGAATTTGTTATTGCATTGAATACCATAAATATATGCAGCTATGAAATAATTTTGATTGTTTTTATGATGTCTCATTCTTATGCATTTCTTAGATCCAATTGGATCTAACACACTTTTCTTACCATGATGCAGGACAAACCCTAAAAACTTAGAACTTGACAGATGCAGACTCAGACATAAAACCGGAGGACTAGGACTAGACACAACAACCAGCTCCAGATATGCAGATGAATTTTCAAGGCAATGTAGAGGACCTACTCATATTCCTGTCACTTCTTTCTATTATGCCTTTGTACTCTATTTATTGACAAGAAATATGAAGTGTGAAATAACATTTGTAAATTACATTCAATATGAATGCACAATGTAATGATCAATTATGAATTTTTGAAATTTATGACATGTGATCAATACTTAGAGTACAATTAAAATTTGACATTGAATGCAATAACAAAATGTTGATCCATGTCACCTGAAAGACACTGTTAAATGAAAGTACCTTAATGCACCTTTTTCCTATTTGTGTCTATTATTCTACATGATGAAAAATAGGGTAAAAGTTCTTTTTGGTGATTTGGGGAAACTTCCACTAGTCAAAGACATCCCAATGTATGCTTCAAGCTCCTATGGTAGCACACTATGGCACAACTTCACAATCATTATTACACTGGAAAAAATATTTCAGCAAATTGGAGATAGCCCAATTCAGATTCAATTTTGATCACTCCTTTCTAATTTATGAAATGCAATACCTACAATTACAGATTGGGAACTACTGATGTCGCGATCAAGTTCAAGATTGACCTTAGAAGAACATACTCCTTTTTTTTTCTTCCATACATCTTTTTTTAACAAATGAAAGGGTCTTACTCCATAACAAAAAATGTTGCTGCTCTAATGCAGAGCAACTTAAAGGATTACCATGCTCAAACCTAGAAGAAGAAGAACTTCATTCTACACTCCTCTTATGTATTGACCAAGATGTCATGCTCTGTATAAATTTATGGGTACAAACTGGACTTGTCAATGGAGCACTTGGACAAGTCAAAGTAATTGTATACAATGATGGTGAACAACCACCTCAAGTTCCTCTTTTTGTCATTATTTAATTTAAAAAGTACATGGGGCCAGCATGGGACAATAAGAACCCAAAATACATTCCAATGCTCCCAATAAGTCATGGGATCCATCGTCAAATACCACTCAAAATGGCATGGGCCTTAACAATACAAAATTCACAAGGCCTTACACTTCAAATAGCAACAATTGACATTGGAAGCACTGATCGACAAGGGCTAACATTCACAATAATTTCAAGAGTTTGTAACCTTGCAAACCTCTGCATTCAACCAACGTTCACATTTGAAAGATATGTAAGAATGCAACAAAACCCATTTGTCACTTGCCGGAAAGAAGAAGAGTCTCGTTTGATGAGATTATCATATACTATTCCTTCAAAAATAACATATTAACTACAAACAATAAAGGTGCATTCATTATTTAACTTTTCCATATATTCCATCACAAATAAAATGTTGATAAATAGAATAAAAGTATTGATAAAAAAAATCCTTTTCATGCAGGTTTAACAATATTTGCTCTCATAAAAGAAATTGCCTCTATAAATATGATTAACAATTTGAAATTGTACTCTACCAAATAGGTGAAACAAAATTTATTACTACAAAATAATATGGAAATTCAAAGATTGTGGAAACAATACTTGTAGTATTCGTACAAATTCCATCTATGAACTATTTTTAATATTTAGTCAAAATAATTTTTTTTTTGTCTGTATCCAATTGTAGTTATAGATTAAATTGTGCAACGTAATGTGATTTTAGATTTTTTTTAAAAGCACCCATTTTTTATTGATAAATAGTATTCACAATAGATTCCTATTCTAAAACAAGAGTTGTGTTACAGTAGAGTCCAGCCTAATAGGAAAGAAAATCATGATTAAGAAAAAAATTAAAAGACAAATTGACCAGTTGTAAGATAGAGTTTAAATATTAATTTAATATATTTTAATTTAAATAAAAATCAATATATATTATAATATTATAAGTTTTTATTTAAATTGTAATATTTTGTAAAAATAAATAGTATATATAAAATATATTTTTTAATTTTAATTTATTGATATATAATAAATATGAAATAAAAATTTCATAAGAACCTAACAAATTTATTTTTTAAATTTGTGCAATGAGACTCAAACTAAATGGATCAATCATATGTTAAAGAAATAATTATTGCATTTGTACTATGAAAAACATAAAATTTATAATAGAATATAAAATATATTAAAATATTATTGGTTCATGCAATTAGTTTTAATCACTTATTAAGCTTAACAATCCATAATAGTACTTGCTATGTATATATGCTTATGTAATAAACTATTAAGATCTCCTTGCATATCAATGATTTAGCATGCTCGAAAATTGATAGATTATATTATCCAAGAATTCACCGTTAGAATTAACATGTTTCATGTCCATAATTTGATTTGCATTTTGACTTGTTTTTATATATTTAATTAATTTTTTTTAAAAGAAGTGTATGAATTATGTATACTACTATTTTCAATATAATAATTTTTTGTTGGTATTATTTTTATAATACATTTAATTTAGTTAGTGTATTTTGTATTTTTAGAATTAATATTTTTATTAATTTAGTATGTAAATATAAATATAATTATAATTTTTATTTTTAATAAATAATTTAATATATTTATTTTAAAAATTTTATTTTATTTTTTTGATTCATTTAAAATATAAAATTGAATTAGAAATATATAATTCTAAGTTAGATATACAATATCATAATAAGAATATAAAATATAAAATCTAATATTTAATATTAAATACAAAACTTCAATTTTAGAATCAAACAAAATAATAATTATATTTATTTAAAAAAACTTACAATTTAGAATTATATCTAAAATATAGAAAATGCAATTAATTATAAAATAAAATATTATTAAGAAAAATAAAACTACAAAATATAAATAAAATATAATACAATTTAAAATCTAGAAGTAAATATAAAATGTAAAAATTCATGTAAAATTTAAAATTTAAAATAAGAGATAATCAATTCTTTATTTTTATTAATTGATTTGCAATTAAAATAATCTAAGAGATAAAAAGCTTTAAAAAGTATTTTTAAGTTATTTTGAGATATTTAGATTTTTAACTAAACTCTCAATTTGACAAGAAAACTGAACTACCTATACTATAGTGTAGCTAATCATTATTACTTACAAAATATTAAAAAAAATTCTTATATTTTAAATGAACTAGCTACACTACACTATAGTGTAGGTAACCATTATTGCTTACAAAATATTTAAAAAAAAATCTTATATTTTTAAAATAAATAATGGTGCAGCATCTCTGGCTGGGTGATTTGTAGAAAATGGATTTGACGAAATGGTAGAAGCTTTTTATGTAAACACAATGGCGGCGGTAAATCCCATTCCTTTGATCAACCTCCTACTTTAGTTGCATAGAAAATGTATGCAGCTCAAATAAATTTAATGGGTTTAGGGCCAGAGTAGGTGAAAGAGGGCTTATCTAGGCGTCATTAGCGAAATGCACATCTCGTACAAGCTAGTGTTTATTACTATTGTGCCAAATACAACCAGTGTCCTTCACCATTTTCAAACACGCAACCTCTGAGACGACATTGTTTCTGGTGAAATTAATCCCTCTAATAACATGTTGTATCAGGTTTGAACTCATGTGACTTCAATGGGAAGAGGGCCTCCATGCTCGCTAGCACAGACAACTTGCTCATTCTCTTCTTGCTATAGGATTCATTAAGTGCGAAAATGTGAAGAAAGCTGTAGTGTTAGGTGGGGTTGTGTCCTTTCATTTTCTACCTGACAGCCAATAAAAGATATCAGATTGCATTTAAAAACTAATATATTTGTTTTTAATAATATTTTATGGACAGTCAACATCGATGTGCGGTTTACTTGTACTAGTAAATAAACATTTGTTTCTCCTACTTTTTAATTGATTAGAAAAAAAAATTTAATTTTCAGAATGAAAAAATAATTAAACCCCCAGCAAAATTAGGGGCAGCCAATAAGAAAAAAGAAATACTTTTCAAAAAATTCAAAATAAAAAACTAGACACTTCAAACATTGGAAATCATGTTTAATATTTTGCACAGGCACTGTTTTTTAGGCAAAGTAATATAAAAAAATAAATTGAAAACATAAGTCTCAGCCTATAGATAGGCTGGACTAACAATGTATAACACTACAGTTTTTTTTTGTATTAAATATAAGGAGATCAAAATACAAAGTATCACCGACGAGTTTCAAAAATTACAAGAGGCTGAGCCTCAACACGAGAGTATCAAAGAGTATAATAACCCAACATAATAGCCAAAAAAGAAAGACAGGAAAGAAGGACTAATGAAGCAGGTCCTCATGAATATCCACCCACGCAGTCCACCCCATATTGCCCTCCATCCAAACAATATTCTTCTGATTCTGAATTTGATTGAGCAGGAGGATCATGTTGCCAGTAGTGTCTTTGTTGGTCCTCCTAATTTCCTTATTAAGCTTCTTGATAGTTTGTTGAAAAAGTTGGAGGTTGTCGATATGCTGCCTCCACACATGACCATCCTTGAGCTCAGTGGTGAAGAAGGTGGTGTATCCAGTTTTGAGCAGCCTTTTGAATTTGTCTTTATCAACTTTCATAGTAATATGAACCTGTGAGAAAATTTTAAAATGTGTGAGACTTCGAAAAGACTCAGTAAGAACCCTGTGAATGTTTTGAAACCTTTCCTCGTTCTTGCATTTTCAGATCTGACATAAAATGTTAGAAGAAAGAATGTTCCAAAAAAGATAAGTGTCCTTTTTAATCCCATCAATATGATTAGTAATAATTTCAAAAATATTAAAATTGGTAGGGATAGAGATACCAAACATGAGCCAGACCTCTTTAGCAAAGCTGCAATCAAAGAAAATATGCCTCCTCATTTCCAGGGTCTTACAAATATTACAATAATGCATTTAAGAAAAGTCCTTTCTAATGGGGAGTCTATCCAGAATTAACAACCATTTAAAACATTTAATCTTAGGATCAATCATGCTTTTCCAAAGTTTATCAAAGTACTTCTTCCAAGAGGAGACATCACGATTAGTGTACCACACTTTGTTAACATGGCTGATGATGGAATCATTATAATCAATAATAGTGTATATATTTTTGGCTTTAAGCTTGGTTATAATGGTTCCATCCGGTCATTAAATGTTCAAGAATCTGTTGGAATCAATGTGGCAGAGAGAAGGAATGTCTTTGCAGGCTTTGACAAGCATATTATAAGTTTTCTTTTGAGATGGGGGAATGTTAAACATGTGCTTTAGCTCATCCCACATAATGAGCCTATCATTTTCAAAGATATCAGCAAATTGAGTGATCCCAATGGTAGACCAGTTCTTGGCAGAGCATCCTTGGGAGAGGGCCAGAGGTTTACCAGCTAACTTTAGGTTCCACCAAATGGATCTTTTGCCATAGAGCTGCTTGTTATCATGAAGTTCTTATTCGTAATGTAGGGTCTAACATGGTTCCAAGCTTTCCAAATGGATTTAAAAATAGAAGATCCTTGGACCACAATAGGAAAGTTGCCACAAATCAAATCATAAAAAGGTAAGTTTTTCCAGAATTTAGCATTCTTGGGGAATCCCCTTTCAATGTTACTTCTGACAAGAACTTTCCAAGGATCATCCCCATCCAAAGAGTGAAAGATCCATTTGGAGGCAAGAGCTAAGCCATCGGTTTTAAGGTCCTTTAGCCCTAAACCCCCAAGGAGTTTGTCAATATGACACCATTCCCATTTAACAACATGAAGCTTCTTGTTACCTTTTCCATTCGACCAGAGGTAGTTCTTGATGGTCTTTTGAATTTAAAGGATCTGGTAATTATTGAACATCTAGGCAGAGGCATAATAAATATTGTAAGAAGAGAGGATTTTTTGGAAGACCTGAACTCTACCAGCTAGGAATAAAGATCTATTGTGCCATTTATTTAACTTCTTGATGATTTTTCCCTTAACTCAAAGCCACATATCTTTAAGAGAAGGTTCCATAGAGAAAGGGATACCAAGATACCTGACAAAAATGTTAGGACCTCCCCACTGAAAATTATAGTTTTTAATCCAGTCAGGTGGTTGATCTTTCCATCCAAGACATATGGATTTGGACTGAGACAGATGGACTCCAGAGATATCACAAAAAATATTGAGTTTCTTATTCAAAGCAGCAAAGTTTTCTTCCGTGGCTTCATGGAAGATAGCAGTGTCATCAGAAAATTGACAATTGATAAGCTCGGTCTCATTAGGAAGGGTAATACCTTTAACCGTAGGGGAGAGAGAGTTGTCTCTGAGGATGTAAAAAAGAGCATCAAATGCAATGACAAAGAGGGCACGGGCCAAAGGACATCCTTGTCTGATAGAGCAGCCCAAAGGGAAAGGCTCAAAGAGGGATCCATTGATATCAACTTGGGCATAGGCATCTTTAAGTAACACACTAACAGAGTTACAAAAAATAGGAGGAAAACCAAAGGCTTCTAGCATCATAGAAATAAAGTTCCATTCAACCCTGTCGTAAGCCTTTTCAAAATCCAGAAAAAACATAGATGAATTCTGCTGAGAGTGCTTAGCCCAATTCAAGGCCTCCCAACTGGTAATCAAGTTTTCAAGAATGTATCTACCTTTAATTAAGCCAGTTTGAGTAGAGCACACAAATTTGGGAAGAATGGTTTCAAGTTTGAGGGCCACAATTGTAGCAAAAATTTTATAGGAAACATTTAAAAGAGTGATAGGTTTCCAATTCTTAAGTAACGTCTTATCCCCATCCTTAGGAATTAATTTGACGATACCTCTATTAATGGAACTACCCAAGGATCTGGAGCTAAGAGCTTCATTATATATCTCAAGAAGATCTTTGCAAATCCAATTGATGTTAGCTTTGTAAAATTCCACAGGCAAACCATCAGGGCCAGGGGTCTTGTCATTCTTAAGAGAGTTGATATCTTTTTCGATTTCTTCCAGAGAGATATCATTACTAACCAGGGAGGCATCCATGCTAGATATTCTCCTAGGAATAAGGGCTCTGCATTGGTCCCTGAGGGAGCTAGCCTCCAAGGTATCTTCCGAAGTAAATAGATTTTTATAAAAATTAGCAAAGGCCTTTTTTATGCTCTCTAAGTTAGTAATTTCTTGATTATCAACAACAATTTTATTAATGGTTTCATTGGTATGCTTTTGCTTGATGAGGTTGAAAAAGAACTTATTACCCCTGTCACCATATTGGAGCCAATGAGTACGAGACCAAATTTTAGCTCCTTTGATTTTGAGCTACTGGTGTTGTCTAAGAGCTTCCTTCACGCCAGCAATTTGAGGGACAAGTAGAGGATCAGACGGGTTGGCTTGAATACAAGTCTCAGCTTCATTAAGGTTAGAGATAAGTTTCTTCTCAGTGAATCTAAAATCCTTAGCTTTCTTTTGACCAATAGTCCTTAATAAATTCTACCAGGAAAGAATATTCATATTCCACCTATCAGCATGGGAGATGGAGGGATAATGGCTTTTGTTAATGAGTCTGATAATGCTAATGGCCACAAGGATATCATCATTATCCAAAAGGATAGTGTTAAGGATGAATTTAGGATTGATGACCCTACTAAGGGCAGGGGTTCCGCTAAATCTAACAGAGATAGAGATAGGGTGGTGGTCAGAAAGGGCAATGGGGGTGACTAAAACCAAATTACCCTGATCATTTGGAGCAACCGAGAAGAAGTTCTTATTGAGATAAAACCAGTCTAGTCTAGAGTAGATCCTTGAGGGACCTTGTTAAAAGTTACACCAAGTGTGCTAGATACCTGGGTTAGTGTTCGTGTTGCCAGTCAGAGGGTCAAAGAGGAGTTTACCCTGTTTCAACTTATTCCATTGTAATTTTTTAGAATCTTTCTAGGAGAAAGGGAGGCCGCCTATTTTATCTTCTTGAGATTCGACCATATTGAAGTCCCCCCCCCAAAAAAAAAGCCAAGGAATATTAGGGAGGGAGGCCAACCAAGTCCAGGGAATAGATCTTTCCTTGTAATCATTAGAGGCATATAAAGAACATATGCCAAAAGTTAAGTTATTGTAGTTTAGTGTAATATAGATAGCTCTATTATAGGGGGAGATACCACTGCCAGTGATACAGGCATCCCATTTAGGGTTGATCAGGATGGCAACACCCCCTCTACCATGTGGGTGATTAGTGAAAAATTTAGTAGCATTCAGAAAATTAAGGTTGGATTCAAGAGTGAATCCAGTGGTTTTAATTTCTTGCAACATCAGAATATCAGTAGAATTAATACTATTGAGAAAATGCTTAATCAAAAATTTCCTGTCAGGACATTCAAGGCCCCTAATGTTCCAAGATATGCAATTCATGAGGAAACAACATTGTAAGTAGACACATTAACACCTGGAAGCTCCTCTAAGGGGGTCACTTCCACTGAGCCCGTATTGCCATGTTTTTTAGTCGCTGAGTTTTTATTTTTGGAGCCGAGAGGTCTCCCTCTCCTTTTAGAGGTGAGGAGATCATCTTTAAATTCACAATTATCATTATCTGAGAGGGTCAGCGAGACAGGGTCAAGATCCATAGTCGGATTGTTACTCAAGCAAGGGGGGGGATCCACAAGAATAATTTCCAGAATAAATTCATTGGTAATTTCTTTGAAATTTTTAGTGGGAGGTTTAAGATGGCTAGGGGGAGCCACAGAGGGATTCTCATTGGGATTACATGCGGGGGGAGAGCATGAGAGAGTGAGAAGTGGTTGAGAGTTCTATGAATTGCTAATGGCGTGAGTAGGCAGTGGGGAAGCAAACTGATGGAGATTAGCCTATTTATTGGTATGTTTCTTTCTCTTCTTTGATACAGTTTGGAATCCATCAGTATAATCATCATAATTAAGCAAGGTGGAGTCCGTAATAATGGCAGGATTCTGAGATACCAAGCTCGGCTGAGTTGAGCTATCCTTTGAGGGCATATCTTTATTCACAGGGGGGATATTATTCACAGTAGGTTCTGGGATATTTATACTAGGAGAAGCCTTAGGTTGCGCAGGTTTAGTCGGGGGCATATTGCGTTTGATAATAGGACAGTCTTTTCTAAGGTGTCCCTCTTTCTTGCAGAGGAAAAAAAACATTAAGGCCACCAAGGACCTCAATAGAGCATGAGAAAACATCATTAGCTATGTTAATATTGATGTCACTAGGTATTTCTTTACCAGGATTCAAAGAGATTAGAACCCTAGCATCCATGTGTGGGACAAGACGAACAAAATCGTCCATTCTTATAAATTTTCCGATAGGTTCTAGGCGCTGTGATAAAAAATGCCAAAGGAAAGGGGGGATTTGTTTAACCAGAATCCACCTAGGGGCCGAAAGAGCTAAAACCTCATCATGAATGGCCTCAGGAGTCCACGCAAGGGCACAAAATGAGGTATTCTCGACAGTCCAGTACTATTTTTTAAGAATATAAGCCTCGGATTCATGGTTGTTAAAAAAGATAACAAATAAGGCCTTTTGAATATGTCTACAAAATGAAATATGAAAACCAAACTTAAGATTCCAATAATTATGGAACCAGTCATCCAAGAACTTCCTAGGCGGACATTTTTCAATTTCAACTGCAGAAAAGAAAATAGCAGAGTTTCTCAATCTATCTTTTTCCTTCAAAATTTTCAATAGCATTTCAGGCTTTGGAGAAACAAAGAAGGAAGGATTCCCAGGGTTCTTACCTGTTTGTTCGGCTTCATTGTTGGTAGCAGGATTAAATCTAGTGTTGGAGTTAATGGCAGAAGCGGAGTTTGCAACAACTTCTAAGAAGGATTTTGGCTTCTCAGGAGCCGAAGCCTGGTTAGAGACTGAGTTAGGTTTCCTAGGACTCGAGGCTTGGCTATTAATAGCCTTATTCGCATTAATGCCATCAAACATCGGAGGTGAAGATATCAAACATCGGAGGTTTGTTAATGGGAGGTACGGCCTCTACTGAATGACAGAGAGGAGAAAGAGGAAAAAAGGGTTAAACGAAGAAGGAAAAACGGAAAGATCACACCTATCATTTGAAATCGCTTGAGAATGGGCGCCAACACCAATGTTGTCAGAGTCGTTTAAATTCGCAACGCCATCAAAGCTTATGGATCCGTCAACTTGCATTCCTTCCGTTCGCATATTGCCGCCAATCATTGCAAAAAAAACTATTAATTATAATTAACAATAAACTTACATTTAGTTTTAAAATAGACAAATTACAATACACTTATATAATTTTTCTATTCAAATTGATTAATTTTAGATACAATATTGCCACCAAATAAATGAATGCATTTTTTATTCTTCCAACATTAATAGGAGGTGCCCATTCCACACCAAAATGCATTGCTAGTTTTAGTTGAAAAGAAGGAGCTAGATTTTTCATTGAACAACGTTCGGTACATGAGAAGGGACGCACGACCATCGAAACACTCTCAGCCGTTGATATTTTAATTGGTAACTTTTTTGGTTTCTAACATGCCATCATTTATACGGATACACTTTTTTTCATTGTTCTTAAAATGTCCCGATCATCAAGAGTACTCGCCCCGACAAATAGATTTGGGAAATGGCCACCACTGCTGCAATGAACAGGGCGCTCCCGATTGCAGAAAGAGCAATCGTTAATGCTCTTCCAACGATGGAGATCATGGGTTCAATTGATAGTCTCTATGATTTGACACAATTGAGCTGGATTTTGTCACCCGTGGAAGCAGAACTGCTGAAATGAATTTGTGACCTTGACAACGCTAGACAGATCGAACATAACGGAGAGAAGGGGCTGCAAGGGCATCGGAGACGACCCATTTGCTATGTAAACTTGTAGTTTCTGGTGAACGCCGTTGAAGTACTGTATCCATACACTCATTTCATTTCCACTCTTTTGATCGATCTCTGATTCTTCAAGAGATGTATTTTTGTATAAGTTATGCTATTAACATTGATTCCGATGTGGTTGCCGTCGGGGTCATTTGTTCCATTGTCGAACTCAACCGCTACCATCTGATTGCTACTCAGTCCGTTGGTGGAGGAATTGCTTATTGTGAAGATAATTTCCAGGATCTCTTTTCTCAGCCCTTCCCCTGTTGCGCCCTTAGTGCTAGCAATCATTTTCAGCAAATGCAGAGAAAGCTTTACATTTTGAATCTGTGATTCGGACACAAAATTTACCTTTATCCCTATAAACTCAATAATTCTAAGTAGGAGTTTTTCGCAGCTTTTTTGCTACAATTCCCGAGTTGCTTTGATAGGTTGCTGAGGATTTGAAGCCCTAACAGACAAAACCCTAAGTATTCATATGACTGGATTCCCCAACACTTCTATTTTAGTGTTGGCATAAGTTTCCAGAGAAATGCAGAGAAGATTGTCAGAAGGAAGAGGTGTTTCAGGACCAAATGCAGTTATGAGGCTGGCAAAATTATTTTTTCATGAGTTACAGTGTGCAGGTTTTATAATGTTTTTATTGAGTTGCGACAACTGTCCTGTATGTGAAGTGTATCTGGGAGCAATTAAATCCAACAATCTGACATATAGTAGAAGAAGGGCATCTGTTATTAACAAGAGCATTTACGATCACATCATCAACAAATAAATGCTCACCATTTGTAATGCAATCATTTAGAGTGCAGAGTAGTTGTAAAATAGTTGTACAGCCCTTAAATATCAAGGCTTGTAATATACATTGATAGCATGCTAGATTTGGAATTGAAATATTGAATAGAATTTATCTCAACATTTCTGCAAATATGTTTTATCTGTGCCTTGATATAAAATTTGGCCAGATTTATAAATATGAATGCTCTTTTAATCCTCCAAATGTAACTATAAAAATTACAAGTAATATAATATTACAATACCAAATCATCTTCTTTATTGTGTCCATGTATTTAAGATTATACTTGGCTTTTAGGATTTTCTTCCATAATCCTCTTTATTTTCAAAACAATAGCTTTTTGCTTGTATTGTAATATTATATTACTTGTAATTTTTATAGTTACATTAGTTGTTAAAGGTTAATGAAGCATTCATAAATGAATTATAGACAACAAAAAAGATTTGAGTGAAGGTTTTTTTTAATAAAAGTACTCTTTAGATACATCATTGACTAAAAATGAGAATTTACTAGATATTAATAATACTAATAATATATCAATAATAATGTAAAAATCTATTAATAAAAAATATTCTAAAAATAATATTTACTAACATATTTATATTTACAAAAAATGTTGAGAAATATAAATTATATATAATATGTTTAAAATATCTCTCTCTCTCTCTCTCACACACACACACACACACACACACACACACACACACACACACACACACACACACACACACACACACACATATATATATATATATATATATATATATATCTTTCTCTACCTCTATCTTGCAATCTTCATATCTTTTCTTATCACTTTGTATCTCTCTATATCTCTCCCTCTCCCTCTCTATATATTTTGCACATTGCCCATATTGTATTCCACACGAGGACATCTTATGAGGTATTTTTTTTAAGTCCACATGCCAATGCATTATAAATATAACTTCTACATAAATTCCTTCTTCTTTTTGCTTTGGTGGATGCCATAATTTGTTTCAGAGCTCACATTTTGCACGGGCTGTAAGGATATTGGCAGAGGATGTGAGATTTGACTTCATCGCTGCCAATTCCATTTTCTTCAACAAAGGTTGCAATCATTGTAATCCACGGGATGGCATATTTGTGAAAACAATTAAAGTGCCTTGTCAATGTTTGCACATTCACTATGTGGACATCAAGGACAATGGTAGCATCCACTAGGGTACACCTACAAGTTCTATCATGGTTGTGCTGACATCATATAGAATATAACCAAAAATAGCAATTGGTATTGAAATCGGCAAAAATGTTAAAAATAGGATAATCAAGAAGAGAATCTATATATGAGTTGGTGGATGATTGCACTATGATCCAAAACTCCAGATGTTCATACACAATTATGGAGAAGTTGCAAGATAGAACATCAAATTTGAAACAAAAAAATGGACTATATTTTTTATTATTGTCAATCACCAAATCATTTAGAATGCTTTTGTGCATCATTATATATGCCTTCTTGTTTCAAAATTAAAAGCCATAATGCTCAATACCAATTCTAAATTCTATCACTTTCTTTTGTAATCTATAAGAAGATGGAATACAACCCTCATAAATTGTGTTGTCACTCTCAACGTCGTCTCTCTTGTTGAATGTTTAAATGTCACAAATTGGTGAAACAAAGGCATTAATGTTGAAAAAATCTTATTAGTATTTAGACAACCAAAAAAAGTACAATTTTTTTTTTAAAAAATTAATATTGTTTCCTTGATTACATTTAGGTCTTGCCCATTTATTGTGATTTCCTAACCTTTCATACCTCTAATAGAATTATTATTTTTATTGCATTGCATTAGCCTTCCTCACTAATTAATCTGGATAAACCTAACATCGAAACCAATATCAATAAAAGGGCCGAAGAAATCTTGAACATCATAACAAGTTTTCTCTTGGAATACGTTCATTTGGGTGAGTTTAATTTATATATGGGGGTAAGTGCTCCAAGTTGCTAGTCAAAAAAGTGGCCACAAGAAAGAAAAAACTCAAAATTTTACAAAAATCGTGCAGGTTATTTGAAATTTAAAATATTTAGGCTTGGAAATACCGAGCCATGCCAAGCCTATAAAAAATATTAAAAAAACTTAAAGTTATTCATAACTCGTGTGGGTTATGAAGAACGAAAAATAGCTCTTCATAACCCATGCGAGTTATGAGGATCTAAAAAAAATTCTTCATATCCTACATGGATTATGAAGAACTAAAAAAAGTTCTTCATAACCTGCATGAGTTATGAAGAACTATATGTACGTTTTTTTTTCAACCCGTGGGCTAGGATCATTTCTAAGGCTCAAAACTGAGAGAGAGAGGGGGGGGGGAATTGGGAACCTATATATTGATATTTCCTCATAACTTGTACAGGTTCTGAGGACCTAAACATAATGTCCATATTTCCTCATAACTCGTATGGGTTATGTAGGACTAAAATTATGGCTTTAGTTCTACATAACCTTCACGGGTTATGTAGAACTAGGAATCAAAGATGAAGTGGGAGAGAGAGAGAGAGATAGGGAGAAAAGAAGAGATAGATAGGTAGAGAAAAGGAGAGAAGGAGAGAGAGAGAGAGAGAGAGATAGAGAGAGATGCATGTATATAGACATAGATCTATATAAATATATGTATATATATCTATAGATATACATATATACATATATTATACATGTCATTATATACATATGTGTTGTGTTTTCTAAGTTTATAAGCATATATTTTTATATTTTCATAACCTGTGTGGGTTCTTAAGAAATAAAAATGATGCTTTTAGTTCTACATATAACCCACATAGGTTATGTAGAACTTGGAGTTGTACTTTTTGTTTTACATAACCCATGTGAGTTATTCAAGACACATAGGAACCTGTATGTGTTATGGCTTGGTAAGAGGCTTGGAAACCAACCCTAAGGTTTGCAAGCTCATTTTCCCTCTATTTTTGTCCCTTTACACATTTTTTAATCTTCCAAGATGATTTCTTGAATTCATCATCATCAGGGTTACAAATGATCAAGTAGGTATCTCTAAAATTACCACCATACTCTCACACGTCTTCTCATATTTCTAACCATATAATATTTTTCTATTTTTGGATAACATTAGCATAGTAAACTTTAATTTTCTTTACCAATGTCTTGATAATCCTCACAAACATATGTCTACCATTTTTTCAATAGTTTTTGATATACTTGACTAAATTAAAAAAAAAATTACATATTACTATTCTACACTTGATTTTATACACTTTTAAAAAAAAATTTACATTTTTTATTATTTTGATGCAAGTTATGCCCAGTGCACAAATAGGTACCAGATTTTCAAGATGCCATCACTTCACAAAATCATTAAAAAAAAATACTCAACAAAAAATTACAAAAAAATACACAACTTCTAGATCTCACTCTTACCTATCATCTTACCAAAGGGTTTTTCAAAATACAAAATCTAATTATCTTTTGTGAGACGTGCGGAAACAAATATGTTATGTTTTTCTAAAAAAATCAGGAACAATTTTTTGTGTGTGGTAGGTTTGAGCCTCTTAATCTTATCCATTTTTTTAAAAAATTAGTATTTTAGAAACTAGATTCAAAGTACTACAATTATTATTCTTTACACATCTTCTAATTTTGAGTGCATGACCCTCAAATTTCTCTTTCAAGTTCAGGTTTACCTGATTTCAAAAAAAAATAAAAAAAAAAATAAAGTGGCCACTTATACCCCCCTTTTGCACACCATCTTGGTGCACTTACCCATGGTTTGTTTAAGTTTCTCTTCTATATCACTATTCGGTGCTCAAGATGTTAATCTACATCCAGTGTTGACAATGACAAAAGCGTGTTGAAAAATAAAACATAAGTAGCAAATCCCTTAAAATGCTTTGAAAGCACCTAAGAAAGAGAATTGCACTCCCAACTCTATAGAACAAATCTATTCCTCACGAGAATGAAAATTTGCACCACTTTCTTTACTGCATAGGTGATAACCTCAAAATATTATTAAAAAATATGGTGGAAATAAGTGAGCTTTACAAAATTTTACTTATTATAAATAGTTAGGTGTAGTATTAGTAGGTGTCATCCAATAGAACTAATATCAGAGTAAATCGATCAATGAATGCATGCTACTATAGTGGTGAGTTAGGTTGGTAATGAGAATATTGACCTAAGAAACTAAAGAATAAATCAATGGAGAAAACAATAGCAGAATATAAGAATGGTTGATAGAGATGTAGTGCTAATAGAGAAACTAGCCTATCCACATTTGAATAGTGGAAGGAATAGATATCATTTATTCCTCTAATAGAACTAAGGGCGGGCCTGATAAATGAGGTTAATGAAAAAGAAAATATAAATAAAATGATCATATTTACGTCAAAGGCATTTCCTATTTGAAGTGGACAAGCTTGATGGTTCAATCCAATGATTACCAATCTAGCTAAGAGAAAGACTGTCGTTGAAAGGACTTGATGCATTCATTTTTTCCCTTTACACACTGTCAATTTTTTCCCATTTGTATTTTTTTCCCATTTTCATTTGCATAGCACATCACTTGATGACAACCCACCCCTTAGAAAAAAAATTATCATACACCAATGCCCGAGCTGGAACCCAAACAAAGGATAGCTAAATATATTGAGTATTTTGGCAGGTCACATCTTACATTTTCCATCGGACACTTCCATTAACAACTAGGGGCCACAACATACAAACCCACATGTTGTAAAATCCAAGACCACCGTTGTCTAATCACAGTTTACCCAATTCAGCTTAAACTGTGTTCGAGATTCTTGTGTGCGAGAAGAAAACTTTCCTATTGATGAGAATTTAGTTTTGTTGCATTTTGATTCTTGAAACAGGGGATCTCTTCAGTCCTAAGGATCAAGAATGGATAAATGGTTATTTTGTGGCATTCTCATACATTTTTTATGGATTTTCTATTGTAGTCAATAGGTACAAGTTCTCAGTACTACCTAGCCGCAATTCCAAAGCAACTTTTTTGGTATCTATTTTTTTCTCAGGTTTGCAAAATCAACGTCTAATTTCTTCACTTGAATTCAGTTTTGTATCCTCTAGTCCATTTTAGTTACATCTCATGAATGTTCTCTATGTCATGGGATTTTTATAGTGATCCCAACTGATTGAATCTAATTTACAATGCATGTATATTAGTCCTTTTCTTAACTCCAAAAACCAATAAACTGAAGGTAGCATTTATTTGGTTCTTAGAGCATTAGAGACAATGCAAGACGATAGCATTAAGCTTGTGCATTTGGTTTCCTTTATTTTAATTCACTGCTTAAACCACTGCTTGTATTAAAGTTTATTTTTCCCTTTTGCCCATTATTTTTCACCAATGTTTTTTGCCACCTATTTCTACTTTCACCTCGACATTTATTTTGTGCATTGAACGGGAGGTTTTGTTCCCATTTTCTAGTTATCTCATCCTTGATAATGTCATTGTACTGTGAGCGGTGCCATTGTGTTTCCAACAATTCTATCATTTTCTATTTACAATGTGCCACATCTCCCTCAATATGGGGCAACTTTTTCTATTTTTTATGCCACCTCCAACTACCCAAAAAACTTTTGATATATATCACGTTCACTTTGTTATTTCCCTCAATTTTTTTTCTCTACATTCCCGTAAAACTTCTCTCACATATTATTTATTTGCATTTCATCACTAGGGTTTACACTTCCTTGACTATATCTTTGTCAAAGGTTATACAATTATTTAGACAGATGGTTAGTTGCTATAATTTGGTTTTCTGTGGTTTTACCATGTCAACCTCATTTTCTTCATGTGTGTTGGGTGCAGGTGAGGAGAGACCTGAAGCTATTTGAATGTGCAAAGATAAACATAACCCTTACAAATCATTTCCCCATTATTAGATGAAATTAGTCTTTTGGAAAGGTCAGGTCTACCATGTTTCATGCTCACTAACTTTGTTTTCTTGCCTTTACAACTGCCAAATATTTTCAGGCATATCTACTTTGTGCATGTTCAGTGATTATTTCAATTCATTATCCAACATATCTTACAACCATTTTGTTGGGCACTGTGATTGTGAATTAAAATTAGGTTCAATATTTAAACCCTAAATATTGTACTCATATTTCAATATGAAAACAAATTATTTGATATTATGCCTATGTAATTTCTTGTTATTTTATAAAATATTTGAGAATTAAAAATGTACAATTTCTCTAAACCCCCCCCCCTAAAAAAAATAAATAATAATAATACATTTCCTGCACCTTTATGGTTTGGATAGGCTCCAACTCGAGGCAGTTAATTGTAGTATATTTTGTTCTCTTAAGTGAGAAATTGTAGGCCCAAGTACACTACCCCTTACTAACTTGAACGTGCGTGATGTGGCTATCCAATTTCCCTGTTTAGAAATACAAGATTTTTCTTTTGTAATTATTGACATGGACTTATTTGAGATTTTTGTTGGTTTATAATCCATGTTTACTAGCTCCAATTGATCCTCCTTAACGACAAGTTGGACTTTCTTAGAACTGATGGTTATCACCGAAAAGATTTTATCAATACCAAAAACATATCGCCTTATGAGCCAGTCTTATAATTTGGATCAAATCACCAATTAATTGCAGGAAGAAGGTTTATATGTTAATATGCACTACAAATTGTAGAACTCAGATTTATAGTAAAAAATAAGGGAATTTCACCTTAAAATAAAATGGAAATTTATCGTACTTATGGTGCAATAGAAATAATAGAAGTAGATATAAAAAGTACTTATGGTGCAATACAAACAATACAAGTAGATATAAAAAATACTTTAGGTAGCTCACTCTAGGATTGTCACTGTTCCTACTAACTACCTGGTAATAGGTTTCATGCATGCTGATTTAAGCTATGTAACAATCTTAGATAACTTCATTTTTTCAATCCATGATAGGAAAGAAGATTTTATATTACAAAACCCATAGAAACCATGTTCCTTGGGTAAAATCACAATAATCTCTCATCTTTTAGGCTAACTCAAAACACTCGGCCTAGTTGGACTCGACCAAGCCCTACACAATCGATTCCAACACGACCAAGTACACATAGGCACCACGCAACACCAAATGGCACCTACATGGCCTAGTCGACTGGGTCGAGTGGTACTCGGCCAAGTAGGACTCGGTCAAGTCCCAATGGTATTATAAATACCGAAAAAGATCCCCAAGCCCCTCATTTGCACATTGAGGAGCTAAGAGAGCGAGAGTGGATCTTTAGAGAAAACTCGGCCGAGTTCTAGGTAGAGGCCCCAATTTTTTTTAAAAAAATATTTTTTAGTGTTTTTTTTTTTTTTTTTTGTATTTATATGTAAAAAATGAAATTTTTTTCACTTAACATTATAATATTTTTTTTTTCTTCATTTTTAAGCAATAAATATTTTAAGGCTATATATTATTGATGTTAAAAACATATAATTTACCTAAAAATCTGAAACTTAAACATAAACCCAAACCTAAAAACATATAATTTACCCAAAAGTTTGAAACTTAAACGTAAACCCGAAACCTAAAAATATATACAATTTACCCAAACCATAAACCCAAACCTAAAAATATGTAAATAGTGCAATATGGTTATGTCAATATGGTCTTGTAAATAAAAAATACTTGAAAAAATATCGAACAATCAAGAATAATATGCATCCAAAAGATTAAATAAACATACCTAAATTTGTATGTACAAGAAAACCCATTTGGGAGAAAACTCATCAATAATTTAGATATTTAATACCTATTCTATGGAGATGGGTTTGGGATATGTCTCGAATGCCTGCTATTTAAATTTTAAAAATAATACTATATGCAAATTATGCTCAAAATTGTGAATAGAGAACATCTAGCATCCAGGACCTAGAAACCAATCAAAATAGAAAAATCATCATCCTGGATCTATATACCACTATGTAGTGCTCAAAATCTACTTCATAAAATTATAAGAAGTTGAAAATTTGACAACCTAAGTAAAATTTATAAAAGTGTTTGAAACACAATGACCAATTTATGCCTATACATTGCACACTTGGATGGCCCTTGGGCGAATCTACCCATGGTGTGTCAATATTTTGGTGATAGTGCATCATATGGGATGAACCTAAAATCTTTATCCAAGCGAATTTAATTTTGGTTTATTTTCATTCTTGATTTTAAAATCCATGTGTGGCATTTTTAAGTAGTTTAAATGGCACCTTAAATGTGTGGAACTGCAACTTGGGATTTGACCTTGCCAATCCAATCAACCCAAGAGGTCAGTACTCGAACTAGATACTCAAAAGTGGAAATGTCTATGCAACACCAAAAAATGTATCATTTATTATACAATTATACAAAGTAATTAAAAATTAAAATCAACTAATTAAAGTGACATGGAGTACTTCAATTTAATGTTTGTAGATCCTTCCCATCAATGTCAAACTTATAGCTCAAATTGCTTGCAATAATAAGTTACTCCCACTTCAATAGCCTCTATGACACCTTTATGCACATGGATAATGGCAAGGCACCTTGCAAGCTTCTCCTTGAGCATCAAACATTTTTTGGGCAATTCATTCTTAATTTTGATGATCTTGATGTGTAATGATATAATTGAGATATTAAGTTTGTATTAAAAACTAGAAGCTCCTTACATGGTGGAAGAAGCCACCATGTTGTTTGTGTACTAGGCCACTCTTGATTCATTGACCACTATATTCATCACTATAAAGACAACCGCTATGTAAATGCACTGTCAAAAGCATATGTCAAAGCAATAAATGTCAATAGAGAAATAAGACAAGTAGGAAATAGTCTTCTAGTAAACTTAGGAGTAGCGGTGGTCCCTAACCAAATATTGTCCATAAATGGAGCCTTAAATAATCATAATCCATTGATGAATCAAGTTCTGAGCTCGTCCATGACATTGTTACACACAAAGCCAAGTAGTGCTTAACAATCAAGTCATAGTGGTCCGTCCAGGTCTTTCTATAACTAAGGTAGCCCCAAACCACAATGGTAGTTCTTTGTTTTTCCAAATATAGGATGTTAATGGGAAAAAGGCTCAAGATAATAAAGAAGATATCAAAGAAATAACCAAACAACTCAAAAGGTTAATTACAAAGATTTCTTATATCTTAAATCACAATTTGTATAAAGAAAAATAATGATTAGAATCATAATAATCCATTGGGTTAGTATAATTCATCTACGTCCCTCAAACCTTGGAGCACTAGGCCAGATAATGGAGGATTTGTATCCCCTTTAGATGATACATATTTGATATATAACTTGCAACCCATTAAGATAAACTTATCAGAGCTAGAACTAAGCAATTGGTGTAGAATACACAACAACAACACTCACACTAAGCCATAATGTTCTCATTTTAATGTAGCAACTGACATTTTCCAATCCAACGTACTGACACTATCTCATGATGAACCAAAACAAAATACATGTAAGGAGATATTTCCTAAAGGATATGATATTGTGTTGTTAGAAATTCAAATTTTCGTAAAAACACAACTTGGAACCAATTACACCACAAGTTGGATGTATGAGAGCTATAATTTTGATAACAAAGATTGGTTCACTATGTTGTATAATATTTCATTTCTCATGAATCTGAAGATGAGAATAAGCCATAATCAGAATTGAATGAAGTTCAAGCGTTTCAATAATATTAAAAGGCTCATACTTATAATTTGAGGAGTAATGGATACAATAGGCCTAAAATCCCACTAACTACGTCTACTCCACCTAATAATTTTAGCATTCCTTCAAACTTGCAAGGTAGCAATGATCTAGAAGCCCCAACAGTAAATACCACTTACTTTATTTGCAAATATTAAAAACCATAGGGAAACTAGTAGTTCTAGTCCTTTTTAGGCTTATCATAGAGCATTTCCCTTCCTTGTTCGCATAAAAATGTATTAATGAAAACTTTTCTTTTGAATCCTCTCACACATTACCAAAGTACCAATAATATATCTTTTATATAAAGATGTTTCATGCTTGGACACTTTTTTTCCTTTCAAGAATACAACTTGTGTCAAAGAATAAATCTTAAAGTAATATATTAAATTTATGGGAGATGTTTTCACTTTTGAAATCATTTAGATACCACCCTTTAGTAGTATTTCCTCCATGGGTGGTATTTAAGGATTTAAATTTTATCTCAAAATTATTGTCAAGAATCTAGGTAGATTTTGGATTTGTATTAAATTCATTTTTCTCATGCTTATATGTAAATGCATGAATTAGTTCTAGTACCATGCTTATATGTAAATGCATGAATTTTTATATTTTTATTTAATTTATATGTAAATGCATGAATTTAAATGTTTTTATTTAATTTATATGTAAATGCATGAATTAGTTCATGTTTGAAGTTAAATGTTTTCATTTGAAGTATGTATGTTTCAAGTTATCTTATATAGATAAATTGTAATGCCCCACTAGGGAACCCAGGAGAAATTAACCTAAAAATGCAACTAAGTTTACAGGAAAAAAAATTTCTTAAAAGTTTGCAAACAACAAAAAAAATGTTTTACAATGTGGAAGCAATACAATAAAATTTACAACTCAACATAGATTACAAATCTCAAGGGTTCCTTGACGTAGATTACGTAAACATTAATTAATTACTTTAGATTAGTTATAATTACAAATCTCATGTATACAAATGAATGATAAATATGACATCATATGAATGAAACATAATTGTACAACTAATACCATAAGGTATCCATACTAATCCACATCCACTGCACATGTCATAGGGTATGTAATACAATAATCCAATCTAAAGTACAACATGATATCTCCTGAATAATTGATACAATGGTACAAGGAACATAGAATAAGAAAGATAAGAATACATCTCCAACCAAGAGGAATAACAAGGTACAACTACTATAGGGATCATCCAACATCGGTGCATGAACGTCAGAATCTCAAATGGTAAAAGAATCACTACCACCTGACCTCGTAGAACCTATTAAATGGTCCACTCTGACCATGTTGAGGATATAACAACAGACCCCACTCGGATATCAAACATAAAAAATCAACACAAAATAAGCTAAGGAAGAGATCTTGAAAGCTTTCTAACTCAAAAGGTACAACAGGATAACAAGGTGAAATATACTCTACCAGAGACAACTAGCACACGTAGGAAACCTAAGATGCATAAAGGGAAGTGTCATCACACGAGCTAACTCTGAGGTTATCTTGGTAGTCTCTCAAGACTCTGGTGCCTTAGTGACTCTATACGATATCAGTAATCTCTCATGTAGACAAGGTACCAACTATGCTATATTTAGTCCACGTAGGCGGAAAACATCTTCCCACTCCCATCCAAGTCAAAAACTAAATCAGGAACTCATGCATGGGTGTGGCACACAATATCTTATTAATTCATTTTAAACTCTCAATGTCATTTAATTATCACTTATTAAGTCACTTGAAATAAGTTATCTTGGTAGCCACTTGCGGGCCCTGACGCCTATTGCAGGCCATTTCCCATGTATACACTTAGTTAGCCTACCTAGGTTCTCAAACCGAATAACTACGAAAGGTAATTGTAATGGCCCTCAAAAATATCCCACAAAAACACAAGGAACATGCACTGAATCTCTAATCATAATATCACAAAATCTCTCTCCAAGTACCCACATAAACTATTTATATAACCATTGTTGAGTAAACAAAATCAAGTCTATAAAGCACATAACATCACAAAAAATACATATCCCGAGCCTTTGGTTCACACGTCCTAAAGGTCAACTTAAATCCCCAATAAATAAATTAACACAACCAGGTTTAAGTCTAAATCTTTTGTAACATAATTCTGATATTTAAAAGAAAGCCTACCAATTCGACTCCATGTGCTTATAAATCAATGTATTTGAGAAAACCAAAATAAAATATTTAAATAATAATAACATATATATTAATAATATTACTATATTACATAATTAAATAATTATAAAAATAGTAATATAATTAATAATTAATTAAATTAATTAATATTTTAATTTAATTTAGCTTAATTAAAATAAATTTTAAAAATACTTTTAAAAAATATACCTTGCATGTGGGGGAGTCGACCCTCCCCACCATGCAGTCCCTACCACAAGTACCTTGCGGTAGGCCGCAAGCGTTGCGGGTCGTAAGGGGGGTGGTGGGGGGTGGCAGCCCCACCATGCTAAAATTTTTTATTTAAATTTATTTTTATTTATTTATTTTGTTTATTAAAAAAATATTAATATTTTTTTTATAAACTCTGTTAGAAAATCTCTGACGAGTAACAGAGAATAACAATTTTTAAAATTTTTTTTTCCAAAAGAACATAAAGAATAATAGATTTTTTTTGCAATACAATTGATATTATTAACTTATTTCTGAAAATCTGGAGATCAATTTTTATTCCAATTTTCTTCCAAATAAATTCAAAAGGGAAAATCAAATTTAATCATTTTCCAGGGTTACAAAGAATTTTTAAAATAAGATTTTCTTTTCTTAATCCAATCAAAATCTGGATCAAAACATGATGCTCCCGCCCCCACCCCTTTCTAGTTATAGTAGAGCTACTTTTTGTATTTCTCTGGTCCAAGTGTGGAACCTTTTCCCCAAGATTAGTTGATCTGCATCGAGGTATTCCAATATAGAGGTAGGGGTGTTTGTGAATCACTCGTATCTCATTAACGCATCACTCCTGACCTTTCTTCAATCACTAGGCTGTTGGAAGCACCTAGTTCCCCTGACATTGAGCACTATTCCTCTTTTCACTTGTAACTGCAAAGACATTTTTCATTCCCCTTCATGTCTTGTAATAGAAAATAATTTGATTTTTCGTTTGATTTTCCATTCCCTGTGAAATTTTTTACCTCTAAGTGAAATACTTTATAGAGTGAGAAAAATTTCTTTGATATTACATTTTTACCTTTACTAGTAAAATGACCCTGATTTCACTTTTATACATTTACAGTTTAAGTGGAAACCATTAATTACCATTTGCTCTATTTTTTACTGTGTCCATGTGAAAATAATTTTTTCCCTCTTGGAGGAAAAGTGTTTTTTCATGGTGAAATATTACTTTGTTGTGCATATTGTTAATATTATTTAGAACAACAGAGAAGGGGGTGAATCAGTTGTTCTCAAGTCCAGATGTACCAATTGAACTTTTAAACACTTCAACAATCTTAGATCTAATCACCAACATAACTTGGTCTCTAAAGTATATATCAGAAACATATAACATGCAGTCCATTGTCCAAAAGTAATTAACTTACAAAATATAGCAGCATTCACATCAAAACATTCACACAAGTATAACACCAGGATTTATAGTGCAAACCCAACTTGGGAAAAAACACTTTGTAACATGTTACTGATATTTTCACTCTTCTGAACTGAGCTCTGTGAAAAAGCCAACCCTGTTAAAGGTTTACAAACACACTGCTAGGTGTGGCCCTATTAAAGGATTTAAACACTCTGTCAAAAGTGACCTGGTTAAAGGATTTAAGTACATTCCATTAGAATTTCACCTTGATTAAAGGATGTAAACAATGACAGTTAGGTCAACTTTGATTAAAGGATTTACACTGATACAATGGTTAGAAAGTAATAGTAGTGTTTGATCTAAAAAACATACAACTCACTTTGCAAATAATAGATCCACTTCGCACATATATGTTGATTTACTGACTGAGCTCTATTTCCATCTCCATCATTGATTTGCTCGAAATTTGTTTCAAGCAATCACAACTCTAATCAACTCCTTCACAATTTCACCTTAAGCCTTCTGCTTAGACTTATCAGTCAATAACATCAACAACTTCAACGCATGTTGTAACCTCGCAATTAGGTTTTCCTTTATACCTCTTCAATTAGGTAGATCCATCTTTTGCCCCTTAATCTCCTCTGTAGATCTTAGGTTTAGGTCAGATTCATCGAATCCTTCCATCATTTAAGTTCTTCATCCTTCCTTCTAGATACATCTTCAAACTTCTCATTGAATTCATAATAAAATGATTTATCATGCATTAAATTCTCCATACAATCAATTAATAAAGTCAACATGATTTACATATCCCAAGAATTCAATTATGTCGGATGGGAATCTCAATTCTTTCTCCAAATGTAAATTACTGATACTTGGTCAATACTATGTTCATCTCCTCGGTCATCACTATGTAACTCAGTCATCTCTACAAACTATCTTCCTCGACTAACACTCTTTCTTGCTCGATAACTTTCTATCACTCGGCATAAATTGATGTTCGACCAACCCTAAATTTACTTGGCATATATTGGTGCTTGGTCGACACTAACATCACTCGGCTTAAACTATATTTCTTCACTTTTTCTTGGTTAAGCTACTTCTCCAGTCTTTCTTCTTACTTAGATAAACAATACATTATCTTATCAATGTGCCAAATAATCAAGTACCCATTGAAGTATCAAATAACTCAACCTTTCGTTATGATCTCTTGTTATCTCCCTTGCCCTAATCCTTTTCATCAATCAATAGATATGGTACTCTCTTAGATAGAAATTGTCTTACCAGTTAAGGTTTGACATCAATGCCAATACAATAATTATTTCAATTGTAGTTTCCAATAATCTCCCTCTTTGGCATTGATGGCAACACCACATGAATAACACATGACTTACCAACCAATCCAAAAAATTTGTCTATGCATTAGAAAGATTTATAATATCCTTAGCTTCATTCTGATTCACAACAACTTAGCCTTGCTTGAATGTTCATATAGTTACTCCCTCGGAATCTTTTTTGTATGTCTCTGAATCTCTCCCTCTGATTTCTCTGAATCTTTGAATCTCAAATCATATACCTCAATGTTTTCTATTGCCGTGTTTTCATCTGAATCTCTCCCTCTTTGACAATAATGCCAAAGCAGTATCTAGCACTTACATCTTCCACATGTAAATTACATCTTGTCAATTCAGTATCAGTATCTCTCCCTCTGTCATCTTGCTTATGATTGATTATCATCTTTGCTATGCCTTTCACAACTCTAGGTAGCTCCTAAAGTGTGACCTTTCCTGCATCAATTTTTTAGATATTCCGTGTAGAACATTTGATGCAGTTCTCCTAGTTGGCTAGGCAGCCTCAGTTAGGGGAAGCACCCCTAGTTGACCTCTAAGATATTCATGAGCATCCTTAGGTAAAGCTTTTGTGAATATGTCTTCTAGTTGTTCCTTTTTATTCACCTATTCCATTCTTACTTCTTTATCTTGCACCAGGTCTCTCAAGTAATGATACTTGATAGAAATATGTTTAGTCTTTGTGTGCATCACTGGATTCTTTGATATGTTGATAGCACTTGTGTTATCACAGAAAATAACAATTAGATCAGTGATTTCCTCTTTCATTCCTTTCAACAATTGCTTGATCCATACCAAATTTGAACAATTCACTGCAGCTCCTACATACTCACCTTCTATTGTAGATTGGGAAATGTAGTTCTATTTCTTGCTTGTCTAGGTGACTAATCTCTTTCTGAGAAAGAAGGTTCCACCACTTGTACTATTCCTGTCATCAACATTTCCTGCCCAATCTGCATCAGTGTAAACTCTCAATTCAAATTTCTCATTCTTCCTATAGTACAATCCATAATCATCTGTCCCTTTTAGATATCTCAGTATTCTCTTCACTACCATCATATGATTTTCCTTAGGATTTGCAGAGAATATTTCCACAATCCCAACTGCTAGGGCTATATCTAGTCTATTGTGGACAAAATATTGTAACTTTCCAATCATGAATCTATACAAGGTTTGATTCACTTCCGCAGTATCATTAGTTTTAAATAGTTTCCATCTAGTATCCATAGGAGTACTTACTGGTCTGGAATCCTCCATACCAAAAGTTTTCAGTATCTCTTTGACATATTTAGATTGTGCGATAAAGATACATTTCTCCATCTGATAGACTTGCAATCCAACAAAGAGTTTTATTTCACCAAACATAGACATCTCAAACTCAAATTTCATATCATTTAAAAATTTATGACATAGGGCATCTTGTCCTCCAAATATGATATCATCCACAAAAAATTTAGCTAACAAAATCCCTTTACCTTCTTCAGCTTTCATATACAGATTGTTGTTGTCATTTGTCCTTGTAAATCCAATCTTTATTAAATAATTGTGCAGCCTCTCATACCATGCTCTGGGGGCTTGTTTCAATCCATATAGTGCCTTGTTCAATTTGCAAACCATATTTTTCTTGCTTGGGTCAAAAAATCCTTCAGGTTGTTCAATGTATACTTCTTCTTCTAATATATCATTTAGAAATCCAGATTTGACATCCATCTGATATACTTAGAAATATTTGTATGTAGTATATGCAAGTAGAGTTCTCACTCCTAATCTTGCTACAGGGGCAAATTTTTCCCCATAGTCTATTCCTTCTTCTTGTGCATAACCCTTGCATACCAATCTTTCCTTTTTTCTTGTGACTTGTCCTTGTTCATTAAGCTTGTTTCTGAATACCCATTTTGTTCCAATAACATTCTTGTCTTCTGGTCTCGGCACTAGAGTCCAAGTATCACTCTTTTCTATCTGGTCTATTTCTTCATTCATAGCTTGAATCCAGTCTTCATTCTCTAAAGAATCTTTTACTGTCTTAGGCTCAAAATCACATAATAAACATGTAGGGTCTTTCAACTTACTATTGGTCAAGACTCCAGATTCCTTATCTCCAATTATTTTCTCAAGCTTGTGATTTCTTCTCACATATTGTGCCAATGTAGGTTTGGATTTCTTTTCTTCTTGATCTTCAGGTTCATCATGCAAATTTGTAGTTTCTTCTTTTGATTGCTTGACAACATCCTCCTGATTCTCGACAACATCCTCCTGATGCTTGGCATTGCTTACCCGTGACTCTGCATCTGGTGTAAGTGTGTTACTTGTCTCTCCTTCTTCCATGTACAGAAAATATCTATAATCTTCAGGTTCTTGTTTTCCTTCCAATTCGTTCTTCTCTGTATATTCATCAACTCTCACATTTGCACTTTCCACAACTTTTTAAGTGTTAGAATTCAAACACTTATAAGATTTTCTCTTAGTGGAATAACCTAGGAATATGCCTTCATCACTTTTTGTATCAAATTTTCCATTCTTATTGTCTTTCAGTATATAGCATTTACACCCAAAGATTCTAAAATATTTCACATTAGGTACATATCCATGCCATAATTCATAAGGTGTAGAATTTGTACCTTTCTTGATTTTTACTCAGTTTAAGGTATAAACAGATGTACTTACAGCTTCTCTCCAGTATTTTTGTGCAACATTCTTCTCAATCATTAGTGTTCTTGCACAATCCATAATTGACATGTTTCTCCTCTCAGCTACAACATTATGTGGAGGTGTTCTTGGTGTAGACATCTGTCTCTTAATTCCTCTATCATTGCAGAACAGATTGAACTCATTTGATATAAACTCTCCACCTTGGTTAGATCTTAGACAATTTAGGCTTCTACCTGTTTATTTTTCAAATTTTTCCAAATACCACTTAAACAACTGAAATGCATCAGATTTTTCTTTCAAAAACATTGTAGTCATCATCCTAGTGTAATCATCAACAAACAGAATAAAGTAATTAGCACCACAATAACTTTGTACACCCATAGGTCCACAAAGGTTAGCATGAACTAAATCCAAAACATTTTCAGAAGTAAATGTCTCTCTTGAAATTAGACTGTCATTTTTCCCAATTGACATTGTTTACACATCACATTATCAGGTTTCTTCAATCTCAATAAACCTCTAACTTTCTTCTTTTTACTAATATTTACCAGATTGTCAAAGTTTACATGACACAACCTCTTATTCCATAACTGTACATCATCAAATTATGCAAACAAACAAGTCTCTTTAGATAGATCTAGATAGAACAAGTTACCTCTAGTCTGTTCTCCACTTCCAATTAGTTCACCAATGGCATCAAATATTTTAGCCTTTTTATGATGAAACTCCACTTGGTAACCAATGTTGTTCAGCTGTGCAACACTCAGAAAATTGTAGTTAATACCTTCAACCCAATAGGAATTTTCACATGTGATCTTATCAGTTAGCTTAATTGATCCTTTACCTCTCACAGGACATGGTGCATCATTACCAAAATTAACACTTCTACCTTTGTAATGATCTTGGGTTTCAAATTTACTTTCATCACCAATCATATGATGTGAGCAACCACTATCAATAATCCATTTATCACCTTTACTCACATAAGAAATAAGTGCAGTTTTCTCATCTTCATTAGAATCATCTTTCATAGCAACATAAACTACTTCAATATCAATATTATCAGTGTCACTATCAATTTCCTCTTCAGCAATATAAAAATATTTCTTACCTTTGTCCTTATAGTCTTTGTACCTTTGGTGATCTCTGTTGTCTCTCTTATTCTTGTACTTGCTTTCTCTTTCCTCATACTTGTCATTTTTGTCAGGACATCTTGCTGCAATATGGCCAAGTTTGTTGCATGAAAAATAGATTATAGGAAGTTTACCTTTATATTTTCCTTTTCCTCTTTTTAATCTTCTAGCCATGAGTGCTTCAAGATCATCTAGTTCCTCATCAAAAGTGTCACTATCACTTTCACTTTTCACACATTTTTCTTTTTCCCTCTTGGACTTATGCAAAACCATTTATGACTTGAATGTAGATTCAACATTAGGAACAATGTAGTTATCATAGTTAGATAGCTCAAAAGAAGTAATCTTACCAACAAGACTTTCCAGAGTTAGAACATTACCAGGGTTACATCTTGATTCTTGAATTGCATAAATTCTGATAGCATATATAGGAAGCAAATTTTTCAATACCTTGCCAATAACAATCTCATAATCAATGATTCCATTAGCTCCTCTAATAACATTCACTATCTCCTTAATTCTACCACAATACTGAGCAATATTTTCACTGTCTTGCATTTTTATTTCATCAAACTTATCTCTCAAGCTTTCATCTTTTTCTCTCAGCACATTTGTATCACCAACATAGATAATTGCAAGAGTATCCCACATTTTCTTTGTAGTAGTGCAATCTTTGATATCTTCAAATTTAGGATAGCTTAAGACAGATGCAATCTCTAACATTGCTTGATTGTGTTCCTGTTTTTCTTTCATCTCCTCGGCAGTCAAAGGTGCAGTAGGTATAACATAGTCATGTTTTACATAGTACTTTGTCAAATCACCAATACCAGCTAGATGCAATTTCATCAAACTCTTCCATGCAGGGAAGTTCTCTTTGTTCAACTTCGGTACCTCATTTTTATACATCTTGATCATTAGCTTCAAGTACTTTTAAATTTTTCTCTATAAGCACTGAAAACTTTGATACCAATTTTTAATATTATTTAAAACAATAGAGAGGGGGTGAATCAATTGTTCTCAGGTCCAGATGTACCAATTGAACTTTTAAACACTTCAACAATCTCAGATCTAATCACCAACACAACTCAGTCTCTAAAGTATATATCAAAAACATATAACATGCAGTCCACTGTCCAAAAGTAATTAACTTGCAAAATATAGCAACATTCACACAAGTATAACACAAGGATTTATAGTGGAAGCCCAACTTGGGAAAACCCACTTTGTAACATGTTACTGATATTTTCACTCTTCTGAAGTGAGCTCTGTGAAAAAGCCAACCTTGTTAAAGGTTTACAAACACACTACTAGTTGTGACCTTGTTAAAGGATTTAAACACTTTGTCAAAAGTGACCTGGTTAAAGGATTTAAGTACATTCCATTAGAATGCCACCTTGATTAAAGGATTTAAACAATGATTGTTAGGTCAACCTTGATTAAAAGATTTAGACTGATACAATGGTTAGAAAGTAATAGTGGTGTCTTATCTGAAAAATATACAAATCACTTTGCAAATAACAGATCCACTTCGCACATATATGTTGATTTACTGACTGAGCTCCATTTCCATCTCCATCATTGATCTTCTCAAAATTCACTTCAAACAATCAAAACTCTGATAAACTCCTTCACAATTTCACCTTCAGCCTTCTGCTTAGACATATCAATCAATAACATCAACAACTTCAACCCATGTTGTAACCTCACAATTAGGTTTTCCTTTATACCTCTTCAATTAGGTAGATCCATCTTTTTCTGCTTAATCTTCTCCATCGACATTAGGTTTAAGTCAAATTCATTGAATCCTTCCATCATTTAAGTTCTTCATCCTTCCTTCTAGATACATCTTCAAACTTCTCATTGAATTCATAATAAAATGATTTACGATGCATTAAATTCTCCAAACAATCAATTAATAAAGTCAACATGATTTACATATCCCAAGAATTCAATTATGTCGACTGGGAATCTCAATTCTTTCTCCAAATGTAAATTACTGACACTCGGTCAATACTGTGTTCATCTCCTCAGTCATCACTACGTAACTCGGTCATCTCTACAAACTATCTTCATCGGCTAACACTGTCTTTCTCGGTAATTTCTTGTCGCTCAGTATAAACTGATGTTTGGTCAACACTAAATTTACTCAGCATATTTTGGTGCTCGGTCAACACTAACATCACTCGGCTTAAACTATATTTCTTCACTTTTTCTCGGTTAAGCCTACTTCTCCAGTCTTTCTTCTTACTTAGATAAATAATACATTATCTTATCAATGTGCCAAATAATCAAGTACCCATTGAAGTATCAAATAACTCAACCTTTCCTTAGGATCCCTTGTTATCTCCCTTGCCCTAATCCTTTTCATTAATCAATAGATATGGTGCTCTCTTAGATAGCAATTGTCTTACTAGTTAAGGTTTGACATCAATGAAAATACAACAATTATTTCAATTGTAGCTTCCAACACATATTAATATTCCCCTTGCAGTTGACCTAAAATTATAACTATTGCCTTGTGGCTTTGTAAAATATTTCATCCTCCTCTATTCATGTGAAAAGCATTTCTCTGCTATTGTTGCATAATGACTAGTGTGAAATAATACTCATTCTCAAGTAAATAATCTTTCACAAGGGAATTGAAATAATATCACTTACTTTTCAAAGTCCACTATAGGCTGCCAAAAATATCTCGCTTTGAAAGACAACACACAAAATGTTAATTTTGTTTACAACACAACACCCCAAAAGTTATATCATACTGCCAAATTGGAAACAAAATTCAAAATCAACCCCTCACATCTTGATTACCCTCTTCCTCTACTTCACTTTGGACTAAGATTCATAACAAACAAGGTCACAAATACATTTTATCAATGTCAACCAACATTAAAACTTTACAATCACTCCTTTCCAATCCTTCAAAATTGGAAATGATAGTTTTGCAGACAAAAAAACCTAGAATACAAGATCTACAGGCTCACGTTCACTATTTCAGCATTCACATTATAGTCAACAGGAGCTAATAAAGCATATCCATGCAAATCACCATAGGTCCAACTAACATCTTTATCTAAGGCATAATGCTATGATATATTCTAGAGAGCAATAAACTAACACCTCTTCCTTGGGCCAACAGAGAGCGATAAACATTATTCGATGCATTGTTTGGAATTGCATGAAACATGTAAGTTGGGTCTACAAAATAGAGTATTTGGATCAAACAATATCTACTTTTCCAGCCTATAAATTAAAGATTATTTAGATGGTACTCAAAATTATTTGAATGCAAAGAGATGAAAGGAAATTCTACCTAAGGAAGAAAGATGTAGACAAAAGGATCAAATCTAGGGATCTTGGTGATGGAAAGAGACATAGCAATATACTTCAAGTTTAGTACTTTGTGTTCTCTACGAAAATGATCTTGAAGACAACCATATGAATTTTTTTAAATGGCTTGGAAAGTTTAAATATGTTAGGATGTCGATGAAATATTTGAAATAACATTATAGCGAATTTTGTAAAGTTGCCTTGACTTTTTGGGAGAGCCATAAACCAATATCTCGTAGTAATTGGTTCCTTGAAGCATCTTCTTTATCCATACTCTGCATAGATTTAGCAACAGGTTCTTGTCTCACACCTTCCACAACAACTATTACAACATGGTGAATTTCAGTAATACATTTTTTAAGTCCCAATAGTGATGTTTTCAATAGTGATGTTTTTCCTCTATTTACAATTCAAGGATGCCTTGTTTTGCTTCCCATGTTCTAAAATAAGGTCATCCAGATTGCCATTAACTATACAACCATAAATTAGAAACTATTGCTTCCCTTCAATGTCGTTGCTGGAAACAAAAAATCCTCTCAAAACTACTAAATTCCACTGCCTATTCCTATTAATGATCTCCACCTCGTTTATGAAATTAAAACACCAAAGACCAATTAAAAGCTCATCCCTTGGTAAAACAGAGTAGGCTAATATGTTCTTCACAGTGATTTGGCTAGCGCAAGTCTCAAAAATAGTTTGCATTATAATCTAAACCTTCTCTAAACACATGCCAAGTACCGACATCTTCTTAAACTTTTAGAAAATCCAAAGAAAACATGTTAGTGTTTATCAAGCACAACAACTTATGATGTTTATAAGCATACCAACTATTTTAATATGAAGGCACATATGTTAAAAGATCGTTAGCTTTAGAGCTTATTTAATTATATCCTATTTTCTTTTGATTTGGACAATTTATTTTTCCCCAAAAAAACCCACTTTTACATACATGTCAGGCAGTTGCAACTATAACATCTGACAAAAATCCCCCCTTTGCAATGCCTTCATGGATGTGAACCAGAGTTCCTATTTTTGCATAGTCTTAGAGAATGTTGGTAAAGATTGAGGAATTTGGCTTTACACCTACCAATTGCATTTTCTTGTAAGTTTCTAAAGCCTTTTCCGCACATCCATTGTGTGCATATCTTACAATTATTGCAGTCCATGAGATGAAGTCTCTTTGTGGTATTATGTCAAATAATTCACCTAGCTTTTGCATGCTTCCACACTTTGCATATCCTGCAATTATTGCAGTCCATGAGATGAAGTCTCTTTGTGCTATTCTATCAAACAATTTATCTGGCTTCTACATGCTTCCACACTTTGCATATATATCAATTAGAGAATTTCCAATTTTTTTCATATTGTACATCCAAGCATGGCATTCCTTGAAACCACATTTATGTGAGGCATTTTGTCGAATAGTTTGCGTGACTTGTCAATCCTTTCACACTTTGTATACACTCCTACCAGGGTAGTTACAACATGGGTTGATATGTAATTTTTTGTCTTTTGGAAGCTTGAGACCTTGTTACAATGGGCATGATGACCAAATGCACCTACATATGAGGGATGGTATATGAATAATGCAACTTTTTTGTGGGGGGGGAGGGGGGAAGGCATTTGATTTATAGAAAGGAGATATAATTATGCAAAATATAAACTAGGGTTTCATGATTATGCAACAAAAAAATGGATTTTTGAAATAGGGATGATAATGCAAGCTAGGATAATGACAATACAATCAGGTTTTGAATTTTCAACTTTGGGAAAATCTAAGAGTAGGACCTTAGGAAATTGAAATAAGATCTTGACTTTGAAAAGATATCAAAATTACCAAAATCAAAAGTAGGTAAAAAGATTAATTCAAATCCATCATGACAAATATTGGATATTGACTAAATGATAAAAGTGATCAGGGATGAAAAAAATTGAAAATAAGTCAAGATGCTTTTCTCAATTTCATAAGGTAAAACTCTAAGACTTGGATTTGTTTGGATTTTTGCAAAGTTTTTGAAAGGGGTTTTAAATGAAAAATAAGGATATGTGAGGACAATATGAAATTATAAGAAGGTCCTAATAAGAGTTGATAATGCAAAATTTAGAGGATTCTAAGTTCAAAATGAGAGTAATATGCAAAGGCAATATCACTAGGACAATGCAACTATAATGATGGATTTGATATGACTAAGAGGATGGGAATACTAAAAATGCAATTATGTGAGGATGATAAAGGGCAATGCAAGGTGAAAATGAAGGCTAAATTCAAAACTAAGATGCAAGGGTTATCCTAAATTTGTAACAAGGCTCCAAGGCAAATGTTTTGAAACTCCGCTTCTTTGCAAGGTTTGTGACAAAGGAAGTGAATGAAACACTTTACCGATCAATGATTGGTAAACTAAAGTATGTTGTACATAGTAGGCCTAATATTGCACATTTAGTTGGTATTGTGGCAAGGTTTTCTACCAATCCAAAGGAGACACACATGTCTGCAGTGAAAATAATATTTAGATATTCGAAAGGGACTAAAGATTTCGGTCTAATATACACAAAAGGAGGAAATTTTGATCTTAAGGTGTATACTGATGTTGATTGGGCTGGAAATATTGATGACACAAAGAGCACAAGTGGTGGAGATTTCTTTTTAGGAGAAAGATTAGTGACATGGATAAGCAAGAAACAAAGTTGTATTTCACAGTCTATTACCGAAGCTGAGTATGTTGTTGCAGCTATGAATTGTTCAAATATAGTGTGGATCAAACATTTACTTGAAGGTATGCGAGAAGAGATTACTGATCCAGTTACTATTTTCTATGATAATACTAGTTCTATAAACATATCAAAGAATCTGGTGATGCATTCAAAGAAAAAGTACATTTCTATCATGTATCATTACTTGAGAGAGAAAGTACAAGACAAGCATGTGATATTGGAGTATGTTAATTCTAAGGAACAAATAGCTGATATATTTACCAAGCCACTATCGAAGGATGCTTTTGAGTATCTCTGAGGTAAGTTAGGGGTTCTTCCTCTATCAAATATTCACTAAGGAAAGATGCATGAGTTGCATCAATTCAAGTATTCATTAGAATATATCTATCTTTTGAGTTGATGCTAGTGTTCACTCTTTAGGTGAAGCCTGAAGTTGTGAAAAATGTTTATGACTACAATGGGAAATCAATACATTTGAGGTATGATTTACTGTCTGAGAAAATTTTTCAGGAGAATGTGTCTTTGGCATTGTTAGTGTGTTTCCATCAATGCCAAAGATAGAGATTGTTACTATAACTTATGGTGATGATGATGAAGACCGACCAAGATCAGAGGAATACAAGATAATTTAGAAAGGTTAGATCAGTTATTATCTTTTCATTGATGTCAAGCAATTGATATTTTGTTTCCATATCATTCAGACTATGATATAAGTGTGAATGAGTTAAGGAGAAGAAGAAGTGAGATGTTATGAAGATGAAGAACTTAATTGAGCAACTGATACAGATCATACAATGGTAAGGCTATGTCGATATAATTGTTTCCTACCCAACATATGATTATATCAAGTTGGTAAAGAATGGTAATGAAGATTAGTCAAGTCGGTAAGCAAAATAGTTTTGGCTACCGAGAAGGAAAATTCATTCGGTAAAGAGATAAAGGTAAAAGGTAAAGGAAGTATGTTTCGGTAAAGGTAAAGGAACGCAAGTCATCAAGTAGGAAATTTTTTGACATTGAGCGAAGTTAACCAAAATTCAGAGTTATCCACCGAGAAAGGAACATAAATTAAATACAAGGATTAGAACAACATTTAAAGATTAGCTATGATGAGTTGGATGATCATGATGATAAGGAAAGTTAGTTAGAAAGATCTACGATTAGGGAAATCCAAGGTGATGAGCTATGGCTTAGATATAAATAGTTAAAAGAGAAGGAAAAAGTTTCAAGAAAGTTCAAGTTCCTAGGTGAAGAGAAAACGTGTTACCGAGATCCAAATTCAATGTATAAGTTTGTAAAATGAATTGGACGGCTGACATTAATCAAAGGAAAATATAATAGAGGAGATTAAGTGAGAAAACATGTCTATATAAAGGATGGTTTTGTATGAATAAATGGCTAGTAAATTGAAGAGTTGAAGAGTTACTGTCTGATTCAGTAAGTAAGGAAAAGATAGATTCTAAGTCAGAAAGAAGGATCTGATGAAGTATTGAAGCTAGTGGAAAGTGATGGATTGAAGTGAAGATAGAAGAGCACACAAATAATCTGATTATGCAAAGATAGTTATGAATCTACGGGTCAAATTATTTATTGTTTCTTATTAGCATTTGTAACAGAGGAATCTCTTAATTGAGTGGACTTAACAATCTTATTATAAAATCCATGCAAAAGGTAACATTCTAATGAGTGTTTGAAGCCCTCTAACCATACCACTCCTAACAGGGTGAAGATCCTAACAGATATGAAGTATATCCCTTGACCGGGTCACACCTAGCAGTGTGTATTGTAATATTTAACAAGATTGAATCTTAACCGAGTATACTTCAAAAGAGTATATTCTTTAGTGGGTGACAATTCCCATAGTGGTTTTTCCCAAAGCTGGGGTTCCACGTTAAATACTGGTGTTACATGTGATAAATGATTTATGCGATTGATTTAGTGATTGTTAAAGTTTATTTACTATTGTTGGTAAATAGTGAATTGTATTTAACCGAGTTAATCATAGAAATTTTTTTAAGGTACAAAGAATCGAGGATTACTGATTCACCCCCCCTATAATCCAACATATTTGAGGCATTTGGACAAGGTATTAGGGATCATGGAGTGACACTCATTGTTTGTGAATAGGTCCAAATATGAGTTTGGGATGAATAAGATCTTACACTAGGATCATGCCATTATATCCCAAGGGGTTCAAGTGCATCATGAGAAGATTCAAAAAAATCTTGATTATCCCACACCTAGGACACTCATAGAATTTTGTGGATTATTTGGATTATGTAGTTATTATAGGAGGTTTATCAAAGGGTTTTCATAATTGAAGGAACACTACTAACAAATCTCATGAAGAAGGGAGCCCTTCATTGGGATGAGGAGAATCAAGGAGCCTTTTATAGGATAAAGGAGGTCATGAGTAGGTGTTTAGTTCTTGCATTTGTAGACTTCACTAGATTCTTTGTTCTTGGGTGTGATGTGTCAAGTGAAGGTATTGGATAGGTGTTGATGCAAGACAATCATCCCATTGCTTTTGAGATTTAGAAGCTCTTAGGAGTTAAATGATTTTACTCAATCTATGATAAGGAGATGCTCACAATCATGCACACATTGGCCAAGTTTTATAAATACCTTGTTGTAGCAATATTAGTGGTGATGACTGACCACAATAGTTTTAGATATTTCTTGGAGATGAAGGCTTTTAATGAGAGGAAATACAAATGGGTGAGTAAAATTAAGGATTATAATTTTGACTTTAACATAGTGTGAAGGGGAAGAAGAATGTAGTGGTCGATGCATTATCTATGAGACCCGACATATGTTCAGTGTCACAGATTTTAGGAGATTGGAAGGCTCATTTGTTGGTGGAGTACTCAAAGAATATTTTTCTTACCAGTTAATGGATGGGAAGATATATGATGATACATATAAGGTAGTGGATTATTTTATCTATTTCAAGGATAGGATCTATTTGGTACTAGAATTGAAGATGATGGGGAAGGTCTTGAGTGAGGTTCATGAATACCCTTGGTAGGACACCTATAATACCTCAAGACTTATAGGAAAATTCATGATATTTTATCTTGGAAGGGCCTCAAGGATGATTTACTACAGTATGTCAAAGGGTCTTCCAATTGTAACATAATAAATCCAAACATACTTTTTCAATGGGGTTACTTCAACCTTTTCTAGTTTCTAATAAAAAATGAGAGAGTATCTCAATACAATTCATCACCAAACTTCCCAAGGTGTAGAATAAGGATTGTATTTATATTGTTGAGTATTGGTTGACCCAATATGCACATTTATTTGTCATTCCCAGGGAGTTCTAGGTACTATAGGTGGAAAATTTATTATTTTGAGAGGTGTTCCATTTTCATGGCCTTTTGTAGAACATAGTTAGCAATAGAGATAATTGTTTCCTCAGTATGTTTTGGATTAAACTTTTTCAATTGACAAGTATAGATTTGTCACCAAGTATTATCACCCCTACAGAGATACCATTAGACTAAGATTGAGAATAATAGATTGGAGGGATACTTGAGGAACTACATAGAAGACAAAAAAAAGCATGGATCCATTGGCTTCAGTTGGAAGAGCACCATTACAACACTATGTATCATATGTCTATAGGTATGAAACCTTTCAAGGCACTTTATAGATATGAGGTTACATAATTTTTAGATTTTTCAATGGGAGATAGTCGAGCATCAATGTAAAAGAAGTAGTTGAAAGAGAGCTTAGATATCCTTCAGTCTCTCAAGGATAACCTACAACAACAAAGCCAAAATCAACATAATATGTACACTAATCAACACCATATTGAGTAGAGTTTTGAGGTGCGAGATTAGGTCTACCTCTGAGTATATCCATATAGGAAGTCTTCCTTGAAGAGAAGTAGTTTTGAGAAGCTCAAGCCTCCCTTTTATGGACAATATAGGGTTGTATGAAGAGTAGGAGAAGTTGCCTATAAATTAGAGCTTCCACAAGACAATTAGATTCACATTGTGCTACAATTGCATGAGGGGAAGCAATCCTTGGGCCAATGGGACTATAATGTCCCCAAAGTATTTAAATAAAAATAAAATTAATTGATTAAGTGGGTCCCAAATTTAAATAATATAATAAGGACTACTTTAATTAATTAATTAAATTATAAAACAAAATGTAAGAAAATAATAAATAATAAGTTATGTAGGCCTATTGTAACCTTGTAGATAATTATTTCAAGGACTCTTTATAAGGTGATGGCTGACATTATAGGGGATCATCGTAGAATTATCTATTTCTTGTGCATCTATAATTCTAGTTGAAATTTAGTTTTTTGGTGTGATGTTTTGGGGGTGTAAGACCCTCCCTATCCTAGTAGTTGTAGTTTCAATGGGAGTAACTCTTCACCCTAGTTTGCCAATTAGTTGTCATGTTTTTAAAGTCTCTTAGAGACAAATTTTTATTTGATTGGAGATTTGAAGAAAATCTTATCAATATTATCAAGTTGGGATATATTATGATCCAATACAATAGTATATCATTAGAAAACAATGTTAATATATCACCGCATTCTTGTTTTATTCTCTTATCTTGCATTGACAAATCAAGTTGGGGTTGTTATTGATGTTAGGAATCTACACACATGTCAAGATGTTACATGGTAGAGGGGCAAGGTGTCGCATGGGTGGAGCGTAATCTATTTGAGGGTGAATTTTTCATGTGAAGGTGAGTGAAGTTGTTATATGAGCATAAAGGGACTTCATACTTGTCTTATGGCCCTCACTAGTTGTATGTACTGAGAGTGTGTACATTTCAATAGGAATTGGAGTTTGGTACATTACATCTACTCAGTAGTTGGAGCATCCACCAAATTTAGAAGGGAGTACTTTTCCATGTATCTGAATCACATAATAGTCTTTCAGCATGGGGATCAATCTTCCCATCCACATTTTTAATTGCATCATCTAAGTCTCCTAGATAATAATTCTTCACTAGCTTTCCACAAATGACACACAACATTTCCTTCATATTTCCAAAATCTAGAGGTAGTAACAAACATAATAGTGATATTGTTATTTACTATAATAACCCGTCTATACTACCCCAAAACATAAAAAAATTTCTTACTATTATTTTAAGTTGTTAAGTATTCATTTAGTTGTATACTAAGACATCAATCTATCCATACATAATATGCATCCAACTATACAGGTTAGGCATCCATCTATCAAGTGCGATGAGCGTCCATCCTTCAAATAGGATAGGTAACATATTTCTTTGGCTAGAGACATGAACTTAAGGATAGTTCATTGCCCTAAGCTCACAAAGACTACAATCCCCTAATGGAGTGCACTGAGGTCGCCAACTTCAAGAGTATGTATATAAATAGCTTGATAATTGCCTCAAAATTTGGCCTAAAACCTTGAGGACTCAAGAGAATCCATCAAGGATTGTTTTGAAAATACAAAGAATATATTTTACCTTAACTTTACATTAGATATTTTAATCCCCATTCCCTCACTCTAACAATTTATTATTGATTTTTTTTATTAACACATCATCTTGTTAAAGTCCCATCCCTAATGACTTGCATACTATGGACAACCTCATCCTCAGACTAGCTAGACACACCACTTCCAAATGGGATCGAGGCTTATGTAGCTTTATTTTCTGACTAGGTTTGGTGTAAACTATAAGGTGGGTGCGCAACCCTTTCTAGGATCGATGTTTCAAATAGTTTCTCTACAGTTGCTACCCTCATCGGGAAGGCTCATAAAGCAATCAGGGTCCAAGGTGGCCCCTAACATGTTTACTAATTCTATCTAGGTCCTAGTCCTATGATTACGTCACTCTTAAATTGGGTATTGAAATAAATTTGAAAATAGTGCAACTTGACTAAGATCATAAAACATAAGGCTCTTCATAGACAAGAATTAATATTTACAAAATAAAAGAGTTATTAACATGATGACATAATATAGAGACCAAATCATAGAAATTATTCATTTACTAGTTTTGCAATAACATATTTAAATTTAAACATTAACTTCATATTTTTTTATATTTTTAAATTCTAATAATTTAAAATAAATATAAAAATAATTCTATTATAAAAATATAAATAATTATGCTTATTGACTATTTAATGATACTTTGAAGTGCTTTTAATAACTAATAGAAAAATCTTAGATATGTCCTATACATAGAACAGCTTATATAAAATCTATTTTTTTAGATTGATAAACAACTAGATACTATAATTCTCTACAAATTTTGATAGACCACTTAAGAATTATATTATTTTATTTATTATATATTTGAAAGTTGCAGGTGTATGTGCCACAGTCGTGTAGCTTTTCTCAACCATTCAACGACAAATATGAACTAACAATTGGCTTCACTACAACCAGATTTTAAGAAAATGTATGAGAAACTGAAAATGCCTGGCTGACAGATTCTAAATTAACAATACAATGTACAAAACCAAACAAATCAACACGCTAAATAAAATATCGAGCAGGAAGAATAAAAACAAAATTTCCGTCTCTTCACCAGAATCTTTTACTCCTATTCAACCTTGCTTGGAATGTTTAAAAAACTGTGAAACATGACATAAAGTTACATTTTATCAATTTCGCTTAATATGGAGAGTCGAGCATAATAAATGAAAAGGATAATAATGAATGCATCCTATTAATGAACATTGAATTTATTCAACTCAAAACAAGGGAGACGTGGAAAGCAAAAGCTTTCAAAGGATTTTGATATTTTCCTGCATTGCTCACAAAAATCCAATCTTAGCAAGGCGGCTACTGTTCTCAAAAGTCTATTTATTGCCAGCATCTTATCCTTTTTATGTCTCTTCTTGTTTCGAATCGTGCATAAAACAATCACTAACCACTTGCGAAGACCTTATTTCATTGAATTACAGGCCTTTCTGTAGGATTACATAGGCTGCAATGGATCCATCCACCTGGGAAGAGCAGCAGCATAATGATACGGATGACCTAAGCCAAGTGCAACATGAACATGTTGAGAAAAACATGTTTTCTATTGACGAAATAATAGAAACTTATGTTGGGGCTTTTGGACCAGCTCAGTTGTTCCAAGCGGCAATGGTTGCCTTGGCTTGGGCTTTTGATGCTCAGCACACCTTTGTCACCATTTTTACTGATGCCCAACCTTCATGGCGCTGCACTGATGGCACTCCATTAACTGAAACAGAAATATGCACTGCACAATCATCAATATGTGAGATGGACCCATCACTCTGGGAGTGGGAAAGAGGAAAACAAGTGTCTGTCATCTCACAGTGGAATCTCGTTTGTGCCAACACCATCCAAGCAGGTTTTCCTTCTCTGTTTTTCTTCACGGGATCGCTACTGGGTGAGTTTTTAAGTTATTTATTAAGGATCTCAAGGCTCTTCTTAAGCATCAAACAAGAACAGAGTCAATAAAAGTAGGATCTTGAAGTGTAAAAGCTTATGAAAATCTAAGACAAAGGAGGTTTTTGCAGGTTGTATAATAGTAGGACCGTTGGCCGATTCTTGGCTGGGTCGTAAACAAACTCTGGTGCTTTCCACTGTGATAGTTTCCTTGATGGGCTTTTTAACCTCTGTTTCGCCCAATGTTTGGGTCTACTCTTTCCTCCGAGCTCTCACTGGTTTTGCCAGATCCTCCATGGGAACTTATTGTCTGGTTCTCTCTACTGAGCTTGTTGGTCGCAGATGGAGAGCTCTCATTGGTTTTCTTGTTTTCTTCTCCTTCACCGTCGGATTCCTCTCACTCCCTGCCCTCGCCTACCTCACTAGAATCTCCTTTTCCTGGAGAAGCACTTACATCTACATCTCCATACCTCCTCTGGCATATTCTTTGTTGCTGCTCCTTTTCGCTTGGGAGTCGCCCAGATGGCTTCTTCTCAGAGGAAATTCCCAAGAGGCTCTTGAATGTTTGAGAAAAATGGCACAAAGGAACGGAAAAGAATTGCCAGAAAATGTAGAGATAGAAGACTGTATTGCAGAGAACCGAACAGAGTCTTCTTTATCACTGTTGTGGAATACTAAATGGGCTCGCACAAGGCTTATGTCAATAATGGCTGTGGGCTCTGGCATGGGGCTCATCTATTACGGTATGCCCTTCGAAGTCGCAAGTCTGGACTTCAATTTATACCTGAGTGTCACATTTAACGCTCTCTCAGAGATTCCAGCTGCCCTTTTCTCCACTATTATTGCTGCTAAGTCTGGGCGTAGAAGAGCAATTCTTCTGTTGACATTAATGAGTGGTATGTTCTGCTGTCTGTGTGTGTTCTTCTCACTAAGTAAACCAGATATTCCCAGTTCAACTGCAGAGAGAAAGAATTGGGCACAGATAATTGCTGAAGTGGGAGCTTTTTTGAGCGCAGTTACAGGGTTCAACGTGATGTTGGTTTATTGCTTGGAATTGTTTCCATCAAGTGTTCGAAACTCGGCAATGTCAATGCTGAGAGAGGCCATCTTTGCAGGGGCGATAGTGAGTCCAGTAATCGTTGTGATCGGCCACAGCAACGCAGCTATTTCCTTCGCTCTATTTGGAGCTGCAATAGTTATAAGCGGCTTTTTTGCATTGGGGCTTCCAGAAACGAAGGATCGGCCTCTATACGACACTCTGGAAAATCAAGAATGTCAGGAAACCCTCCTTTCTAAAATAAATTATTCATCGCCTTTGCTGGCATAGCCACTTCAAGGAAATTTCTGCTTCTTTGTATTTGATTGTAGAAGTGGATTTTAAGGTTGTTAGGTTTAGACTCTTCATGGTCAGATTTATTAGATTTTTATAATCTATATTATTATTTAAGTATCAGTTTTTGAATTCAATTGTGTAGCATTTTTTTACCATCAATGTTTCGGATCATATTATATGATCTATCATCAGAATGCTAGAATGATTTTATGTTCTTTTCTCTCTAGCATTCTGATGATGGATCATGTAGTATGATCCGAAACGTTGATAGTAAAAAAATGCTACACAATTGAATTCAGAAACTGATACTTAAACTGTTTTAAAATGTTTTCAAAAGGCTGAAAGAACAACAATATGCTTGTACAGCATTGCCTTGTGAATATGAAATTTGAGGAAATCTTTTGTGTTCAGTTACATGGAGTGTAACTGTGTTTGGTAGATTGTTTGGTTAACATTTTTGTTGATCAGTTTCTCTTCTGTAAAAAAATTGTCAATAATCACTTGAATTAATGGGAGAATTTTATGGGTTATCCTGAAGTGGATATCCAATTATTGGTGGAATATGTTTAGAGCTATTTATGAGAAATCTTGGTTGTTTCTCTACATAATTTTAAGCTTTATGCACGCTAAGTTCATATTGTGCTCTGATTGCTTTTTGCTGGCAATTCTCTAAATTAGGGAGAGGCTCATAAATGAAGTGGACGATTTGTCAATTTATGCAGCTTGTTCTCTGCTCTATTTGGTGTAGTTGTACTAGCTGCCCCTTTCAAATGACGTTTTCCCTTTATCACAATGGATCGTAGACTTTTCCTCTTCAGCCCTTCGCTATGGTAGGTTGCAAGGTCAATTTGTAGGATTAGAACAAACTATTGATTGTAAATTTTAATTAATTAATAAAAAAATAATTTATTTTTTTTGGTAAAAGGTCAAGGTTAAAGATATTTTATTTATTTAAAAGTTAAATTACATTACATTTCGGTTGATGCAAGTACTGGTAGGAAAGAATAGAGTTAAGAAAACCTCCAGTCTAGCCTAGAATTAGTCTAGTTTGGAATAAGATTATTCAGTAATTACATACCCCTTTCAATTGATGGGACCAAAGTAAGGAGGAAGAAAAAAGCTTCTCACTTCCTACATTTCGATACCTAATTCAGATACAAAGAACACCTTTGTGCTATCCAGGCATACCCGAATTTACATATAGATTCAGTTTTGTAAAATAGTAGCCATCGGTCTTCCCAAGCTATAGAAAATGCCTATATACAATAACAATCTTCTCTTTCCAGCTCCCCAAATTCTCCTTTAGTTTTGCAGGTAGGCTAGAAAACTGTAAGACTTCCCCTTTTGCTACAATAATGGTTAGTAAAACATGCAATCTTCTAACACAAATAATGTAATGACCTAGCGAATTAGGTCATGGCCTGTGACTTCACAAAAGGAAAGACAAAGTGAAGAAATTTTGTACCAATTTTGTCGGTGGCAATTCTCCTTAGTATTTTACCATGTTAAAGTTAGTTTACCAATAATTCACAATAGCTGAGAAATGCATACTACAACCAACTTAATGAAGAGAGAATATCCAGTCTACTCTTTCCCCTAAGCATTATTATACCTTGGGCCCAACTTAGAAGACTGTCCTTAGCAAATCATTCAAGTTTATGAATATATACTTTTAATGAATACCTATAAAGGTTTCTAAAAATGACTATAAAAGATGCTACAAAGAGCTATAATATCAAAATTATTGAGAAATCCATATCACAGGGCCAGATAAGTTTTTGCCTGAAAGAGATGGTGCTTTGCTAAATCCTTCATATTTTACCAAAGCTAAGCTTCACAAACTATAACTAAGAGTCGACCTTATAATAGCAATTTTAACACTTTAAGAAATGTCACTTCGAACTAAACCATAAATTAAATAATACTAAATATTCTCTTCATGAGATTGAAAGAGTGAATCATAGGTTAGTCCATCATTAAATACATTCGCCTATATACCAAGAAGATGGATATAAACTTGCTTGTCCTTCAAAGTGAGAGTGTTAAAAAATATAAATGTCTATATCTCTGAAAACATATTTATATATATGTGAATGAATATACATTATATACTTATATTCATTTATATACAAAAAGATATATATATATATATATATATATATATATATATATATATATATATATATATATATATACATATATATATATATATACATATATATATATATATATATATATATACATATATATATATATATATATACATATATATATATATATATATACATATATACATATATATATATATATACATATATATATATATATACATATATATATATATATACATATATATATATATATATACATATATACATATACATATATATATACATATATATACATATATACATATATATATATATATACATATATATATATATATATATATATATATATATATGTATATATATATATATATATAGATATATATATATATAAAGACACACACACGCACACACACATATATATTAAGACCTGCAAGGGGGTATTTATAAATGTAAATCTACATACATGAGTAACACAAAGCAACCATAATGCAAAGAGCCTTCCCTTGAAGATAATGAAAGAGTATATATGTCAATTATCAAGAGCAAAAAGGAAACATATTTACAACATGTTATCACCCTGTTTCAAAAGGAAAACCCTTTGTCATTTTGCACCATACAATGCTACTAAATATTTTTAGCTGCTTGTAAGTTTTAGCGGAAAAAGGTTGAAGTCTATTCTTCGCCATACCAGTCTAGATTCAAAATATCAACCTTGCCCTATAAAAGTGTTATTTATCCATTAATCCTAATGCATTCCTGGAGATCTTCCATGTCATTTGCCAGGTTGGAATCTCCTAACAAGCCTTTCGCTGCAATGTAGACCTCCAGCCAGTCATTGCGGGCTGGCTTGCGGATTTCTTAAAAATACATTAGAAATTCTAAGTTCATTTGGTAGACTAGTCTCTTCACCCAAAACCTGTCAAGGTCCTTTGAGTAGATGATTGAGTAGATGGTCATCAATTTATTTCTAATCATTAGCATATCATAGTTACCCGACCTAAAGATAGTCAAATCATTCCTAATGTTAACCATAACTTTATCCAAATCCAACAAGATGTCCTTAATGAAAATGTGGTGATAGAGTTTAGCCACTTGGGTTCAATCATTGAAAATATGCATGGCGATCACAATTAGCATCACTGGGATATCAGGGTTTTCTTGGTATCTATCCCTGCATTGGACGAATTGGTTGCCCAAACTCCGTAAGATTTCTCTCCAGATGACTTTGTTCTTCACCTCAACAATCTTCCTAATTCTATCCATGGTAATGCTAGTATTAAAAGCCATTTGTCTATTAACACTTTGGAGCTTGATGGGAGTCTCCATCTCTAAGCATCTTATTGGCTCTCTCTTCTAGTGACTTTGCAAAGAATGAAGCAAAAGGCAACCTCCTAACCTACTTAAAAGGCCCATCATTCTGATTAATGAGTTCACCATCAATAGGATTAAATGCTAATTGCCAACCAGTTGTAAATTATGCATCATTGAGAAATGAGCCTCCTACAAGAAAGGACTCTTGCGTTGGATGAGTGAGAGGCCATCTATTCATACTACTGGCATGCCATCATATCCCAGATATCTTCGCTAGAAATACTTTGTCCTACGAGTGAGATGTTCATTCCAATGAAGGTCATATATATTACCTCGATGCCCAACTAATTATGGACCTAAAAATTTTAAATAATTGCAAGCTAAGATATGGTGAGCGAACATTAACTTAAATTGTCTTTTTCCTTATTTACTACCTTTTGACCTGAATGTGGAGGCCCTTGTGACATAATCACCATCAACGGTTACACCTGAGAAGATATTTCTATGACAAAGTGAGGATAGTTGAAGGGAAATTTCCTTGCCTAATGTTTAGCAGACTTATATCAAATATCAAACCAACCACTAGCTCAGCAACCATTAGCTCAAACATAGACATTCTATCTACTGCACTGAGACCTAAGACCGCTCTATTCCTACGAATAGATAAACATTCCTGATTATTAAACAAGCAAGAGATGTCTAAGAAACAGGAGGTCCTAAAGGAAGATAAGAGCTATAAAATCCTTCTTAAAAGAGCTATATATATAAAAAATTAACCACCTCTCAATTAACTCTACCTTATCATTATCCCAACCAGGGACGATTTCGATGCCCTTAAAAATTAATAGAAATTTTTGCTTAATTTAAGACTGTTAGTCAACCTACAGACTATCTAAGAGCTCATTGCAGGCTAAGGGGCCTCTATTTGGGTAGACAATCCTCCTTTCAAAACATAAGCCTTTGAATTTTCTCCTAAAACCTAAAGGGGACCAAAATCTCTACAAAATCTGATCAGACAACTACCACTAGTACATTTGACCTTATTTTTCCACCAAAATGGTCGACCAACAAATAAAAAGGTTTTGTTTGGTCGGATTATAGAAGGAAAAATTTGGTTTTTTTTTAAATTTGACCCGTGTTGGTCGAAATTGCGACCAATATCACAAGCGTCAAAATTTTGACTAATACGGACTTAACGTAAACAAAAAAAAAAGGTTTCATTTATCATTTCATTATTCCCAACACAACGTTCAAAGGGAGCGCGCAAAGGAGGTCCCCCTGTTTGATTTAACTAGGGTTTTTGGAGTTTTATATAACATCTTCCTCTCAATGCCAGGATCTGGATCTGTTTGAAAGGGGTGCAGCAACAAAACATCTCACTTAGTAATCAGCTGGAATTTGGATCGCTAGAATTTTGTGAGGTAGAACTGAAAAACTGTTTAAATTACATTATCATTTTCTTCTTTCATTCATACATTTGGAGTTGTATTTAGAGGTAGATAACATAATATTTGTGAAGATTTAGTCGCGGGATTTGAGAAATAATCCTAGGGAATAGGGTTTCTTCTAAATTTGACGACACCAAACCCTCCTGTCCCACTACCAACAATGGAAGAAATCCCCCAATACACGTGTCCGGGTCATAATTGCTTAGCACAGATTTACTGTTTCCTTATGTTTCTATTTTGAATCCACAGAGCAATAACAACTAACCTTCTCCAACACCTTCAAATGGTCTCAAGGACACTCTAACCTAGTTGATCAAGTTAGGTTAGGGCCAACTGGAATGGTTCGAACCATTCCAGTCGGCCCTATATTATATCTCATGAAGATTATTTGATTTTATACTAGACCAGGGCTCTATTTTGAATCCACTGAGCAATAACAACTAACCTTCTCCAGTGTGTTCAAATGGTCTCAAGGACACTCTAACCTGGTTGATCAAGTTAGGTTAGGGCCAACTGGAATGGTTAGAAGGGGGGTACTTGAAACCCTTTACAAACAATAGAAAGAAAAACTAAAGATAAGGAAACTAATACACTTTTATTTCCTTCTGACCATCATGAAAACTCTTGACCAAAGATTGGGAGGCATCAAAATATTTTGGGAAACCTCTATTCCTTCTATGCACAATCGTCCAAAAAATCGTCAAGTGATATCAGAGCATAAAAAGGTTTTTGATCAAACACACCAAAAACCAAACCAAACTTCTTACCTTGATCTGGCCAATGCTATGGATCATCTTAAAATGGTACATTTACCATGAAATAAATCCCCATTCACTCCTATCTACTCATCTTTCACCGTTCTTCTACTATAGCCTTTCTAGGCCTGCCTAGTAGTCCTTCACAACCTGAAATCAGCAAATTTCTCCCAAATTCCCCAAACAACCTAGAAATGTTTTTACACTTTTCAGAGTTACTAAATTGATATCAATCTCAAACTCTAACTCTTTGACTGGTGAAGACTTCCTTTTCTAAGTGCTCTTCTCCTAGGCCTAATTAGCTCTTCCTTAACAAAGAAACCCTATCATCCACTTACTTCCAGGAATCCATGTCCAAAAATAGTCTTGTATTATGATCCCAAACCACCACTTTTCAACTTGGTTTAGTCTCCCCTATTCATCTACTTACCCATTCACCAAACCCTCACTTCTTGGGCTAGAAATCAAGGGTTTTGTAGAAAATACCCTTCCAAACCACTCACAACTCTAATCAAGGTTATAACACCTTATAATGCATCCCAAAGGACCTTTCCAACTCTTAACTACCCTCTCCATCCATCAAATCACTTCCAGCCATGACTAGTGTTGCCTAACACCCCATTTTCTTCATTCTTCACGAGACTTTACCAGGCTTTTCCTTTTTCCCCATCCACTGGCATCCTTCCCTACATTCAAAACAAGATCTAATACATTCAATACATCATTGGCATCTCCCACCAAACCACATTCAATACAGGGGTGGGAGTGCCTTACACATTATGGGGTTTCAGCCTTTATTTGCTGACTGTTCCTACAAAACCAGTCACTGTCTACACAACACCAGTCTGTTTCTTGACTATAATAACAACAAGAAATGTGAAATAAATGCAGAAACATATAAGTATAAGGTGATTCAATGTTCCTAAATCACAAATTAACTAAGATCATGTGAAAAGAAGCATTTAAATGCACTGGTGTGTTCCACTGAACTCACAGGACAGAGAACTAAGGAAATGCAGAGAATTAATTGTTTATTGCTTGAAACATTACACACTAAAATCCATACATCTCCACTTGACTTCCCCCCTTCTCCTCTCGAGAATCCATCCTAAAAACAACTCCTATTCTCCCAAGAAACTGATACCAAACTTTAACTAACTTGCTAACTGTCTGATAAAAAACCTTCCAATATCATTACCAAAAGAATCAAAAGAAGACTTCTAGTCCAAAACTATAAAGGCAAATAAGGAAGTCTAACCCAACTAGGGATAATACTATTGATTCAATCGGAGAGTTGAAGGAAGGGAAGCAAGGCCTAATAGAAAGAGAGTGATTTCCCCACAAATAAATGCTTCTTCAAACACTTTAGTCCTATCTTCCTCAATTTGAAAAGAATCCACATAAAACCCATAGTAGTAGGATAAATCTCAATCCATCCTCAACAATGGGCCTCCAAGAATCTGAAATCCATTTATGTAAATGAGGAAGGAACGGACATAAAATATTGAACCTGAAAATAAGAGCACACTTGGAGAAATATTATTCATTATACAACACATTCTCCCTACAAATAATGGTAGAGATTGAATAAGAACAACCCAAGGGTTTACCCCTAAGAGATGGAAGAATAGGAAAAGAAGAAGGGATTTTACCACCAAAAGAGCCAACCACCTTAGAAAAGGATAAAGAATTTGGGGAGGAAACAAGAAAAATCATTTTGAAAGAACCAAATCCCAAAGGTGGTAATTCCATAGCAACAAGGGAACCACCATTCGCTGGTAGAAAAATAGAAGATAAGCCACTAGAAGACTATGAACTAACAACGACTATCAACAAAAAAGAAGGTGAACCAGCTACCAAGGATCCAACAAATAGTGACAAACTAACAATAATAGATGGAAAACAAGGAGAAGAGACGATAAGGGTTTCAACAGTGAGCAAGAAATCCATTTAAAAATTCTTTTTTAGAATTGTTTCTGTGTTTGTTGTATGTTATGTACATCATTTTTCTTCTCTATAGTAGCTAAATTAGGGAAATTACATCATTAGATGGGTAAAGGGATATAGTAAGCTACACATGGTTCATATAGAAACTATTTAATTGTCACCTCTTACATGAATTTATTTTTTGTACAAATCAACTACTACTTAAATCAAAAAGTATTGATCAACCTAACATAATATCGACTATGTTATTAATTGCTTAGCACAGATTTACTATTTCCCTTTGTTTCTATTTCAAATCCATAGAGCAATAACAACTAACCTTGTCCGACGCCTTCAAACGGTCTCAAGGACACTCTAACTCGGTTGATCAAGTTAGGTTAGGGCCAACTGGAATGGTTAGAAGGGGGGTACTTGAGTTTGATGTTATTGTCTTTAGTGACTCTCAAAGACCCTGAATCAAACAGACTTTGAAACTAATTTACTGTAAAACCACTATTGCACACATTCCTCTCTCTCACTGGTATTAATATGATGACTATTGCAATGATGGTATTAATATGAATTCTCTTCATGTGTGATGGATGTATTATGATGGTTTATCCATAGCTTCATTAAGCACCATACTTCTTTCTTGTTGTCTTGATGATAATTGACACAATATGTCATCTTATGAACATGACTGATTATGGGTTTACTTGATTGGACAGTAGAATCATGATTTACATGTTGATAAGGTGGTTGTCCACAAGATTGTCATTCTTGATAACATGTGAGCTTGGTAGTGATTGATGGAGATGCTTGATAGTTGTCATCCTCGATCATAACACATTCTCATATTGCATTTCTTTGATGTGCTCCTTGATGCTAAATAGGAAAATTATCTTATTGAAAGAATTCACGATTTTCCTTGATACATTTGATGCTTATTGACTATTTGTGGAAATAATATGCAAACTATCTACTTGAACTCTTACTTGCTATGTACAATTTGCCACTATCTCCTAACTATCTTGAGGTGCTCAAGGTATGCCACCCCTTGACCAGATGTGTTTTGTTGCTATTATGTTACTAGGTTAAAGATGGGGACATCACACTATCTCTAGAAGACTGTCATGAAACACTCAGTCTTATGCCTGAACCTGAATAGAACTGTCCTTTTTGAAACTGTCACATTAAGAAGTATAAAAGGTTATGTCTTTCATGATACACCCTTGAGAGGAATGTCACATTCATGTTCCTTTCACCTTGTCTACAATAGTTTTCATGTGTTGTATGACTATCCTGTAGGTCCCTTTATATTGCTTTGTCATTTTTCTTTGTCTTTTCAATTGAGATCATCATATCAACCATTTTATAGTCTTTGACTCAACTGTGTCTAAGAACTCTTCCTTTCATTGTCTGTGTGTCTATCATTTTTTCCTTACAATGATTCAAAATTGAACCTTTCTAGTAATCTCTATCACCACTGTCATATTTTCATGACTTACACCCACTATTATTCATCCTCACAATCATCATTCCAAAAGTACTACTTTATTTCTATATCTCTATCATTAATAAAAAACCATCACTCTCTAATCTCTTCGGTTAGACTTGATTTGTCTTTAGATAAAAGGTCTATATCATATGCACTTGGATTATCATATTAATTTCTCTTAGTTGCCCTTTAACATCATGACTGTCATTTAAATCTAATGATTTAGGGCCTTTGTTCATGCAAACACCGTCCTCTTATTTTCCCTTTATCATTGATGTTGTTGACTCTAGAAGACTATGATGGTTACGGTGTTTTCTATCTTCTCTTTGTCCTTGTTTCATGTCTGATACACTTTCCTTGAAGATCTCTATCTTCTTTTTCCACTCATTAAACCCCTACTCAATGTTGAGAATCTCCTATAGACCTACATTTCCATTGTAACACTTAGTACATATAATTGAAGGCTATCATTCGGGCCCTACAATCTTCCCTTAAAGGAACAACTATAAGTGAGGGGTAAGAGGTGAACTTCTCAGTTTTAGTATAGGTATCACTTTACCTAAAGATGGTTGTTTACTGGCTGCCCTTCAATAGGACACTTGACTATACCTATTTGAACATAGTTCAAATCCCAAAAGTATGCATTTCTAGGACTATTCAGCATTGTCCTAGTCAATCCATGTGTGTATGCTTGCTGCCCATACCAACCTGTATCACCTGCAATGTTTCCTTGCTTATGAAGAGGAATAGTATCACCAAAACACAATATTATCTTGTCTTTATCCCTACAAGTCAGTGGTATTAACTAAAATTTCTTTTTGCCTTTGTGAACAATATATCTATTAGAGTAGCCATCATGAATTGTCCTTCTCATACATATTATATTTCCTACTTAGCATTTAGATTTGCCTAAGCAGTACTGTGAACTTTCCTCCAACACATGTACTATTGTGAAAATCATCACAAGTCCATTTTTTGGAGGGCAATTCATAGTACACATGTTTGGAGGTCTGAAGGAAACAAGAGAATTTGAAGAGTCATGAGTGGTGAGAAGATTCTTTTGAGTAGAAGCTTTGGAGGCACTGTAGATCAGTCCATATCTTTGGTCACAAATGTATATAGGCAATGCAGACCCTACATACCAAAATTTCATCTTAGTATTGATTTCCTTTTGTTGTGAAATTCAAACCCTATAATTAAGAAAATGTCAACCAATGCAAGGAGTGCAACCAAAATTTGGAGAATTAATCAAATGGACATAACTTGGAAATTACGAACATGGCACAATCTTCAGGTAAAGTGATTCTTATTAGGGGCACTGTCCATCCACATCTGAACATGGTTGTTTACTAGCTGCCCTTCAATAGGACACTTGACTGTACCTATTTGAACATAGTTCAAATCCCAAAAGTCTACATTTCTAGGACTGTTCAGCATTGTCCTAGTCAATCCATGTTTGTATGCTTGCTGCCCATACCAACCTGTATCACCTGCCTAAGCAGTACTTTGAGTAGTCCTCCTACACATGTACTATTGTGAAAATCATCACAAGTCCATTTGTTGGAGGGCTACTCAAAGTACACGTGTTTGGAGGTCTGAAGGAAATAAGAGAATTTGAAGAGTCATGAGTCTTAAGATTGTACTTAATATAGCCAAGCTTCATTCAATGGTACATTCAAACATGAAACAAACCATTCTTAAACCAGATTAAACTAGTAAACCAAAGGACATACTGATTATAAGTAAACTAGTAAACCAAAGGACATGCTTTTACTACTAAGTCTTTGTTTGTTTAGCATACTAATTATAAGTACTTGACATATATCACAAATGTTGCTAATTAAGGTTGGTGGGATGATTACGCCTATCTTGAAAAAAGATTGTCAAATCATTATGCTTTCAAATCAATTACCTATCGACGTATCCCTTGCGAGGGAGAGAAGCCAAACACATAAAGAACATGCACATAAATACGACAACTGAAAAACTTAAATGGAATACATCAAGAAGTACCAAATGATGAATGCTCAATTGTTGTAATGGAAAAGCAATATCAGAACCATCGATTTCTAGAACTTGATTTTTCTATAGTCCTAATGATTTTTCTTATTTCTTGTCTATGCTTGGTGACATGATTTTGAACATTGTTGACATACTTAAATGGAATACATAATACCAAATGATGAATGCTCAATTGTTGTAATCGCAAAGCATCATAACCGTCTGTTTCTAAAATTTGATTTTGTATAGTCTTAATTATTTTTCTATAGTCCTAATGATATTGAAAATTGTTGACAAAGAGTGTTTCTTTTTTTTATTATAGTATAAATTATTTTTCTATAGTTGTAATGATTTTTCTTATTTCTTGTCTTTTGTCCCTTTTTGATTACCTATGTCTGTGCTTCATGATAGGATTTTGTCACGTTCTTTTGATGGTATATTTCAATCACTTTATATGGAATACTATTTTGTTCACTATTTTATTTTAGTGTCATATTTCTTTCATTTTTCATATACACAGAGACTACACGTGCTAATAAAAAAATGAGCTATTTGATTTAGGTTTACTTTTCATTATTGTAAATGGTTAATATTTCTGATGGTACTCCTTGGTTTATTTCATATAAAAATAATAAATGTAGTAACGATGGTGCAGTGCTGTATTGATATAGGCTTGATGACTCTTGTCAATGTGCGAAACTGTCAAAGTGGTGGTGGGCAGTGTGTGTTGAAGACTTCATGAACACCGAACAACCCTGGATGACCATTTTGGTGCTGCCCAAATAGAAAAAAGGTTGCTAATGTGTATATATTTAATGTTTCTAATGTAAATACTATTCATTATAATATAAGAACTAATGTAAATTGGGCATCATAGGGAAATAATGGCTGCAAATACTTTAGTTGGGTCAATGAAAATTCATCTACATCTATCCACCCATCTCCACTTATCCGCAATGAAGGATTTGAGTGCAAAATGTGTCAGGCTAGGGCAAATTCTGAAATTATATTTTTACGATGCCTTCTCTGTATTGTAATCACATATCTTTGTTGCGACCATATGCAAAGATGAACTTGGGAATTAGTTAGTTTAGTATTTTCATATTGTAACTAATATTTTAATATGGATATGACGTAACTTCTCTTTGCCTCAAGTGCACATATATATGGTTTACATCTTTTTTTAGAATAATTCTTCATGTTTATGGCTCAGGTGAGCCCCAATCTACTATCAATCACATGATTTAACGTATAGTGTTTTCTTGGTTATTCCATTTGTTCCTTGACCTTAACTATGGATTGACTATCATTTTCAAGCTTGAGCGAGGCTTCATACCATGCACTGTTCGCATATTTGTACGCAATGCTAATTTACGAACGTAAATAACACATTGAATGTAATCTACAAACGCTACGTGGTATGAAGTCTCGCTGAAGTTTGAGCATCCTCCCTTTATTCTAGTGAGGGATTGGAATGAGTTCATTTTGGATGCAAAGGAGAAAGGGGATACTCAAACAGGAATTACACCAGCAAATGAGAGAAGGTATAAACATGTTAATAGATTTTTATTATTAAATAATGAAATTTGCATATACTAGTGTTCTAAGCCTCCTCATTACATGATTTAAGGTCTTAGTCCATAGACAAATTAAATTAGACTTACTATCCAAAACACATAAAAAACATGCACATAAACATGATAGCTAAGAAACATAAATGTAGATTTCACAATAGCTGAGAAACATAATTGTAGGCATCATAGTCACGATCTTTTGGAGACAACATAATTGAGTTATGTACCCAAGGGATAGATAGTAACTTTTGCACCCCTGATTCCAAGTTGAATACATCTATTGGAGGACCTTGTATTCATGAGCAACATATGTAGTCAACTTGGAATTGGAGGTGTAGGAGTTTCTCTCCATCGTCTAGGTATACAACTCAATTATGTTGTCTCCAAAAAATTGTGACCACGATGCCTACAATTATGTTTCTCAGTTGTTGTGTCCTAGGACCCCTTATGACCCTTTTACGACCATTTGCAATCCCTAAGAATACATCTTAGAGGTCTTAAAATGTCGTAAAGGGTCATAAGAGGCTCCTAGGAGGAGCCAGATGAGCTTCCACCTTCACGTGGTTGGCCTTGTTAAGTAGAGAATGTTATACTCTTCTCGAAACAAATAGAAGCTCAATAATTTAAGGTCTCAGTCCATGGACAAATTAAATTAGACTTACTATCCAAATTGGTACATTGATGAGAATCAATGATGGGCTGAAGTTTTTAGATTTTGAGAAGACGTATATGCAGTGGAGGCCAGAAGGGATTTTTGTGGAGATTTTCTAGATGTGGAGATTTGCTAGAGTGGCTATATACATACAAGGGTTGAACCAAGTTGAGTACCAGTGCAGAGATAATGATTCAGTAACCTATGTGTATAAAAGATCTCTACCTTTTCATATGCGATGAGAAGTATCCCCAAGAAATGGGAATGCTAAGGTGGAAATGGCGGGTGGTGGAGAGTGGCAGTCCGAGAAAGCCTTTCCCAAATAGTAAACAACAACAACATAATATTGTTGTGCTTAATTTGATAATCAATATATATTTTTATATAATCGATGTTTATTGCGATGATTGTACGTCACACTTTCGACCAACATTATAACGATATAACTGGCAATTCTTCCAGGTTGAAGCAATGATTTTGACATCATCTCCACTGATAATTCAACCACTTTTGACATCACAATTTTGACGGACACTTGATGTGTCGTAAAATCGACTAAAAAACTTCGACAACCGTTATAGTCGATTAGCTGACCAATGGCTGTCTTATAATCAACTAATCCTCGTTAAAAAATAAGCTAAAATTTACTAGTGTACACTCTAAAATTCATCCTATCCCAAGTTTGGTCTCATCTACACCCAAATTCGCTAGGTTTTCTGCTATATTGTTCCCCTCTCTAAAAACATGGTTGATCGTATAATGCTTAAAGAGGAGAAACATCTCCATTATCTAATTAACCATACTATCTAATTGCCAATTTGGGGTAGTCCCTTTTCTAATAGTGTTGATTACTATGGAAGAATCTCCTTCTATCTCAATCTTATCTAAACCTAAATTCTGGCATGCTTTTAGACCCTCTAGTAGGACAATAAATTCTTCTATATTATTAGTCCGGATCCCTATAGGACCTGCTAGCTTGTAAGTGAGCTTCTTATCCCAATTATGAATACAACATCCTATACCTGCTATTCCTAGATTACCTCTGGAAGCCCCATCAAATTTTAATTTATGCCAACCTATAGTTGGGGCTTTCCAGATGCATTCCTTTCTTAATTGATCAAATTCTTTCTTCCTAAATTCCCCCAATGGGGGAACTTTACGACCAACCCATCTATTTATGATCTTATCATCCTATACAAAGAAACTTTCTCTTTTGAATTTTAGGTTACTATTATTAATGATTTCAACAATGTGGGCCTCCAACTTGTTTGAAAATTGATTAAACTTCATTTGTGAATCCTTGAAAATTCTCCTATTTCTCTCTTTCCATATTTCCCAAATTAAAAGAGATGGGGCAACCGTCCAGATATTTTGAAAAAGGTCCTTTCCCAAATTTCTTGGCCAAAACTTAAAAGATCCCCTATGGTGTTTGGAAGTGCTGACTTCCAGTTGAGTTTGTGCATTAGCCATACCCAACATTTGTTAGAGAACTCACAATTTAAGAAGATATGATCAACTATTTCTTCCATCTCTTTACATAGAGCACATCTAGATGGACCCTGAGAGCCCATTTTCTTGAACCTTTCCAATGTTAATATTTTATGTTGCAAGGCCACCATGCAAAGATACTTGCTTTGGGTAGGCATTCTTTATTCTAGCATAGATCCAAAGGTAGCTTGGGGCTAGTAAAGTTATGGGTCCTATAAACAGATTCATAACCATCTTTTGTATTATACTCCTAATTTTGAGCATGTCCAAACTATCCTATCTTCCCTCAAAATAGGAGAGATTAGTCTATCTGCAAGGATTTCCTTTAGTCCAATTTTGAAGTTAGGCAGTACCATTAGATTCTCTTCTAATTTCCAACTACAATCCATTGTTGGATTACCACTTGGAATATCCATATAATCTCTAACAAAGATACCTACCCTCTCTTTGAGAAGGCCAATAGTATTTTGGTCATCTATCAGGTTATGAAGAATAGGATATCCCCCCAAGAGTCTTCCCAAAACAAAGCCTTCCTCCCATTCCCTATGTTCCAAGAGACCTTACCACTAATAATTGGTTTGCAATCCTTGATAAAATTCCAAAATCTAGGTGCACCCGGGGGAGCCTCATGACGAAGAATGCTTAGAGGGTCATTCCCTTCCAAGTATTTATTTCTAATAATTTTAACCCACTTGGACTCGGGTTCCTTAATCATCTTATAGACCAATTTATCCCTAACGTAACATTTTGGTCACTAAGTATTTTAAGTTTAATCCCTCTGTCCTTCTTGGCCCTACATATCTTATTCCAAGAAACTAAGGAAAGCCTATTTTTGTCTGTCGACCCTTGCTAAAAATAGGTTCTTAAATTCTGACTCAAATTCTTATCTATTTTCATTGGCAATCTACAAAAGAACATTTAAAAAATTAGGATCGAAGAAAGGACCGATCTCAACATAGTTGTCCTTCCTGCAGAAGAGAGCAATTTACCTTTCTAAGAATCCACTTGATTCTCAACTTCAGACAAAACATCCTTCCAAAGGAATGACCGGTTACTCGCCTTATCCAAGGGAAGGCCTAAGTATTTTCTAGGGATTAAACCTTCTTTAAAACCTAAGATATTTAAAATATCTCGTTTAACATCATTTGTCACATTAAAGAAAAAGATTTCTGATTTCTCATTGCTTATCATCTGCCCAGATGCTTCTGAGTAATCTAGAAGAACCTTCTTAAAGTTTCTTGCCTCCTCTAGATTAGCTTTCTTGTAAAGCATTGTATCATCCATAAATTACTGATGAGTAATTGGCTCTATGTTACTAGTTACCCTTAAGCCAATAACCCTCTGCTCATCCCTAGCCTTACTCAGGGATCTCCCTAACACTTTAGCCATAATTATAAATAAGAAGGGTGAAAGGGGATCCCCTTGGCAGAGCCCACGGGAGATATCAAAGAAACCTTATGGAGTTCCATTAACTAGGACAAAGATTCTAGGAGTTGAGATGCATTCATATACTAAGTTAATCCGTTACTTAAAAAACCAAAAGCCTCTAAGCACTTGCAAAGGAATCTCCAATCAACTTTATCGTATGCCTTTTTTTATATCTAACTTTATTAACATACTCAAGATTTTATTACGATGTGTCATATGAATTGCCTCATGGGCTATGATCACTCCATCCAGAATCGACCTTCCTAGCACAAAACATGTTTTCTCCTCATAAATAATATCTGGGAGTACATTTTTCAGTCTATTTGCCAACATTTTAACTAAAAGCTTATAAATAGTGTTACATAAATAAATCGGTCTGAACCCATCCAAATTCTCTGCATCTTCTACTTTAGGAATTAAGACCAAAAATGTATTATTCATATCCTTAAGGATTCAACCTGAATTCCTAATGCTTTCCAAAACTTCTGTTACTTCGCTCCCCAAAAAGGACCAACACTTTTCGTAAAAAAAAGCTGGGAAACCATCTGGTCTGGGGGATTTATCTGGATGTAATTGTTTAAGGGCTACCTCTACTTTCCCTATTGAGATTTTTGCATTCAAGAATTTATTATGATCCCTACTGATAATAGATGGGATGTTTTGATGATATCCTCCTGGGCATTTAATGCTAAGGAGTTGCCTTTAACAAGTCCTTGAAGTAGGTGACTGCCTCCTTGGAAATTTCCTTCAGCTTCTCCACCAAATCACCATTTTCCTTCTTTTAAGTACTCCTATTCTATTGATTCTCCTTCTAATCCTTGTGCTATTATGAAAAAAATTGGTATTCTTATCTCTTTCCTCTAGCCAAGTCTCCCTAGATTTTTGCCTCCAAAAAATTTCCTCCTTGGCCAGAATATCTGCATAGTCTTTTAATAAGGCATTTTCTCTCATAAAGCTATCCCGATTCATACCCTCCTTGAAAACCTTTTGATTTAGCTCACCAATTTCATTTTCAATATTTACCTTGTTTGCGAAGATATTCCCAAAACAATCGGTATTCCACTATTTTACACGGTTCTTCACTACTTTCAATTTTTCCATAAAGACAAAGGCTTTGCAACCTTCAAAAGATTCCTCCTTCCACCATTTCTCTATTAGGGATTTCAGCCCATCCTCCTTAAAAGACATTTTATCAAATTTGAATGGACATCTAAAGGGATTATGAGTTTCCTTCACCCAGAGGGATACTGGGTAATGGTCTGATCCTAAAGTGAGGAGGATCAAGGATTCTAACTTGAAATAAAAATCAAGAAGGTTCCCCCTAAAAAGGAATCTGTCTAGTTTCTCAGCAATGTTACTAAAGCCTAGTCTCCTATTAGTCCAAGTAAAGGTCCCATTATTTGTTCTGATGTCCATCAATTCATTTTTATTAACCCAGTCCCGGAATGCCAGCATAGTCTAAGAGGTTCTACCCAGACCCCCAACCTTTTCATCCTCATATAAAATGGTATTAAAATCACCCCCCATAATAAATGCCTACCTAAGGTTCAAATGGAAAAAATTTACAATTTCCTCCCAATCTCTAACTTTCTCATTTAGTGTCGAGGGGCCATATACATTTATTAATATAATTTCCAAGGCCCCATTCAAGATTTTAACCTTACCCCCTACCCAAAACCTAGCTACCACCCCCTAACCTTTCAAAACTATCTTTTCTCAGGTTCTAGAGTATACCAAGACCAATCGAGGCTCCTACCGAAGGTTCACTTATGACTTCCCAACCCCCTAATTTCCTTTTAATTTTCTCCATATCTTCACATCCGAACTTAGTTTCTTGTAACATCAAGATGTCTACCTCAACTCTCCTAATAAAGAAATTTAGGATGTGTTTCTTTTTAGGGGCATTTAGACCCCTAACATTCCACGTGATTACTCTCATTTCCCCCTGGGAAGGTTCTTCCCCTTCCTTGCATATAAGGTCGAAATCTTTGCCTATCCCACTGCCGATGCACCTTTTAGTCTTAACTCATTAAGGGATTTCCTCCCCCTTTTCTTAGGTTCCTTGGCACAATCTACCTTCTCCTTCCCCTTATCTTTATAGGCTATACCTAGTAAAGAAACATTACTATCCCTATAGTTCGATACCATATTTTCTTCCAAGGGTTCCCTAGGGGTACTCTCTGCCAGTTAACAATTGTATTCATCTTTTCTCCCTCATTTTTAAAATAGTACATTCTAATCTCTATATAAACAAAAGTATTGTAGGATTGTATCTGAGTAAAAATTGACAATAGCATTTATCATTTTGGACAATGTATTTATTATGTTTGTATATTTATTATTTAAGATGTTCACACTTTTTTGTTTAGGATTTTTTTTTTCCAATTCTTAATGGAGAAGTGATTTCACAACAATAGTCTTAATGGAGAAGTGGTTGTTTCAAATAAAATATGTATCCATTTTCAAGGATCCAATCATAACTAAAACAAAACTTTTAAGTCAAGAAGATAATGAATTTCAATTACCAACAAGCTCATGTTATGTTTGCAAGGGTGAGAAGGTGAGAGAAATATAGATAGGCAGAAAGGGTAATGAGATAAAGATGGAGATGAAGAAAGTAGAGAGAAAGATGGAGAGATGAGAGAGAGAGATAGAGATATAAATGTAAGATTTGATGAAAAACAAATCTATTAAGCCCAAGAAATCTCTAGGAAATAAAAAAAGGTTTTTCTCTGACAATATGAATGTTTATTATCAGCCAAAAGAATGAATAAAAATATACAATGGATCAATCTTTGTAGAAGGAGATCGTAAAACCTAATAGGTAAATAGGCATTTAATAATTAGATTTAATTATTAAATGACTAATGCAAGTGCATAAAGATAAATCTTAAGAGGTGGTAAAGTTAATTTAATCAATGTAATTAAATTAAATCTTTACTCTAACACCCCCCTTAAGATGAGAAACAATGCAGCTAAAAAAAATGCAAGAAAGAAGCAAAGGAAGTACAATGTTGAATGCAAATTTGGGTCCCAACAACATGGCCTGATGAGGTACCCAATCACAACCAAATCTCTATGAAATAGAGAAATGGGGAAAACCACATGGAAAAAACCCTCCTCCAAAAAGAGATAGAAAGATGTGAAAAGTGGAGAAAAAGAAAGGGAGGCCTCACTGAGACCCCCTAAGGATAACTTCCTTCACCCCAAGCATAGAATGCAACTTAAGGTACCATGGAGATGCAAAAGGCTTAGTGAAGATGTTAGCAACCTGCTCCAAAGTGGGAACATACTCCAAGCTGAGAGAACCATACTGAATCAGCTGCCTGATGAAATACATATGGATATCAATGTGCTTGGCCTGCTGATGCTCAACGGGGTTGCGGGAAATATGAATGGCACTCTGATTTTCATACCAAAGAAGAGTGGGACTATCAGGAGCAAACCCAAACTCTGTCATCAATTGTTGAAGCCATAAAACCTCTTGACTAGCTAGCACAACTTCTCGATACTCTGCCTTTGCAAGACCATGTGATAGGACCAGAACCAAGCTAGAAAACAAAGCCAGAAGTTAATATCTGACCATCTGTATCACCACCCCAATCGGCATTTGTGAAACCAATAATGTGAGGAGCTCCAAATGTATAGTAAATGTCATATGAAGTAGTACCCCGAATGTACCTCAAAATATGTTTGGCAGCTTGCCAATGACTCTCATGAGGATCGTGGGAGAATCCAGAGACAATACCAATAGTAAAGGAAATTTTAGGACAAGTGTGTCTCAGGTACAACAAATTGCCCACAAGCTGCCTGTATAAGGTGGATTCCACTGAAGGAGTAGAGAAAGTGGTAGACAAAAGAACACCTGATTGAAAAGGTGTGAGAGAAGGCTTGCAATCAAGCATTCTGAATCTATGAAGCATGTCAAGAGCATACATATGCCAGTGTATGGAAATCCCATACGAAGACTGAATAACCTATAGGCCCAAAAAGTAGTGCAGAAGTCCAAGAACCGTCATCTCAAATTGGTCCATCAATGTGCTCTGAACACTCTAAATTATAGAAGATGAGCTACCTGTGATGATGAGATCATCAAAATACAACACAAGTATCACAAGGTCAGCCACATGATGTTGAATTTACACTGTAGGATCAGAATGATAGCGGGTGAAGTGTGAAGCTAGCAAGAAAGAGTCCATCTTCTCATACCAAGCCTAAGGGGCTTGTTTAAGACCTTATAATGATCGACCTCCAAAGTCTACACACAAGAGAAGAGTCCTACACAAAACCCTGAGGCTGCTCCATATAGATCTCCTCATGTAGATCCCTGTGCAAGAACACACTCTTCACATCCATCTAATACATTGTCCAACCCTATGAAGCTGCAAAAGAAAGTACCAAGCGAATAGAATTCATCTTGGCGACAGGAGAAAAGGTCTCAGAGTAATCAATATCCTCCACCTGTGAAAAGACCTTCGCAACAAAATGTTCCTTATATCAATCAATAGAACCATCTACAACATACTTGGTATGGTACACCCACTTGCACCAAACCATCTTTCTTCATTTCAGAAGATTATAAAGATCCCAAGTATGGTTCTTCATCAAATAAGAGTAATCCTCATCCATAGCCCTATCCCACTCAGGATGTCTTGTCACCTCTAAAAACTTCTGAGGATCATATAAAATAGCATGACTCAAAAGACCAATACCAGATCAATGAGCACGAGTACGCTGGGTATCTGAAGGATCTCCTGCCAAAGAACCAGTAACACTAACAGTATCACGGGCCCACTTGGGCACTCATAGAATATCTGGTGGAGGAGGGAAAGGTGGATCATCATCTAAGTTATCCTCAGAGGATATAGAATCCTAAAAAGGAGAAGATGAAGTACTAGGAAATGAGGGAGAAGCTAGTGATGGAGGCTCCATTTGAGGACAACGCTCATCAAATTGGACATCTCGCCAAAACAAGACCTCTCTGGAATTAGGATCAAATAACCTGTACACCTTCATATCCTCATAGTAGCCAACAAATATAAGTGGTCATCTCTTCCTCTCCATGGATTTCCTCCTTGCATCTAGAATAAATCCCCAAGACTCACTACTAAACACTCAAAATGTAGAAACATCAGGCTTGACATGGGACCAAGCCTCCTCAGGAGTCAAATGTCATAATGCCTTATGAGGCATCTGATTCTGAATGTAGTTGGCATGATTCACTACCTCTGCCCAAAAATAAAGTTGCATATCTTTTGACTCTATCATACAATTTTCCATCTCCCACAATGTTATGTTCTTTCTCTTAGCAAATCCATTGTGCTGAGGAGTATGGGGAACTGTCAGCTGATGGAATATACCCTTCTCAGTGAAAAATCATGAAAATTCTGATTCATATATTCCCCCCCATTGTTAGTGTGTATCTGCTTGATAGAAAGACCATACTGCTTCTCCATAGATGTCTTAAAGACTTGAAATGAATCAAAGACACCAGACTTGTACTTAAAGAAGTACACCCATGTGCATTTGGAGAAATCATCAATAAAGGTGAGCACATAATGAGCACCAAAAAAAGGAGTGGGAAATGACATGAGATCATTATGTATCAACTCCAATGGTGCCTTAGCATGTAAGGATCTACCTGTCAGAAAGGATCTCTATGATGTTTTCCAAGTGCACAACCTCGACAGACACCATTAGTTCAAGAGATCTGAGGAAGCCCAATCACTAACTCCTGTGTACTCATTTGTTGTAGATATCTATAGTTGACATGGCCAAAATGCTCATGCCAAAGATTTCTCACTATTACTGCATGAGAAATAAAAGAAACACCTATATAATCAGAGCTCTCAAAGCCATCAAACCCGTATAAGTGAGACTCTGAATCAACACTCCCAGTAGCAACAACCAAATTAGGATCATGGAGGTTTGGTGCAGGTGCACTTAGGCTAACCTCCTAGTCCTTAACCATTTTGGCTTGTATCTGACCTTTTCCAAGTCAAAGTGTGTTTCATTTGGACCTTAGTAGGTCTTGAAAAGTGTGTGCTTAGATGGATTAGGAATTAGTACTATCCAATCTATCTTGGGTAGTTTGCTTTTATGTTAGTCCTTAGGGATAATCCTAAAAGTTGGGAAATGTAATCTAAATGTGTCTTAATCTTGAGAAATGTATGGGAGATGGCTAGAATGGATTTAAAGAAGTTAGTTCATCGAACTAAGTGGGATAGAGGTCCTAGAAAATAGTTGGCATCATAAATGTAAAAGATGCAAATGTTGCAAGCAGTTCGACATCTTTGGATTCCCCTCTTTATAGGAGTGGGAAATAAATGTAAAGACCTAAAATCATGGGATATTCATCTTATGATACCTTGTGGTTCATTTCCCGAGGTAGAAGTTAGAGAATGTAAGTTTTTAAGATGTGAATAGAGAAGTTTTCCTAGTTTTTCAAGGTATAGCCGAGTTGTGTTAATGGTGAAAGCATGTTTATGAGTTAAAGTGTGAACTATGATAGTGGAATCATGATCTAGAGGTAGTTTTAAATCTTTTTCATTCAGTCATCATATAGCTTAGAGTTGATTTAATAGTCTTTTGAAAATCTTTTAGAGAGTCAGTAGTTCATTGGTTAAGTCTAGGTAGTTTTTAGTTTCATGGCTCCCCCTTGAATTCTAGCTGAGGGAAACCTAGGGTTTTGAATAAAAATTGTTAGGGAGCCATTGTATAGTGTAAATGTGGAGTTTTAAGGATCAAAGATTCAGGATGCTAATTTTAAAGTCATGCCCTAGGCGAGACTAGTGATCCCAGTTAGAGGTGTGACAGTGAAGAGTTGAATGATTGTATGTAGGGGAGAGAAGAGAAGTACATAATGAGAATTGTTCCAGGTGGTGTTTTAACATATCAATGCATGATGAAAGGATTCAACACTGACTAATCCATTTGATTGGGTTTTGAACCATAAATCAGGAAAGGACCTAGAAATTAGGCCTATTAGCCCTATTAGCCCTACTTTGTAGGAAGCCTGTGTACAAAGGCCATAGAACCCTAAGACCTCATGATTCTTTAGTAACTTCCAAAAGGGTATTTGAATATCCAAATAGTTTTATAGGTTGTTTTGGAATTTTTGGCTTGGGATGGGAAAAAGACCATGTCAAGGGCTACTAGAAAACTAGGCCTAATTAGGCCTCTATAAGACTATTTCTTGAACCCGATCAAAAAGAGCTTTGAGATCCATCAAAATGGATTCAAATAGAAAAAAAATGAATTTTTTCAAGGAATATGGTACCCCTACAACCATAATGGCCATATGTGAGAGAAAGGCACTTAGAGTCTTCTAGGTGTTAAGAAAGCATTGAGACAAAACTAAAGGTGGATGTCCTTCAAGGCTAAGCACAAGGAGATTGAATCTTAGAATAGGGTTTGGAAATTTTTTTAGGTTGGTCACTTAAGACTAGTGAGATACTAAAAGAGAATAGGATCCTTTGGAGAGGGCAATCAAGATCCTTATAGCACTTGTGTGAGCACACCAAGAAGAACATACACCAAGGTCTCAAATAACTACATCACGTGGTGAGAACTCAACTGTCTTACCAAAACTAGAATGGAAAATCTGATGGATAGACATGAGGTTTTTAGAAATGGAAGGAACCAAAAGAACATCCTATAGAGAGCCACCATCCAATGAAATAGTTCCATAACCTATAATTGAAATTTGTGCTGAGTCACCAACTACAATTTGTGTAGTAGCACTCTGACCAAGTGAGGTAACCAAACTAGGTGTGTGTGTCATATGGTGTGAAGCACCTAATTCAATGATCCATGTAGTAGTGGAAGATAATGCTCATGTAGAAAGAGCATGGTCTTTCCCTATGGGAGTAGGTGAAGGATGTGGAGAAGCAATAATATGTTATTTCAAGGCTTCTTCTAGAGCCTCAAGACATTTCCAACACCTAGAAACTGGATGCCCTTCCTTGCCACAAAAATGGCAAGGTTCACCTGTAAACTTCTTAGTCTTGGAGGAACACTCACCAGACTTAGAAGATTTACCCTTAGGAGTGGATTTATTAGACTCTATTTTCTGAGGTGGCTTGGAGCTCATTGCCAACTGAATCTATTTTGGGCTTCTACTTCTTCTTTTGTGTCCCCTTAGAAGTCTGAGCAATCAAAGCTTGATTCTTAGTTCTAGATAAAGAATCCAACTGTGTGAGCTTGGACTACTCTCTAGTCAACCGATCACATAAAACCTCAAAAGTGGGCATCTGGAATCTCTAACCTAATGCATCCATGGTAGGGTGGAAGGTAGAGGAGAAAATCTGAAATTTTCCCCAAAGCTTTGACAGAATTAGGTAGATACACTCTGTGTGAGTCTTAGTCTTTCCACATCCCTGTAATAAAGACCTCTATTGCTTGAACTTCATTAAGAACTCCTCAATGGATGGAAAATGATCTGGTATAAGAGAGGTAAGATCTACCTCAATTTGAAGTGCCTTGAACTCATTCACTGTACCAAACAAGCCATTAAGCTTGGTCCATGTAGCTAGAGGGGTATTGCATCCATCAAGATGAAACTGTAGACTATCTGATGCATGTAAAGAAATCAACCCCATTTCCTTATCCATCTTGTTCTTATGTTGCATGACCTTGAAAGGCCTCTGTAAAATTGGTTGCACTACATCTAAACAAGACCACAACCCTTTTGACTGGAGAAGTCGTGTCATCAGGGATTTCCATGTGTGATAGTTATGAGGGGTCAGAAGTTCTAGACAAGAAGAGGTCTCGGCCATATTTTTAGAAGGGGTTTTGTTTTGATATAGTTTCAAGTTTACTAAAATAAATTATAGAAAATAAGAAATAAACCCCCCCTCCCACAATTCAATAAAATGAACCCTAGAAGCTGTAAAATATTGCTTATAATGAGAGAGAAAAAAAGCTTCAAATGAGTATCATGTGTACCTTTGAATTTTTGTCATGAAAATAACCATAGATCTGGATAGAAAGCAAAGGTAAAAAAGCCTACAAGTCAAAGTATGGTTCCCGCAGGGGTTTGAAGTTTTTCCTTTTCAAATCTACCAATGTAGATGTTAGCTCATGCATGGCGGTCAGAGGAATAATGTGCAAGTCTGGTAAATGACACCAAAAAGGATACCATTGTAAATGGTACTGGGAAAGACACCCCAAAAAATGCCCTTTCACATGCATGCGCCTTTAAAAAGTGCTAAAAGAAAATAATGTTCTGCAAAGAATACCAGATCTGAAAACTACAACCAAAACCTCTCAAATCAGTTGAAAATCCCAAATTTATTCTATCAAAACCTTTCTCCTCTTTTTTTCTTCAAACATGAACAAGCTACAATAGATCTTGCTCTGATACCATGTAAGCTTTGATGAAAAACAAATCTATTAAGCCTAAGAAACCTGCATGCAAAAACCTATCACAAGGAAGAAATCTATAGGAAACAAAAAAAGTTTTTTCTCTGACAATATGAAAGTTTATTATCAACCAAAAGAATGAATAAAAATATACAATGGATCAATCCTTATAGAAGGAGATCGTAAAACCTAATAGGTAAATAGGCATTTAATAATTAGATTTAATTATTAAATGACTAATGTAAGTGCATAAAGAGAAATCTTAAGAGGTAGTAAAGTTAATTTAATCAATGTAATTAAATTAATTCTTTACTCTAACAATAAAGACAGAGAGAAGAGGGGAATAGATAGAATTAGAGGGATAGAGAGGGAAAGATAGAAAGATAAAGACCGTGGTGTGTGTGTGTGTGTGTGTGATAGAAAGATAAAGATAGAGATATAAAGTGATAGAGAGAGAGTTGTAGACACCTAAATCTGATTACAATTATTAAATAAAATTAAGTCATCTTGTCATGCTAATATGGTCACATTGTTGATTAAATAATTTTGCAATATTTAATTAATCAATATTATTCTTTCTACCCAATTAAATTAATTTACCTATAGTATCTATAGTCCAATTAATTAATTAATGGGTCCCCACACTCATTTAATAAATTAATTCCCTCTTTCCCCTTATTCTATTGAATAAAATTAATTAATTAATTTTTTGATTAATCCACTCTTTTCCTCCTTTTTCCAATTTTGAATTAAATATATTATTTAATATATTTAATTCAAATAAGCACATGGATCCAAACATTAAGCACCATCTAACTCTCATCTTAACTTAACCCATCTAACTAACCTCTCATCTAACCAGTTCTATCCACTTAACCTTCTATCTAACCAATCCTATCCATTTAACCTCCCTTCCAACCAATTATATCCTTAACCTCCCTAAATATGTGCACATTCCCATTTAATTTACAAGGAAAAAAAATATCTAATTTTGGGTGGCTTCCCTTCTAAAATGAGATTGGGCTTCTCAAATCTCCCCTTCTGCATGTCATCAACCTCACTACCACTTATATCTCCTCATCATTATTTGTCATTTCATCTCTCCACAAAGAGGACAAGTGGTACATTTTCATGAGCCTTCATTCCCTCCATTTTCTATTTAATCCTTGAATTGTCCTTCACAAATCATCCTCAATCATTTATGAAAATCCATGCTGCTATTTTTCATCTAGATCCGCTACCATTTTATGGAAAGTTACTCTACTTATTTTTATACTCAAGCTTAGCATTTATCATCCGTGTATCTTCATTATCAATACATCGTGCACCTTGATTTTCATCCATCTTGCATCTTCATTATCAACATCTTTGTATCCATTTTTATACCCATTTTGCACAGTCATTGAAAAATATTAAGCACCCTTGGAAAGCTAGTGAGCACACATCAAGATCAAAATTGAAAGACAAATCGACATCAAAAGAACTTTTGATTTGTGTTATATTTGCATTCTTTCTATTTCGTGTGTGTGTGTGTGTGTGTGTGTGTGTGTGTATAGAGAGAGAGAGAGAGAGAGGGTAGTAATAAATAGAGATATTTAGAGAGAGAGGGAGAGATAGAGAGAGATAGAGATATAGAGGGAGAAACATGGAATGTGTGTGTGTGTGTGAGTGAGTGAGTTAAATATAGACAAGAAATAGAGAGATAAAAAGAGGGAATGATGGGGAAAGAGTGAGAGCTAGGGATAGAAAGATGTAGAAACAAAGATATAAAGGAGAGGTGGTGTGTGTGTGTACACACACACACACACACACATATATATATAATCAAATGATAGGATATTATAATCATAAATCCGTAGGGACACATGCTATCCTCAAATTATTGGCTTGAAATAAGTAATTAAAAGTTAGTTTATCTCTCACTCTCTCACTCAAACTTTTAGTTTAGGTTTTGTGTTGAAATTTATTTTATTGGATAATTAAAATTTAAAATTAAATATAATTACAATAAATAAAATTTTAATAGGACAACAAATTATAAATTAAATAATTCTAATATCTTTTTAAAAATAACATCATACTATACGATGGATCTTGAAAACTACTACATTCAATTCTGATATCTTTTACTTATCATGTGAAATTTCATAAGAAGCCATAAATAATTGAAATAAAAATTTAACTTAATGAAAATCAATCCTTAAAAGAAGAATAAAAATTGGAATAATTTTTTTAAAAAATGGAATACCCTAATAAAAGAAGCTAACAATAATGTTTTTGATATTGATAAGCAACCAAAACTAGGGTACTGACCCCTTGCAGTTCTATAGCTCAGGGGTTGTGAAGAGTGTTAGAAACAAGGAAGCACACACAAATGAGGGGGCAAGGGAGGGGGTGAATCAATTGTGTCAACCAATTTAAAAAATTCACCCACCACTTTACCATAAAACTTAGATCAAAATGATAAACATAAAAGCGTTGAACCACAAAGCATAAGAACACATAACACCAGAATTTTTGTGTAGAAACCCAGTTAAGGGAAAAACCACGATGGGGATCAAACCCACAAGATGATTTACTAGCACAATAACCCTAATAAAGGTACAAATGGGAAAGTAGATGCATTCAGGATCACTTTCTAGAGCTCACTGCTCAAATATAACAGAGGGTAACAACCCTGAGATTACAATAAGGGATACAACCCCAAAATGGACTACAATCCACTATGGACAACAACCCATTGATTTATGAACTAATTAATAGCATCTCTAATATTCCAATATAGCTCTGATGAAGTGCAACAAATATATGTCTCAATTATAGATTCTACTCATACCTCTTCACACAATATCTTATACACACGTGTACATCCACTCGCTCTCTTCAAAATTATAATTGATTACATCTTTATATACATTTTCATCTCCTTAGAAACATGAACAAGGTCGACATCAACCTTAACTCCTCAATTACAAATATTTAATCAATTTTAATATAAATATTACTGTGGTCCAAGACATGTCGACAAAGACATAGCTAGGACCCAGATCTACATCTACAAACATGCTTTAGATCTATGAATCATGCCATGATCCTTCACAACATGCTATCTCACCAAGTCGACCAAGAACAATACAACACCAACATGTCACAAGAAAAACATTAAATTTGATCACATAACCCAATGTGATCCAACAACACAAATAGTACATGATGTAGAAACATCAACAAGAAACATGAACTGCCACATCAACAACATAAGCAACTCTGTCTTAAAATTCATAACTATCTTTGCACTTCTCAACAAGAATATCAAACATCATCCTCTTTTATTCAAGAAAAATAGTTTGTCAGCATCCAAATCATGAAATATTTAAGTTGAGGACACACTTCCATGTCCTAAACTCACCACTAGGTTAGAAACCAAAAATATTGCATAACCGATCCTAACGAATCCCAAAACTACAACACTGTCACTTCTTGAACAACTAGACAATAGTCTTTGATAAATCACCTAAAACTCACTTAAAACACAATGCAAACCTCTAAAACTTGAACAAGGTCAAGTATAGACATTCCTCAACATATTTGTAATTACACAACATTTGATCCTCAATACAGTAGCCAAACTGATCCAAACACTTTACTGAACAAACTAGAAACACTCCAAAATAAGGAAATATGTTGACATCAATGACAAAACATCAATGTCAGTACATATATGTGTCATGGAAAAAAAAAAAACCTACGTCAAAAAAGCTCAACATGAAAATGTTAGGAGAAATCAACAATCAAATCACATTAACATATTAACTTGCATCCTACACTAAAGTTCATTCCACAACCTTTTATGAGCTAAACAAGTGTACCCAAGCTTGTTTGTTTTTTCTCTTTTAGGTTATTGTGGATGTGATCTCTACTTAACACAATATATTGATCCCAAATGATTAAATGATAAAAGTGTAAACTATATGAAAAACATTAAATGCCTCAAGGAGTAGTTATTGTGCAACTACCCTCAAAGATTCAATGTAAATGATGCAAGTAGGTATATGATAAATGCAAGATTTAAACTAACATTGAGTGCAAGCCAACAAAGAAGCATCAATGCAACTACCATGATATCAAATCTATATTGAATGCAAACAACTACCAAAGGTTAGTATGAAAATACTATAATGAAATCACTACAAGCTAAGAATTCAAACTAGCACGATAATACTAAAGAAAAATATGAGATGAAATTTTTCTTGGAAAGGCCTCTATTTACATTTTTTTAGAGGGTATTGGTGAGGTGGCATATATGTGGTATCCACATAGGTTCCACAAGGGAGACACATAAGCCAAGCAAAGTCCAAGGTTTCTCACACATGTGTGAGAAACTTGGGATGTGATGGGTGCATGTGTACTTCAAGTGCACATGTAAGAGATGTCATGGATCTTGTAAAAGATCTTGACCAATAGAACACTTTTAAAAACATGTAAGAGTGTGCCATCAAGGTTGGAGGAAACCTTGTTTACACAAATTTAGAATTTCTTGAAAAGGTGATTTTTCGTAAATGTGCTCACACATGTGTGAGCAAATAATTAGGACTAATTGTTGTAGGAATGAAGAAATTAGGTTGATTAATCCCAATTAATTACTAGATAGGTCTATTATCTAGAAAGTGATGGGTATAGGGTAGGATCTAGGTCTGGATTATGATTAAATTAAATAAGTTTTAATTTAACATGGTTTAGAAGAATAAGTCATGTGAGGGGTTAAATTAATAGAAATTATTTAAAGAGGAATTATGGAGGAAAAGTGTATTAAATTAAATTTAATACATCAGGAATGAGTATTTAAATTAAATTTAAATATTTAGGGGATCAACTTATCTAATTAAATAAAATAAAATTAAATAAATAGAAGAACATAACATAAATAACCAATTGTGTAATTAATTACAATGTTATTAAAAATACACTAATTAAATAAAATTTAATTAATGTTAAGGGATGATTTTAGGCATCTACAATATGCAATATATCTCAGTTCAATCTCCAACAATCTCCCCCTTTGTAATTGATGGTAACATATGATGTGAAAAACCAAATCAATGCACAAAAAAACCATACTACCAATAATGTCCATAATATACCTCTTTTCCAAAACTTCAATCTCTCCCCCTAAGTCTGACACTTATTTTTACACAACTATCTCTCCCCCTTTGACATCAATGACAAAGGCACATATATGCACTAAGTCATAGAGGCTAAAAGAAATTGAATACCTCAAAAATTGAACAACATACCTCATAGCTAGCTACTCCCCTTGAGTAGTAGCCACCCAAAAACAATCCATGTTAATGATAATCTCTATGAAAGCACTAGACCGATGCAAATTCATTCATCTCTAGCGCTGATCAAGAGGGGTTGTCACCCCAAAATTACCTCAAAGATAATCAAAGGTATCCTTTGGCAAGGGCTTCATGAAGATATCTGCAATCCTCTCTGTAGTAGGCACATATTCCAATCCGACTTCTCTTTCACTCGCCTTGTCTTCAAGAAATTATACTTGATAGATATATGCTTTGTTTTAGAATGCAATACAAGATTCTTTGAAATATCGATAGCATTTTTTCCCAAGAATAATGATCCACCACTTGTACTCTTTCTATCATCCACATTACCTACCCAATCCACATCTATAAAATAACTCATTCTAAAATCATCATCTGTTCCATACCATATGTCATAGTCAATTGTTCCTTTCAAATATCTGAATATCCTCTTAATAATAGCAACATGTGATTCATTCAATTCTGATTAAAATCTCACAATAATACAAATTGTAGTTGTTATATCAAGTCTAGTCTATATCAAGTATAGCATTCCACCAATCATTGATATGTACCTTGCTTGATTTGCATTACAAGAATCATCATTCTTTGTCAACTTGCAACCACTAACCATAGGGGTACCAACCAGTTTTGAATCATCCATGAAAAATTTCTTCAACAACTCTCTAACATATTTAGACTATGATATGAAAATTCCTTTTTCAAATTGAATAATTTGTAAACCAAGAAATACTTTCATCTCACCTATCATAGATATATCAAATTCTTTTTGCATCTCATCAGCAAATTCCTTGCTCAATTTTTTGTTACCACCAAAAATGATATCATTGGCAAATACTTCAATAATTAAGATATTATCATGATCAATTTTGAAATACAAGTTACTTTCAGTAGTAGCTTTACTAAAACCAAGTCTCAACAAATATTTGTCTAACCTTGCATACTAGGTTCTCAGTGCTTTTTTCAATCCATACAATACTTTCTTCAATCAACAAACCATATCACCTTGATTAGTTAAAGGAAAACCATCAAGTTGTTCAACATAGACATCCTTTTCCAATTCTTCATTCAGAAATGCAAACTTGACATCAATCTAATATACCTTGAAGTCTTTGTAAGTAGCATATGCAAGAAAAATCCTAACAGATTCAACTCTAACAACCTGGGCAAAGCTCTCCTCAAATTCAATACCTTCCATCGATGAATATCCTTTGTAGACAAGTCTATCTTTATTCCTTACTACTTCACTATCTTTATTCAGTTTGTTCCGAAATACCCACTTAGTTCTAATCACATTTTATCCTTAAGTCTGGGAACTAAAATCCATGTCCTGTTCTTTTCAATCTATTCTAACTCTTCTTCCATTGCCTTAACCCAACTTTCATCTTTTGGATAGTTTAATAGCTCGTTGCTTGGAAGTTTATTGTTATGCTTTTTTGTTTGATTTATTAACTAGCAAGCACACCTTAGTGTGCAATGGGTATGTCGAAGAGGTTTGGAAGGTCTATTAGAAAAAAATTGGTCTACTTTTTTAATACAATTATGTAGTTAATAAGATCAATTAGTATTCTATTTAGTGAATGATGTTTTATGTTCAAAATGTGTCTTAGTAGAGAAATCATAGATTCAAATCAATTATACATCAACTTATAAAGATTGAAACACGGTCAAAACAAAACCTCTAAATCTTTTTTTGTTGGTCTAGAGTATTCATAGTTTTCTTTTCAAAGATATGTCAAGGTCATGGCTTGTGAGGATCCCACTTATGATGTAAAATATATGAAATTATAAAGAATAATTGAATATCAATTTGTATTATATACTTCTCAATACATTTTTTTTTAATTTATGTCCTATAAATAAAATGTAAATTATCTAGTTGTGTTTCCTCATGTGTCCAATGTTATCACACTTATATTTTTATTCTCAATATTTGTAAATGTATAATGAGACTAATGATGTCTAATCCTCTTGGTCAAAATATTAGTTCTTCATTATTTCATAGATATACAAGTATATCTAATTTGCCTTCCTAAGAATCCTACACATCATAGTAATGTTGGTGGACAAGAGAAATTATAAAATTGCCAATTGTTTGAAACCTACTAACAATGAAGGTCACAAACCATGCCAAGGTTTTTATAGTGATGAAATCTAAAGTTCACCATCTACAGAGGGTTGAAGATTGATATGATATATCATTTTTTGTCTTTATCTTTGGTACTCTTTTGTTGCACTCGTTAGTGGTGTGTCTTAGTGTTTCCCTTAGAGGGAATATTATCTGTGGATACTCCTTACAAACTATCCCAAAATAACTCAACTTTGTTTCACTCACCAAATTTAATATTGGTAGAATTTGATAAGGGATTCATATGGACTTAGGGATTTCACATCTTAAATGCTATCACTTTAATCCCTTCACCAAATCCTAGAATGCATGAGGTAATGAAAAGAGAATTCTAATAATGCACAAAACAATAGAGGTTACATTATATGTTGAATTTATAGAAAGACCATATAAAGAGAAGAAAAATAAATTTAATTTAAAAAAAAAGTTTTTTTTAATAAATTGAAAAAGTTAAATGTAATTGCAATAATAGATTAGTTGTTTCTTATGATTTTAAAAGATATTATATTACATTAAATTCAATTTAAATTGAAATAGAGATACAATGATTAATAGAAATTCTCTATATCTAGAACATTTTGATACATTGTTTAATATTTTGAATTTGTTTTTTTTAATATAGCATACATTTAGGTTTATTTGATTTGAAAATTTATTTTCAAGTTGAAAATTTTAATATATTGCATCTATTTTCAATTTGAAAATAGATGCTCATATCTATCTATATTAATAAAATTGAGTTGATTACATATATAGGGAAAAAAATAATTTAAACAATAAAAAAGTGATATATTGCATAAATTTTAGGCATGTTTATGTCAACCATAGAGGTCTTCATTCACATGTTTGGGGTTTTAATTTTTTTTTACTAAGTTTTTTCTTAATTTTGATTTTGGTGACGGTTGTTGATTAGAGCAGAGAAAACATTCTACGATATTCTGAGAATTGAATTGAGAATAAAAATTCTAAATAATGTTAGAGAAATTTCTTATCTTCGCTAGAGGTGGATTGATTCTTCCTATTAATGTCTAAGTTCAATCTTGTGGAGCAATGATATGTCGATGTGGCTTATTAGTACATATTTAGAGGTCGAGGAGAAGGGAGAAAGAGAGGGAGAGACACGAGGAGACATGTATAGAGATAAAAGGGAGAAAAGAAGATAGAGGTAGATATGAAGACATATTGAGATATAGGAAGCTAGAGATAAATAGATATCTAGAGATAAAGGTATAGGTAGAGTTAAAGATAGAGATAGATTAGGAGATAGAGAAGGAGAGAGATATAGGAAGATGGAGAGGGAGATATTGAGAGAGATATAGATGGTGATACAGAGCAATAGAGAAATGGAGATAGAAGAAGATATAGAGATGGGAGAGGGAGAGAGATAGAGTGAAGTAGAGGTAGGCACACACACACACTCAAGAGGAAGGGGGGAGGGATAGATATTCTTATCTTTATATCAATAAATCTCACCATCTATGTATCTTTATATCTCTTCCTCTCTATCTCTCCCTCTCTATGTCTCCCTTTGTATCTCCCTAGATCTCTTTCTATATTTACCTCTCTATCTATCTCTTCTCTCTATCTATTTTTATCCCATCCTCCCACTCTATATTCATCATATCTCTATCCATCCATTTCTCTCCATCACCCTCTTCCTATACCTTTTAATCTCTACATATCCATATTTATTCTCCCATCTCTCCCTCTATATCTATATCTATCTTGTTATCTCTCTATCACTCTCTATCCCTATATATCTCCCTCTTTCTACATCTTTCTACCACTTTCTACCTCTATATTTATCTTTATATCTCTCCCTCTATCATTCTCCAGATTCTTTATATATTTACATCTTCCATCCTCTCTCTCTCTCTCTCTCACACACACACACACACACACACACACATTACCTCTCCATCTTTTCCTATCCCTATAACCCTCCCTCTCTCTATCTCGCTTTATATATCACTTCCTATCTCTATCTTCATAATAAGCATGGGAATGTCTAAATAGTAAATTAAAATGCTAACCTTACCAAGGGGACACTTAGTTTATTTCTTTCAATTGTCTTTTATATCATACGGTTTAGCTTGCTGAATAGCCATAGGTCTAAAAGACCAGTTGTCAAAAAAAAGTTGCGGTTAAACAAACAACGGTTAAAAATAGAGGCAAAAAGAAAACACAAATTCATGAAGCAGTCTCGCAAAAGGAAAAATGGGTAGGCAAAAACAATGGGAAAAGTAAAAATGAACATGAAAAAGAGGAACAAACGAGATTCTTTGAATGGTCCTCCATCGTTTCTGAGTGATTCTAAACCATTGATTTTGAGATCAGGTCATCCTTGTCAAAGAGAAGGAGAATCTCTATTGTACATGAGGTGGAAGAAATAGAACAGAGAAAATAGAGGTGACAAAAAGCTCCTGAGAAATAATGGACGATTGTAGGCGGTGCAATGGTCATCCAAGGGTTGTTACAAACACTACATCGTTGATCTAAATATTTAACCTGGCCTCTTTTAGATTGAAAATGCCTACAACATAATGAAAAAATTATCTTTATGCCTTAATGGCGCTAAATCTCTGAGTTGTGTGTATAACAAATATTGTGCATAAGATTCAAAGATATCTTACCATATTGTACAATCACTATTAATTTGATGTTAATTTGTAAATAAATCAACTGACTCTGCAAACTCAAATGTGCGCACTCAAGCTGGCATATCTAGGGAAACATTAATGAGACTTACCATCGCTCACATGACACAAAATTTCCATCAATTGGCCACATCTAACGAACAAAGATTCAATTTAAAATTGAAGACTTCAATAAATAGCTAAACTCCTGAACTCGTAAACTCCCCTTAAAATAGGAAATTTGTTTGACAACAATTTTTTTAATGTCCATATTTTTCCACGAGGTGATGGATAGCTCGGGAATTGGTTGCAAGGGTGTCTTGTTAAGCGTCTCATTCATATGGCTGCCACTTCCAATAAATACCTCTGTAGCTTTTGAGCACCTCATTCGTATGGCCATCACTTCCAATAAATACCTCTGTAGTTTTTGAGCGCCTCATTCCTAGGTAGGCTATGTAGGAGGCAAATGAGTAGGTAGGCCATTTAACAAATAATAAACTTATTAAATTAAGCAATAATTAAATTGAAAAAGTAAAATAAATTTATATAAACTAGCAATGGCACCTTGGTGTTGAATGGAATATAAGTTGTTTCGACCAAATGGTCATTTTATTAAATCAATAATAATTTAGCTAAAAGGCCAGAACAAAAATGCCCCTTCGTCTTCTAGATGAATGCCAGGTCCCCTTATGGGCCTACCTTTAAAAAAATAATTTTGAAATAATTTTACTCTAAATTGGTCTAGATGCAACCCTCTATGTATCTAGAGCTAAAAATGATGAAGCCAATCGACATTAAAAATTAATTTTTGATACCTCAATAAGATGACCAAAATATGATGGATGATTCTCAAAATCGACTTTGAGATTTCATCAGATGACATCCCAGAGTCATGAGATCTAAAATGCACACTCATTTGTAACATGTGAATCAAACCCCCAAATAGCATTGCATGATACAATTTGAGTTGCAAGAAATTAATGGTCAAAGTAGGGCATTTCATTGTTTTTGCAAATGGGCGTGTTGGAACTCTTTTGAAACCCATCAAATCACTACATTGAGAAAATATCAAACTCTACATTGGGAAGTTGTCTGTTGGCATGGGAGTCTATTAAGCTACAATGAAAATATTGTTATAACGATGTCATTATGGTTGAGCTTGGGAGATGGTTTATTGGGTGTATTCCTTTGATTGGGAATGGTATTTGTTTGATCTTCTTTTGAGTGGTTTATATCCATACTGATTCCATTATATATAAATGTGTGTGTGTGTGTGTGGCCTACAGAGGCTGAATGTGTTTTGGGTGATTTTATTGCTTCTTGTTTGGGATTTTATGGAGGAGATTAGACTTGACACAATTAGAATTTTGAGGTGTATGTATAATGACATCATATAAGTTTTTATTTGTAGTATTTATCTCCTTGGTCTTGGTTATCTTCCTAGACGTTCAGTTTCAATTACATTAGATTTTGGATTAATTGGAGCTATGAGATCACTAGTTTGTGTTCATGTGTTGGCATTTAGGAGATGGCATGGAGGTTCCTTATCTATTTCCTTTATTGGTTGTGGAGAATATTGGATTTGATAAGAAAACAACCCACAACTCCCAAGAACACCTACATGCAAACACCTGTCACAGAAAGAGAGAGAAGCAAGAAGCTAGAGAGGCCTTAACACATAGATCCATGAAAGAGGAGAAATTCTTGATGCATGCAAAAAAAAAAGTTGCAATTCAATACAATGAATGTTTCTCAGTAAGATTACAAGAGAGATCAATCCTTATAAAAGGAGATCAAAACCCTAAAAGGGTGAACAAACCTAGGTTGCATGATAATAATTAATAAAGCAATTAATTATTACATGCTAAAAGTTTAGCTTAAGTAGAAAGAGATAATAAGTGACTTAATAATTAAATCAACATGATTTAATTAATAAGTAAACACTTTATTACCCTAAAACCCCCCCTTAAGATGAACTTTGGGAGAAGTTAAAAATGTAGAAAGAACTACTAAAAGAAAATGGGTCCCAACAACAGAAGGCTTGATCAGGTACCCAAGTACAAAAGAAAGTCTTTATAAAGCGAAGAAAATAGAGAAAACCACATGGGAAAATCTCTACTCCAAAAAGAGACGAAGACTAGTCTGAAGGATTGAAGAAGCTTCTAAAACTAGGGAGTGTTCTAGAAAATAGGAACAAGGATGAACATGTAGAACATCACTAAAGGAAGAAGCTAAAAACTTTGTCAAGAAGTAACTACTGATTTGAAGATCCTCCACTAAAATATGACCAGGTAGAGAAGACTGTAATCTTCATGAGTGCCCTCAAATGGCAGTACTCAAATCAGGAGGCAAACAAAGGCAAACACCTGAACTCGAAAATACAAAATAATGTAATCTGCATGATGAGTACCCTCAAATGACACTACTCGAATCAGGAGGCAAACAAAGGAAAACACCTGAACTCAAAGATACAAATGGCATAAAAAAGCCAAAGTCTGAAGAGATGATCAATCAAAGATGGAAGAGTGTGTCCAAAAACAAGAAAGAAAGAGTGTCCATATGGCAAACGATCCATCTAACCGGAATGCATAGGTACGCAGCCACTGCATTTGCCTAGTACATAGAAACAAATAATGAATACATATCTCACACTATCAAACCAAGGAAGTAGTAGAACCAATAGTAGAAACCCCCCATAATGTTGACAAGGGAGTAATGACAGTTACACTGAAAAGATCATCCAATATCTACCGCATGATACCAGAAACATCGAAGGTGCAAAGAGATTACAAACACAAATAGAGATACCTGAGGCTAATGTTGTTGGAGGAACACTCACATGATAAAAGTAGATGGAAAATAAAAGAAAAAATCAAACCCCCCCTGACACTTTATAATGGAGTGTAAGTACATAGAGCATGAACATGTGCAAAATCCCATACATGCAATAGAATGACACTTTATCTCAGTGCGTGTGCATAAAAGAATGCTACAAAAGTAAAGTATACACTACTCAAAGAAGAGCGAAGGTTGATGAAACAATAGAAAAGCCTAAGAGGAGCCATTCCTCAAAGGAAAGAGATCTCAAGACCTAAAACATCCAAAATATCCACCAGATTGAAAATATACAAGAAACTGAATAAAATGTACCTAAAGTAGAATCTGTAAAAATGACTCACAACACTAGAAAGGTCTCAGAACAAGCTTTCTAGCAATATATAGTTTTCCCAAATCAGAGTTCAGATGCGTAAGATAGAGCTCTCGGAGTGAAAAATTGAATATTTGGCTTTGACAATTAAAAAATACCATCAAAAAAGAAAATTCAAAAATTCAAAACTCCATATCTGGATAGAGCTTAGAACCAACTTTCTGACGATATCTCATTTTCCCGATTTTGACAACGTATGCTCAAGTTATGAGCAAAAAAGCAACAACTGCATCGGAGGGCCCAAAAAGGGTGTGTGAAAAAGGGTTGATGTAATGATGATGTCAGCATAATATGGGCCTAAATTTGACTATTTTCTTCTCATCACCGAAAAATCCCAATAGGCCCCTGGGGCTAAAAAAATTGGTTCCCTGGTCACCATACGACTAGGGGTTGAGGTTGCATCCTCTTAGGACTTAAATTTGACGACCAAATGGTCGTCATCGCCCCAAAAAGTATTTTTTTTAAAATCACATGTGCACCTCAAGATGTGTGCCAAGGTCATATGACCCTGATATGCAAAAAAAATTTCCCTCTGAATGCAACATCGCCCAAATCGAATGTGCCTTCTATGGAAATGTGGGTTCTTGGCCGCTGCGAGTTCAACGATGAGGTTTGTTTGAGCTAAAAATGTTCCAAAATACCAGTGACTACCTCAAGATCCGTGTTAGAGCCGGTTGCAAAAATTTTTTGCCATAGATTCTAACTTTGTCTAAAATAGACAAACTTTATATGGATCTAGGGGGTCTTGGGTACTTTGAACACAACAATGACTTCTGTTTGAGGCTAAGATTACCAAAAAGAGAGGCCCCCCCCAGATCCAACAGATAACCCTCTAAAACTATAGATCTGACGAACATGGTTGAATCTCTCGAGAAGAGGATAGGGGTAAACAGATCTGAAGCTATGATACCATATTAGTGTTGATAAGAAAACAACCCACAACTCCCAAGAATACCTGCACACAAACACCTGTCACAAAAAGAGAGAGAAGCAAGAAGCTAGAGAGGTCTAAATGCATGGATCCATGAAAGAGGAGACATTCTTGATCTACCAAAACAAAAGTTGCAATTCAATAAAATGAATGTTTCTCAATAAGATTACAAGAGAGATCAATCCTTATAAAATGAGATCAAAACCTTAAAAGGGTGAACAAACCTAGGTTGCATGATAATAATTAATAAAGTAATTAAGTATTATATGCCAAAAGTTTAGCTTAAGTAGAAAGAGATAATAAGTGACTTAATAATTAAATCAATATGATTTAATTAATAAGTAAACACTTTATTACTCTAACAAAGAACGTGGGAGACCATTGGAGATGTGCCATGAGATTTGTACTTGTAGGTTATTGGTTCACATCTTTTCTCTTTTCATTATATGGTTTCTTCCATGAGTTTCACGTTCATATGATTTTGGAGGATGGTGACATATTGTGGAGAGTACGCAGTTATGTGGGTTTCATGTGTGGATCACTACAACATTCCTTAATATTACAAGTTTATGATTACACTTTTTATGTGATGATGTTAGTGGTTTCATTTCAAATTTGACATTATGTATGTAGTGGGAGCTTCTAGTGTATGTGGCTAATATTACACTTATAGCTTGTAGTTTCATGGCACAGGTTGTATATGTTGATGATATGGAATTCACCTGTTATATTCTATATACCTTGGAGGTATGGATATTTGGATGTGTTAGCACTTGTTGTGGGTGTTATTTCAGCTATTGATATTGGATTTGAAAGAAACCAATGCATGTTGATGCCTTTCGATTGATTTTTTATGTTTGGGATATCAGTTGATGTAGAACTTATGATTTACTTGTGACAAATTGTGAGGCTTTATCTTTGGATGGATTTTATGGAGGTCCAATTGTAGTGGTGTAATAGAGTGTGTGAGAATTCATGTGTGAGATGGTGGTCACTTTGTTTTTTGTTGCAGGTATATTTATGGAGCACATAAATCACTTTAGTTCTATAACTAGATAGTAATAGATCAATATAAACTTGCAATAACATATAAAATCTCAACCAAAAAGAAATTGTTAGAGAAATTAGTATTCCCAATATTCAAGAAAGGGTTTAAGTTAAATAATAAGAATAATCAATCAAACATTATGAAATCAATCCAAAACATGAATATGCAAACCATAAAATCCTTCCTTGGTGTTCTCCTTCTCACACAATGCGGGCTCTCAGAATGAGCTCAAGATTGTGTCAACATAAGAATTCAAAGAAATTGTGGTTACCACAATCAAAGGTTTGACTCTCTATATATGAGATTTTAGGGGTTTCAACTAAGAATGCATGATTGAAGGGTTGATTGATTGTGATTTAGGAGTTGAACTCAGAGTGAGTGGGAGTTCAACTGAGTTGATTTCTTGGCTTAATAGGATTGATTGATATGACAAAAAATAGATTGGAGAGATTACTTGTGTGGATTGGTGAGATAATTGATTGCATGGATTAGAAGACTAAATTGATGGAAGACTCAACTAATAACTGAGGGAGAAATTAACAATGTGGATTGAATAGTCACGAGAGAGAATTGTGGAGTGAAGAGTTGTGATTGAAAAGCTAACTCAAAGTGAATGTGAGTTAGGATTTAGGAGGATAATTATGATTTAAATAAATAAAATACTATTTATTTGTACATGTGGAGATATTTTATAAATAAATAATTACTTATTTATTTATGAGAGGGATTGTTAGTTGTAATTAAATAAATATAATTTATTTAATCATGAGATAGAATTTGATTTAATTATTATAGAAATGTAATAATTACGAGGACGGAACATTAATTAAATTTGATTATTTAATTAATTATAATAATGTAGGGTATAATTAAATAATGCTATTTATTTAACTATATTATAGATGAATAGATGATGAAATAATTATTTAGACATTCAATAATTAAAGTAGTTAGTTAAAATCACTTAATTATGGAATTACGGAGCAATGATGATTTTGATCTTAGATTATGGTAGAATGACGAATATTGTTTAAATAATAAAGATTATTTAACAATTTAGGAGGAATATTAGTAATGTCATCACGTTTAGAACAATAGGCCATTTGTACATGTCTACATTTTGCCCCTCTTTAATATAATGCATTTTAGGTGTTGTTTCAACGAATAATAAAAATTATGCCCCGGTATGCCCTAGCGGGACCAATGTGACAACGAGGTAACTGATGCCCCCTCGAGAGATTGTTTGTGCTAGAAAGGCATGAATGATCTCTTAAAAGAAGATTTGGATTAAATGATGTAAGAAAAGAATAATTAGTAAGAAGTGAAGAATGTTGGTAGGTTGTGATGACTGTTTGATTGATATTGAACATATAAATTGTTGATAAGAATCATGTATGTTTTCAGGAAGGACCCATCCTGTATATAAGACTAACAACAACATCTAGTTTCAAAGAAGACCTACCCTGTATAAGACAAGCGACAATGTCTAGTTTTAGTAAAGATACATCCTATATACAATAAATGATGATGGAATGAATGACCAATTGATTTGACTAATTTGAAAATTGATTTGACCATTTTGAAAAATAGATTGAGTGAGTTATAGAAGAGATTTGACCGATATAAGAGATTTGACTAATTTATAATTGTTAGTAAAGAAACTTTAAAAGATGGTAGATAGGGGATGAAAGAATGATAATGAATTCTTGATTAAAGCCCTTACTTTATAGTAAGTAGAGAGCTTAATGTTTTAATAACCATTCTTTTTATTTCCAACTGGACTAAGCTATTTATTTATCATCATTGAGCCACTTTATTATAGAAAGAATAGATAGCATCCTACCAAGATATGAAAGATCTAGGTACAATTATCCTCTTAGATTGAAAACAGGCACGGTGAACAGACAAGGAATGTGGGTCAATCCATCTAGGTCAAGCATTTAGATTCGAGGTATGTGTGGCATATCACAACCGAAGTATCCATTGCAATGTTGCAAATTGGATGTTTATATATGGATGTGAAGGATCTTATCACAAACACATAGATTTCCATTTTAAGACTTCACGACAAATATTTTGCAAATAAAAAACAAAGAAAAAAATAAGTCATGAACCATCATGGCATCTCTAAATCACTTGCGGACATCTCGAAGATGCGTAAGAACATGACTTGTGAAAATTAAGATATAATAAGACTAACTTGACTCAACAAGTTGCAGTTGTATTGATTATATGTTTGTATTTTTGTAGTAGTTTGGACATTGAATTTTGACGTATTGTTGATGTTATCTAATTTTAAGAACAAGGTAACTTGTCTAAGACTTCTATGTTTGATTTTGAGTGTTCCTTCCCTTGTCTAAGACAACATTATTTTTTGACAAAATACTTTTTTTGTGGGACTAATGTTTGATAGATAAGACGGTTTGGGCAGTGTACCTGAGGACTTGTTGACTAGTTTTGACTATTTTAACTTGGTTCCGCTGAATCTCATATGTGTTGTATGTCGTCATTCAATTCCCATTTTCAAAATGTCAATGAACTGGTTATGTACAAAGGAGATTTATTGTAGAATTTTTGCTGGTTCTTTTTCAATTTGTTTGGTTGTCTTCGAAATCTTTTTGGACCTTTTGCAAATGTTTTCAGTCCATCATAGGGTTCGTATGTTTGGAGTTGAGGTATGTACAACATATCATAGAAAGTGAAGGCTTTTATCATAGACACCCTAAACATGGTCACCTTTAGATGAATGTTTTAAGTTTTTCAATGTTTTTTATTTTATTTTATTTTTGTATTTTTGAGTTTTTGAATTTGGGACTACTCTAAGAGCTATGTATAGAACTTGCACAAATACAAGTTATTGATGGAGTCTAGTAGAGGCTCTCCCTCTGACGTGGATATCTGATATGCTCCAGACCCATATATTGTTGTGATGATGTAGGGAACCAACCGAGTTGCTTCAAACTTTCCTAGTTTTTCTTGTTTAGCTTGGTTTTTCTGATTTCCATTAGAACCAAGTCACCCACTTCAAAAGACCATGGTATGACCTCCTTATTGAAACTTCTCCTGAGATGGTGTTGATATTCTTACAAGTGTGTTAGTGCACTTTGTCTTTTTTCATGTAGCAACTCTAGCTCTTGTAGTTGTGATACTTGGTCTTCCTCATCTCAAATTATGTGTTGAAGGGATACTCGCAGTGATGGGAGATCAACCTCTATTAGAAAGATAGATTTGGTATTGTACACTAGTGGATATGGAGTGGCTCCTATGGGGGTTTGAAAACTAGTGCAATATTCCCATAAGGTAGGGGTTGAGTTGGAGGTGCTAACCCCAACTGATGGCGATGATGGGGAAAACTAAGATCAAAGGTATACAAGGTTGTACAAGGATTAGATTAGTTTTTTTTTTGTCATTGATGTCAAGAAATTGATTTCTGGTTTATATTGAGTTGCCATATCATTAGGAGTATGATATAAGTTGAGTGAGTTAACAAAAAAGATGAAGAGAAAAAGTTAGTGAAGTTGAAGAACTTAATTGGACAACTAATACATAATAGAAAATGATAAGGATATAATGGTTTGATTGTTTTCTACTTTACATCTAATGATATCAAGTCAATAAATAGAGTCTATATAAAGGATGAAATTGAATGAAAAACTAGCTAGAAAGTTGAAGTGTGGATGTGTAATTGAGTGATGCAGTGAAGAAGAAAAAGGTTGAAATCTGAGTATGCAAATAGAGATTGATGAAGTGTTGAGGCCAGTGAACAGTGAAGGAAAGAAGTGAAGACAAAGAGTGCATAAGGGATCTGACTAAGCAAGAGGTAGTTCCAAATTTATAGATCAAGTTTTATACTTTTTCTTATTAACATGTGTAGCGGGAAAATATCTTAACCAAGTGGACTTAATATTCTTATTGTAAATCCTTGAGAGAGGTGACATTATAAAAGAGTGTTTAAAGACCTTTAACTAGGCTACTCCTCACAGGGTGAAGATCCTAACAAATCTAAGGTAAATCCCCTAACAGGGTCACACTTAACAATGTGCATTGTAATTTTTAACGGGATTGACTCTTAACCAAGTATACTTCAGAAGATTATTTTTTATAGGTGGGTAGAAATTCCCACAACGGTTTTTCCCAAATTGGATTTCCACATTAAATACTAGTGTCAAATGTGTTGAATGTTTATTGTGCATTTTATTTTCTGATTACTTAAAGTTATTGTTGTTATCGGTTACTACTAAATTTTTTCTTACCGAGTTGAATCAGAGTTAAAGTTTTAAGGTTTAAATAATCAGTGATTACTGATTCACCCCCCTCTTAATAATCCAACAATTGGTATCAGAGAAAAGGTTCTCTAAAGGGATAAGTTTAAAATACTTGAGTAAAAGATCTGAAGATGTATAAGAGGGAGGCACCGAATTTGAATAGGGATACCTTCTCTACATGGAAAAGCAGGATGATGCTACATATATCTAGAATTGGAGAGTATACAATATACTATCTTGACAATGAGTATTCACCACCACCATTTGGGCCTATGATAGTTGAACAAGTAAGAGAAAGGAAAGATCACACACAAGTTATGATTGAGATATCATCTTCTCTCATTGACCTAGAGTTCAATGATCTTAAAGGATGTGATACAAAAAAATAGATGTGGTACAAGCTTGCATTGGTATATGGTGGAGACCAACATGTTCAGAAGGCAAAATTTGAAAGTCTGAAAAGCAAATTTGATTCTAATATGAGAATGAAAGAAGGTGAAGATGTTATACAATACTGTACAAGATTGAAGGAATTTGTGAGTGCTATTAGAGGTGTTGGAGGACATTTTGAAGAAGAAGATGTAACAATAAAATTGCTGAGGACATTTTTTCCTATATATGCCATTCGAGTGTCTGTAATACAAGAACTGAGATCCATTCCTGAGATGCATGTTTCACTAGATGCTACAATTGTTAAGTTGATTTCTTTTGAGCTTAATGATTTTGACAATAGTTTACCTGCCTTAAGATTGAGTCTGCATTCAAATCATCTTTGGATATTGGAAATTCTAGAGAGTCTAGATTAAGTAATGGTTATGTAAACAACGAAAGTGAAAGGTTTCAAAGTTGAAAGAATGGTCTAGATATTTTGTTTGAAGAGGAAAGACAACAAGAAGAGTTTGAAGCTTTACTAGCTAGGAGACTACCGAGAGGAAAAGGAAAATACTAAGGTAAATTACCTTTGAAATGTTTCAATTGCAATAAGATTGGTCATATTACATCTAGATGTCTTGACAATAATAGTGATGAGAAGAAAGACAACTGCGATAATAACAAAAGAGAGAACAGATTCAGGAGATACCAATATTTCAAGAACAAAGGTAAGAAGTCATGCTACATTGTTAAAGAAGGACTAACCGATGATAATTCAAATAACGATGAAGGTGAAGAGGTTGTGTATATTGCTATCAAGGATGATTCTGATGAAGAAAGGTATGAAAATGAAAAATCCCTAATTTATCATGTTAGTCAAAATGATATGTGGATAATAGATAGTGAATGTTTACATCATATGACTAGTGACACACATAAGTTCATTACTATGGAAAATCATGATGGAGGTTATGTTAGATTTGGTAATGATGCTCTATATCTTGTGAAAGGTAAAGGTTCTATAATTATATTGGATAATACACAATGTGATGATGTCTATTGGGTTGAACGACTAAAGTATAATGTATTGAGTGTGGTGTTGACACTGAAAATTTCAGGTTCTAAATAAATGAAACATCAGGGAAGTATAGTCTACATTTTTCATTTTTATGTAATTTCCCTATGTAAAACTTAAAATGATTAAAAAGGCATAACTACTTTTTTTTATTCTATGTTCACGAAATAGGTTGTTGATTATTTTATTTCAATAATTTTAATGCATATAAATTTTGAAATAAAATAATTATAAAAATAATAAATAAGGTAGTTAAGTAAAAAAGGTGGTGAGAGCGAGTTGAACCCTCGACCTCTCAAGCCAACATTTTCTCCTACCTACCTACCCCCCTACCCTCTAACCAATTAGTCTATTTATATTCTTCGGGAGGATTTGGAGGAGAAACTAATTTATTTACATTTCCATGTGCATGTGAAAAATCAATACAATTTCTTACAAATGGAGTATTTCTTTCCTTAAATATTTTTCAATTCAATAATGAAATATCCTTTTCCTATGTATTTTTTTTTTTTTTTTTTTTAGGAAAAAAGGAGTGGGGAGAGGGATTTGAACACTCGACCTCTTGACCCACCCTTTCTTCCTATCCTAACTACCCGACCTACCCTAACTGATTGTCCTATGTTATTCCTTGAGAGTATGGGTAGGAAATAAGGGATGAATATTAGATTATCTTATTTCCTAATACCCTATTTTTCATCATGCAAAATAATAAGACAAATAGGAAAAGGGTGCATTTAGGTTCTTTCATTAACAGTGCTTTTCAAGTGATGCAGATCATCATTTTGTTATTTCATTCATATCAGATTTTTATTTGTACTCTAAGTATTGATCAAATATTAAAATTTTAATCTCTAAGACTTTGATATTGTACGATGATTCATTTCTTCTGCATTGCTTAGATCCAATTGGATCTAACAAACTGAGTCACAAAATCTCTAACGTACGAGCCCAAGCTTTGTGTCCAGACTACCACTCAAAGTGCCAGCCAAGGTCTCAAGATCTAGAGCTAATATCAAAGGCTTAAAGTTTTGTGATAGTCAAAATTCCACAATAAAATCCCAAACTGTTGGGTACATTACAACAAGGTTGTAATCTCAAAGCTTGAGCTATTGCATCAAATAGGCTGAGTGCTAGTTTACAGCATGTGAAATTTCAGTTGAAACCGTAAGTCTCCAGCTTGACCGAGCCCAACAAATGGTAAGCAAAGCTTGAGTTCTTCATTAATGCAGTCTAGTGTTAGCTACAGCCCATGCCATTGAGGAACTTAAAGACCAAACAAAGGATCAAAATGCCAAGTTCAAGATCGATCTTACAAGCCATGAGTTACCTATTCAAACAACAAGATAACAAAGCCCTAAGTCTCGGTCAACACCAAGTTCTTTCTTCAAGACCGAGTTATTCACATAAAGTAAAGATCTAACAGTTACAGGTAAAAGGCTTCAAAAGATACAGAGGGAGTTCTGCAAGATGTCGCCATTAACAAGCTAGGGTTTAACCCTTAGTGTTTTCCCCAAAATGTGAAATACAATGCCAGAACAAAGTATATGCGAGATTGAAATGAAACTCTGAAGTCCACAGCAAAGGAAACAAATGCATTAACTACAGTGTACATGGATAGCCAACTCAAGAAACCGCTAGTATCAATTTGCACATGCCTTTGGAAATTTTATTAATAAGCTTGAGTTGTGTTTGAATGCCTTAGTTTATTTTTGTAATAATTTAAACTTAAGTCTTTTTAGGCTTTAGTTTAAATTTAATATTTAGGCTTAGTGGTCAATTTTGAGTTTATCTCAATAGTATTGAGTTTATCTCAATGATATATTGTAAAATATTGGTAATATCTTATAAAAGATATATTTAAAATTACCAATATTAGGGCTTGTTTAAGTGCTAGTTTGGAACCAAATTTTGGGAAAGGCTATTTTTAGCAAAATTGAGCTTTTCTAGGAGTTGTTTTAGGGCTGATTGGATTTCTGAATTAGGGCTTGGAGGGCTATTTAGCTGAGGCTTATAATCAATTTTAGGGGTTTAGAATAGTGAAAAGGTGAGGCTTAGTGAACATCTTCATTCCTCTACCCCTTTTTTGTAGTTTGTAACCATTTTTATAGGTTTTTGAAGGAAATAAGAGCAGGCTTTTCTCATTGCATCATTTCTCAGTATCAAGTCCATTCCTATTTTTCTTTTCTGCATTAAGTGTTTCATATTTTAAGTGATTGAGTAAAGTGAATTATTTTCGGTTCCTTTCCTATGTTATCAAGAATCAAGCCTTTTTGCAGAAAATGTAAGTTTGTTGACAGTTTTTACTGTTTGTGGTATGAACCCTAACTGTGAATTATAGTCAACCTTTATGTTGAGTAGAGAATGATAAATGCAGCTCAATGATTTTGTAGTTGGGGATGCTAGGTTTGAAAATCCTGATAGATTTGCGCCAAGTTTTGGTGTATCACCCCATTTTTTTCCCATTCACTTTTAATCTTTCTTCCCTTTTCCCAATCAAGTTTTAGTCAGGAGGTGATATTCCAAATCAGATAGGAACCGACCTAGAATCTGGAGATTCCTCCTCAATCAGAGTCCACCTACAACTCGAGGAGGTTTCCATTGTCAGGATAGAATTGTCATGTAGCCCTAATGCCTGAGTTAGGGTGACAATTCTAAGCCTAGACAGTTTTTGGCACACCCAGTGGGACACGTTCTTCAACAAATGGGTCAAATTGCATTGTATTACTGGCTGGTTTTGGTGTGCAATTAGCAAGATTCAGACCTGAAGGAGGTCACATTTCGCATATCTGGTGGATCTATGAAGGAAAGTCTATTATTTCAAAAGGAGAAAAGCTGGTATGTTTCAAGTTGTTTTATATTCTAATTTCCAGCCTTTCAGATGAATAAAGATGTCAAGTTTTCAAAGAAGTTATGCTTACCCAGATGGTCAGTTTTCAAGTTTTCCTTCATTTCAAGAAAATTATGTTCAAGAGAATCATTTTCAGCCCTATCAAAGTCAGCAATTCCAATATGATTTTCATCATTCTGCAAATAATAATGATTCACAAAATGGAGATACTGCAAGTATGTTGCAGAATATGTTTATGCAGATTGAGGACATTAAAAGGCAACAAGGATCCAAATTCTGACAAGAGCTGGACATGCAACTAGAAGAGCATGCTTACCAAGCATAGATCCAATAGCATCAAGCATTGGCCTAGCAGGATCAAGATTATCGGAGGTATCTGTCTGAGCAATATAAGAGAAATGAAGCCAAGCTTGCAGGAGGGTTAGAAGCACATAAGAAGGTTCATGAAGCCACGCATACAAGTTAGTTGGAAGCTTAGAAAGATGCTTATGAAAAGAAGATTCAACAAGGATGAGAGCTCTTAATCACCATGTTTAATAAAGGCATTGAATTTAAGTTAGAAAAAGAAAAAGATTTAAAAGCTTATTAGGAGTTTCAAGAGAAATTTCAAGAAGAGGCACAAAGAGATTTAAGAGCTCATGAGGAGTTTCATGAAAAGGATTTTCGGGATCAGGAAAATAAGATAAAGATCTTGTCTTCTACAGCTGTAAAGTATAAGAAGGGCTATCAACTTCAAATTGAGAAGTGTCTCCAGCAGGAAGAAGAGAGAGAGAACATTGAACAGGAGGTTGTTGATCTAAAGAAGAATCTTTCTGAACAAGACAAGATAAAGAAGATTTCAGAAAATCAAAATTATTGTGCTAATAAGAATGTATTTCTCCAACAAAAGAGTAAGGAAGATGAAAAAGATCTTTTTTGGGATGAGATGGAGCAGTTTTGCTTGCATCTTGATGACAAGCCCGCACTTCCAAAAAGCATCTACAAGCTGCAGGAGGAGATTATTTCCAGCCAGCATAAGGAGGAGATCAATCAAATTGAAATAATTTCTCAAGAACCTGAATCTATCAAGGAAAGCTCCAAGTTCATTATCTCTCATGGCTGTCCTATCAGGCATTTGGCTAGAATGGAGGCTAAAAAAGAAGTACAAGTTGTACCAGCACCTCTGCATGATGTCCTACCAAAAGATGAAGTTGAGAATGAATCAAATCAGCTTGTTGTCCAATATGACCAAGTAATGTACTGTTGTTCTTTGTTGATTCTCTTCATATTGATGGTGATTGCAATCAGTTGGATCAAGTAAGTAAAATTCATATCAATCAGATCCTTGTCAAGAAAATGATCATGCATATCTCCTATGTTCATCTTATAATAGATTTCCAGAAGTATATTGATTATTGTGAGCTGCAAAGGATGGGAAGTTATTTTTCACAATCTGTGAATGGTTTTTATTAGCCAGGCTTCAAGCTGGTTAAAGTAGGTTAGTTTAGGTTTTCATTTTCAATAAGTGTAGTCCAACACTAGGTTTAGGTTGCATGAGTCATGGTCTAGGTTTAGGTGCATTTTTTGTTTCAATAAGGTTGCATTCATGCATGTTCCAGTTTTCCAACTCCTATTGCCCAGTGATAAGGTCCAAGTTCATGTCTAGCAAGCAGACATCCAGCAGAAGTCGCCAAAAATGTTACCCTATTTTTCATCATGCAAAATAATAAGACAAATAGGAAAAGGGTGCATTTAGGTGCTTTCATTAACAGTGCTTTTCAAGTGACACGGATCATCATTTTGTTATTGCATTCATATCATATTGATGCAGGAGCATCCTGGGTGTAAGAGCAATCTTGCATCACCCAAAAATATTTCTATTTTTATATTCAATAAGGGTTATTTGTGCAGAGCTGCTATTTATGGAAAGTTACTATTTTTGGTAATTTTTGTATGTGCTCAGAATGATCTGATTTCTTTCTTGGAGGTTCATTTTGGTCATATAAGTCTGCCAGTAAAGTTTCATTGCCAGATCAAATGTATATTGGAAGATATTGAAGATTTTCGGTATTGGCAGCAGGGTACAGAAACTTTGAACTCAATTTTGAAGGCTTTAGAGGCCCCGGATGAGGTCAAAAATTTGAGTGATGGGTGCTTTCATAGGTCAAGCTTGTAGAGCGCTTTGTGGCATTTCTGAAATGGGGTTATAATAGTCGATCGGGTTAACTGGTGATGACTTATGGTCTTCGGAAGTTGGGCCACCTGAAATGGCAGAAAATAATTTTCTTCAAAATTTCTGTTCGGGTTTCAAAGGTTATCTTGAGCCGACTATGATGTAATAAAATGTAAAATAAAATAATTCTAAGTTTGGTCGGCCTTATTGGCTAAAATTCTGGAACCTTCCCAGGCGGTGGAAAAATTGCCTATATAAGGAAGGCTGTATTATTGTCTTAGGCAGTTCAGAATAGTTCTGGGTAGTAGATCTGGGTAATAGTTCGAGGCTTTGTCCTACAGAATATTGTAAGGGAATGCCTATGTGGCTTTGCATATTGTAATTCTGAAAGTTTGTAATTCCACATTTGTGGAGATAATAAGAAGCCAATTTTTTGTTCTTGCATATTGTTGTTGTTTCTCTATTTCTGTTATGTGTTTGTGGTATTAAGGGGAGCACCCTTCATCAAGTGGTATCAGAGCAGGAGTTCCTGAGTGTGTAAACAGATCACCGACTGTGAGGTAGTTTGCACCAGGACCGTGGTTAGGGTTTCAGCGCGCATCGCAAAAATGCCTCCACGAAGGGAACGTGGCGGAAGAGCTGGTGTTGTAACACCTGAGGTTAGGGAACTGCAGAGACAAGTGCGAGCATTGCAAGAAGAGATTCGTAGAGGAATGAATCTTAATGTCAGAGATAAAAGCGAGGATGAAGCTGAAGAAGAATATCAAGAAGGAGAAGTCAAAATTGTGAACCAGGAGGAAGAAAGACTTTTTCGGGCCATTTCTAAGATTGGGAAAAGACCTAAGATTGAGGTTCCTACATTTTCTAGAAATCTTAACCCAGAAAAATTGATCGACTGGATCAATGAATGTGAGAAATATTTTGAGTATGAAGATGTTGAGGATCCTGATAGGGTCAAATTTGCGAAGGCCAGACTGAAAGGTCATGCGAAGATATGGTGGCAAGAGATTCAGTTGGAGCGAAATAGAAGGGGAAAGGAGAAAATCATGAGATGGGATCGGATGGTGGATAAATTGAAGCGACAGTTCATTCCTATTGATTATGAGCTTGACCTACTGAAGAAAATGCAAAGTTTGAAGCAAGCAGGAAGATCTGTTCAGGAGTATACAGAGGAGTTCTATCGACTTCTCATCAGAATAGGCCATGCAGAAGCTGATAAGGAGAAAGTTGCCTGATACCTTAATGGGTTAAGGTCAAGCATTCAGGAGGAGTTGAATCTGGTTCGAATGAGCAGTATTGAGGAGGCATACCAATTTTCCCTAAAAGTAGAGGAAAAGCTGAACAAGAAGTTTGAGAGCAGGCAAAACGGAAGAGGTCGCGGTGGATGATCTGGTGGACGGTCATATGGTGGCCGAAATGAAGATCCGAAAAAGAAAGATGAGGCCAGTAGCAGTCAAAATCAGCATGGAAATAATTCCAATCGCTTCCAAGATCAGAATAATAGAGATCAGAGAGGAAGAGGAAGAGGACAAGGATCTAGAAGAGGAGGCTTCCGTGGAACATGTTTTCACTGTGGAGAAGAAGGTCATAGGACATTTGAATGTCCTCAACGCCAAGGCAGAACAGAAAGAAGAAATGAAGGCCAGGCCAGAGTTGCACATGTAGATGAAGATGCCAGATCATCAAATTCTGAAGATGCTGAAAGAGGAGAAACATTGATTAACTGAAGAGTCCTATTGAGTGGTGAGAATGAACCTAAACAAAGGAGGAGCCTATTTCGCACCAGGTGCAAGTGTGAAGGTAAATGTTGTGATGTGATTATTGATAGTGGAAGCACTGACAATTTGGTGTCATAAGAGATGGTGACAAAGTTGAAGCTCAAGAGACAGAAACACCCACATCCATATCGGATTGCCTGGGTACAGGATGACCACAAGGTCATGGTCAATGAACAATGCCTGGTGAAGTTCAAGATTGGCAAATACCAAGATGAAGTATTGTGTGATATCATATCTATGGATGCATGTCATATGTTGTTGGGTAGACCATGGCAGTTTGACAGATGTGCTGTACATGATGGTCGTGCGAATACCTATTCCCTGACAAAGGATGGAGTGCGACATAAGCTAAAACCATTGAAGGAGACTAAAGAAAAGGTATGTGGTAATGCAAGGATAACTTTTGTTGATGGAAGAAATTTTCTAGATGGTATGAGGCATGAGCATGTATGTTTTGCTTTAATTCCAAAAGCTGGTAAAGAGGAAGTAAAAGATGTTCCTGTAGAAGTTGCAAATTTGTTGAATGAGTTTCAGGATATTGTATCCGATAATGTGCCTGATGGATTACCACCAGTCAGAAAGATCAGTCATCAGATGGACTTGATTCTAGGAGCGAGTTTGCCAAATAAGGCAGCACACAGAATGACACCTGCAGAAAGTGAGGAGTTGAATAGACAAGTACATGAACTGTTACAGAAAGGATTGATCCATGAGAGTCTGAGTCCTTGTGCTGTACCAGCGGTATTAGCACCAAATAAGAATGGAGAATGGAGGATGTATACAGATTCTAGGGCAATAAACAAGATCACAATCAAGTACAGGTTTCCATTGCCACGAATGGATGATATTATGAACTGTTTGAGTGGAGCTGTGTATTTCTCAAAGATAGATCTGAAGAGTGGATATCATCAGATTCGGATCAGAGAAGGAGATGAATGGAAGACTGCCTTCAAGACAAAGGAAGGACTATATGAGTGGTTAGTCATGCCTTTTGGGCTAACCAATGCACCGAGCACTTTCATGCAGCTCATGAACGAGGTTCTAAAAGAATTTTTGGGTAAGTTTGTCATTGTTTACCTAGATGATATTTTGATCTTTAGTAAGACATTGGATGAGCATATGATGCATATTCGTATGGTATTTGAGAAGTTGAGAGAAGAAAAATTGCTGATTAATTTAAAGAAGTGCAGTTTTGTGAAGAAAGAGTTGGTGTATTTGGGGTTTGTAGTTTCAGGAGAAGGTCTAAAAATGGACTCAGAGAAGGTACAGGCTATCCTTGAATGGCCTACGCCAAGGAGTGCTACTGAGGTAAGATTTTTTCATGGTCTAGCTAGCTTTTACAGAAAGTTTATCAGAAATTTTAGCAGTATTTGTGGACCCTTGACTGAAACAATGAGAGGGGATAGAAAAGAGTTTAAGTGGACTAATGGGGCAGAAAAAAGTTTTCAATTGTTGAAACAAAAAGTTATAGAACAACCTGTTTTAGCACTTCCAGATTTTAATAAGGTGTTTCAAGTAGATTGTGATGCTAGTGGTACTGCAATAGGAGCTGTTATGAGCCAAGAAGGTAAACCTGTTGCTTATTTCAGTGAGAAGTTAAATGATGCCAAGCGAAAATATTCTGTTTATGATCAGAAATTTTATGCTATAGTTCAGGCATTAAAGAAGTGGAGACATTATCTCCTTCTTAAGGAGTTTGTTTTGTATACTGATCATCAAGCTTTGCAATATTTGAATAGTCAAGGAAAATTGAATCAAAGGCATTTGAAATGGGTTGAGTTTTTGCAGAGTTATACATTTGTTTTGAAACACAGGAGTGGAAAGTCCAATAGGGTTGCTGATGCTCTTGGTAGAAGGCAACTATTGCTGACAGAAATGCAGATTGAAGTGGTTGGGTTTAAGGAACTCAAGAATTTGTATCCAGAGGATCCTGATTTTGGTGAAGCTTAGAAAGCTTGTATAGAACCTGTTACTTTAGACAGGACAAAAGGGTTAGATTTCATCATCCAGGATGATATGCTATTCAGAGGGAGTCAGTTGTACATTCCACGAAGTTCTATGAGGGAGAATCTCATCAAGGAGAAGCATAGTGGAAGATTGGCTAGACATTTTGGTCGTGATAAAACCCTTGGTTTGGTTAGTGAGAATTATTATTGGCCACAGTTGCAGCAAGATGTGAAGAAGTTTGTACAGAGTTGCAGAGTATGTCAGATGGTGAAAGGAGTGAAGCAGAATACAGGGTTGTATCAGCCATTATCTTTACCAGAGAAGCCTTGGGAGGATATCAGTATGGACTTTTTTCTTGGTTTACCGAGGACTCAGCGGGGACATGATTCAATTTTTGTGGTGGTTGATAGATTTTCAAAGATGGCACATTTCATTCCCTGCAACAAGACTAATGATGTTGTTCATGTAGCAGAATTGTTTTTCAAAGAAGTAGTGAGACTACATAGTTTGCCAAAGACCATAGTTTCAGATCGGGACACTAAGTTTGTTGGATATTTCTGGCGTACATTGTGGAAGAAGTTGAAGATAAATTTGAAGTTTAGTTCATCACATCATCCACAGACTGATGGACAGACAGAGGTGGTGAATAGGAGTTTGGGAAATTTGCTGAGATATTTGGTTGGAGATAAGCCAACAGGATGGGATTTGATTTTACCACAGGCGGAATTTGCGTACAATAATTCTGTCAACAGGAGCACTGGTAAATCACCATTCCAGATTGTATATGGAAGTAGTCCAAGAAATGCATCTGAATTGAGGAAGATAGATAAAGGAGAAATAAGTAGTGCTGAAGCTGAGGATTTTGCGGAACACTTGAAGAACATCCATGGGGAGGTGAGGAAGCATATTACCAAGATGAATGCACAGTATAAGGCTAAGGCAGATGAGAGAAGGAGGTATAAGGAATTTCAGGTTGGTGATGAAGTCATGGTTCATTTGCGGAAGGAGCGGTTTCCAGTTGGTACATATAACAAGTTGAAAATGAAGAAGTTTGGGCCATGTAAGATACTGAAGAAGCATGATTCAGGAAATGCATATGAGGTAGAATTGCCTGCTAGGCTGAATATTTCACCAGTGTTTAACATTTCAGATTTGACAGAGTATCATGAAGGAGGTGTTCAAGATGAGGTTGTAGTAGCACAGTGGAGTATTCCAGCAACTAGTTCAGATATCAAGGAGATTGAAGACATACTGGACAGTTGTGTTGGCAGAAGCACAAGGAACAGGACATATGAAGAGTATTTGGTCAAATGGAAAGGACGACCTATTGAAGATTCATCATGGCTAACAAAGGAGGAGGTTAATCGTCTTAGTTTTCCTCTGCACACCTGAGTCGTGACAGGGTCACTTCTCAAATTACCCCGGGTGTCTGATGCAGGAGCATCCTGGGTGTAAGAGCAATCTTGCATCACCCAAAAATATTTCTATTTTTATATTCAATAAGGGTTATTTGTGCAGAGCTGCTATTTATGGAAAGTTACTATTTTTGGTAATTTTCGTATGTGCTCAGAATGATCTGATTTCTTTCTTGGAGGTTCATTTTGGTCATATAAGTCTGCCAGTAAAGTTTCATTGCTAGATCAAGTGTATATTGGAAGATATTGAAGATTTTCGGTATTGGCAGCAGGGTACAAAAACTTTGAACTCAGTTTTGAAGGCTTTAGAGGCCCAAGATGAGATCAAAAATTTGGGTGACGGGCGCTTGCACGAGTGAAGCCTGTAGAGCGCTTCGTGGCGTTTCCGAAATGGGGTTATAATAGCCGATCGGGTCAACTGGTGATGACTTATGGTCTTCGGAAGTTGGGCCACCTGAAATGGCGGAAAATAATTTTCTTCAAAATTTCTGTTCGGGTTTCAAAGGTTATCTTGAGCCAACTATGATGTAATAAAATGTAAAATAAAATAATTCTAAGTTTGGTCGGCCTTATTGGCTAAAATTCTGGAACCTTCCCAGGCAGTGGAAAAATTGCCTATATAAGGAAGGCTGTATTATTGTCTTAGGCAGTTCAGAATAGTTCTGGGTAGTAAATCTGGGTAATAGTTCGAGGCTTTGTCCTACAGAATATTGTAAGGGAATGCCCATGTGGCTTTGCATATTGTAATTCTGAAAGTTTGTAATTCCACATTTGTGGAGATAATAAGAAGCCAATTTTTTGTTCTTGCATATTGTTGTTGTTTCTCTATTTCTATTATGTGTTTGTGGTATTAAGGGGAGCACCCTTCATCACATATTTTTATTTGTACTCTAAGTATTGATCAAATGTTAAAATTTTAAATTTATAATTGATCATTACATTGTGCATTCATAGTGAATGTAATTTACAAATGTTCTCTCATGTTTCAATAAATAGAGTACAATGTGCAGAATAGAAAGAAGAGATAGAAATATGAGTGTGTCATTTTCATTGCCTTGAGGAGTCTGCAAATCAAGAGTTGGTTGTCATGTCTAGTCCAAGTCTCCAGTCTTCATCTTGAGTCTGCATCTATCTAGTTCTAGGTCTTTTGGGGGTTGTCCTGCATCATGGTTAGAAGAGTTTGTTAGATCCAATTGGATCTAAGCAATGCAGAAGAAACGAATCATCATACAATATCAAATTATATCATAGCTGCACATATTTCTGATATTCAATGCAATAACAAAATGAGCATGCACATAAAGTGAAAAATAGTGTTAAAAGACAACAAAATCACATTAGGTTTGTGAGGACACCAGTGGACTAATTATTGTACAAATTTGGCCACTGGGTCATGATCACTAACATAATGTGTTTAATTATTTGATGTTTTTTAAGCTGAACAGAGAGATGCATTGTTTAAGCAAACTGTGTGTCACAGTCAAAAGATGAGGATGCAGTGTGTTGTACAGATATTGTTCATATGCTGAAAAGATGTTAAAGATTAAGTACAGGAACATAGAAATTTGTTTATGGGTGTCACAAGCCCGTGCTCGAACCCCATGAACAGATTGCATTGCTGAAAGTAAAAATTTGTGCTACGAATCTTGTTATATCTGAATCATTGGTTTACCACAGGATATCAAATGGTTTGCAACTTTTCATGATGGTGCTCACTGTTAATTACAACACTAAAGAGTGATATAGCCTGAAGTATGTAGCCAGGTACACAATGACTGCTATACTATGATTTACAAGAAGGAAGTGCTACAATTCAAAAGATAAAGATTCATTCTCAACTATGGTAAATGCTACATGAATGTATCAAATGACAGAGTAACAATGTGATAAAATGATGCATGTTAAAATTATAGTGCTTGAATCTCATGATTCGACATTCACATAATTACAATTCACACTTTTAAAAGGAAAATTGTTTGATGTGATTTTGACTGTCAGAAAGTCAATATTTTTTTAACCAATCATGGCACAGTACATTATGGAATCAAGTGAACTTCAAAGTCATAGCCCAATAAAGTCCAAGTATGCTTGTTGTGGTCAGTCACAACAAGGAGAAGAAGAAAAGAAAATAAACAATGAGCATTAATCAACATGAAAACCCAAATCAATCATGCAAAGTCAAGCTAGATACAACAAAAAACCGAGTTGATGGTTGGTAAGAAACAGTTAATACAATGAAGTAATAACTCTGGTCTTTCATGCCAACAGAGATATTTCAAAATGTGTCAGTGAAGAATGAAAATGAAATAATATTTTTAGCTGTTCAAAGCCATAAAACAGGGGATGAGATTTCAAATTTATGCAATGTCAAAGCAATGTAGAAGCAGATTTTAGTCTTCTTTGTATTAAGTTGTTTATTGCCAGTTTATAGCCCAAGTATAACCGAGAACCACATTTCAAATCAAATCACAACTAGAACTCAAAGAAAATTCTAAATCTATTCAATAATAGAGGATACAACTCGACTTTCAGATCAGGTACAATTTTTAGTTTAAGATCTGTGTCAGCTCTTGTTATTAAGGTGAATTCTCAGTCACAATTTCACATTTTTGAGTGCCAAGGGAAGGAGTCCTAAAATTATTGCGATGAAAAGAAGATTCTCAAGCATGGAAATCAATTCCTAGAATCTATACAATAATAGATAGTCAATACATCAAAGCAAAGGGGAGAGATAATACTTATCTCAAGTGTCGAGTCCAAGCTCGTGCTCAACATAATGATAAGTACCCATCATAGCATCAAGCTCAAGATCCAATAGTAAATGCCCATGCCCAAGGTCGGGTTCGAGTTGAAGACTGACTCACAAAATCTCTAACGTACAAGCCCAAGCTTTGTGTTCAAACTACCACTCAAAGTGCCAACCAAGAGCTCGAGATCTAGAGCTAATATCAAAGGCTTAAAGTTCCACGACAGTTGAAACTCCACAACAAAAGCCCAAACTGTCAGGTACATTATAGCAAGGTTGTAATCTCAAAGCTCGAGCTATTGCATCAAATAGGCTGAGTGCTAGTTTACAACATGTGAAATGTCAGTTGAAACCATAAGTCTCCAGCTAGACCGAGCCCCAACAAATGGTAAGAAAAGGTTGAGTTCTTCATTAATGCAGTCGATTGTTAGCTACAACTCGTGCCATTGAGGAACTTAAAGACCAAACAAAGGATCAAAATGCCAAGTTCAAGATCAATCTTACAAGTCGTGAGTTACCTATTCAAACAACAAGATAACAGAGCCCTAAGTCTCAGTCAACACCAAGTTCTTTCTTCAAGACCGAGTTCTTCACATAAAGTAAAGATCTAACAGTACAGGTAAAAGGCTTCAAAAGATACAAAGGGAGTTCTGTAGGATGTCACCATTAACAAGCTAGGGTTTAACCCTTAGTCTTTTCCCCAAAATGTGAAATACAATTCCAAACCCGAGTATATGCCAGATTGAAATGAAACTCTGAAGTCCACAACAAAGGAAACAAATGCCTTAACTACAATGTACGTGGACAACCAGCTCAAGAAACCGCAATATCAATTTGCACATGCCTTTGGAAATTTTATTAATAAGCTTGAATTGTGTTTGAATGCCTTAGTTTATTTTTGTAATAATTTAAACTTAAGTCTTTTTAGGCTTTAGTTTAAATTTAATATTTAGGCTTGGTGATCAATTTTGAGTTTATCTCAATGATATATTGTAAAATATTGGTAATATCTTATAAAAGATATATTTAAAATTACCAATATTAGGGCTTGTTTAAGTGGTAGTTTGGAACCAAATTTTGGGAAAGGCTATTTTTAGCAAAATTGAGCTTTTCTAGGAGTTGTTTTAGGGGTGATTGGATTTCTAGATTAGGGCTTGGAGGGCTATTTAGATGAGGCTTATAGTCAGTTTTAAGGGTTCAGAATAGTGAAAAGGTGAGGCTTAGTGAACATCTTCATTCCTCTGCCCCTTTTTTGTAGTTTGTAACCATTTTTACAGGTTTTTGAAGGAAATAAGAGTAGGCTTTTCTGATTGCATCATTTCTGAGTATCAAGTCCATTCCTATTTTTCTTTTCTACATTAAGTGTTGCATATTTTGAGTGATTGAGTAAAGTGAATTTTTTCTGGTTCCTTTCCTGTGTTATCAAGAATTAAGCCTTTTTGCAGAATATGTAAGTTTTTTGACAGTTTTTATTGTTTGTGGTATGAACCCTAATTGTGAATTCTAGTCAACCTTTATGTTGAGTAGAGAATGATAAATGCAGCTCAATGATTTTGTAGTTGGGGATGCTAGGTTTGAAAATCCTGATAGATCTGCGCCAAATTTTGATGTATCACCCCATTTCTTTCCCATTCTGTTTTAATCTTTCTTCCCTTTTCCCAATCAAGTTTTAGTTAGGAGGTGATATTCCAAATCAAATAGGAACCGACCTAGAATCTGGAGATTCCTCCTCAATCAGAGTCCACCTATAGCTCGAGGAGGTTTCCATTGTCAGGATAGAATTGTGTAGCCCTAATGCATGAGTTAGGGTGACAATTCTAAGCTTGAACATTTCCTTTTAATAATTTAGAAATAAATTATTAGGATAAATAAGTGTATTGTTTTTCTCTTGTATGTATGTTTCAAAGAGTTTTTTTTCATTTCACGAGATTATTGTTTTTACTTGTGTGATTGCTTTTGATTTTAATTTATAATTTACCCTAAAAACATTAAAGTGAAAAGTGTATTAAAGTAAATTCATATTAGAAGAGATTACTATGTTTTTAGGTTTTGAAATATTTTTAATTGATATTAATCTTTAATTTTCAAATACCTAAATTTAATCTTGTAATTTTACCCTATTGTAATTTTAATTTTAAAATTAAACTTGTAGGGTAAAATGGGCATAATTGATTATATATTACCATATGTGATTTATTTGTAACTTTTTCATTTTAGGAAATACTAATTAATTGATTTGAAGTGTACGCTTTTGTTTTATCTTTCACCTTCATTTCAATATATGCATATTAGGGTTTTTGTTTGAAATGTGAAACTATTTTATTACAAAGACCCTAAATATGTTTTACAAAATGGTTGTAATATTATTTTTTACATTAGAAATATTTGTAACATTAGGGTTGTTATTTTGTAAAAATCAATGCACTTGCCCTAAGTGAATTATTTTGAAATATTGTGATATTTAGGGTGAATGCTTCCTTTTTTGGTTAGGGTAGATTATAAATCTTTTTGCCCTAATGCTTTTAAAAATATTTATATATGTTATTTTTATTATATTATGTTTGTGGAGAGGCACTTTGGTGAATATTTTAAAAGTGAATTTGATATTTCTAGGTGCTATCTTATTATAATTTTTTATATGTTTTGATAATATTTTTTGAAAGTAGAAATTTAATTTCAAACATAAAATTATATATTCCTATTAAATAATTTTAAGCATTACCTTACTATTTGGATTTTTCAAAATGAGTACTTATGGTTGATTATTTTTAATTTTATTTATATTTTATTTTTATTATCAAAATATTTATAAAATTAAATCAAGATTCTATTAATGTTTATTTGATTATATCATCAATTAATACATAAGGATCATATTGAAAACCTAAAACACTATAGAGTATAAAAACTTCAATTTTAAATTTTATTTAAAAGATTACCTAATGTCGGATGTTTTTGTGCAGGTATTAAACATAAGGATATGGATTTTCATACACAAACACCTAAAGATTATAACAAATAAAATTTGTTGTATGGGAAATGTGTTTCCCTAAAAGCCATTTTTATGGTTAATGTATATTTTGGGGGTTAGTTTTAGGGATTAGGTTATGTGAAAAGGTATGTCTTTTCACATGAAACCATTGATTATTATATTTATATTCAAACATTTGTAAACAATGGATATCATGACACAATTGGGAAAATCTCCTACAACTACAGACTCGGACCTAATATGCAATTTTTCAAATGCTAATGCCAGATAAGTTGTTTATGCTTTTTTGAGGTTATATAGTTTTTATTTTCAGTTAGTTTTTTAGATACTCTGTGTACCAGGGTGTCCTACTGTGTTCTATTCCTTGATTCATTTGTTTAAGGTTAATTCATGCAATTCGAATAGCAACTGTATGGTCTAAGAACCTACCGTTGTTCATGTCGGCCTCTTAATCTGGGTTAAAATCGATAGGATTAATTGTATAAATTATTTTGAATTGTGATTCAACGGAAGCTTGTAGGATGATAGTCTCCCTTTATAGGAGTGAGTTCTCTTAAAACTGTCGCTGACTATACGTATGACTGGAAGTAATCGACTCTATTCCCAATTTTGCATTAGGCACTGATCTCATTTCATTTGTAATTGTTATTTGGTTCTATTTTGTAGTTTATATTTAAATCTAAATTCTTCTTTATAAAGCATTCAATTAGGTTTTAGTGATAGTGCAATCTTAGTTTAGATATCATACTAATACAACTATTTAGGATATAGTATTACTTTCCTCCAAGTATTGTTTACCCCTTTGGAAGGAATTTCTTTTGTCTGTGCACGTGTTTGTGCAGTTCAAAAGCACTTTTGGATTCAAGCCTACCAGCCTTGTCTCAATCGAGTCAAAATTGCAGAGGCACTTGTTTGTGCCTGTCAATTGGCCTCAAAATGGTACAACATTTTTGAGCCCCAACATGTGGCACAAATGAACAACATAGGTCACCGAATGGAATTTTAGAATATAAAGGTAAGAGTATTTGATTAGAATAGAGGTCTGATTGCCACTGGTGAACAGTCAAAAGGTAACTTGTTCTACCTTGATACTACTATAAAGAGTTTCTTATTTTCTAAAGTTGAGGATGTATGGTTATGACATAAGAGATTCTTTCATGTGAATTTTGAGAACTTAATTAAGGTGAGAAAAAGGAATAGAGTAAGAGGTCTACCGAGATTGGATAAACTTGAAAATGTCATGTGCAAAGGATGTCAAGTTGGTAAGATGACAAAGTCAATTTTTACAAGCAAATCTTACACTACACAATTGATGTGTCTAAGATTTGATAAAGCAGGTGAGTGTACATCTAATGAGTTTACACTTTTATCTAATGAGCATGGAATAAAAAGATAAATGTATGCACCGAGGACACCACAACAAAATAGTATATGATGCAGGAGCATCTTGGGTTCTTGGCAATCGTGTATCACAAAAAACATGTTAGAGTTTTTAGCTGTGCTAAGTCAGTTCTTTTGGGATCTTGGTGAAGTATTCTTGTTTTCACCGACGAGGCTTAGTTACTGCTTGGTTCAGTTGTTCACCGAGTTGGTTTGGTTGTTCACCAAGTTGCTTTTGGTTGTTCGGTAGTCTTTCTCACCGAGTGGTTTATTTTGGATCTTTGTTGAGGCTGACTTGTGCATTTGATTTGGTCATGGTGTTAATGATTACATTGATCATTGGAGAGTGGGTGGACCTAAATCTGGGTTGTCCCTTTATCCAATGTTGGATCTAGTGGATCTTTAGAGCTGACCTATTTGGTAGCCTCTTGTATAAATAGAGTAGTATGTTGTAGTTTTTAGGGCATATGGAAGGTTGGAAGATCCTTGCATGTATGAGAACTATTTTTAATTGAATTCTATTGTACTAGTCACAACCGGGAAGGCCTTAGATTTTGACATGTATGAAGTCTATCATGATTAATATATGTGTTTTCTACATTTTCTCTCTCCCAGTCTTGTGTTGTTGCTTCCACGAGTTGTATCTACAAGTAGGTGGGTGGTTGGGTGTGCCTTTGTCCTTGATCTCCCTCCCTCCTTGCATCAGGTGGTATCAGAGTGAGGTTAGATCTGGTTCCTTATTGTAAGCCCTAGTTGATATCTTATTGTGGGGGTGGAAGATTGCGATCTGACCTACAATTGCAGAGGGTTTCAAGATGGTTCATGGGAGGTGAGATGCAGACCCATGCTTAGTTGATATGCTAAGACAGATTGTTGCTAGGTTAGAAGTTGTTGAGACAACCCAACACATAGGAAGACATCTTGATGATGTTAGTGATGAAGAAGTTGAAGATGAACAAGGTGAAGTAGAACCTGCACCTGTGATGGATCAAGGTGAAGAAAGAATTTTGAAGGAATTGCCAAATTTGAAGGCTACACCGCATTTCAATCCTCCTAAATACAATAGAAGAATCAATTCGAATGAGTTGATGGATTGGATAACCGAGATGGAAAAGTATTTTGAATATAAAAATGTTTCAAAGGAAAAGGAGAAAATTGCAAGTACTGAATTGAAAAGTCATGCATCCTTATGGTGGGAGCATCTACAATTGGACAGAGAGAGGGAAGGAAAAGACAAAATCAAGGTATGGAATAAGATGGTGAATAAATTGAAAGGCAAGTTCCTACCTTGTGATTACCAGATTAACCTAGTTAGAAGAATGTAAAGTTTGAAGCAGAGAGATAGCTCGGTAAAATATTATACTGAGGAATTTTATAGATTAGACATAAAATCTGGACATGTTGAGGATGAGGTAGGAATAATTTTTAGATACTTGAATGGGTTAAGATTTTCTATTCAAGATGAAATCAGTTTGGTTAAGTTGGAAAGTATTGAAGAAGCTTATTAGTTTTCCCTGAAAGATGAGGAGAAATTGAACAAAATACATGAACAAAGACAAAGTGGAAGATGTGGTAGATTCCCTAGAGGAAGAGGTAGATCTTATAGAAAAAATAGTAGATCTGATCAAGATAAAATAAATCAGGATAAAGGCAAGACCGAGAGGAAAGGTGAAAGTTCTTTTAGAGGAAGAGACAGTAACTACCGAGGTGGATATGGTAGAAGTGGAGTCTGAGGAACTTGTTACAATTGTGGAGGAGAAGGACATAGATCATTTGAGTGTACACATGCAAGAAAGTAAGTTGATAGTAGTAGAAATGCCTTGGTGCAAGAAGACTCACCGAATGAACCAGAGAAGGAAAATAATTTCATGGTTAGAAGAGCATTATGGAGTGAAAGTAGTTAGGAAGATCCGGTAAGGAAAATTTTGTCCAAGACCAGATGTAGAGTTGTTGATAAAGTGTGGAAGGTAATCATTGACAGTGGAAGCTTAGAGAATCTGGCATCTGAGGAAATGGTTGCAAAGAAAATCTGAGGAAATTGTTTTTAACTTAAGGGTGAAAATCGTGTAACAAGTATTAATCCACTACTTAGAAAATCTATTTTATTTTAGTTTGTTATGTTTATTATAATATTGCTATCATTTATTGCTCTTTTTTTTGGTATTTATTTTATTTTATTATTCCTTCTTGTTGCTTCCAACTTGATTCTTGCCATCAATGTAAAATAATTTTTGGTGCATTTCCATGCTCCAGGAAACCAAGTAATTGTTAATCTTGCAAGGAGAATTAGAACTAGAGCATATAAACTAGCACCTATAGAAAATCAAGTGAATCATGAATCAAGTGCTTTAGCATACACATAAACATCAAAGGCTCCAGGTGCAGATTGTTCTACCAGATTTTAATTTCTATCAAACAATTCATATCAATTTCACGGCTTCTATTTGCTTGATTCAATTAAAGACCCTTTTGTTTCTCTTCACTGAAAAATTCAATATGCATGTTCTCAATAGGAGGTAACATGAGAATTTCCTTCTTATCATAATCCATTTCCAACATATAATCTTGATGGAATTCAAGTTCATTCTAATAATGAAGTGGTTTATATACTTTGATATTTATTTGATGTGTTAAAGCAACTGGTGAACTTCCAATCAATTCTGACATTGGCGTAGAAAAACCAATGCTAACGACATTAATTTCAGCAATGCTCACATTCCATTGTGGCCTTCCTGTAATTGCATATGATGACAGATGTTAATTTGTCCATGTGTTGAGGAGAGGATCAATATCTAATAAATCAAGAGGACCAAGTTTGCTAATGTTGTCACTCTCTTCATTTGAAGCCACAGATTGGTCATTGTAGAACATTTTCATCTCATTTGTAGCTATTGGACCCCTAAATTGTATCCATGGATGACTTTTCTAGTCTTGGCATATTAAGAAGAAATGTTGTCATGGTTTTAGATCTTGTAAGAGATTTATCTGACAACATGTGAGTTGTGCTATTGACAAGTTATGCTGGTGTCTTTGGAAGAATATTATATATACATGTAAAAGGTCATAAAATCAGTCAAAATTAAGCATGTTCTAACATATGTTTTTTCAAAAGTATTTTCAGTTTTGTTTTACCTACCTTTGTTCCAAAATGCTTATCATAGGCAATCAAGTTCCAATATTTTCCACAAAATAAGAATTGATCCTCTTTCACATCCAAGTAACCTAATTTAGACTCTCGAACAATAAGCAAAGTAGAATTGTCATTTTCGTAAGAACTTTTTTGGTGATATAAAATTGAGGTGAGGAGCCAGATGAAAATGACCATTCAATGTTGTGAGATTTGACATTCATGGAATTTATGGTACCATCCCATGAAGCAATTAATACATTTTCTCAGGAGTTGGATCCAACAAAAGTACACAAAGTTCAAACTATCAAAAAAAAGAAATCCTTAAACATAGCCCAATAAATGGGATGAAAAAATAAATAAATAAAAGAATTAAACCCTCTCTTCAAGGTTTTGTTTTATTTGTAGTCTTTTTAATGCAATTTTAGTTTGGTTTTAGATTTTTTGGGGTAGTTTTTTTTGGTGTTCTTATCACATTCTTGTGTTTGCCTGTGCTGCCTAAGAGAAATATGTTGATCACAAGTCTTTCTATTTTTGTAGCATGCTTCCAACTATAAGGAAACTCAGGTGCGAAAACAGCTTCCTACGCTAATCTCTATAGGAGAGTATTGTGCAAATTCTTATAAATCCTTACAATTTCAGATTCGTTAACTACTTTAACAAAGATATTGCAACCACATACCATGCATACAGAAAAAATAGAGAATGACAAAATGATATACCCTGGGGAAACCTTTCGGTAAAAACCACAGCACTCCAAAACCTGCACAATGTATTGATCAAAACTATTACAGCTTACAATACACTTGCAATGCAAGTTCTTTCAAAAAAATTCCAAAACCTTGAAGACAAATCACAGCAGCATAAAAATGTTCCAACCATACACTCGCATCACTTCTCTTCACAACCCTAAAAGCTTATATCATGCGCTTCACCTTTTTTTAGGGCTACTCCCAAAGATAACCGTATTAGGGTTTTACCATTCTCCGAGAAAATAGGAACCCCAAAAATATTTTCAGGGCGATGCCCCGAACCCCACGATTGGGGAAGAGTGTACAGTACTCAAACTTATCAGTTGCCACATGTCTTCACCTGTCATTGAATCTTCCTGACATAGCTCTTACATGTCATAGGAATCTGTCATAACCCTTTTAGCCATGATCTCCTTACACACAATTCAAGATGCCGACACATCAACATTATTTGCAAGAAATACATTTTACAAAACAAATAATAAGAATAGGAATTATCCAAGGTTGAGACACCTTATTCCTAACACCAACAGTAATAATATTAATGCATGTGAGAACCTTTTGTTTTCTATTTCCTCTCTAGAGGAACTTTTTCTGAATTTAACCATGATTATTTTTTTTCATTTTGTTTGCTAGAAAGTAACTGGTAAGAAAATGTAAGTTCTTTCAGGCAGTATTGCTTCTATCAGTAGCTTTTATTCATTTCCTATATACCCTTGAAGCATATCTTGCACTACTTTTAAGAGTTAGTTATGCATATAAGAAAAGATGAGCACAAATTTTATTACCAATGGGTATTTTGGAATGCCTTTTGTCATGTAGGAAGATTCAAAGTGGGAACATGCATTCAAGATGGGATTTGGTTTTCCCTCCCAACATGATAGACACCATCAAATTGTCCCCAATGTTAATATTGGTCTTTTTCATTTCACAATTGGTTGACATGTGGGAGTATCTTAAGGTTTGTATTTCTATTCAGGCTTTCTTTTGTAGATGGTTATTTTATGTGGGTATATGCTATATTTTAATATGGTAGTTGCTATTAGAATGATTATCTATATTTGAATGACTAATTTTTCACTTCGAAACATATAAATTTGTATTTATGTAATGCAATGTACTTATTCATGTGTAAACAATTGATTCATTATGCCATGCTTGCTTTTGGCTGTGTTTTGTGTTTTATGCTTTGCCAATAAATTCTTTAGATGTAAGTTTCTTTTTTTTGAAAGGCACATCTCAATCCTTGCTTTTTTTCTCTAGATTTAATGTGAGCTTGGCATCATTATTCCGCTTATATTTTCCATGGTGTTTCTCTCTCGTTGGCATTTTTTACTTTTCAAGTTTTAAATGTTGTTTATGATAGCAACAATATTCCATGTTTTGAATTCAATGGGTGACATTATTGGATCACATGTGACTTGGATGATATGTGCATGTCCTTAGTTTTTTGATCTCATCTAGTATGAAGTTGTATTCTTGTACTTCACATAAGACAAATGCTTTCCTGGCTTTTATTATCTTGAATATATATTCTACATAAGTATTCCACATTTGAAGGATGTATTAGGTTTAGTTGTAAATGCATCAATTTATGAGAAGCATGTTTGCATGCACTATTTTTCTTATTTGAGGCAAGAATAGTTTATTCATGCTTTTATGAATCTCAATATTATGATAGTTTATTACTTACGAGTGACATGTTAAAGCTATTGAATTGGGCTATTTATTTTATTGCTAAGTGATGATTATTTGAAGTAGAATTACTGTTCTTGAAATGCTTCAATTTCCCTTCCCATCATCATTTATCAATTAGAATAAAATGAGAGTTGGCACATTAGTTTTCAATCAATACTTGGAATTTTTAGTTTATCACTACCTCTCAATATGTATCTTTTTTTACTAGAAAGAAATAAAAAGTAAAACATTGCAATATTATCACATTACAAAATTCTACTTATATTTGGAAAAATTTGAAATCGTGTTTAATGGAAAGTACTATTATATATGGTATGATTATTCTTTAAAGGGTACCAGCTCAATGGAAGAGCACCTGCTTTACAAGTAGGAGGACAGTGGTTCGATTCCATTGTGCCCTAATATGTCTAAATATATGACTAATTAACGACTAAATATATTACTAAATTAGGGACTGAATATATGACTAAATTAAGGACTAAATATATGACTAAATTAAGGATTAAAGTAATGACTAAATTAGAGTGAATATATGACTAAATTAATGACTAAATATATGACTAAATTAAAGACTAAAGTAATGACTAAATATATGATTAAAGTAGAGACTGAATATATGACTAAAGTAATAACTAAATATATGACTAAATTAGTGACTAAATAAATGACCAGTAAACAACAATCAATGACTAAATTAATGACTAAATCAATGACCAAATCAATGACTAAATAAATGACTAAAATAGTTTAGTCATAAATTTGGTCGTGAGATAAATGACTAGAAATAAACTATTAATGGTCATGTAATCAAAATTACCCATTTATCTACAATTTTTAGTAGTTTATTTAGTCATATATTGTTGTTTTTGCACTAGTGACAATTCCCATAGTGGCCTTTTTCAAATTGGGTTTCCACATTAAATACTAGTGTCAAATGTGTTGAATGTTTATTGTGCATGTTATTTGTTGATTACTTAAAGTTATTGTTTTGATTACGTAAAAATAGGTTTTGAAAGGACCCGAAACTTTATACAATGAGATCATAGAGGCTAAAGAGGAACAGGGACCTAGTAAGTGCACGAGATCCAGGTCCAGGATGGTGGATGATGGCAACAAGAACGACATGGAAGAGCTGAAGCTGTCTGCTGCAAACATGCAGATTCTTGCGGACCAGGCTGCAGAACTGATGAAATGTATTTAGACAGCAGCTTGCTGTCTTGCTTTCCTTTTTTTTGTTGTCCTTTGTCTTTTGGCTGGCCTTTGTGTTTTTGGCCTTGTTTGTGTTGCTTTTTTTTTGGTGTTGTTGCACTTGAACTATTGGTGCCTAATTGTCTGATCTTTGTAATCAATTACTACTGAAGTTTGTCTTACCAAGTTGAATCAGAGTTAAAGTGTTAAGGTTTAAATAATCATTGATTACTGATTCACCCCCCTCTCAGTAATCCAACATGAGGTGTCAATCTCGACCAGCTTCATTGACTATTTTTTAAAAGATTTCTATGATTTTTTTATTTGTAGCCTTAGCCTAGCCATTACCTTGGGGGAAGTAGCATGAAAAATAGCTATGATTGATGTGGAATTTGACACAAAGCTCTTTCATTTGTTTATTCTTGAAGGGGGAACCATGATTGGTGATAATGGGTTATGGAACTCCTATCGGCTTACGATATAATTTAAGAGGAACTTAGAAATTTGTTTGCCGGTAGTATAGGTCATTGGAATTGCTTTGACCAACTTCATAAAATACTTAATGACTATGATTATGTACGTATGACCGTCGAAGGATAATGGGTGGGACTTGCCAATGAGGTCAAAACCCCATTGTGGGAAATGCCACAATGAAGTAAGTGGTTGCGACTCCTAAGATGGTGCATGAATGAGGTTCTTGTGATTCTGACATTGTTTGCATTTTTTTAAAAATGAGCAATCATATTTTTCCATAGTGGGCCAATAATATCCAATTCTGACAAGTTTCTTTGCTAAAGTCAAGCCACTTGAGTGGGCACTAAAAATTCCCTCGTGTACTTCTAATATTACTGATTGTGGCTCTTTTGAGTTGATACATTGTAAGAGTGTACCATCCAGACTTCGTTTGTAGAGTGTATTGGAAATGATAGTGTAATGGGAGGCTTGCCTTATTAAGGACTTCTTTTGGCTATGGGATAGTTCTAAAGGGATATTTTGGCTAGTGAGATGGTCATAAATGTCTTGGTACTAAGGGGAATTAGGACCAACAATTTCACACACAACCTTATACTTTGAGACCTTGAACGTAGGGACCATAAGTTGTTCAACTATGAATTCACATTGTGTCACCTCAGGTGACATGTCCAACATAGACCCTACAATAGCCACAACATCTGTTACCCTATTTCTTATATTCATAGGGATTTTCTTGAATACTATTTTCTCAAAGTGTACCTTGAGATCTTCTGCCATAGCCTTGTACTGAATCAATTTATCATCTTTGGTTTCGTAGTTATCGTTGGCCTGATTGATAATTAGTTGAGAATCCCCATAGACCAGTAGTTGTTGGATATCCCAATGGATAGCTATTTTTAGCCCAATGAGTAATGCTTCATATTCTTCTACATTGTTGGTGCAATCAAACCTTATCCTGTAAGATCAAGGAATGGAATCTCCTTGAGGAGTTGTGAATACTATGTTGGCTCCTAATCCTTTTTGTGTATGGGAGCCATCAAAATATAACTTCCATTGTTTTGGCTCTTCTATAGAAAATATCCCTTCATCAGGGGATTCTATCAACATCAGATGAGTAAATGCTAGAGATGCATCTGCCAGTTGGTCTGCAATTTCTTTGCCTTTGATTGCTTTTATATAGACATAGTCTATGTTGAACTCACTTAGTATCATGACCCATTTGGTGAGGCACCTTGTTAGTGCTTCTTTTCTGAGTAGATATTTCAATGGATCGATCTTTGCAATGAGGATTGTCTTGTGGCTCAACATATAATGTTTGATTTTTTTTGAGGCAAAACTACAACCAAACATGCTCTTTCAATAGCAATGTAATTCAGTTCATAAGCCACAAGTGTTCGACTGATATAGTATATGGCCCTTTCTTTTCGTTTTGAGTCATTCTATACTAGTAATTCCCCTAGTGAATGTTTGTTGCTGATATATACAATAGTAAGGGCTGATTTGGAATTGGTGCTACTAAGACTGGTGCTGATAGCAGGTAGTTTTTTAGTATGTGGAAGGCCTCTTGACAATTCTCATTTCATTCAAATTTTATGTCTTTATGTAATAGGTACTAGAATGGGTGGCATTTGTCTGCCAGTTGTGATATAAACCTTCTTAATGATTGTAACCTTCCCTGTAAGCTTCTCACTTATTCTTAAAAGTTTTTTGGGGAGGCATTGCAATTATAGCTCGTACCTTTTTAGGGTCGATCTTGTTGGAGATTTACCAGCAGGCCAGTACTGATTGTATGTTTGTCATTGATGACAACATATGGAAAGTAGCTTGCGTGGAAGTCTTATGCAGTAAGCTTTTAGTATATGTAGCATGGACATGATATCAATATGATATCATGGGTGCAAAGGTTAACTGTTAGTACAGATAGTTATATAGAAGCTTATGTCAGCAGTGTTCTTGACAGAGTAACAGACAGTGTTCTGTGTATGGTTGTCCATACAATTATCATGGAGCCTTGCGCGCTTGGATATATGTTGTAGACATGTCAATGATGTTTTAGTCATGGATGCATAGTTTGATGATGAGTAGAAGTGAAGTTATGCAGTTGCTATTCACCAGTAGCAGTTTCATGTGTTTGTTCAGAAGAGTCGACAAAGATTATATTGGTTCTAGAGTTGCACCTATCATGTGAGTATGCGCCCTTGGATTTAAGCTTAGGAGAGTTATTGATGTTTGGTTAAGATTGCATGAAGTAATTCAACTTAAGGAGAAATATCCAGTTATTTTGGTAGAGCCGACAATGTGTAGCGTGCGTCTACAATTATCTTTTTAGACAGGTCCCAGAATGTGTTGCATGCATAGGAGAGCTGATAGAATGTTTGTCAAAGTTTGTTATGGTTTCTCTAATATGATTTCAAGGTGGTTCTAACAGGCTGACTTGATTATATCATTTAGAGGAAAGATATTTATCGGTAGTCATTTGTGATTGCTTGAGTGTGGTTCACAGTTGATTAAGTAGAGCATAGTAGAGTGTGTGAAGTGTTGATCCATCAGAAGAAGGTCTATGTGACCAAGTAAAGTGTTTATGCTATACATTGGAACTGATCCAGGCAGCAGGTCTAAGCGTAGTTCACCAAGATCTAGATATAGTGTGTATCTGTTATTCAGAAGGTTGTAGCCTTCGCCCCTCTGAGCAATGAGCTCTCAAATAGTGTGTCCTCTCCCCTAACAGGGACAATTGTAAAAGACTCCTAATAGGGTCTGACCCTTGACTAGGTCTACTGTACTAAATATATTGTAAAGCACCTCCTAACAGGGTTAAGGATCTTCTAACAAGGATCATAATACACTAGTGTAGAATATTAGTGGGTGTCAATTCCCACCAAAGTTTTTACCTATTTGGGTTTCCCCGTAACCAAAATATTGGTGTTGTGTTCATGTGTTCTTTCATTATGTTTATGCTTTATGTTTAATTATACTTAATTGGATAAAGAATTGAATCTTGTAGATAACTGATTCACCCCCCCCCCCTTCTCAGTTATCTCTTAGGACTATTCCTAACAATTGGTATCAGAGCCAAGTGCCTCAGAGATAAAGTTTAACAACTTGAGGTTGATTAGATGGCATACTTCAGGAAAGAAAGTCCTAAGTTTGATGGAGAGAATTATCTTGATTGGAAGAACAAGATGGTGACCCATTTGCAGTGCATTGCTTTTGAAGTTTTTGATGTAACTATCAAAGAAGCCAAGATCCCTTCCTTAGAAGACCTTGCAAAGGATGATGCTACTGATAAGAAAAAGGAATTGTTTCATCAAAATTTTATAGCTAAAGAAGCTCTTATCGGTGCTCTATCTGATGGTGAGTTTTCAGAAATAAAAAAGATAGATACAGCCCACAAAATATGGAAGCACCTAGAAGACATATTTGAAGGAGACAAACAAGCAAAGGATGCACGTAGAAAGACATGGAAGAAAATATACAATGCATTAGAGATGATGCCTGAAGAAAATATTAGAGCTTACAATCAAAGGATAAATGAAGCAGTTGCTTGAATCAGAAACAATGGTGGAGAGATTTTAGAGGAGGACATTATGGACAAGTTAATGACTACTCTCACGCCTAAATATGAAAGCAAGATCAACATCCTTGATGAGACCATGCAGCTTACATCCAATTTTAAGAGAGAGACCTTGATCAGCAAAATCTCAGCCTTTGAGATTTCAAGATTGAAGACAAAACCAAAGAGTGAAACAACCTTCAAAGCAACAGTTCATGGTAAGAAATCTGTAAACACTTTTGGTAATTTTGATGATGATGATGAAGAGAAAACACCAGATGATTTCATTGCTATGATTTCCAAAAGAGAAAAGAAAGGAAAAGGAAAATATGAAGGTCAATTACCATTTAAGTGCTTTTCATGTAATAAGATCGGTCACCTTGCATCTAAGTGTCCTACTAGAGCTAGAAAGTTCAAAAAGGATTACAAGCCTAAGTATTCTAAGGAATGGTAGTATGATGGAGATGGAGTTTCAGATGATGAATCGGGTGAAGAAGAAATTGGATTCATTTCTATTATATACAAAATGAATAATAAGACAAATCATAAAGATGAGAAAGAGGAACAAGAGCTAGCATTGATTTCCCAAGCTGATATAAGGATAGACTAGATTATAGATAGTGGTTGTTCACATCACATGACATGTGATAAAAATAGATTTGTTCATCTGAACAAATACAATGGTGGTATGGTCAGATTTGGAGACAACACTCCTAAACCCATAGTTGGTAGAGGAGCCATCACCTTGGATGGAAAGAATAGTACTGATGATGCTCTTTATGTTGATGGTTTGAAACATAACCTTCTTAGTGTTGGACAGTTACTTGGAAAAGGTTATTAGTTGGAGTTCAAAGATGACAAATGCATCATTAACAACAAGGATGGAGTTATGATTGCATCGGGCTCAAAAACTAGAGGTAATTTTTTCCAACTCAATTCAGAAGCAAGTTGTTTTGTTGCTAAAGTTGATGAAAGTTGGTTATGGCATAAAAGACTATGTCATATCAATTTTGATAACATAGTAAAGATAAGCAATGTAAAGGCAGTAAGAGATCTACCCAGCATAGCAAAACCAGTTGATACTATATGCAGGGAATGTGTAATGGGAAAGCATGTGAGAAATTCATTCAAGAGCAAGCACAATTCAGTAGAGAACAAGTTGGATCCGATTCATACAGACCTATGTGGTCCAACTCAAACAAGATCATACTATGGTGAAAGGTATTTCGTTTTGTTTGTTGACGATTATAGTAGGATGATGTGGGTTGCATTCTTGAAAGATAAGTCAGAAGCATTTGAGAAATTCAAAATATTCAAAGCTAAGGTTGAGAATGAATCTGGACTAAAGATAAAATGTTTGAGATCGAATAGAGGAGAATTCACCTTTGACAGATTCTATGAGTACTGTGAAGAACATGGCATAAAGAGACAGTTAAGTGCACCTAGAACCCCTCAACAGAATGGAATTGCAGAGAGAAGTAATAGGATCATCCTTGATACATCGCACACCATCATGATTGAAGGAAAAGTTGCACACACCTATTGGAGAGATGCAGTCAATACAACAATCTACACCATCAATAGAATTCAATTGAGGCTAGGCACTGACAAAAAACCATATGAGCTATGGTTTGGTAATGTTCCCACAGTAAAATACTTTAGAATATTTGGAAGCAAGTGCTACATCAAGAGGGATGAAGCAGTAGGCAAGTTTGATGCAAGAAGTGATGAAGGTATTTTTCTTGGTTACTCTACTAAAAGTAAAGCTTATGGATGTTTCAATTTAAGATTGAAAAAGATCATAGAAAGTGCTCATGTTAAGATTGATGAAAAGTTTATGGTTCAAGAAAGATATCATGATTACTCACCCATGATTGAAGAACCCGGACCCTCCACTAGTGAGACAGTTATTGAACAAATGTTTGATAGTATTGATGTGTTATTCAATGACCCTAAGACAAGTGAAGAAGAAACTTTTAAGGCTGATGAGTCAGCATCACCTAAAGTTCCAAAGTTTACATCTAGAAATCATTCCAAGAAAGACATCATTGGAGATCAGAGCGAAAAAATATTAACAAGATCACAAGCAAAGAACTCAACTAGCAGTGAAGCGGTATTTTTACTATCTTAGATTGAACCTTTAAGTGTTGAAGATGCATGTAATGATTCAGATTGGCATGATGCTATGAAAGAAGAACTTGATCAGATTGTTAAGAATGACACTTGGGAACTGGTCCCAAAACCTAGTGATAAGAATGTGATTGGAACAAAGTGGATATTCAGAAACAAGATGAATGAAGATGGTATAGTAATAAGAAATAAAGCAAGGTTAGTATGTAAGGGATATGCTCAAAGAGAAGGCATTGATTATTTAGACACATTTGCACCTGTGAGCAGATTAGAAGCTATCAAGTTATTTCTAGCCTATGCTACAGTAAAAAAACTTCAAATTATATCAGATGGATGTCAAGTCAGCATTCCTGAATGGAGATTTGACAGAAGTATAAATTGAGAAGCCAGAAGGATTCACCTTATCAGACAGACCTGATATGGTATGCAGATTGAAGAAGGCCCTCTATGGACTTAAGCAAGCCCCTAGAGCATGGTATGAGAGACTAGATGGATATCTAACAAAGATTGTATTCAAGAAAGGAGCAGCAAATTGTAATCTATTCATTGGAGAGACATCTTAAGGTCTACTACTTGTAGCTATATTTGTTGATGAGATTATCTTTGGAGGTAATGACAAACTAAGTGCAAAATTTGCCAAAGAAATGCAGAATGAGTTTGAGATGAGTATGATTGGTCCTATCAAATACTTTTTGGGACTAAATGTGCAGCAGATAGAAAAAGGAATTTTTATTAATCAGTCCAAATATGTGAAAGAGATACTGAAGAAATTCAAGATGGATGATTGCAAGCCAGTAGGAACACCTATGATCACTGGATGCAAGCTTACAAAAGAAGATGACTCACCAGTAGTTGATATAACATTGTACAAGTCTATGATTGGCAAACTGATTTATCTTACTTAGACTAGACCTGATATTTCCAATGCAGTTGGCATAGTTGGAAGATTTGTAGCAGAGCCTAAACAAAGTCACCTCATGGTAGTAAAGAGAATATTTAGATACTTGCAGGGCACTATAGATAATGGTCTATGGTATCCTAATTCAGAAAATGTTGAGCTTCATGTATACACTGATGTTGATTGGGTAGGATGCGTAGATGATAGAAAGAGTACATTAGGTGGAGCAGTGTTTCTTGGTAATAGACTTGTCATCTAGACAAGCAAGAAATAGAATTGTTTCTCAATGAACAGCAAAAACAGAGTATGTTGTAGAAGCCCTGAATTATTCTACAATTACTTGGATCAAACAAATGATAAAGGATTTTGGAATTCAAATTGATTATCCTATTGTTATTCACTGTGATAACACTAGCACTATCAATATGTCTAAGAACCCTGTGATGCATGCAAAGACAAAACATATTGAGATCAAGTATCACTTCCTAAGAGAGAAAGTGGTAGAGAAAGAAGTCAAGTTGGACTATGTGAGCACCAAAGATCAGTTGGCAGATATATTCACAAAGCCCTTACCTAAAGATACTTTTGAGTATCTCAGGGAGAAGTTGGGAGTAATTCCCTTCCCTGATTCTGCTTAGAAGAAAGAAGGAAAGGCATCAGTCCTTAGGGACTGATGGAAGGTTGACTACTCTACCTCAGGAGTAGTATCGGTGCTTAAAATGAATGGCACCCTTTGAAATTGATGTCAAAGGGGGAGTAATATACAAAGTCATGAAAAATGGAAGTAAAAAAGAGGAGTAATATACTAAGGGGGAGTAGCATTCAGTTATGACAACAATTTAGTTGAGGAAATGGAGAATATTGGAAAATATTGCAGTAGGTGGAGGATTCATCTTTGGGGGAGTTTTGAAGAGGAAATGGAGAATGTTATAAAAGAAATGTTCATTTGGGTTGGTGATGGTTTTTCATTCCACATGTTGCCATCAATGCCAAAGGGGGAGATTGTTGGAGATTTGCCAGCAAGCCAGTACTAACTGTATGTTTGTCATTGTTGACAATATATGAAAAGTAGCTTGTGTGGAAGTCTTATATAGTAAGCTTTTAGTATGTGTAGCATGGACATGATATCATGGGCGCAGAGGTTAACTATTAGTATAGACAGTTATATAGCAGCTTATGTCAGCAGTGTTCCTAATAGAGTAACAGACAATGTTCTGTGTATGGTTGTCCGTACAGTTATCATGGAGCCTTGCACACTTGGATATATGTTGCAGACATGTCAGTGATGTTTCAGTCATGGATGCATAGTCTGATGATGAGTAGAAGTGACTTTATGCAGTCGCTATTCACCAGTAGCAGTTTCCTATGTTTGTTCAAAAGAGCCAATAGAGATTATATTGGTTCTGGAGTTGCGCCTATCATGTGGGTATGCGCCCTTGGATTTAAGCTTAAAGGAGAGTTATTGATGTTTGGTTAAGAGTGCATGAAGTAATTCAGCTTGAGGAGAAATATCCAGTTATTTTGGTAGAGCCGACACTGTGTAGCGTGCATCTACAATTATCTTTTTGGACAGGTCTGAAAATGTGTTGCGTGCATAGTAGAGCCGACAGAATGTTTGTTAAAGTTTGTTATGGTTTCTTTAATATGATTTCAAGATGGTTCTAATAGGCCGACTTGATTATATCATTTAGAGGAAAGATATTTATAGGTAGTCATTTGTGATTGCTTGAGTGTCGTTCATAGTTGATTAAGCAAAGAAAAGTAAAGTGTGTGAAGTGTTGATCCATCAAAAGAAGGTCTATGTGACCAAGTAAAGTGTTTGTGCTATACATTGGAATTTATCCACACAATAGGTCTAAGCATAGTTCACCAAGATCTAGATATAGTGTGTATCTGTTATTCAAAAGGTTGTAGTCTTCACCCCTTTGAGCAGTGAGCTCTCGGACAATGTGTCCTCTCCTTTAACAGGGACAATTGTAAAAGACTCCTAATAGGGTCCAAATCTTGACCGGGTCTACTATACTAAATATATTGTAAAGCAACTCCTAACAGGGTTAAGGATCTTCTAACAAGGATCATAATACACTAGTGCATAATATTAATGGGTGTCAATTCCCACTAGGGTTTTTACCTATTTGGGTTTCCCCGTAACCAAAATATTGGTGTTGTGTTCATGTGTTCTTTCATTGTGTTTATGCTTTATGTTTAAGTATACTTAATTGGATAAAGAATTGAATCTTGTAGATAACTGATTCACCCCCCCCCCCCTCTCAGTTATCTCTTAGGACTATTCCTAACAGATCTCTATTCTTTTCTAGGAGACAATAAATCCCAACAACTTTCCCGATGTGGCTCCAAAAACACATTTCTTTGGGTTTAGTCAGTCTTTATACTCTTCAAGTCTATCAAATATTGGGTATAATACTAATAAGTGTAAATTGCTCTCTAGGAACTTTTCTAATATGTCATCGACATAATCTTCTAGGGTGACGTGCATCATGACATTAAAGATAGTCATCATTTCCCTATGATATGTATCTCCATGATTCTTTAGCCCAAATGGCATGACACACCAATAATAGGTGCCCCAAGAACAAGTGAAAGACGTTATGTTTTGATCGTTAGGTGCAATTTTAATCTGGTTATATCTAGAGAAACCATCCATTAGTGATAGCATCTTATATCCAGAAGTGAGATCTATTATCATGTCATTATTTGGTAAGGAAAATTCATCCTTTGGACATGGGAAATTCAAGTCTCAAAAGTCAATGTAGATTAATGGCACCACTTGCTTTTTCCACTAGTACCAAATTTGAGATTCAATCAACATAGTCTATAGGTTTGATGAAACCTGCATCCAGTAATTTCTTTAGTTATGCTTTGACTAATAATACAATCTTGGGATGCATCTTGTGGAATTTTTATTTGTATGGATTTGCCCCTGACTTTAGTGGCAAATGGTGAAGTACTAACTCTAGATCTAATCCATGCACGTCTGTGTATGACCAAGCAAAGTTAATTTGTCAGTCTCTAAAGAAATGGATGAATTTTTTTTTCTTCTCTTTTTAATGACTTTGCCAAGTGTATCAATATTTGTGTTTTCGTAATGCCAATGTTTATTGTCTGAGTTTTCTCTGCTATAAGAGGTGACCGCTCTTTAGTAACGGGGAGTATATCAATCTCTCCATCCTTGGGTTCCTTAGAGAGGTTTTCACCCTCAAATATATAATTTTTCTTTACTATTTTGAGGCAAGTGGGTGCCTTTCAATTTTCACCCAAGAGCCTTATGTTTTCTTTTCCACTTTTTTGACTACAGGATTGATATAACTCCCCAAAATATGATTTTTTTTCTAGTTCAATTTTGAAATCTTCCTTGTCTTCCTTGTGGTCCCCCATAGGTATGCTTTGTCTTAGCCCAAAGAATTCAACAATAGCTTCATCATTCTAAAAAATATCTATGGTTGGTGGATTTTGTTGTTCCCAATCTATAAGGTCAAGGTAAACCAAGGCTATATTGTCCTTGGTTAGGAAGGATGAGATGGAAAATTTGGTCATGGTATTGATATATGAATCATTTAGTGATTCATGGGTTTCAGATGAGGATGAAGAAGAAGGCTCAGATCTATTCCGGAATTGTGAAATCCATGATTTGTGATTTGTAGGTTTATCTTGTAAGGATATTTAGGCGATGGCTTTTTCAAGATCAAGGGTATCTTTGGTACGTGGGGAATCACACTCATAATAATTAGAGTGTGTCTGAATGGGATTCCTCAAATGTCTCAACTTCATTGTAAACACACATGTTAATATCATTGGGTAACAAGATATTCAATATGCCCCATGTAGGTGGTCTATAACCTAATCCTTGATGCCTTGGATTTTGAGTAGGAGCTATTGGCTCTACTATTCCTTTCTCTTTCTTTCCTAGGCCTAAATGCCATTGTACCCCTACTTTTGAACTATGGTATAACCCCTTCCATATTCATGTACTAGGATTATGTGCTATGGAGGTTCTTCATCTATATATAACCAGGAGGATAGATTGTCTTAAATGATCTCTTCATTATATCTCCCCATCTTAAAAAAATTGTGGGTGGATAGACAATTGTTAGTTTTTGCTTCCCCTCTAGAGGTTTCCTTCATTTTCCATATGACATGGGTGAGATAGGTAGCTTTCCTACATAGAAGAAGTTTGCATAGGTGTACTAACCACATCTATTTTATTGTACTTGGATTTTTAGTTTTGATAAGGGTTCTACTATTGATTTTTCTAGACTTATGAGGTCTATTCTCTAAGAAGAAGAGACAATTGATGCCTCTAGATTGTTGGGTACCTGATCTAAAATAGCTCCTATGAGATTGGTGCAATAATGAAAAGGGTCTATGTCGCTAGGTATGGTGATTTAAATTCCATCTTGAGGGAATTTCAAACATTGATGATATGAAGATGGTACTGCCTGCATTGAATGGATCCATGGTCTCCCTAGGAGCATGTTATAACCCAGCTCTAGATCTAGTACTCGGAATACAATGTCTTGTATTGTTGGACCCAATCTACTTGGGATACTTATGATGCCCTTAGAAGGATTTTCTTCATCATCATAGGCTATTATTATGATATTCTTGGTGATATATACACAACTCTTATAATAGCCCAATGATTGTATCAATTTTAGGGTACAAATATTCAAACATGCTCCTCCATCTATCAAGAATTGTCTGATTTTGTGAAGGTGGATGAAAAATTCTAGATGTAAAGGATCATTGTGAGATGGTTTATGTGCTGGAAGATCTTTTTTAGTGAAGACCACGTGATGTGGAGTGGATAGACAGCCTACCATGGCTTGAAACTCATCAACTTCTAGATCTTTTGGGATGGTTGACTTCTATAGGGTTGTGTCTAAGACTGCTTTATGGTCAGGCAAGATATGAAGCAATTCATAGATAGAGATTTGTGTTGGAGTCTTTTTCAGATGGTCAAGCAGATTGTACTGACCTGATGGTGGGATAGATGACTTACTAGATATAACATCTTTTGATATGGCTCATCGTACTGTTATTTTGGTACGACGGGTGGTAACAACACAACTTGTTTCTAGACCTTGGATGGTGATGGTGTTTATGGTTAAATTTGGATCTGGCTTAGTGTAAGTGAGGTTTTCTTGGCTATTTGTTCTTGAGGTAGAGGCCTTACCTTTGTCGTGATTCATCAATGGGGTTTGGAAAACCTTATGATCTTGGTTGGTGGTGCCAGAGTTTGTGACCACTTTGATCTCACCACAGTCGATCAAATATTGGACAATGTGTTTCAGTTGCATACAACCAAATGTCTTATGTCCCTTTGTTCTATGATAGTTGTAGTACCCATGGTTATCCCACCATGTTGGTTTTCCAGTACCTTCATAGTGTCTTATCTCTGGAAAAGTGACTGAGTGTGACTGTATCAATTTCTTTAAGATTATCTCAAGAGGTTCTGCAAGAGGCATAAAATATTGTCAAGGAGTAGGGTTCCTTCTTGCATAAATTTTTTGGGTAGTAGTATATGCTTGTTCTGGATTTTTCCTAGGAGTTGTGTTGTTAACTTTGTGGGTTGTTGATTGGTTATGTTGGATTGGTGTTGGTGCTTGTACATGTAGCACTAGTTGTGCCATTTTAGCATCGACAACCCCATCATTTGTCACATTCTTGTTTTTGGACCAGCAATTAGTTTTTTCATAAGGTGTTGGAGTAATGGTCTATTTCCTGATGATTCCCTTCAAGGTGAGGGATCTTTATGCTTTTATCCCTTACTCATCTAGTTCTTCAAAGGTCTCAATGTGTTGGGAGTTAAGTTCACACATTAGGTCTAGTTGATAGTTTTCAATGAACATGTGGATCTTCTCTTTAGTTGGCACATGGAACAATACCTTGGAGGCCACATTTCTCCAATGTTTTAGGAAAGAGGAAAAGATTTCTCCATTATTTTTCTTGGTGATGCAAAGATCCATCAATGTTACTTCCATGATAATGTTGTGTGAATAGTGTGATATAAATTTTTCTGCTAGTTCATTCCACATCCTTATCCCAGGAGGGAGTCTTGAAAACCAATCCATGGATGTACCACTAAGAATGCATGGAAAAGTCTCATAAGATATGTATCATCATGAGGAACTTCCATGCAAGTTGTGAAAAACTCCTCTATGTGATCACATGGATCATCCTTCTCCTTGTACCTATCAAACTTAGTTGTGATAAAATTGGTGGAAAAAGGTGGCATATGTAGTGTCTTGTCAAAAGGATAAGGATTGAGGTATGTTGTGGTGTAAGACCTTTTAGAAGTGTCTGTTTGTAGATTCATGAATTCCTGTTGAAGGGTTTGTAACTGTCGAGCAAGTAGATCAATGGTTTTTGGTGTAGCAGATGGTGCATTAGGGTCACCAAAAGGGGCTCCACTATTTTGGGATGTTGTAGGTATATATGGTGGTGAAACATGTTGAGATGTTGGGGTGTATTGAGGTACTGAGGTGTACTAAGATGTTGGATTACTGTGAGCTAGTGGAATGTACTGGGATGCTGGATTATGTTGTGATACTAGATTATGTTGAGGTGATGGATTTGGAATGTACTGAGATGTTGGGTTTTGCTGAGGTACTAGTGTATATTGGGGTGTTGGATTATGATGAGGTATTGGTATATGCTAGGGTGCCAGAGTGTGTTGAGGTACTGTTGTAAGATGGGAAGTGTTAGGCCCACTCGACATCATTTTTTGGATGAAACTAGAAAACATTGCTAAGTAAACTAGATTAGTTGGAGGTGGCCCTTGACTAATTTGGGGATGTCTTGAATTGGAAGCGACACCTAGTGGGGCACCACTAGGATTCTTTGGTTTTGGTGCTCCCAATAGGGGAAGCCCCTTCTTTGGTTGGGGAATTGTGTTGGAGGAACTTACTGGCATCATTTGTGAAATACTCGCAGGATGAGTCAAGGACAATATAGATGATGCTTCTATGATAGAAAGTGTGGCAGATGTAGATAGAAAACTAACAAATAAGGGATCGATGTACTGGATCGCCAAGGTACTGGAAGATGTGGTGACTTTGGAATCATTTTGCATGGAACTAGTGGATGAGAGGACTGAACTAAGTGGTAGGGGCTTTTTTGAGGCTACCCAAGACGGTGGTTCATGTATGCCTTCCACCATGGTGGATGTGTCAAACCCAGCTGGTAATTTAGCACCTTTTTATATGAGCATGTGAAGGTATTTGTTTGGGTCAACCTCTATCATGGATTCTAAGATTGCTTTTTTTTTATTTTCATTTAAACCATCATCAATATCTTCTTTCGTGCATTTGGCTTTAATTTCTATGGGGGTTAGTTCATGCAGTTGTAAAGTATCATCTAGTATTTTATTCTGGCGCAAAAATGTCTCAGGATTGTTGTAGTCTAGTGCCCAGGTTCTTGGTGCAAATTCAATTTCGTGATGGGGATCATGGTCGGGGATTTGATTATACTCCATTGTGTCCTTACTCTTCTTTGATTACGTGTTCGACATATGCGAGTCTATGATGAATGCAAGACAACTAAGGAAAATAAATTCTATCTTTTTTAGATTTTTTGATATGGGGTGATAATGCAAACTAGGATGAATAATCAAATATGGTGTCTAAGGTGTAAGAACCTTACCCTAAGAGAGATTCTATAAACTTCAAAGGTAAATCCTCTAAGAAAAGACCCAAATGATATTGAGGACTATCTTGACACCAAAAGGTAGGATAAAAGTGATAAATTCTAGCAATAGTGTTTGTCTAAGACAAATATTAACCAAAATGACAAGGTGCTTGTGGCAAGGCCAGTATATAAATATAGTATTGATGATGTCAAGATAAAATGCAAGACCATTATAGGAATGTCCTAGGAAAATGGACCCTCTAATTTGAAAAATGACTCTAGGAAGTGTAATATTTTAACCCTAAGAAATGCAAGCTATGTTTTTTAGATTTTTTGGATTTTAGAGACTAATATGATGACTATGCAAAATGCAAGATTCTAAGATATGTCTATCTAAGTATGCTGATCACAAGGAACCAGGATGAAATTTTTTTAGGATGTTGTAGGACCAATTGTTTGTAGGAAAAATCTTATAGGAAAAATGTTGTAGGACAAATGTTGTAGGACCAATTGTTGTAGGACAAATCTTGTAGGAGAAATGTTGTAGGACCAATATCAACAAACTCAAAATCTATGTGTATCTGCAAGACTTACTCAAAAGAAATGATATGTGTATATTCAACAAATTTTTCAAGCTACAAGTTTTCATGAAGTCAATCACAACAGAAGTTTTATACAAGCAGTTTAATTTATGGTCAAATTTGGCTTCATCTGAAATAGTGTAGGCCCATTGCTTGGGTGTCCGTCAGATCACACAACATAAGTTCCACACAACTAGAGCTAAAAAGCCCTTGAAGGTGCTCGTACTATCACCTTTTCTAGAAATTATTGTTGTGTTAGCGAAGATCTCTTTCACAACACAATATCCCTAGGACATAAAAGATGGGAATCTTGGGGGGAGATTATTTTTCAGCCTCCCCTTGCACTATAATAAGATAAATGTTCAAAGGAAAAATAGGTGGTATTTAATTAACAGGTTGTAGTAAGTTCTGTGGAGTCTCCCCAATCGGTTTGTACACGTGTGACTCACTTAAGAGCCTAGTTGACCATGTTGGATGCCTAGGGATACTTCACTTGGCCCAGACTATCATCAAATCACCTTGCCCAAGCTTGAGGAGATAAGACCAGAGTTTGTTTAGAGTCTTATTTATTTACTCACTATAAGGATTTTCCAATTTGAGGCATCCTCTGTAATGTGTTAAGAGAACCCTCCAGACATGTCTTTCTAAAAAAAATAGTTGTTAATCTAACAGATTGTGCAAGCTCACCAAGAACTTCAAACACCATGTTAATCATATTAAGCACCAATAGTCAAATGTGAACTGAGCTATCATCCATACAAGCACGAGTTCAATTTTAAGACCAAACCAAATGAGTTTTGTTTTATCCAATTTTAGATGCACCAAAGTCCAAATGTATTTTTCCATGTTTGATTTTATTGCACCAATCTCAAAATTTCTTTGCCTTGTTCAATTTTTAACCACCATGTCAATTTTAAGCACCAAAACGAAATATGAAATGTGAAGTTTGAACATGCATTGTTTGTTTTAAAGAACCAAAATGAAAGATGAATCAATTTTAGATTAACAAGATTAAAACATGCTTCCAAGTGACATGATAAAATAATTAAATCATGAGAGGGGAACAATTAGTTTAATTAAATAAATATCATTTATTTAATCATGAGATAGAATTTGATTTAATTATTATAGAAATACAATAATTAGGAGGAGAGAACATTAATTAAATTTGGTTATTTAATTAATTATAATCAGGGAGGGTATAATTAAATAATGTTATTTATTTAATTATATTATAGATGAATAGATGATGAAATAATTGTTTAGACATTCAATAATTAAAGTAATGAATGAAAATCACTTAATTATGGAATTAGGGAGCAATGGTGATTTTGATCTTAGAATATGGTAGAATGACACATATTGTTTAAATAATAAAAATTATTTAACAATTTAGGAGGAATGTTAGTAATGTCATCGCGTTTAGAGCAATAGGCCATTTTTGCATGTCTACAAGTTCATGATGGTATATGTTGCTAGTGGGATTATTCCCTTGTTCATTTTTGTGGCTACTTATTGACCCTTATGCAATGTATACAAAAAGTGGGAGAATGTTGGGGAAATAAGTGTTGTACACCTTGCATAATAATATTATTATTGTAATATTTTATTTTATTATTATGTAAATGTTGCAACTAGGAGCACCTAGATCGACATACAACATGTAAAAATTCTTTTAGAATATTCTTAGGGCCACTTGATGTTGTATTGTAACATTGTAATATTATTTTAGATGAAATTATTCAATATTTGAGAAAGAAATTAATAAAGTACTCAATATTAAATGTGGGGTCAAGAGGTTGGGTAGCACACAGTTTGTATAATAACAATTGGTGGCTTTGTGGGAGCTTGTTTCTATAAAAGTAATCACAAGGGTAGTTGTTGAGGTTAGCTAGGTTTATTCTTTGTGGAGGTTGGAAGTATGACATGCGATGTGTATTTGCTTTCTTGTTCACATGGAGTGCTTGTTTATGGTTGGGATTTTAAAGGCTTTCATGGATATATTGTATTTATTGCATTGCTAAAAAATACATGGATGATGGATGCTCTTGAAGGTTGGATTTTTCCTTCATAAGTTCTTTTATAGGGTATATACTTTCATGTCTTGCTAAGCACAAAATTATATGGGGAGAAGAGGGATGAGTGAGGGTTGAATAACTATAATACAATATTTAAAATTTTCAAACTTAATACAATAAGCATATCAATTGCACAATATCATTGACATAAGATGCAACAATTATGCAACACAAGATTTTACACAAAAACCTATATGTGAGAAAACCACAACAAAATACAGCTTATATACACTTGTCTTATAAAGTTCATAGGCATCAACCCACAAGAGACACCAATTTCCTCAATTTGTAGGTGCCAACTTTCTAGACACACCAACCCTCATAGCTAAGCATCAACTTAGAAAAAGACACCAATCTCTCCTTTAAGAAGGAGAAATAAACCTCTTCTACAAAAAAAACCATCTTATAAATTTGTCTTAAATATCAATAGGTCTGCAATAAATGTGCGTTGAAATTTTCCATGATTCACTTCAACTACAGAGTTTTAAATTCTAAAACCTCTTCTCAAAATTACTCCAAGTCTTTTCATAAATATGATTTAATTTGTCTTTGCAAATTTTCTCTAACCTTGTTTAAAACAAATCTCCAATACTCTTCATATTTCCTACTTTGGATCTATTGTAAATTACCTCCAAAAATATGCTATAAGATTACTCAAGATTACCTCCAAATATGCTATAAGATTACCTCCAAATCTATTCTTAGGTCTATTCCAAATTTGCTTCAAATCACCTCCAAAAATTTCCTATAAAACTTCTTGAAAGGTCTATATTATTAATTGCTTTATGCATTTACTTGTAATGTCCCCTTCCTAAGCTAGTCTAGCGTGGAGAGACCATTAACCTATTAATGAGATTCTTGTAGGGTAATGACTAGTTTTAGGGAATCTTGGAGGTGTTGATAGAAGCAATTTATTTTTTTGATGGGTATAAGGAGCAAAATGCCCTTTCCTGGAGCCTTTTCAAACACTTTCTCATATAATTACTATTTTTAGTAAGTCAGTGATGAGCATCGACAAAGTCAATTTATAAATTTAGCAATGTTGATGGAGTTGGGTTTGATGTTTATCATGAGATTTGATATAGTTTAGAGTTATTAAATAACAATAAGCTATGAGTTAGTAAAGTTAAATTAAAGATTGCTTCCTTTTTTCAAACTCTACACAATGAAAAATGGGGTTTTAAATAACCCAATAATGGTAGTCATAATCCTTGGGCCAACTACCTTGTAGGGATGCATAGTCAATGACAAGGGCTTTTCCTTCAAATCATAAAATGTTGGCTCTATTTCTTTCTTTCTACATTCATCATCTATTCATGTTTAACATAAGGATTTCCAAGGTTTGACTTGTGGTCTTAATCCAAATGATGTTGTGGAGTAGAGAAGATGACAAGTCTATTCTAGGCTAGATTTCAAAGTTATGTTTGGTTTGGGCGCTTGAGAAAATGGTGGAAGGGTGATATTGAGTGTTTCTCCCTCTATTCCCTCATACATTCGCCTTGACACTTCATAGAGTTTGTAAAATCCTAATCAACATTTTATTAAAAAATTCAAAGAGGCCCTAAGTGCTGAGAGTATTCCACCGAGTGTGGGATTGGTGGGCTTTTCAAATATGAGCCCTAACTCTAGTATAACCTTCAAGAAAACTTCACATCTTCATGTTTGTTACTCCTTAACCAAACTAGAAGTTTTCTTAGATGCTCTAGTCATGGATCAAAGATGAAATTATGAAAGATCAATCCTTGATTTGTCATTTTACAAAGACATGAACAAAGTTATGCAATCTGCATACTTGGGTCAAAGAGAAATAGAAAGAATACATGGAAGGGGAGATCAATATTTACCCCTATGCTAAGGGGTTCTTCGTCCTAGAGTTTGATTCTCAGAAGGATAAAGAACTGGTGGTGGAAAGAAGTCTTTATAAATTTCAAGGAGATTACTTGTACATAAAACCATGGCTCCTTTATTTCGACCCATGCACATAGGGAAATTGGGACTGGCTTGGGAAGATATCATTGCATTGAAATGGATTTAGGTATTGCTTGAATCTGCGTTGAAATGGATTTAGCCAATGGTCTTCTTCTTGTTGATATATTGTTGAACATGGGAGATAGAAGTTGGAAGCAACCTATTGATTATGAAAAGATGGCTTTGATATGCAGGAAATATTCCTCGATGTAACATTTCTATTCCCAATGTAAAAAACAATGAAGTTTTGGGACACATGATACAAACACATTGACATGGTGGATTGGGATTAAAGATCAACATTACATTATTCATCCCAATACCCTTAAGGAATCCAAATACTCACAAGCTTCTTTGAAAGATAATTTGGACTCCTTTCCTACTTATACACAACCTTTGCCTTTACCAAACATGCTTCAAGAGCATTACTATGTGCACAATTGCCCAATTGTGCTAGAGGATTAGATGTCTTAAAGAGTTAAGTGCAAGAGAGTTCTCCTGAGCTATTGAAATCCTCTGAGGTGACGAGGGAAGTTTTGGATGTAGGTATGTGTGGAAATCTAGATGGCCCAGGGTGGATAGAAGTGAAGAAGAGGAAACACAACTTGCAACATTGAATGAATTTGAGATCTTCCAAGAAGGGGAATAATTTTTCAAGAGAACAACCAATAGGTTGGCCTGAAGATCGAGGTCTCTATTAGAATATAGAAAATTGCACTCTGCTATGTATGGTGGGTTTTTTTTTATCTTCAATGGAAGAGTAGATTGTGTTTGTGATAGTTGCATTAGAAACTAGTAGATAGTAGTTTTGTGTTTGCGATAGTTGCATTAAAAACTAGTAGATAGTAGTTTGGCATCTGATTTTTTTGCAAATGCAATAACTGTGTTATGGCTATAACTGACCATATATGAACTCTTTTATTATTTTTAATAAAACTTTCATGCAATCTTGGTTGTGTATTATCGATAAAAAAAGAAAAAAAGTTAAATTAAATATTTAACTTTATTATTTTTTATTTATTTAATGAAGGGATTATAGATGCCAAATATTAAATTAAAGGTGATATATTTTAATGGACGAACCTTTATTATTTAATGTTGCATTGGGGGGTTGAAAGGGGGAGTAATTCTTATAAAAAATAACAAAAAAACATTCTCAAAAAAATCAGTTCAACACTCTGTTGCACCATTTTTGGATTCATTTGGTGAAGTACCTAGGGTTTCTAGACACTATATTTGTTGGTCATTGTTATTGTAGACATTTTTTCACCAAATCATCAAATGGGTATGTTGCATTATGTAACATTTTTTTGTTTTTTTGCCTTCAAATTTGAAGAAATTTGAAGTACACATTATGAGAAAATTTGACCAAGTTACATAATTGAACCCCTATAAATTGTTTCATGTTGCTCATTTTGAGAGTGAATAATTTGATTCCTAGTGGTTGTCATAAGAAAATAGCTTCGAGAACATGTTCACCTACTACTACTAATCCCATTTGTCCATTTTCAACTTCCCATATTTAGTTTGGATGTGGTTTTGAAGTACCAAATTTGAGAGTTCAACAAAGATTCACAGTTTGCACATCTTCAGAATTGTCCAAGTGGCCTACTTTGGCGGCTTGTATTTTACATCTAGTTGATTTTTACGATAAAAGGGTTGTTTCCCTATATTTCTTGTATACTAGTGAACTCCTCTATCTATTTTGAGAATCTGGAGACCTCATTTGATATATTTTCTTAGGCTAATCCATGCACAATATTATTCAGTTTTTTAGTGTGCATAGTGTTACATTTTCTGGGTAACCATTTTTAGAGAGTTATATTTCACAATCAGAGGATTTCAATAGGATCCAATTGTTTCCCTATATTTCCAATATGTAAGTGTACTCATGTCCAAATTTTTAGAGTCTTAGGAAGTCGTTTGATATTTTTACTAAGTCCAAACCATTTGCAATTTATTGTGTTTTACAGTTTGCATAGTGAAATGTCCTTCAGAGGGTTCACTTTGACTTTTAAGATTTAACATCTAGTTGATGGTCAGAAGTTGAAAACCAATTCCTTCTATTGTATGCATGTAAATATTCCCCTAGGTTTAGTTTTAAGGGTTCAAGGAGAGGTTTGTTATTTTTTTGAGGCCAAAATGAAATGTAGTTTATAGATTTATGACAAGTTTAGGTAACGAAGTGGCTAACTTTGATGCTTAAATTTTTTTCACTTCAAGTGATATCATGAAATTTTATTTTTACAAAATGATTCTAGGCATATCAGTCGGGGTTCCCACAAATTTCCAAGGTCATGTTTTGATCAATTTTTGGAGGTTGTTCTAGTGGCTCTCCACTTAGTTTTCTCTCTTAAAAGATTGGTCAAATTTCAAACTTCAATGATCAATTCTTTATTTTTCTTGATTTGAAATGTATGTTGAGTTTTGAAGCTAATTTTTTGGGCCCAATTGATTTAGTTTGAGAAAAAAATTAGTGAGGCCCATAAGATACTAGGCTTGCCTTTATGACATTAAGTTTCATTTCAAGCATAATTCTAAATACTTTATTATTTAGATCATTTTATGACATAAGTATTGGTCATAGAGAAATTTTATTCATACAAGAGGAGAAAGGAAAAGACAAAATTAAAGTATTTATAAAATTCACCCCAGAATGTTTTGAAAATTCAATGGCACATTTACATGTGAGGGTGACTTGAAGCATTCTTTAAAAAAAAAATCAAACCCAGAGAGCATACAAGAGGAGCTAGGTGAATAGAAAAGTGAAAACAAATTAAATTTCTTTTAAATATTTTAAGCCCCCATGTCAGCTTTTAAACCACTAAAAGATGTGAGATAGACATGAGGATGCACCCATGTTGTCCCTTTAGTTTTTTTTTCATGCCATTTCGCAATGAGTGTAAAAGGCTAGGGTAGGGTGAACACATAACAACTTGCTGAAAGAGTTTTAGAAACATCTAGCGAATGCAATTAGTAGGTGTAAAACTAAATCCTACAACCATTGTCGCATCTTTTTTGCCTGGTCATGCGTGTAAACCACAAAAAAGGCATGAACCGCTTGACATAATCCCTCAAGGAAATGGGCTCTCAAGCGTGCCATGGTTGCAGATACACACAAAATAATTTGGGGAAAGAGCTTTTGAAACTTTTTATTTTATATTGAGATAGAGAATCAACTGTTAAACAAAAAATTGTTTATCAACATGTATTATGTTTCTTTCTACCACCAACCTATCTATACCATATACAGATCAACAAAAACAACTTATGTTGTTTTCCACTAGACAAAGACATGCTGTGACACATATATATTGGGTACAAAAAAAGGAGAACTGAACTGCATTATTGCATTATAGTTCATCCCAACCATCATTATTGTTTCTATAATCAGTGATGTCCCAGCCATCGGTGCTTCTCCTATGCTCATAACTATTCCAATTATTCCAGTTATCATTGTTGGTCTTGTTTTCCCATTCACTATTATAAGCATCATCTTGATTAACAATCTTGTTTCCTTCATCATCATCCAAGCTTGGGATGCTCGGTTGGTCCTTATATCATTTGTGATCCCTTCTTGAGATTCTTCGGTGTATGAAGAGGACTAGATGTCCTTGTAAATAATCATTGCTCCTTTTTCACCAGTGATAGGAATCTTTCTCTTAGAATCTCGATAATTTTAGAGACTTGTGAGACAATGTAGAAATGTGTGAGTTTAATATGAAACTCAATAAGATCTTGTTTCTTGGCTTGGAAAATCTCATCGTTTCTTTGCTTCCAAATGGCTTAAAGAATTTTAGCAGTTAGAACAAACCATAAATTATTCATTTTGCAATCAAAAGCTTCAACAAAGCCAACAATGACCTCATGCCAAGAAAAATTGTTTAAACAGTTCCAAGAAAAGGGGTGACAAAAAAAACTAGACCATATTTTTATAGAAAATTCACATTTTAAAAAAAGGTGCTCAAAGGTTTCTGGGCATTTACAAATAGAACAAGAAATAACCTGCCGACCACAATGAGAAAGAAAAGACCCAACAACAAATTTGTTTAGGAGTAGCATCCATCTAAAACAAATAATCTTAGGTTCAACATGTAAGTGCAAAAAAAATTCAAAGATAAAGTGCCATCTAGAGCTTGTCCAGTTAAGATTCCAACTTTAGTTAATCCTACTGATGATCCCTACATCCTCCTTGAGCATATCATAAATGTGCTTATAGGAAAACCAATCAATAATTTACCATCAGTCCATTTCATTTGATCAGTCATCTAATTAGAGTTCAACATTTTGAAAGGAAAATATCTTCCCACAACTTTAGAGATAAGAGTATATGTTTTCTTATGGGATTTGGGAATGTTATATTTGGTACTGATATATTCCCAAGAACCCAATTGCTTATCAATCAATACATCCTGTATGAGACAGATTCTTTTTTTATGCCATATTTTAATAGAACAACATTGTGTCAAGGCTAGAGGTTTACCATTTAAATATATGCCCCACCAAATAGATCTATCCACAATTGCAAAATAGGGGTTTTTCCCAACAACACTCCTTGAGAAGATTTGGGGCCTGACCTGACACCATGCATTCCACATGGTGTGAAAGACATTGGACCCAAATAATTTATGTTAGAGTAAAGTATTAATTATATTAATTAACTTTACTCCCTTCTTAAGATGTCAACTCTTTTGCTTTAGTTGTTTATATTTAAACACACATGCACTAGTTGTTTTAAATATAAACTTGCATGCATTAGTGTTGTAATAATTTAACTAATTATTACATGCATTAGGGTTTTCCTTTCAAGGCTTTTGATCTCCTTTATAAGGATGATCCATTGTACATTTAATTCATTCATTATTTCAGGATATTTTCTTCTTCATATTTTTGGGTCAAACCCTTGCCCTCTTCTTGTCTCTACTTCCTTGTAACAGGTTTTTGTATGCACGTGATCTTCGAGTTTTGTGGATTTGTATTGCTCAAATCCTACATGGTATCAGAGCCTAATCTACTACAGCTTGTTCATGTTTGAAGGATTCAGAGATTAGAAATTCATCTATTTCAGATTAGGGCTTTTTTTGGTTTTTTATTGAAATTAGGGGGTCCCTAATTTTGGTGTACTTTGAGCTCAAACGGACCTCACCATTGAGCTCGCAATGCCCAAAAATCCCTATTTCGATATACAACACATCCAATTTGGACAACGTTGTAGGGAGTGGCAACAAACCTTTTGCCCTAGTGCCATATGGTTGTGCACGCACCCCGAGGCAACTTTCGTACGATTTTTTTTGCAAAATTCAAAAAAAATAATAATCAAAATTCATGTTAGAAAAGCATGCAACCACCGCACCACCCGTGCGCCACCACAATGCCTCTGCACTGCCCGCGTGCCTGTGCTACCGCCCATGCTCAACCCACCACCAACGGGCCACCAAGAGCTAACAGCGCCCAGGCACTAGTGGCTACGGTCATTGCCAACACCAGCGGTAACCACCAGTGGCCGCAGTTGAACCGTCAATGCAGCGGCTAACCGCCAGCGATAGGGCCTTGCATGTCACCAGGGGCCAGCGGTCTTTTTTTACACAAAATTATTTTGGGGGGGATTTTTTTTCTTCTTCCAAAGGGCCTTTCACTAAAATCAGCATTCCGAGAGCTCTAGGCATCATTTTTTGACAAACGAGATATCGTCGGAAAGTTGGTTCCAAGCCTGACACTCTCATGCAAGTTAATCTAGCTTTCCCTATCATCTATCTTGGTGTTTCTTCTATCAAAGCCAGATTATCTTTTTTCCATTTCGGGGGGGCTAATTTGCTCAAATTAGCTCTGTTTTTTTATCTGGAAGAAGTGCTGGAAAGATATTCTCGAGCACCATTCAGATTTCTGTCTATTTTCATTAGAATTTTTTCAAGGTACACAAGATTCAGATCTGAATATTTTTTGCTCTTCTCTTGATAAAGCATATCATTCTAGGCTTAGGGGTTCAATATTTGGATTGTGGGGGGGTGTTATTTTCTTGTTTCTATCAATTAAAATAGATATTTATCAAAACAAAACCCCTTCTAAAAAATATGACCGAGACCTCTTCTTGTCTAGAACTTCTGACCCCACATAATTATCACACATGGAAAACCTTGATGACATGACTTCTCCGCTCAAAGGGCTCTGGTTTTGTCTAGATGCAGTGCAGCCAGTATTACAGAGGCCCTTTGAGATCATGCAGCATAAAAAAAAGATGGATGAGGCTATGGGGTTGATTTCTTTATAGGTATCAGATAGCTTGTAGTTTCATCTTGATGGATGTAATACCCCTCTAGAGATGTGGGCTAAATTTGAGCTATTATTCTGTACCATCAATGAGTTTAGAGCACTTCAAATTGAGGTAGAGCTTACCTCTCTTGTACCTGATTCTTTTCCCTCTATTGAGTCCACTTTTTGATGAAGTTCAAACAATAGAGATCTTTGTTACACGGATGTGGAAAACAAAAGACTGATAAAGAGTGCATTTATCTGATTATGTCTAAGCTTTGGGGAAAATTTCATATCTTATCTTCTACCTTTCATTCTACCATGGACGCTTTGGGACCTAGATTCACCATGCCCACTTTTGAGGTGTTCTATGATCGTTTGACTAGAGAGCAGGGCAAGCTTACTCAGTTGGACTCTCTAACAGGATCAAAGAACCAAGCTTTGGTTGCCTAGCCATCCAAAGGGAAGCAGAAGCAGAAGCCCAAGCCCAAAATAGATTCAGCTGGCAGTGAGCATCCCTCCAAGCCACCTCCAAAATTAGATCCAAATAAATCTACTCTGAAAGGAAAAAATTCTAAGTCTGGTGAGTCTTCCTCCAAGACTACGAAGTATACAGGTGATCCTTGTAGTTTTTGTGGCAAGGAAGGGCATCCAGTTTCCAGGTGTTGGAAATGATTTGAGGCACTAGAAGAAGCCATGCAGAAGTGTAGTCTTGATCCTTCGAAGCCTCCACCTCCTCCCACAGGGAAAGGTCATGCTCTTTCTGCTCGAGCTTTGTCTTCCACTACTCCATGGATCATTGATTCAGGTGCTTCGCACCATATGACACACTCACCCGGATTGGTTACCTTACTTGCTCAGAGTGTTACTACATAGATTGCAATTGGTGACTCAGCACTACTTTTAGTTATAGGCTCTGGCTCTGTTTCATTAGATGGTGGTTCTCTCCAGGATGTTCTTTTGCTTCTGGCCAGTTCTACGAACCTCCTGTCTATTTATCAGATTTGTCATTCTGGCTCTGGTAAAATAGTTGAGTTCTCACCACATGATGTGGTTATTCGAGACCTCCATGATCCTGACTTGGTTATTGCTACTAGGAGTGTTGATTCAATGACTCACTTATACCGGTTTGATGGCTTTGAGAGCTCTGATTCTACTGGTGTTTCTCTTGTTGCTCATGCAGACACAGTGAGCAAGCTTTAGCATGAGGATTTTGGCCATGTCAACTACAGATATTTATAGTAGATGAGTACACAGGAGATAGTGATTGGGCTACCTCAGATCTCTTGTACTAATGGTGTTTGTCAAGGTTGTGTGCTTGGAAAACATCACAGAGATCCTTTTCTGTCTGGTAGATCCTCATGTGCTCTCGCACCTTTGGAGTTGATACACAGTGATCTTATGTCATTTCCCACTCCTTTTTTTGGTGCCAAATATGTACTCACCTTCATTGATTATTTCTCTAGACGCACATGGGTGTACTTCTTGAAGTACAAGTTTGATGTCTTTGATTCATTTCAAATCTTTAAGACATTTGTAGAGAAACAATCTGGTCTTTCTGTCAAGTGTATACGCACTGACAATGGGAGGGAATATGTGAATCGGTCTTTCAAAGATTTTTGCACTGAGCATGGTTTACAACATTAGTTCACAATTCCTCGCACCCCTCAGCAGAATGGAATTGCAGAGAGAAAGAATAGAACATTACGGGAGATGGCTAATTGTATGCTACAGTCACGAGCTATGAGTGCTTCCTTTTGGGATGAGGCTATCAATTGCGCCAACAATATTCAAAATCAAATACCTCATAAAGCATTGCGACATTTGACTCCTGAGGAGGCTTGGACCCATGTCAAGACTAATGTTTATACATTCCAAGTTTTTGGTAGTGAGGATTGGGCATTAATTCTAGATGCTTAGAGGAAAGCCATGGAGAGGAAAAGCTGACCACTCATATTTGTTGGCTACTGTGAGGATGTGAAGGCGTACAGGTTGTTTGATCCTGATTCCAGAGAATTCTTGTTTCGATGAGATGTTCAGTTTGATGAGCGCTATCCTCAAATGGATCCTCCATCATCAGCTTCTTCTTCACTACCTAGTTCTTCATCTACTCCTCTATAGGATTCTTTCTCCTCTAAGGAAGAATCAGATGATGCTCCACCTTCCCCACCTCCGCCTGTTGTTCCACATGTGCCCAAATGGGCTCGTGATACTATTGATGCAGCTGGATCTTTGGAAGGTAATCCTTCAAACACTCATCGCACTCGTGCTCAGACATCTAGTACCGGTTTACTGAGTCATGCTATTTCAGATGATCCACATCAATTTTCAGAGGTGACAAGTCATCCTGAGTGGGATAAGGCTATGGATGAGGAGTATTCTTCTTTAATGAAGAATCACACTTGGGATCTTTGTCCTCTTCCAAAAGGAAGGAAGTTGGTTTGGTGCAAGTGGGTGTACCGTACCAAGTATGTTGTTGATGGTTCTATTGATAGGTATAAGGCACGTCTTGTGGCAAAGGGCTTTTCATAGGTGGAGGGTATTGATTACTCCAAGACCTTTTCTCCTGTCACCAAGATGAATTCTATTCACCTTGTACTTTCACTTGTAGCTTCTCAGGGATGGACAGTCTATCAGATGGATGTAAAGAGTGCCTTTTTGCATGGAGACCTACAAGAGGAGATCTACATGGAGCAGCCTCGAGGTTTTGTGTAGGACTCATCTATGGTGTGCAAACTTCGGAGGTCTCTATATGGTCTCAAACAAGCCCCTAGGGCCTGGTATGAGAAGATGGATTCTTTTTTGCTTGCCTCACACTTCACACGCTGTCATTCCGATCCTACAATGTACATTCAGCATCATGGGGCTGATCTATTGATACTTGTGCTATATGTTGATGATCTCATCATTATAGGTAGCCCATCCTCTATGATTCAGAGTGTTCAACGCGTATTGAGAAAGCAGTTTGAGATGACTAATCTTGGACTTCTGCACTATTTTTTGAGCCTACAGGTTATTTGGTCTTCGGATGGGATTTCCATACTTTAGGATAAGTATGCTCTTGATATGCTTCAGTGGTTCAACATGCTTGATTGCAAGCCTTCTCCCACACCTTTTCAATCAGGTGTTGTTTTATCTACCACTTGCTCTACTCCTATCGTGGATCCCACATTATACAAAGCACTAGTGGGTAGTTGTTTGTACTTGACACACACACACATCTTGATATTTCCTTTGTAGTTGGCCTTGTTGACTTGGTGGTTAGCACCTCCTTGGAGATTCGTGACATGGCTTAACCGCCTCCCGTGGATCGGGTTAAATCTGGCATTTGTATCGGGCATTGACAGTTCGAGCTTTTGGTGCAATGGCAAATGATTCCTACAATTGGTATCAGAGCCTTGGGTCAAGGGTTTGAGTCTCCCTTCAATGGGTGCTGAAGGCTCAGTCGATGCTGAAGGGGAGATTGTTGACTTGGTGGCACCTCCTTGGAGATTCGTGACATGGCTTAACCGCCTCCCGTGGATCAGGTTAAATTTGGCATTTGTATTGGGCATTGACAGTTCGAGTTTTTGGTGCAACAACAAATGATTCCTACAGGCCTTGTATCTTGATTCTCACATGATCCTCATGAGAGTCATTGGCAAGCAGCCATACATATCTTGAGGTACATTCGGGGTACTACTTATGGCATTCACTATACATCAGGGGATCCTCACATTGTTGGTTTCACAGACTCAGATTGGGCTAGTGATACTACTGATCGACGGTCTACTTCTGGCTTTGTCTTCTATCTTGGTTCTAGTCCTATCACATGGTCTTGCAAGAAGCAGACAACTCGTGCATTATCATCTACAGAGGCAGAGTACCAAGAAGCTGTACAAGCTAGTCAGCAGGTTTTATGGCTTTGCCAGTTGATGATAGAGTTTGGTTTTCCTCCTGATAGTCCCACTATTCTTTGGTGTGACAATCAAAGTGCCATACATATTTCTCGCAACCCGGTTGAGCATCAAAGGACCAAGCACATTGACCTTCATATGCATTTCATCCGACATTTGATTCAGGATGGCTCTCTAAGTTTGGAGTATATTCCCACTACTGAGCAGGTTACTAACATCTTCACCAAACCTTTTGCATCCCCGTGATATCTTCCACTAGTACAAAAATAGCAATATATGACCAAATAAACTACCAAAAATTGTAGATAAATGACCAAATTTGGTCACGTGACCAGTGGTAGTTTATTGCCAGTCATTTATCTCATGACCAAATTTATGACTAAACTATTTTGGTCATTGATTTAGTCATTTATTTGGTCGTTTATTTAGTAGTTTATTTGGTCATTTATTTAGTCATTTATTTGGTCATTTATTTGGTCATTTATTTGGTCGTTTATTTGGTCATTTATTTGGTCGTTTATTTGGTCATTTATTTGGTCGTTTATTTGGTCATTTATTTAGTCATATATTTAATCATTAATTTAGTCATATATTTAATCATTAATTTACTCATATATTTAGTCATTAATTTAGTCATATATTTAGTCATATTAAGACACTATGGAATCGAACCATCATCCTCCTACTTGTAAAGTAGGTGCTCTTTCATTGAGCTAGTACCCTTTAAAGAATAATCATACCATGTATACTAGTACTTTCTACTAAACATGATTTCAAGTTTTTTCATCTATAGTTCAAGGGTTATGATAGTAAATGGTTATGAGAATCATTGAAAACAATGTATGTCAAAGACTGTTATGAGGCAAAGTTTGTGATTGTCATGTAAAGAGGAAGAATCACAAGTTCCATCACAGTGCGAAGCACATTCTATATATGAAAGAAAATGTAAATTTCTTGATCTAAGGGGCAACAAAATGACAAAAAAATAGAGTAGCAACCTCCATGCAATTTCATGAATAAAGGAGAAAAATTCAGAGATTAAAACTCTTCCTAATGATTGTAACTGGACTAAGTACCATAGAACTCTTCCTAATGACTGTAACTAGACTAAGTACCTAGCTTTAGACTAATCCAATCCTTAATCCAAAAATTCACTTTCTAGACCATTGCCATGCACCTAGAGCCTCCAACTTGTCCAATCTTCAAGAAAAGTTTCCACCCTTGTTCTAGCACCTTAGAACATCATAACATGTCCAATGTACCATGTTCCACCAGCCTTCCAAGTCTGGTTGAGAGATCTGCAATGCAACTCACTCCAAGAGCATAATCTCCTTGTAGCCCTGTCCAATCAGTAATCTACCTTTAACTCACAAACTTTCCAAACAACTAGGGAAACCCTTGATAGTTCCATACACCCTTTACAATGCTACTAAACATATCCCAAACCCAAGGTATGTTACTTTGGACCAACTACTAGATCCACTACCTTTGCAACAACCAAATAGGCCTAATTTGCACCCATTTACGAAGCACCTATACAAGGAATTGATCCCTTGACTCCTAAACTTGAAACAGTCTTAGTAAATGGCCAAACACTAAGGATTATAAAGTTTTTAAGGCACCATCACTCACCTATTCTTCTAGGCATCAAACCCTCCCTTCTAGGGTCCCTAGGCTAGGACTTGTTCACAATGACACTTGCAAATCTCTCTAGATCCCCCCAATGGATCTAACATATCCCTATGGACCTTGCAACACTAGATCCATCACAAAAAAATGCCCATCCTTAAGAGTATTCATTCACATTAATGACTGGTGTCAAACTAGGCACCCTTCAATCAGCAACCTACCACCATTATGTGGTTTTCCCAAACTCATTTCACCTATCCCTACATTAAAACCATTATGTACAAAGATATAATACACCATTATACCTCTCCCACCAATCACAGTAGCCATAGGGGTGGGAGAGTGACTTCATTGTGAAGGTTTCAACTCCTAAATGTTGACTTTGACTCCACATCAGGAACAGTCAAGGACACCAATTAATTCCCTGGTCTTATTAGTGGTCAAAACATTGAAATAAATGCATGGAAAGGTAAAATTCACCCAAGACAATGATCTTACATTATCATCCAATCAAAATCACATTTTATCCAAGCATATGAATTCCCTGTTATGAGGACTGTACCCACAGGACAGAGATTCACAGTGTTCAAATACTTCAATGGTTTTGGGTTCCACCCAGTGCCCAAAAACAAGTTTCAACAATTATTCTGATATGCTGAAAATGGCAGCCCCAATGCTGGCGTCAACTACAGGTCAAGGTGCATGGCCTGCTAGGAAATGTGGATCTAACCTAATTGGTACAGCTAGATGTAAAAGCATCTACAGCACCCCAAACTCATGCCTTTCAACCTCAAATTCAATCCAGGCCCTAACTGAAACAATGAATTCTCCTCAATATGAGGCGTTAGTTTTCTCCCAGTGAAGTACGGCCCCGCTATAGATTGAAAAATAATTATCTAAAGGTGGCTTCTATACTGCTCTGTTAATCTTGATGTACAAATGCTACTCAATCAAGGCAGGTCTATGTTGATTATATACAATTTTGGCTATGGCAACAAATTTCTAAATTTCTTCTTATTGAAAACTAGTTTGAGTTGAATTAAGCTAATGGTTATGATTAAAGAATCACATCAATAAGGTCAATTAGACTAGGTCTGTGTACAAACTTGCTGCACCATATAAGCAAATACATAATCTGAACATTAGTGGATACTAGTTTAAATTGGGTCAATTTATGACTTAGAAAGAATTCCACTACCATATATGTTGATCGTGGAAAGAATTGTATGTATGAATCATACCACAATATAGACACAAACATAAAATAATGGTTATGTTTTAGAATCGCATCAATAATGTCAATCAAACTAGATCTTTGTATACAAACTTGCTTCACCATACAGGCAAACACATAATCTGAACATCACTGTCATGTCATTGGAAAAGTATGACTTGTGTTCAAAATCTGTACCTTAACAACAACCACTTTACAAAGGTAGTTCCTTCTGAATTCATTGACATACTTCTATCTATTGATATCCAATTGTTGTATATTCAGCACAACTATCTTATAGAGATTACTCTTAAGCCATCTACAATGATTCCACTTACTAGCTCTCTCTGTATTCAGTACAACTACATGGTTCCTTCCTTTCAGCCCCATGTCCCTTCAAAGTTGGAAAACATAAAAAAAGGCCCACATATCAATGCAATTACATGGGCTAGGAGAGACTCAAATTTATTTTGGTTTTTCAAGGAAATGTTGGATTTATTCTTGTAACTATACAAAGAGGAGTTCTTCTAAGAAATAATGCTTTGCAGTCTGGAGACCTTAGGAAGAAGCAACAAAATTGCTTTTCCAAGAGTAGCTATATCTCTTTTTTTGGTTTTCAGGTACTTAATAAGTCAGGTTGTATAGATATATATGATTTGTATTCATTCATTCTTTTAATAGATCTGGTGATCTAGAACCAAAGCAAAATGAAGCTCCTGCTAATATGAAGTTGTTTAGGGACTGGAACGTATGGCAGCAATACAAATTGATGTAAGTATAGAAATAAATATAGCCCAACAATCGGAGATCGTCATTAATTAAAAAAAAACAGCATTAAGGCTAAATAGTAAAATAAAAATAGAGTTTCATACCAGAAATTAAAAGAACATAGAGAGAGAGAGAAGGAAAATAGTTGACTGCAAGACTTCATAGGCTGCACAACTACCATCCATGATAGTTTACCCTGCTCCATCTGCAACATTCATTATTCACTATAAATAATAAAAGAAATAAAAGAAAACACCATTAACAATTATCTAAAAAAAAAACTAAATCTAGACCGAGTGTACGAACACTACTTGGAAATGAACATGAGTGTGATTTGTATGGTTGACTGCATTGCATGATTAGTAAGTTATTAACAATTTGCAATTTAAAATGAAAGGGTGAAGAAAAGACATTTATGCAAAACGTTATCAGGCTGCCAAGCCTGAGCATTGAAATTGCACAAATTCGTCATTACCTAATAAATCAAATTGATGCCTACAGTGACATGGAATCTGTTATGTATATTAATAAAGACATTTTTGTCATCAAATGGACAATGTATGACCCTTCATGTTCCCACACCTTTATATTTCACAAATATGTAACACATAAAAGAAGGAATCTATCGGAAAAAAGATGCTTTGGTATCTAGATGCTCAATGTTTTTTTCATAATTGTTGAAGCTACTCTTCAAAGAGCCCAAATTAATTATTTCAAATCCATTCAGACAGAAATGATGCTTGAAATTTACATTACATTACTTGTACTATGTCACCCAAATTTTTTTGCAAAACCAGCAAGAGCATCAGTTCTTATGGCTTGCAACTTAAATTTTTGAAGGACAGTTTATTCAAAAGGGCCAATCAATATTGTACATCCATAATTAGACACAAGTTTGGGCTTTCTGTAGCAAGAAGCTTGGCCTGATCTCCAGTAGATATGTATAAAATTAGATGGTTCCTCTTACGAGGATTATGGTAAATATTCCACTTGCACATATTTTAGGTATCCTTTGTCTATTGTGAATTTATTGATTTGAAATTGTTTCTATCACTTGATTTGAGAAAAAGATTTTATGCACATGACTTGTAACTTGTTTTTTGTTGATTGCTACTGAGTTTTTATCTTTGATTGCATAGTAGTGATAACTACATAGCTATTAAGAGCTCTATCTAAGATCTCTATAGAACTACATAGTTTTCTTTATTTCCTCACTAGTAGTATTTGGTAGATCTAGATCTTCGAAATGTAGAGCAATACAGAGATGGAAATGAGAGGAATCAGATTGTCAAATTTTTTCACATTAGTGGAGAAAGATGGTCTTAATAGAATTCAATATATTGCAGATGATGCAGAATCCAGTCTTGTCTATGATTCTTCCAAAGATTTTGAAAGAGTTACAAATGATCATATCTTGATAGTAGAACGTGCCCAAGATTTAACATCTTGTCTTTGCACTAAGGAGTCTTTAGAGAGAAGTTAAAATTCTTTAACTACTACAGGATCAAAAGAAGAATCTATTCTTAGTGTGGCATTGGATGCTTTGAATATATCAAGTTGTGGTCAATCGTCATGTGCCTTAGATGAACTCATGATTCAAAATATCAAGATAACAGTGAAGGGCCTCACTAGAAAGATAAAAAAATTGTTGGCAATGAAGCATCCATTTCTATCACAAGAGAAGAAAAATTGGTAGACAAATCAGAACATGTTGAGAAACGTGTAGATATAATCTCATAATGCAATTCAGAAGTGCCCAACCAAGTATCTAACTTTGCTGGTAGTTTAGTAACAGGAGTAAAACTTGTTTCTCATGGGACTTCATCCACAGAGCTTCAAACAAGCTCTGAAATTGTCTATAAGTACCAAGGAAATGAATTTGGTAAAAGAAACTAAAAGAATGAAACATTCTTCTTCAGTAGTGAATTCTGGAGCTAAAATGAGTTGAAAGAAAGGAAAAAAAAAAGAATCTGAACACATTCTGATCAGTATTTTTTGTAGTTTTCATCAAAGTATGGAATGTTTCCTTGGTAGTTCTATCTATAATTCCCTGCTCGTTGTAGCTGGTGGCTCTACGACTATGGTAATCTCTAAAATGTCAAGCCAAGGCCACCAAGATTATGCAGAGGCAACAAATGTTGTGGAGAATACTTAAATGAGCAAACAACAATAGGTAACCTCTCCTTTTGTTGTCTTTTCATTGCACTTTTGCATGTTGCATGAGAACTTTTTGCATTCTCAATCACATACTCATTGTTATCATCCTCTGCATCACTTACACCAGTACTAGGAGACGCCCCTTCCAAAGGATTTTCCACATACTTCCTCAACTTCTGTTGATCTTCCCATCTAAGAAGATCAACCCCTTCCACATCATCTAATCTGAAACTACATTACTGATATAGTTTAGCATTCGAGCCTTGACTTGACCAAAGTAAATGCCAAGACAATAAATTTCAATTCAATGCATGAAGAACAGTTACATATGTTCGAATTTGACCACATTTCTTCAGAATACACCCTGCATGATTCCACAACTGAACCATAAAGCATTATTTTGCATGAGTGTAATAGTGCAATCATCATAAAACAAAGATCAACATTAGAAGAAATTGTGTGACAAGGAATGCCAAAGATCATAATAAAAATGTAGACAATATTAGATCAAACCAAACTGCCAAGATTTCAACAACTCTAATTGGTACTAATGATGCACTGGAGTAAGAAAATATACTTACTGTAGCTTTTTTCTACTATTTATAAGTCTCCTATTTTCAGCTCAATATATTTGCACACTGAATGAAGGCAAACATCATATGCAAACTAACCCTACTCCGCTATTTTGATTCTGTATCATTGCTAGACGAGTTTTTATTTGATCCATTTCTAGAACTAGATTTTAGGTAGCTTCAGTTCATTGCTGAATCTAATGGGTTTTCTTTTTCTTAAGCCTTGTGTTATTGGTGGTATTTTTTGTGGCTTCAATTTTGTGTTTCAGATAGTGGTGTAAGGATTTTGTTATTGTATGTGGAATGGTAGTATAGGCTCTTTATGTTAAATGTATAATCTTTGGAGGCATGGTATTTCAGGCTCTTCTGCAGATGGTACTACCTTGTTTTGGGTTGTAGGCTCGTGCAGCTTGCTTCTTACAAAACATGAGTTTGTGTTTTGATGAGGAGAAATATGTTTCTTCATGGAAACAATACACACAAGGTGATCTCATTTGAGTTTTTCACTTATATGCTTTGCCTTTTTCAGTGGTTTCTATAGCCAGTAAGGCCATTTTAGTTGTTTGGCATGACGTTACATTTATGTTTTGTTTGAATTCCATCTCAGGTTTGTGCCCTATGGATAGCCCAAATTATTCAAATCAAAAAAGCCATATGCCTTAATTATTTTGATAATATGTTGCCTTGGTTATGCACAAGATGCACTTCAATGGAATTTTAAATGTAGTGATGATGTTCTAAACCCAAGAAGTGAATTAAGAAAACCTAAATCTCTGTGTTGCTTCTTTGAAACAGCTAGCCATAATAGAATTGTAAACAAAGAAAGTACAAGAAAAGATGAGTTTTCTCATCCTTGTGTTGTAGTGATAAATGAGATACAATCTAACACCTAAATCAATACTTATTAGACCATCTTGTGCAAGGATCAACATGACTAATGCCAATAATGACTTGGATTTGGAAGTGTTACACTATGGTTCTTAATCGAAAAAAAATAATTCCTTTGTCATTTGATTGGTCTTATTCAAGGCTATGGATATTTGCTCAAAATAATGAAATATCCATCAACTAGTGTGATGTCTCCAATTAGAAGCTGGGTTAACCAGCCTCATTATTGACAGTGTTAAATAACACCCCTTTTATCTGCTAATGTTTTTAATTAAATAAATAAATTATTAAATGAACAATAAATGAATTGTTAATAAATGGAATTATTAAATTATTTTCCTATAGGCCGACTTGTTTAAACATATGTGGGTCCTTTGCAATCTTTGGCTGAGTTTAGGCCAACCAGGAAAATTCAAAAATTCAAACATCTTATTGGCACTCAAGATGGAAGGTCACCGTCATACAAAATGATTGTAGGTTCCTTCTACAAGAATGAATTGCCTCTGGGAAAAAGAATTTAGAAGGAAAAACTAGGAAAGACAATGTCCCCGTCTATTGACTTTTCATTGCACTATTGGCTCAACCACCATATATCTCATTACTGCAAACACTCCAACCACCTATTGCGGGAAGACTAGGCACACTCAGGAAATGGGATATCCAACAGGGGTGTCATACTAAAGGAATAGGAGATAAACTGCTACGACCTGTGCCATTTTCAAGGTGAACAATCATTAATCTATCCCAAGCAAGTAGGAAACACAGTTGGATTTTTCATCCCTGGAGGCTGATCAGGTCCATTGCACATAATCTTTGCTCAGACCGAAGACAAATTTGATGCTGAACAAAGTGCAGATCATCAAAGTTAGCACCAGAGGGAAAATAATTACAGTGCTTAATTTGGATCAATCAAATCCATGTCTGAACTGAACATTGCTATTTATTTATTTACCTATGTTTATGGTGTTCTGCTTTTATGAATCTATTTCAACTGAATTCTGAGGAAACTGAATCACTGGGACTACTTCTGTAAATCTATTATAGTTGGATTTACATAGTTTATGATCTGGTGAATTCAATTATTATTCTGATTGCAAGGTTTTGTATTGGCATATTTCAACTAGTGGCTAGGAATTGTTTTTATAGTAACTTTGCCTTACCAAATTTGGAATAATTAAGGGACAAAGTCCACCTTACAAGATCCATTATACTTCTAGTATCATTTTGCAATGTTCATACTGTGGTGCAAGTAAGAAATAATCAAAGCCCATGTGAAACTGTTAGCTTGAAAACTACAATGTCGTGGTTACCCCTCGCATGCCAAACAGGAACCTTAACCCCCAACTCCACATTGAAATGATTGTCAAGTACTTTTATCATGAGAATACTTAAATGTAATGTCCCCTTTTGGGATTTACCTGAAGTTAGTCTTAAAACGTTAAGTCCAACTTAAGATGAGAATTGCATTAGCTTTATTAATATTGCCAACTTGTTACAAAGTTACCAACAGTAAGGTCCCTTTTGGAATATTTTTGGTTTAGTGTCTGCACACAACATTAATCACTAGAAATTTATATTAGGAATACAAATATTAATAATCCCTAATAACATTTAAAACAATATATTAATCATTAATGTATAATTCAATATGACAATTACATAATTACTATTTGATCAAAGCATATTCCTCTAGTCAATCATAATAGGGATTCATTAGGAATATTGCAAACCACAATCCAAGGATAGTTGTCCTTGTATTGCGAGAGCATGGGTGCATTCACCATCTAGGGGTGGCATTCTTGCAAAGACCCTCAAGCCCGGGGGCATGATTGGGTCCCTGTCCTCAACACCACTTGCCCATGAACATGGAAGGATTTTGGGTCCTCTTCATCCCTCACTCCACCTTGGCGGTTGGTCGTACTCCTCGACCAAGCCCATGAGCACTCATTCGCCTCCCAACCATGAGCATGGAAGGACCTCCAGTCCACCCATCCCAGGGTGGCATACTTGATGAAGAATGGCTGGTACTTCAACTCTCGTCAACCTGGAAGGCTAGTCTTCCTTCCTATTTGCAAGAAATTACTATAAATTCAAAATAGATTGCTTAGAGGAAATCTGCTATAATACACATCAATAAGTAGTTGTTATAATCCTCAATAATCTTACTAAATATTTATTGAGCAACTTACTAGAAATATGTGTGTGTGTATTGCTGGTTATATTCCACCCTTGTGATTCCATGATCAATCCACATGATTAATTATTTTAAACGAAATCCATTGCTAATTTGATGATCTAGCGATCTGCTCATTTCATGAACAATGTATTTCATTCCTTTATAAAATAATCCAATCACTCCATGGCTGATTGATTCTTGTCATGCCCTGCCTGAGATAAGAGCTTTATACCCCAGATCACAACACTTTAGGAAGGCTAACTCAAAACAAAGATAACTAAAATTAGATTGAATCTGTTAAGGCTGACCTCTAAATATGATGAATTTCATCCAAATAAAAAAATTAACATTATTTGGTCGACTTGGTATTAAGGCCGACCTATTTGATGTTTAAATAAATTAAAATTATTGCTTTCAGCCAACTCAAGATAAAGGATAAATAAAGTTTGTAGTGAGGGGGCCGATGAAAATTTCTATTATAAATAAAAATGATATTTGAGCAATAGAAATTAATAGGGCCCACCAAATTCGAGAGAATATAAACAATTTATTTTAAAGCAGGCCAACTGATACTAGGAATAAAGTAATAACAATTATTGATAGAAGCGATTTCATGAAGAGGCATTATTAAGAAAGGCTATGACCCTTCTAAAGAGACAGCAACTTCCAATAGTCATCTTTCTTCAAAGAGACAGAAAGATATAAAGGCAAGAAGACCATGGTGGTGGAAGGGACATGGGATAAGTAATAAACAGGGTAGCGTACACATATACTACAGAAGAAATTAGTCTATAATATTTCTTAAGCAGATCTAGTCAGCGTACACATATATTACAGAAGAAATTAGTCTATAATATTTATCAAGCAGATCTAGTAATCATTAACCAAGTATATAGATTGAAGTTGAGCCATCAAGGACAGTAATCTAATAAGTATCAGTGCTCATAAGGTCAGATCCACATATTATATCAGCAATTAAGATCAGATCAGAAATTGTTATGATGCAATGACATTATGGAACACTGACATTATTTTAACTAGTTTAATAGGACTTGTATGGAACACAACATTATTTCCTTTGCCAGATTTCAATATTAAAAGGACTATGATTGCATTTAGATTGGCAGGAAATGAAAGTCCACCCTTCCCAAGATTGCTTGTTCTGATGCAATGACAATATTAATCTTGTTAACTGAATCTTTTGCCAATGTGAGTAGCCCAAACCAACCCTTGGAGATTTCTAATCCTTAGATATTTCTTGTGATGTATTCAGCTCCAATTGTGTAACTCTGATATAATTCAGGAATCTTTCTACATCAAATGATGTTTCTTTCATTATCTTGGTTATTTCTAACTCGTGCTACTATGTTGTCCCTGAAGAGTTGTCAAAGTAGTAGTCAAACAAACAATTATGAGGTAGATATCAAAGAGCTAACACAAAAGAACTGAATATTAATGCTTCTGACAGGAACATCTCTGATTAATGTTTTGCAATTGGTTCCATTAGGATGGAAAGTGTTTGATCAACAAGAGATTTATTTTCTTATATAGGACACTAGGATTCATAAATTTTGGTTTATTTTTTTGTTTCTTAATGAACCCTATAAATGAACCCTATGAAGATCATCACAGTGCATAGTATCGTAAGTCTGTGATTAGGTTTTATAAAATAAAAGTTTGCAATCCTTCAAAAATATAACCTCTAGTAAACAATAAAATATATATGAGATCAATGATTGAATCAATTCAATGCATCTATAAACCCTAGAATACAAAACAGATGAATGATCCTATAGAGGCAAAAACAATCGATAAATTCTTTACTTCATGAGATTTTTTAAACAAACATTGGTTTTAACTCTAGACTGGTCATGAAAACCTCTAAAATAGCAGATCTAAGCATGAAATAACAAGAAACGTGTCTATTTAAATAGGTTTCATAGGAAAAGTGTTAAAACCCTACCTCTACACATGAATCTCATCTTGTCATCTGCTTATTTCCATGAATTTCATTGTTCCTTTCAATGGGACTCTTGTTCTTAATGACATGTCTGTCATTCATCTTTAAGAAGTTCTTATCAATAAAAATTTGCCTTCTTTCATGCACAGATCTTCCTTTTCCTTTTCCATAGGGGCTTGCTAGGGATTTTTTACCCTCTCCACGAAACAAGCTGGATGAATACACAAATGCATGTAGTTAGCCATTCGTGTGAGGAGTATTAGGCTTTTTTTTTCCTTTTTTTTTGGCAAATTTAAATATCTTTCACTTAGATATCAGAATCCTCAAACAGAGGAAAGAAAATGGATCAAGGAAAGTGGATGCAACATCTCAACAATGTTTTGCACACCAAACATTTCTCTACAATAAATATTTACTTATCAGTACTCACTATCTTGGATTGGGCACAATTACAAATACCTATAGAAACATGGATTACTCAATGGACAAACTCAATTGACAAAGTCTTAATGCATAGACCAGTAAAATCCCCATCCAACACCATAGCTGACTAGTGTATGTGACTGAATGTGACCTCTAAATCAGGCACAACACAACATGGTCATTATTCACTTGATAGAATTTGGGAGAGAGTATGAAGAACTCAATCCAAATTCCATGGTGAGGCGACCTGTTGCCTCCTATGTGAATGGGGTGTTTGAATACTCTCAGAACGAGAGCCAACAGCCGGGAGACCAATTCAACAATGGAGGATTTGAAAGCTATAATGAAGATATGCAACACTGAAATTAAACTAGAATGTGATGCAATTAATCTAAGATACTTGAAAGTAAAGATGAAATGCAATTTAATCTAAGAACTTGAAGCAAATATGATATTAAACTAAGAACAAATAAGCAAATTTAGTCTAAAATGTGATGCAAAGATTATACTAATAATGAGATATTAATCTAATAAATGCAATAAAAAGCTTTGAAAATAATGAAATATGAGACTAAAAAATGCTATAGTGTAGATGCTCTCAAAAATTGCTCTCTTGATGAAAAAGAGGTTCATTAAATAGAAAAGCTCGGGAGAGGAATGAAGAGTTTCTTGATTCGAAACGGTGGACTCTTCATTCCTAATTGAGACAAAAAGACAATGAATTATTTAATTAAAAGAATGGAATTTGCCACATGTGGGGAGGTGACCTTTCGAGTAATTTGAATTATCAATTCAAAAAAGTGTGTCCATTCGAATATCAAGTAATTACTAATTCCTTTTTGATGTGTAATTAGCCAAAGGGGTAGATTGTAATTTAATTCAAAGTGCTTAGGACTTTAGAACTAAATTAAATTATCATAGAGGTAATTTAGCTAATTAAAGTCAAGGACTTTAGGAATTAATTTTAGTGTTTGATTATTGCAATTTATGATCTTTGCAATTGACATCAAGTCAAATTAAGTCGGGTAGGAGAGATAAAATTGCCTAGTGAACTAGGACTTTGATGATGTAAAATCGAGATAATGCACCAAAATTGATGAAATTAAATAGGTGCCAATTTTGGGGTATTACATTTGCCCCTCTTTGAATTGATGTGCGAACAGTGCGTTGATTCAAAGAATAGTCTGAAGTGACAGATGAAAGCAGATCAAAGCATGAATTTTTTGAAGTCTAAGTTAGATTGCGAAGACAACGATCTCAAAAGAGAACCGGAATCGGGGTTAGATTGCCCCAATACCAATTGATGAAGATGTAGATTTAGGACTATCTCCGAATCAGGGTTAGATTGCCCCAATACGAAGCTTAGTCCTCCGAGACCCAGGTTAAATTGCCCAGATAACGGTCTAAAAGAGATTTTGAGAGTCATCTCCAGAACAAAGATTGACTCCTAGGAATTAGGGTTAGATTGCCCCAATACCCAATAGATTTCAAGAACCATCTCCAGAACAAAGAATGATCCTTGAGGATCTGAGTTAGATTGCTCAGATACCTAAGAGATAGATGATAAGATAACAAGATGCAAGGCACCAAGATGCCCCTAGCAATGAGAACTGATAATTCAAATCAGACTGATTCAAGAATAGATTCGACAAGATTCAAATGATGTAATCATCTTGCCCCCTCGAGAGCGAAATTGAAAGATGACATGTCAGAAGGATGATAAACGACAAGAGATTGCAGAGCAAAAGCAATTACACTAGATTCGCGAAGCTATAGAAGTGAATCGGAGCAAAGCAGAGGTCCTGTTGACCAAGTTTGAGCATAGTTGACCAAATTTTGACTAGGGTTGACTTGATGAAAAGAAGCAAAGATTTGAGAACATGATGCAAAGATGAGGATCTGGCAGGAAGATGATGCCAGAAGGTTGACTGCACAAGCATCCAATCCAGAAGCAGTCCAATATTAAAAATGTGATTTCGAGCCACTTAGAGATGTCAGATTTCAATTTTGATCCCGAAAAAGGATGCAGCCAAGATGAGACTGGGACAAAAGATGAGAACCTTTGATGAGCAGATCTAGAAGAAAGCAATCAAGAGAGAAACAAGAAAGCACTCCAAATGCAAGCCTAGAATGAAAGATGCAAGTCTAAATGCAGGCCTAGGATGAACAAATGCAATCCTCTGAACTCGGCTGTTGGACTCATCCTATTTATCATCATAGAGCCTTTCAAGTTCGGACAATCGCAAGATGCCATACAATTCTCCCCAACATGAGAATATGAATATGACATAAGTCTTAAATTTGTCGGAATGAGGTGTAAGCATTAAGGCACAAGAAGCTAGAATGACCTGAACACCTATTCCTTTTAATTTAGCAAGTTAACATAAGCATCAAAGCACATTCGCTAGAATGACCTGAATGTCTCTTGCGAACAAACACACCAAACACGCAGGAGTTCCTTCTTTTGCCAAAGATTGCTCGCAGTGACCCTTACGTTCACTTAACAGGACGAGCATTTACAATTTCATCAGTAGCAGAAAGAAGTCACTCAAAAGACAAGGAGAAGAACCAACCTCACCAAAGCATCCATATAAAAGGAGTCGAGGTACGCATGGCCATCCAATACGAGATAGAGGCTCTTACAGACGGACACCCCTCTTAAATGAATTCTTTGGATCGTTGGAACTAAACCAACAAGCAAAAAGCAAAGAAAGAAAACAAACAAACAAGCACTCAAAGAAAACAAAGCTCAACATGCCTCAAAGGAACACACATTTAGTTTGAGTTTCAGTTCAAGTTCGTGTTCAAGCGGATTGAAGACAATTTGGAAAGATAACGTTCGAAGTCTCAATGAGATAATGACAGTAGGCAGACGTAGTGAGAATCACTGGTGATTGATATAAGGGAGAAATCCTGAAGAAGAGAGATCGAACGAAAGCTAGATATCCGTAGGTAGGCATAGTGGGAACCACTGGCGACCAATGCTCAAAAAAGAGTTTCTGAAAGTGATAGGACAATGCCCCCTAGACCAGGCAGGTGCCCCTAAGTGTGAACCAGTTCCAATCCATGAAGAGTCGAGGAAAACTCAAAGACAAGCGCATGAGCTAGCAAACCAAAGCAGAAAACAAACTAAAGCAGGAAAGCAGGAAAACAAACTAAAGCAAGAAAGGAAGGAAACTAAAGCAAGAAACTAAGAGCCAAGCGACGCTGAGATGAGATGTTACTTCAAGAAAACAAGAGGCGCCTGTTTACCAGGTTTTCACCATCTTGGCAGAGATTCTATTTTTGCTACCATGACGCCTGTTTACCAGGTTTTCATCAATGGCACATTTTTCTTTTTTTCAATTTTTTTGTACTTTTCTTTTTTTTTGCTTTTTTTGTATTTTTTGAATCTCATTTTTTTGTATTTTTGAAATTTTCTATTTTTTTTGGTATTATCAAGGCGCCTGTTTACCAGGTTTTCACCAGGATAATAGATACATCAAAGCGCCTGTTTGCCAGGTTTTCACTAAGATGATCATTTTTTCAGGACATTTTGCAATTTTTAGAGATTTTTGCAATATATCAATTTTTAAGATTTTTTCAGGACCAATAAGTATGTACATGAGCACATAGAGAATGTCAGCTGTAGAACTTCTTAGATGAAGAGCGTTGACGGGCTCTTTGAGTTTCTCTTCTTTAGTAGGAATCTCTGAGAACACAGTCATTTGTAGCAGTAGCCAACTGAGAAGTTGCAGAATTGGAACCAGATGTTGTAGCAGTATCAGGAGATCCAACCAGTAGTGTCCAACTATCAAGAGATCCATAGTCAAGGAAAGATCACTTAAGTGAGACCCACAAATATCCTCGTGGACACATCTTAACTCTTGATTAGATTTCCCACGCTCTAAACACTTAGCAAGAGTACATTCTATATTTCTCTTAGTCATGTCATTAGCAATGAGGAGATGCTGATATGCACTTTGGGACAAGGCAAGATGAAGTGAAGAGTGTAAAGTATGAGAGGCAAGGGTGATGGAATGGAGGGAAGCATGAGAATTTTGGAAGCTCGAATGACAACTTTGATTTTTTCTTTCTTTGGAATCCACATAGCTTTTGAATTTTTTCTTCTTTACTTTGAGGTGCTTTTGATGACAATGCCTATAGAATGGATTTCGAGATCCATTTTTTATTTTATTTTCTGGCTTTTGATTGTCTTCTTCTTTTTGAAGACCTTTGCGGTCTTTTGAACACCTTTGTTTCTTTCCTTTCTTCATAGTCACATGTCGATTAGATGGGACATGGTGACCTTGAGATATAAGTGGATTCTCATTATTTTTATTTTTATGTTGTACATCCAAGTTACTTCCAAAAGACTCGGGAATTGTGGATGAAAATGGCTTATATGACTGGTTTAGGTGGAGAGATGGAGATGGAAGTGGACGAGCCACTTTTCTGGGAGATGAAGAGGCAAGAGAAATCGATGGGATGGGCTCAAGTGCAAATATATTAGTATCATCCTCATCATTCATGAATGCATTAGGTAGATCAAGAAAGTAATCTTCCATAGAGCGTTGTTGATTGTGAGTAGTCTTAGAAGAGTCAGATAAGTTTGGAGGAATATTATGTGAGCCTAACCAAGATGGTCTATTCCAAGAATCAGGTCCCCTTTCAGGTGGTAAGAGTGCACGAATAGGAACCATTTCAATTTTGGATCTTCCAATATTCCATGAAGCTGTAAAAGAATGGGGTCTTAGATACCCATGATTTGTTGGAGCAGTAGAAGTATAGCTTGGAGTAGATGGCCTAGGAGCCATAGGAATGATCTCCACAGGAGGGTGGAAAGGATCATCATCAATAGCTTGATCTGGAGGATCATAAATTTCTCCTCTTTCTGAGTTTTTAAGACTAGCATATAGGTGCATAGCATCAATTGGTATTTCTGTAGTAGGATCTGATATGGAGTCCCATTTAGCTAGAGACATAGTCGGAGGTAGATTTTCTTCATTGTTGTCATCTAACATAGGAAGTGTTTCTTCAACAGTAGGATCTTGTTCAGTAGTAGAAGCAGCAAAGTAATCTGGAATAGGCATATCTTGAGGCATACCCAAGAGAAGAGAAGCATCCAATAGTTTCTCCCAGTCAGTATGTGTGCCATTGGAGTTGGAAATAGTAGGAGTCTATTCAATAGCAGAAGTGGTGGAACAATCTAGAGTAGGCATACCCCAGGGCATACCCAAGATAAGGGAAGCATCCAGCAGTTGCTCCCAATCAGTATGTGTGCCATTGGAGTCAGCAGTAGTAGGATTTTGTTCAACAGTAGAAGTGGTAGCACAATCTAGAATAGGCATACCTTGAGGCATACCAAAGATAAGGGAAGCATCCAACAGTTGCTCCCAATCAGTATGTGTGCCATTAGAGGCAGTGACATATTCAGTAATAGCTGTAGTAATAGAAATCTGTTCAGTAGAGTGTATAAAATCCTCCTGGTGAGGACCAAGATCATGTTCCTGAAGCACTTGAGAAGGTAGATAAGACTCTTTCTGGTAGTCTGAATTAGAATTTTGAACATTCAAAGATCTTTCATGTGTCATAGGCTGAATCTGTGTTTCTTCATTATCTGAATCCTTGCATGAGTGAAAGTTGTAGCTAGGTTGGTCAAGCTCATCGCTCTGATAGCCAATACCAAATCTATCTTCAGAAGGTTCCTCACAGGAACGTGGAGATGGAGGGAGAGTTGTCAAAGACAAGATGGACTCAATCTGATATTCCCCCATGCCAATATCTTTGATCTTCAAGGTCTTTTCTATTTCTTTGAGCTTAGCATCATAGAACTCAATGGACTCTCTATTGGCAGGAACAAAGCTATCTGTTGTTTGGGTAAGCATCTTAGCAGAACAAGTATTTAGGCTAGCACTATTGTCAATGAAGATGCGGGGGATATGCTCGGGACCTTCCATAACTTCAGTGTGTAGGAGAGCATTATGCGGGTGGCTTAAGGAATGATCATCTTCTTTGGAAAAGCACAAATAGTGAGCTGAAGTTAAATGACCCACCATAGATTGGAACTGATTGAGATCGAGATCTTTGGGGACATTTTCCTCAGTGAGGGATTTATCCATAGATAGTTTTGGTTTGGATGTCGAAGGTTCAGAACCTTTGAGAACAATCTTTGCACGAGATTGAGTGATAGTGTTCGCACAAGCTAGAGATTGTGTGGATTTATAAGAGGGAGACGTAGGGCCTCGCAAGACAAAGGGAGTTTTGGGTTTAGGAGTATCCTCGCTCCCTGGAGCAATGATCATGTCACAGTGAGAGATCCAAGGTTTGTTTGTAGCAAATCTGGAAGGCGGTTGAGCTTCTGTTGTAGCCTTCTCAGTGGCTTTGATCGTTTGTATGTTAGAGCTGAGATTGAAAACCAACTTTGAAGGTTTTGGCATGTTAGAGCTGAGATTGAAAACCAACTTTGAAGGTTTTGGCATGTTAGAGCTGAGATTGAAAACCAACTTTGAAGGTTTTGGATCTCCCATCTTGTTGGTAGTATTATGAGAGATCATGAAAGAGTTGATAGGTTCAAAAGGATCAATAGGTTTAATTTTAGAAAGTGACCCTTCAGAGTCTTGCTGGTCTTCAAACAATGGGTTATAATATTCTTGAAATAGTAAGTTAGACTGTATCTGAAACAATGGATTGTAATACTCTTGGAATGACGAAGAATGTGAGGATTCCTCACGAAGTTCAGATTTTGCAACAAATTTAGAATGATCTATGTCTTGATTATGAGGTTTACTTTGATCTTGATCAGTATTCTGAATGGGATAAGTCTTGCCACTTCGAGTCGTGACAGTCATAGACGAAGATGTAATGAGAAAAGATTCGGGATAAAGCTAGACTCTGTCTCAAAGATAATGAAAGGAGATAAATGGCTAGAACAGCCAAGATGCAAGATGAACCTGGTACGAATTGTCAAAAAGAGATGGCTAGAACAGCCGAGATAAGACAATCGCAATGTGAGGTACAAAAGGCATAAAGAGATAAGGTAGACTAATGAGAGACAATATGAGTCAAAGCAAAGATCGATCGATTCCTAACTCAAGACAACTAGTTTCTGACGGTGAACGACAGGAAAATAGAAAAATAGATCACAGACAAAAAGGCAGATTAGATTTATGTCATTGATCAAGCACATAAGATAGCAATCAAGGAGTTCAAGCAAACAGTCTTCAAACAATGGGCAAGGGACAAAGCAACCTTGCGCATGAACAGGAATAGTGACTTAGTATTTCTACTCCCTAAGGACTCTACTTGTGTATGTTCTTGAGAATGTTTTAGCAGGCACTTAAAACACAACAACATCCTAGCAAGTTGTCTACAAGGATATACATGGCTCTTCTAAAGGGAGTCCACGATATACGCAAGGTACGTGAGGCCCAAATCCGTAGATGAGAAGAATTAGAAATCACACAGCCGAGGGGAGACGGTAACCCAAATCTCCTCCTTCACTTCTCAAAGGTATAAAGTTCTTTGAGGCTTAGCCAAGAGTGAAATCTAACTCATTCCCAAGAGGGGTGTCTTTGGATTCACCTCCCGATATTTATACTCCGTCGGAACACGAGAGTTAAGGTCGTCCCTTGAGGTGATGAAATCCCCAAGCAGGCCTTCTAAAAAAATGAAAAGTAAGTAATTCTCTATCAAAAAGTATTGAAAAGCACTAAAGGTGGAACACTTAACCCTTCAAGTAAATGTGAGGTGAGTCCACAAAGTGGTGCATTTAACTCCTCACACAAACTCAAAGTGAGTCCACACCCTAAAAAACAATTGAGTTCCAAAAAGCACAAAAGGGTTGCCAAGTGGAACAATTAACGCTTCTTTCCTATAGACCCCTCCCCTTTAATGTGGCACTGGGATTGCAACCACAGGGCGGAAATGAGGGGCCGGCGGATTAGCGAGTCCAATAACCCAAGATAGCAATCTAGATCAATCACAAGTAATCTAAGACTGCTAATCAATACTACTCATAAGTGCAAGAGGGTTTGAATCATGGAATATTTAACTTTCCAAGTAAACATGAAGTGAGTCCACAAAGTGGTGCATTTAACTCTTCATGTAAACAAGGAATGAATCCATGCCCTCAATTACTCAATGAGATATTTTGATATTTAAAACCAAGAATTACTTAAGGTGTAAAAGACAAGCATGCACTTAAACACAAACTTGTATGAAAGCAAATCTATGTTCCTTTATTTCCCATTAAGAGCATAAAAAATGTGTTCTATGAAAGTATGTAAACACTCAAGCCAAACAAATGAGAGGTTCAATTTTAATCCCAAAGTCCAAATGTTTTAGAGATTTTAAAAACTCACCTTAGGTCCAAAGATCTGCAATCCAACATTTAGCACACATCCAAAAGTATAGAATCAAGACAAATCAATGGCAAACCGTAAGATATGACATTGCTATCTTCATGACAGTCTTTAAAGATTGATTTATTTGACCCATAAAATAACAATATTAAAATTTCTGGAAAGAATGAAGTTTTTAGCTAACATCAAGAAATACCATTTCCCAAAATTATAAGGTCTTATGATTTCATTTGGTTCCTCAACCAATAATGTTTTTAGACTGCAATTGTTCTGTCATAAATCAGATTTAAAACAACAGGCCCTGCCTAGGGAGTCACATCTTTCTCAAAAAGAATCAAAATGAAACCAAACTAAATTCAAAATAACTATTAATGAATCTAGTTTCCAAATATGTAAGCCATTTATTTTTCCCATTCATAAATCATTTTCTAAGAATAAATCATTACCTGCAACTCCAATGCAGATTGTTAAAAACCAGTTTTCACTCAAATGCCCATAACTTTCACAAATCTGCATAAAAATAACTCAAACCAAAAGGAAATGAAAGCTAATTCACGTATCTTTCTAATGAATATTATTATAGATCCTGATTCTTCATAATTTGTCCGTACCAGATATTTCAATCTGACTGTACTCAGAGAATCTCAAATCTGCAAATACCCAATTTCACCAAAATGATCATAACTTATTCATTTCTTTATAAAAATGAACCAAACCAAAAGCATGAGAAAGAAGATTCATCATTCTATCCAGTCATTACTATATTAAAAGTTTTTCAGGCTGTAAATGGCCGTACATGAAACCAACACTAAAGCTTAAAAACCAATGAAGAATGAGGCCAGAAATTGATCTTTTCTGCCCCACGGTGGGCGCCAAAATGTATGTGACTGAATGTGACCTCTAAATCAGGCACAACACAACATGGTCATTATTCACTTGATAGAATTTGGGAGAGAGTATGAAGAACTCAATCCAAATTCCATGGTGAGGCGACCTGTTGCCTCCTATGTGAATGGGGTGTTTGAATACTCTCAGAACGAGAGCCAACAGCCGGGAGACCAATTCAACAATGGAGGATTTGAAAGTTATAATGAAGATATGCAACACTGAAATTAAACTAGAATGTGATGCAATTAATCTAAGATACTTGAAAATAAAGATGAAATGCAATTTAATCTAAGAACTTGAAGCAAATATGATATTAAACTAAGAACAAATAAGCAAATTTAGTCTAAAATGTGATGCAAAGATTATACTAATAATGAGATATTAATCTAATAAATGCAATAAAAAGCTTTGAAAATAATGAAATATGAGACTAAAAAATGCTATAGTGTAGATGCTCTCAAAAATTGCTCTCTTGATGAAAAAGAGGTTCATTAAATAGAAAAGCTCCGGAGAGGAATGAAGAGTTTCTTGATTCGAAATGGTGGACTCTTCATTCCTAATTGAGACAAAAAGACAATGAATTATTTAATTAAAAGAATGGAATTTGCCACATGTGGGGAGGTGACCTTTCGAGTAATTTGAATTATCAATTCAAAAAAGTGTGTCCATTCGAATATCAAGTAATTACTAATTCCTTTTTGATGTGTAATTAGCCAAAGGGGTAGATTGTAATTTAATTCAAAGTGCTTAGGACTTTAGAACTAAATTAAATTATCATAGAGGTAATTTAGCTAATTAAAGTCAAGGACTTTAGGAATTAATTTTAGTGTTTGATTATTGCAATTTATGGTCTTTGCAATTGACATCAAGTCAAATTAAGTCAGGTAGGAGAGATAAAATTGCCTAGTGAACTAGGACTTTGATGATGTAAAATCGAGATAATGCACCAAAATTGATGAAATTAAATAGGTGCCAATTTTGGGGTATTACGACTAGATGCCAATTAGATACCCTGGTTAATAAGATAGTCACCAAGCCTCTCCACAATCATATTACATTCACCAGCAGTAACAGGTTCATCATACATGCCAAAGATAATGGCACAAGTTTCTTCTTAATGGTAACACCTGCAGATCCCTGCAGATCAACAGTGAAAATAAATTAATCATAAGGTAATAACAAAAAATCAAAAGTTTGATATAGAACATGTAATAAAATGACCATGAGATGCAATATATTGACAATTGTAAACCCACAAAATGCTACAGATCGAGAGAGAAAAAGATGCCTGGACCATTCTGAGAATATTGTAAAATAGAAATTGATTTCCATGTGTAAAATAGAAATTGCTTTCCATATCAGGTAAGCTGTGATACTGAAAATGCCTATGGAGTTCAAGCTAAGACAAGGCACTTCACTTTGCAGCAATAGGAATCACAAAATGGCAATTATATTTGTCACTAATATTTTTAATAAGCAAATACCACCAAAAAATTTATCTGATTCACTAATGATATCTACTGCAAAGAATATTTTACTCAAAACTACCAGGATTTCCACTCCACTTGAATTTACAAACTTTCTTATAAATTATTCTGCTAAGAAAACCTGTAATCATATCACACAATTAGGCCTAGAAAAGTGGGAAGGGCAACCCAAACAAAACCATAGTTTTAGTCAACATAATATAGAACACTAATATATCAATTCTACAGATTTCTAAAAACTAACTATAGTTGTGCCCTCCTAAATTAAAAATTCCCTAAAAGCCAGCATTGATGCAATTCTCTATCCATATTACTTGATTCAACATTACTGAATAGTAAATTGAGATGCCATACAAATCCATACAGACTTTCTCTCATCCAAGTTCTGAATGACACCATCCATAAACCAAAAACATAATTCAAACATAGACTATTTTCTTACTTTCTTTCCTCTGATGACAGCTCCAGGCTCGCCTTGGATAACCATATACTTTATTCCACCAATGTAAAGTCTAGTTGGAGCCAGGGACACAAGTTCAACAAAGTCACTCATAATCCCCGTCACCTCCTCGGGCTTGATTTGCACAAAAATGATCAAACAAAACAAAGATCAATCTTATGTTTCTCATAAATTCCCTTTTCAGAGGTAACAACTATAGTCCAAAAACTTGGTCATTGTCACCAAATAGTGATAGAAAGTGCCAACCAATTCCCCCATAGAGTCCACAAATCCAAATCAAATTCAAAGCCTTGATGGAGAAGACTTGAAAAATATAGTCGTGACACAGAGAAAAAGTAATTCTATTTCAGCTTTCTGATCTGCCTCCTGCTCCAATAGATAAGAACCTTCTTTAAAAATATTCCTTCCAATTTTGAACTGCATGTGACAGACTCTATCTAATTAGAATTCCAACTATGACCATACCTATTCTACCTATATTGCAAGGAACTTGCACCCCCTCTCACCCATGCAAATGGCATTATTTAAGCCGGCATAGGGGTGGAAATTTGGAAGGCGGTATGTAACCCACTAAATTCACAAGTAACTTAAGACCTATATAGTAAGGATCCATCATAGCCTCAATCTGGAAAACCTCAAGACTAATTCTGATACTCATGGCTCCAGTTTCTACATTTACACACAACAATTATTTGTGGAATTGTCGGGTTATGGGTACAAAAGCAATGAAATTATCATATTCATTTGTTCTAACTTAAACCCAGTCACATTTTCAGCATTGATGTGCATTTGCAAATTTCAATAAGCGCTTCCATACACGGAGTTACCATTCCAATATTGTCGAATGTGATTCTCCATGCAAAAAAGTATTTGGCAAGATTAAACAATATGCTTCCAAACACTATAAATTTTGGCCAATAAGAAAAGTCGCCCCAATAACAATAGCCTTCATTAAAAAGGAACTATTAAATCTTCTTAGAAAATCTGATAAGCTGATTACCATAAGATCTAAGAGAGCGAGCTTTTATTCAGAAACAAGATAAAGTAGCATACTGAAACAAGTACAAGCTGATATAATCAATAATCAAATTCCTTAAATAAGTAATGAGTTCAGATAGTTTAATCAAGATTGCACAAAGATTTCATGGCACAGACAATCTCAGTCCAGTTCAAGCTGAACATGTGACAAAATCATTAAATAAGTAATGATATCAGATAACTTAATCTAGATTACACATAAAGGTTTCATGGCGCAGAAAACCTCAATCCAGTTTATGCTAAAACTATCATGAAACAAACTCAATCCAATTCAAGAAAGGGTATAATAAAAGGATTTCAATCCAGATGGAGAATAAGGTTATGACATAAATCAGCCAAGATTCAAGATGAGGGGTAAAAAAATAGTAACATATATCTCATTCCAATTTTAACATTGAGGTTTGATGACCCAAACAGAGCCCATTAACCAATATGAAATTTTGCATAAGAAAATCACAATAAAAGTTTCTCAAGTAACCCAATTCAAATGAAATATGATTCTAACATGAAATCACAAAACAAATCAAAACATAATGTCGAAATTGGTAAGGAGTAAATCCAGTTAAATATAAGGATAAGGTTCATATGTTCAAAAACTCCAACCAATGTACAAGATAAATTCCATATGAAGTAAATCCAATCAGAATACAAGTATGAGGTTTATCAGCATAAAATCCAACCAAAATAAAAGAGAGGAAAGAGTTTCATAGAAGTCAAACTGAGAACAAAATGGAAATGTCCAAAATGTCCAAGTCCAACTAGGCCAGCAGTTATAGAGCATCTAAAGGAATTAACGGAGGAATTATCCAATCGAAGTCTAAGAAAAAAATTGCATAAACTTGAGAGAAAGCATATCAAGTCAAAAGAAAAACCAAGGACGAATTAATGTCAAAACAATCCAGTCAAATAAAAGCAATCCAATCAGAATGCTAGATTATGTTATACACTAGAATATATAATATTTTCAAAACAAACAAGTAAAAATAATTGAAGATCAATTATTTCAAAGGGTATGCGATAAAGTCAAAGGATTAATAGGAAGAGAAATTCAATCTGAGGCTACGGGTAGCAAATCCAAATAAGTATGCAAACAAGGGCTTCAATGAATTCGGTACAGACACAATAATCAAAAATCAGATGCAACTTGGGGCTTTGACTGCAACATAGACAAACCCTAAAGTGAAGAACAAAAGAGATCGGTAACACAATAAGGCAAATTGAAATCGACCCAGAGGTTGCGTAAACACGGGGATAAAAACCCAAAAATGGATCTACAATCAGAACAAGTTTAAAAGGAAAAAGGAGAAACTTCTCACCGCTGGGAATGTGTCGCTCTGAGCCCACACGCTCCATCATGGCCGATGATCGCAGCTACAGACAGACGATTACCCCGCCCCAGATCGCACACCAAGTGGTTATCTACATACGCCTCCCACGACATTCTCACGGATTGCAATAAACAAGAGATTCAAAGTAGCAATTTCTTTCAGCAAATTACAGGAGCGCAAAATACTGTGGCCGATCAGGCGATCGAATCCGACTGAGAGAAAACAATATATCTATGTAGGCATTAAAAATGGCCCGAAAATCGCGTGAACTGAGAAGGTGTAATTTGGGGCAAGATTTAATGTGTCGTGTTGTTTAATTAATTTTATTAGGCTTTTTTTTTAAATTTCCATCGAATTTGGTTTTTATTTCCCTCCAAATAGTAGTAGAAGTTCCTTTATACTTTCAAAAGATTTTATTAGTAATTTATTTACTCACTCACTTTTGTTTGACTAACTAATTATTTGGTTGTTGTTTTTACCTAATGATCAATTGGTCATTTATTTAGCCATTCATAGGTATGTTGCAAAAAATAATATTTCTTCATTTCTTTCTTCAATCACATCTACTTTGTGAAAGAAATAGATTACTTAAGAAATATTTATGCATCAAAAATTCTTTAAGGAACTACTACAAGCCTTCAATGAATAGAGAAAAGGGCATGAAAAAAAATTTAATAAGGGTTTGAGCATTTATGTTGATTTTGATTTGATTTCTTTTTAATCATCTAGAATTTGTCTCATTTAACGAGACTTGGTTCCAATTTAGCATGTGTGGTTTTGATATTAAATTTAATGGTTTGAGAATTAATTCCAAATAGTTCAAAATAATTCAACTCGAAGTAATTTAATAAACATCATCTAAAGAATTAATAAAATCATACTAATCAAAATATTGCATAATGACAAAACAGAAACATACTACACACTCAGTCAAATAATATATTAAAATAAAAAATTATAAAGGTTAGTGTAAGAGAGTCTTGACAAATAGATAAGACAGATGTTAGTCCTAGGTAAATTTATGAAAGAATTGCATCTATGCCAAAGGAAACCCAAAAGAGAAATAACAAATTGAACAAAAATTTTGAAATTCCAAACTAGAAAGGAACAAATGACATGGAATGATAGCTCAATACCACATGCACTTGAAAATCTAAGAAAAAAAATCAAATCAAAGCTACACAATTTTAGTTGTTAATTGAAGTACCATGCAGAGCTTTAAATGCTTTCCCTATTGATAGCTACCACAGTATAGTAACCAATCTACTACCACAAATAACACTTTAAAAAACCTTGATGATGTCTATGATTAATTATATGCACCTGATCTATATAAACTCTAATTGCAAAATGCTTAGATGAATTTAAAATATAGTTACCATTTAGAGATATTGGCAAATAGTGGCTGGAATAATGTTCGCACAATAAGTCTATTGGCGAACATACATTATTGGTGAAATGCAACTTCTAAGAATATAAGTATATGATATTATCAAACGTTAATGTGTAAAGGAGTATTAATCATTCATTTAGTCATTTTTATTAGGCTAACTAATTATTTAGTCATTTTAGTTGTGATTTTACCCGATGACCAAATTCGTCATTTATTTAGTCATTTATATTTGTAGAACATGATAAGTTTTAGTCATGTGACTAAAATTTTTAGTCACGTGACTAAAAAAATGGTAGAACATGATCAGTTTTAGTCACGTGACTAAAATTTTTAGTCATGTGACTAAAATTTTTAGTCACCTGGTCATTTATTTGCCAAATTCTACTAGTGTTCAGTTGCGTTCTATGCTAGGGGTGAAGGAAGTTGTCCTTGGGGGGTCTCAGTGATGAGTTCTTCCTTCCTTCTTTTTCTATCTCTTTTTGGAGTAGGGTTTTTCCCATTAGGTTTTCTCTACTTCTCCATTTTACATAGATTTGGTTGTGTTGGGTACCTCATCAGGCCATGTTGTCGGGACCCATTTTTATGCTTTCAACACTGTAGTTTCCTTTGCTTTCTTCTTGCATTGTTTGTAGTTGCATTGTTGCTCATCTTAAGGGGGGGTGTTAGAGTAAAGTATTAATTATATTAATTAGTTTTACTCCCTTCTTAAGATGTCAACTTTTTTGCTTTAGTTGTTTATATTTAAACACACATGCACTAGTTGATTTTAACTCATGCACTAGTTGTTTTAAATATAAACTTGCATGCGTTAGTCTTATAATAATTTAACTAATTATTACATGCACTAGGGTTTTCCTTTCAAGGCTTTCGATCTCTTTTATAAGAATGATCCATTGTACATTTAATTCATTCATTATTTGAGGATATTTTCTTCTACATATTTTTGAGTCAAACCCTTGCCCTCTTCTTGTCTCTACTTCCTTATAACAGGTTTTTGTATGCAGGTGATCTTCGGGTTTTATGGATTTGTATTGCTCAAATCCTACACTTTAATCTCAAAATCTCCAAACACTAGATCATGAAGCAGGATATCCTTCCATCTCTTTCCTTTTTTTTATGGTTGATCTCTCAATATTGTTCCTTACAAGAATTTTCCATGGTTCATTCCCTTTCAAGGCTTTGAGAATCCATTTTGCAGCTAGAGCAATTCCATGTGTCTTCAAGTCCCTTAATCCAAGGCCTCCCAACTTTTTTGGAGCACAAGACCAGTCCCATTTGGCACAATGTCTCTTTCTATTTTCAAGCCCATCTGACCACAAGAACTCCCTCAAAATCTTTTCTAACTTGTTGATTTGGCTATTGGCTAGCAACCAAGTGGAGGCATATTATATTGCATGGGAAGAAAGTACCTTTTGAACCACATGTGCTCTCCCAACAATAGACAACATGTGAGTTTTCCATTTGATATGTTTATTTTCTATCTTCTTGTAGATCCATGCCCACATATCTTTGATTGAGGGATTAATAGAAAAGGATATTCCCAAGTATCTCACAATGGTAGAGGGGACTAACCATTGACACTCCCTACCACTTAACCATCTAGGAGGGACTTTGTCCATCCTACAATATTGGATTTGTGGGGTGATACTTTGGAACCTGAAGAAAGACAAAACAATTACAATCATCTAAGCACATTATCAAAGTTTTCCTCATCCAAACCCACAAATAGAGTACTATCATCAATAAATTGGCTCAAAAAAAGAATTCATTACCCTTCCATTCATGTTTTTTCCCTCCATACTCATCTTGTTTGTTCTCCACCATGTTAAAATCCCCTATGAAGATCCATTTAGCATTTGGTAATTTATTTGATAGCCATTCCCAGAAGTTGGCCCTCTCTCTCTGTAATCATTAGGTGCATATATATTACAGACTCCTACCACTTGATTATTAACATTAAACAACACCCATATTGTCCTTTGACAAGGAGAAACACCTTTATTTTCCATCTTATTAGCCCGCTTGTTCCCTATTAGGATGGCCACACCTCCTTTACCTCTATCATGTCCTGAGTATATGCAAGTGGCTCTATCCAAAATGAATTTGAGGGTATTATATGCTTTTAATTTCCTATAGACAAATAATACCCTTCTTATGAATCTTATTACACCAATTCCTTACTATATATTTTCTGTCAGGCATTTCTTATCCCCTAATATTCCAACTGTGTATGTTCATCATCATGATAACTTGGGGGTAGTTTGGTTTTTACACAATCTATTAAAGCAATATGGGAGCTCTTTGCTCTTGATTTTGTTGGTCTTCCTACTACTTTTTAGACTATTACTTCTTTCATAAGTTTTCCTCTTCTTCTTCTTAGAAACCACTTCTGTAAACCCACCATCTTCTAATTCTTGGTCACTGTGTATAGAATTGGAAAGACTGTCATCAGGACGCTCATTACCCTGATCAATAGAGTGTTATTCCACAATCTTCATATTATGCTTGTTATGATGGGATTTGGAAGGAATGTTGTTAGAGAAAACATTGCCCTACTCAATAGAGTGTTGTTCTATAACCCTTGAATTAGCCTTAATTTTAAGTTTGGACATAGGTATTTGTTGTGCATTTTGAAAGGGGGTATTGTCTTCATTGACTTTTTCCCTAGCCACAAGAATGTATTGAGATTGACAAGAAAAAGGGTTCTATTTTTCTTTATTTTGGACAACATCATGAATTTCAAAATCATCTTCAAAAAGGGGGTTAGAAAGTGAGACAAATTTATCCAACGAGGTATCTAGGGTTGATGTACCATTATCAACTATACCAATATTATCCTTGTTATTAATTTTACTGTTACCAACATTGAAAGTACTAGGGTTATCATTCTGATAAGCATTACTCCAGTGTTAATATTAACATTATCCTTAGCACCTTCAAAGGTACCTTTTTTATTCATAGGAATCTCAACAAAGTTTTTTTGGATATTCTTCAACAAGGGGCATTCTCTTCTGTTATGAGCATTAAGTTTGCAATGGAAGCAAGCCCCAATGTCACCGAGTTTGGCAATATTCCATTAAAAATTTTCACGTTCAATATCTAAAGAAATTTTATCACGAAAGACAACATTAAGGTTGAGAGTAATAAGGGCTTGAGCATTAAGATGCGATAAAGTGACCTTAACTTCTTCTACCTAGAGAACAAAACTGAGAGGTTTGAGCAAATGCAGGATAAATTGCCAGAATTCAGGTTGGACGTTTCTAAGTTCGATCCACAAGGGTGATGAGCAGGTGATGACATGCTCAGTATTACTACTAGGGGACCACGAGAGAGCCCTAAACATGGTTTTCCCAACATTCAATACCATTTATTTAAAACCTTCTCTTGCATAGCATGAGTTTTCAAAAAGATAATAAACAATCCTTTCTGAACCATACGACTGAAACTAACTGAAATGCTCAATTTTTTTCCCCAAATTTTACCAATCCAATCATCCAAAAACTTTCTAGTAGGAAGGAATTTCATATCCATGCAAACAAAAAAATAGCAATATTTTTCAACCTAGATTGCTCAGATTTAATAGCATTTACCATGTTTGCATTCAGTGAGAGAGCGAGGATCTTGACTCCAGGTGATAGGATCTTACCTTCCTCTCTTCCCTCCTCTCCCCCTCCATTGTGCTCTAGTTTGGGCTTGTCACCTTTTCCTCCTCCTCGTCGATGTCCATTGGTTCTGGAAGATCTTCCTCCATGTTCACTAGAATTAATAACTTCAAACCGCACCGAATCTAGTAAAACCATTTTCTCAGACAAAATTACTTTGTAAGAAGGCTTATTCACTTCACTAGGGACATTAGTAGTATTACCCTCCACCACTTTATCACCTTCTTTCCCGTATTTACCATCATTATTATCTCCTATGACCATCACTGCAAGAAGTGGCTTAAACTTAATAGAACCACACCCTAGATGGCACCCATCTCATAAATAATTAAGGCACACACACAAGTGAGCCAGAGTCTATACAAGAATTTATAATGAGATGGTAAAGGAAACCAAGCACAAAAACCAAAACAAAGGCATAATGAAAAAGATCACAAGCGGGGCGAAAACCAATGAAGAAACCACGAGTCATAGGGAAGGAAAAAAAGTAGAAAATGCCATGAAAGTAGTATGAAGGAGACACGGGTCCCTCCTACTACAAGGCAGGGTCAACATGATCCACCACAAGTTGCAGAGCCTACTTCAAATCCACTTCTGATTCTACCGGAGCCTTCTAAATTAATTACTTGGCATATAGTTTAGTAATTTATTTATTTCATAAATATGTTTGGTTATTGATCATACTTGCTTTTGAATCTTTTTAGCAAATGCAATGGCAATAATTAAGTCATTTTCACAAACCTTTCCCATACTTGCTTTGCCCTATACATAATGAAGTTTTGGATCAGAATGTGGACATCCAAAGCATAGGGATCTGAAGTGAGTTTCAGATTTTACCATTGCATATGCTCCAACAGATTTGTATGCAAACGTTAAAGTGCAGATAGAGCATGTTAGTTGTTTGAGGCATCATTTTGTGAAAAGGGGTTACAAACTATCAGACTTTACAACCTTCACCAACATGCTTACACCCATGCTAGAAATGGAGGGTTTGGAAGAGGGATACACACGGTATGGATTTAGTCGAAAAGCTTCAGAAACTTCAAAGATAGGAGGCGGTTGAGCATGATGAAGAAGTTGGGGGTTCGGTATATACTGAGATTCAATATAGATGCCTAGATTATATTTACACGCTTCGATGGGTGTTGTTTTATTTGTTGAAATGTTATGAAGTTTAAATTCCTATGAGCCTCGAGGTGAGTTATTAGTTCATAGAAAGATAAATAAGTGCAAAAGGACAAAATATTAGTTGCAAATGATTAAAAAATTGAAGGCAAAGGAGGAACAAGGGAAAATGCTCAGGCTTTTCAAAGTGCCAAGTGTCATAATGGGAGAATAAAACTAGGAGTATTTTTTTAGTCAAAGTCTTTTTTCAGTTGCAAAGGAAGCAGACTGCAAAATTAGATATTTTGGTGGGGACGGATTAGAGAATATTTTTAGCAAATCAGATAATGGGAAAATAAAACTAGGAGTATTTTTTAAGTCCAAAGTCTTTTTTCAGTTGCAAAGGAAGTAGAGTACAAAATTAGATATTTTTGTGGGGAAGAAATAAAGAATAGTTTTAGCAAATCAGATATTATAGGAAACAGACATCTATCAAATGCTGAAAATTTTTGAGCTGATCTCTTTTCTATATTTTCTTTTCTTTCTCATTTTGTAAAGGTTTTGGTGTAAATTTTGTGAGAAGAAACTCAATATACAATTTAATCTTAAGCATACCAGGATGATATTGACAATTAGTAAATGTTTCATATTGATAGTTAGTAAATGTTTTTTCTTTGTTTTTAGGTAGTTGTCTTTAACATGTATGAACACTATTTTATGAAATGAATGATCAATGTTCTTTTGGGGCATTTCTGCAATAAATTTGTGTTGTTTATTTTGTTTATTGCCTTTCTTAAAGTAGGAGATTAAAGTGCATTTAACAAGGACAATGGAATGGTCTTGTGTATGTGAGGGATTAAAAAGTATGGTTACAATAGAACCAAAGTAGAGGATATCACTGAGGCACTAGTATTATGAACTCATTGATGGAGGATTTCATCTATTTGAGCAAAGCATTTGCTTATTGTACGTTGACTCTGATGCCCTGAGAAGGCACTGGCCTAGGAGATTTATTTTCAGTTTTCAGAATCAATTGAATTCTCAAAATCTTATTTCCTTTGTGTTTGTATTATTAGGATTAGATGTAGTATTCTTGCTCTCATATCTAATACAAATTACTTAGAGGACTTATTGTTATTATCATGCCACTTTTTAGCTATATTACAATAATATTTTTCTAATTATATTATTTTCTAATTTGTGATAAATGATACTACGTGTGAAATTTGGTAGAGGTGGCAAAAAATGGCAGAGATCTCTGAGGTGGCGAGTGACAGCTACTTTTTTTCGGTGAAGATAATGTGACAGGTGTGATCACTCCATACTCCTCTTTTAATGCTTCTGAAATGAGTGGTCTCTCTCCCTCCTCCCACTATCATTCGGTAGAGGCCATACCTCCCATCTCCCCTGCATTAACGCCTAGGGTTTCGATGGAAACTGATATGCCTAGCAATGTTTCTCCCTCTAATACTAACCCTACGCCTCTTGCGAGACCCAAATCCTTCTCCGAGGTGATTGCTAACTATGGCATTGTCGTTGATGCAAGCGCAAGGTTTAGTCTAGCTAATACTCATGGCGCCTCCAATCCCAGTAAGAACTTTGAGGCTATTTCTTTACATTTCTCCGTTATGCCAAATTCATAAATGCTTGTTGAAATTGTGAAGGAAAAGAATAGATTGAGGAATACTGTTATTTTCTTCTCTATTGTTGAAGTTGATAAATGCCCTCCCAGGAAATTCTTAGATGATTGGTTTCATAATTTCTGGAACTTGAAGCTTGGTTTTCATATTTCATTTTGTAGGCAAATACATAAAGGTTTATGTGTGATTTTCTTTGCTAACAATGAATCCCAGGCTGAAGTTCTTAAAAAACATTAATGGTCCATGGGTTCTACCTCTTTTTGTGCCCTAGCTTGGTCTCCTGAGGCCATTCATGAGGAGGTTCTTTCCCTCTCAGCCCCTCGGTAGATTCTGGTTAAACAAATCCCTCCTTTCTTGTGGTGATTTCTCCCTCAACTTCTCGAACTATTGGGTAAGGTCATTCGTATGGATGACATGGTTAGATTAGTCCCTCATATGGATGTTAGGGTTCTTATTTCGTTAAGTCATGGTAAAGAAATTCTACTTGATATATGTGCATTAATATTTCTGAGGAAAATTACTCCTATCCCATTGAAATCCTTGGGGCTTTGAATGCTTGTTTCTTGTGTAGAAGAGAAGGGCATCTAAGGAAAGATTGTCCCATCCTTAAAAAAAATTGGCTCCTGTTAAAACCTCGCCTCCCCAAAACCCTTATAATTCTGCTAACCCTACCTTGGAATCCTCAGTTAGCAAAGCCCCTCAGGTTGAGGTGCCCTCTAATCCTTTCCCCGAGGTGACCTCCAAATCATCGTCCTTCCCCACTATCTCATCCCCTGTTTCTTTCTTGGTTGTCTCAGTTTCCGTTGAAAATGACAGTTTCCAAATCGTGACTAAAAAATGAAGAAGGACCAATAAACTTGAGAGTACATCTTTGGTTGATCCCCAACCCGTTAAACCTCCGCTACCCTCCAAATTAAGTAATCCTGTCTCGCAAGGAACCCAAGTTAATCCCCCCCTCTTGGAAGTGATCAACATTGAACCTTCCGACAATAGCATCGGCTCTGGCCCTTCCCAAAAATTCCCTCACAAGGTTTTTAGAGAGATTAGTGATGATGGTTTGCTTGAGATTGTCCCTACCGGTAAATCCCCCTTTGATTCCTTGTCCATCCCCCTGAAACACTCCATGGATGTGGATGCTCAACCCCTGTTGTCTCAGACAATGAAAATGAATTCAAAAGTGACTTCCCTACATCTAAATGATGGGGGAGGCCTTTGGTCTCCAAAAAAAAGAATTCCTCTAGTAAAAATAATGGGGATATCTCTCCTGTGTTATCTCTATTGAGCATTAATGATTTTCATTAGTATCAAAGACATCGGTTGGTTACCTATGCTACTCTAGTCGGCAACTGCAAGCACTTCAAGCCAGTCGATTAAGTCTTCACACCGAGCACCAGGGAAGTTCTACCGAGCATCAGTGTACACCAATACCGAGCGACAGTAAACAATGAGCACTAGTGTAATCACCGAGCAATATTTAAAGTGTTTACTGAGGATCATAGGAAACGACATAGGAATCAGCAATGACACATCTATCTATGCAAACGGTTACAACAGAAACACAAAATATTTTACCAAGATCAAGGATAATTTATTGTTTAGATATTCATTAAATGTGATGAAGATCTTATGTTATTATTTTGATCTAGGTTATTTTTGTACACCATAGATCTTAGGGTTTTCTCTAAGATATTGTAACCTAATTTTGTTAAAGCGGCATAAAGCAGTATGCTATATAATTGTATTTTTGCATCATTTTGATGTAACTGATGTATGAATGAAGAAGTTCTTGAAGTATTAGCCAACTTCAAGATTATTAGTTGACAGACAGAGCAGAACAGTATTAAGAGGTAATCAGATTAAAGTAGAATCAGAATCAGGCTAATCGAGCAGTTCAGAGGATAGATCTTCACATTACAAGGTGATATCTAATCAGTATTTCATAGATCTGTATCAGAAAAGTTGAGTTGTCATTAGCATATATTTACCTGTTATTTTCTAATCATTGTAATAGAGTTTTGGTAAAATCTCTTAACAGAGTAGACCTAACAGTCATTTTGTAAATCTCTTAACCGAGTGCACACTCAAGTAGTGTTGCTAAAATCCTATCGCTAGGTAGAACTAGTTGATCTAATATGTTACTCCTAATAGGGTAAGATCACTATAAGTGATCAACACTTGTAGCCCTAACAAGAAAACATTTTCTATCTGCAGTAGTAAAGAATTTGTGGGTGTCGTCCCCACCGCAGTTTTTACCTTCTAACAAGGGTTTCTGCATTACCAAAACACTTGTGTTATGGGACTATTATATTGTTGATTTCATGTTATTTACTTTTACAAGTTGAATGGATGAATGATACATGCATTGGATACAATTTATTTTGCAAGGTTATTACTGTTTGTTGTTTAAGGTTAGAAAGGTTTATGAGTTAAAGTTTTTGTGGGCACTGATTCACCCCTCCCCTCTAAGTACCCTATCTCTCCAATCCAACAATTGGTATCAGAGCTCAGTTCTCTTATTGAATAGTTTAACCACTGAAGGGTAAAGATCTAGTCATGGAGAGGTATAAGTTAGATAAAACAATAGAGAATCAGAAGATTCAAATGGAGATGTTTGTAGAGCAGTATAAGCAAGCTAAGGACGGACTAAAGAAACTACTGGTTGAAAGGAAGAACCTAGCTATTCTACATAATGAGATTGGGTACCATGAAGAAGAGATTGATGATTTATTTGATCACATTGGATCTAGTTCAGGAAGTATTTTTGATGGATCTGAAAGTATAATCTCTGATTTGTCTAAAAAGAATCTTCACTTAACCGAACAAGTGAAAGCACTACAAATCGGTCAGGAATCACAAATGGTGAGAATGGTAGAAGTAATGAACAATGCTAGACAAGTTGAGAAAGACATAAATCTAGCTATTGAAGACCGAAGACAGATAACTGAACAACTTTAAGCAAAATAAAGTGAGATACATAGACTCACCGAGCACCATTTCAAAATTTCCAATCAGATGATGACTGTGAATCAAGAAGGCAACTGAGTAAATGGAGAATTGTCAAGAAGACTTGAAGATGTAGCAATACTCAGAGAAGAGAATGAGAAGTTGAGAAATGAAGTGAAAACTCAACAATGGCACAATGAAATGATGAAATTGGTTGAAGATAGTTCTAAAAAGATTGATGATTTTCTGATTAATCAAAGAAGGTTTGGAAGCAAAGCTGGTTTAGGATATACTTGTGAAGGAGAATCATCACAACAAATAGAACTAGCCAACAACAATCAAAGTCAAAGGCCAAAGACACTGTCATGTTATCACTGTGGCAAACCAAGACATACCTCAAATGTGTGCAAAAGAAAAGAACAAGGTAAACCTCTTGTCACTCCTAAGTTTAATGGTTATCGCTATTATTGTGGAAAGTATGGTCACCAAGTGTATGAGTGTAGAGATAAACTGAATAAGAATGCTAACAATCCTACCATGGAGAAATTATGTTATACTTGTAATGAACATGGACACATTGCACGAGATTGTAAGGCAAAAATGAAGCAAGTATGGACTCCAAAGCAAAAGACACAACACAAGCCTTATCAACCGAAGAGACAAGGTAATTCTTATGCTTGGGATTACAACACATGGGCTAACTGCATTGCATGTGGTAGATATGGGCACATTGTAGCAAACTGTAACAAGAAAAGATGGGTTGGACAATCATGAAGCTGGACAAGTAATGGAGTGGCATGTTTGCATTGTTATAAGGTCGGTCATCTAAGAAAGGACTGTAGAGACCAAGCACCAGAAGAAGGTCATGTATTTGAGAGTGGAAACACTATTGCAGATATCATGAGAATCGAGAACACTATGTGGAGAAAGGCATCTAATGAGAATGCTGAGTCAAGTAATGTTGTCGGTGAAACCTCATCCACTGGATTAGGTGACATTGGTACCTCCACCTAAGGTGATACAGGTATGTATGGGACTGACATTTCAAAATGATCATAATTTGCATACAGTTCCTTATATATGATGATCACATAACAAATCTGCATGAATAAAGATGTATCTTGGTTTATATATTATGGGCTAACAAAGTCACAAAGTCGGTAAAAGTGAGACCGAGCAATGGTTACCTGTCAGTAATTACTATTCAAGGTTAACCGAGTATCAATATCAACCGAACAAAGAAATCATGTGTTAACCGAGTTAATGAAAGTTTGCAGTTGTCACCGAGCTAATAGTTGTCACGAACTAGAAAGTAGGTTAGGCATTTATTGCATAAAGTTTTGAGCGAGAATACAAAAATTCTATAAATACATAGAAGATTGAGTTCATTTTTTCACATTGCAATTTCGGAGAGTGAAAATTTCACAGAGCGAGTTCGAGCAAAGAATCTTTCAAGACAATCCAAAGTAGTTGCAGATCGAACTGAGCACTTTCTTTGACATATTTTGAGTAAATTGAAACCGAGCATATTCTTCATACTTACTAAAAACCTAGTTTGTTGAAATGGCATCTATTGCGAGCACTTCTAAAGTTGTAGAGGAGGAAGTTAATCTAATAGTGTCAACAAACTATAGTGAACCCAATTACAAGTTACAGCCTAAAGTAGCATCTAAAATGGATTCAAGGGGTGCTTTTTCAAGCATCCCACCTAGGATTTTATTGGTTGAAGACATACGATCGTACATTCATTATAAAATTGGGGTAATAGGAGATTTCGACATTTATGTTGCATATCAGGCACTTTGTGATGAAGAAGTAAAGCCAAAACCAGAGCATAAATAGGTTGAAATACTTGGACTCACCAATGCCCTAAATTTTTTGAAGAATTTTAAAAATGAGTGGATTAGGGTTGTGGTAAGCCGTTATCATGAGGGCACATTCTAGTTAGATAAACCGATCCAAGTGACAAAGAGAATGATTAGCAGGGTTACTGGTTACCCTACTACCGATAAAGCCAAAACATTTTGAAATTCATCGCGAGCCGATGTTGAGAAAAATACTAGCACAACATGGGACGACAGAGCACTAAAAATTGCATCCATTGTGGATCCAAAAGTAAAATTTGCAGCGCATGTAATTGGCTACAAGTTTTTCCAGTCGAGCAAAGTAAATAGTGTACTGTGTAGTGCAATAGATATGGCTTACAAAATAATAAAGAAGGGTCATCAGATAGACCTTGTCCAACTACTACTAAGACAGGTTGAAGAAAATATGAAAACCATTAGGTCACAAAAGTCTAATACCTGTAAGTTTGGATCATTGCTAGTATGTTTATTTTTATATCTCCAGAAATTATTTCCTTCTGTCAGACACACAAATTGGCCTATCGACAAACCGGTCACTTCACAAATTTTTGATATTATGAAAGTTCTAGGAGATAATGTAGAAAATGTTATAGATAGTTATTTTGAGGACTTTAAGGTAAAGATGAATTTGAGAAGCAAGATTTTGAGTTCATTGGTTGAGAAGTATGAGATGGATATTTGTTTCCTAGTGAACACCGACCATACAATGATTAAAGCTATTGAACCAAGGATAAAGTGGCTAGCACCTATGGGATATGAAATGGATCATGATTTTGGTTTGAAATCAATCAAGACATTACTGGCCTTACCGAAGGACAAGAAGGCCGGAACATTTGGAACCTTTGAAGAAGCTAAATATAGAATAAAAATAGGTCTTGTCATTGGTAAAATAACGAGAAAAGAAAAGAAAATGAAGAAAGTCTTAACTGAGCATTTTGGAGATGTATCTGACTCATCTAAGGAGTCACCAGTTGAACCTGCAATCGAAGGTCAGTCAATGTTGGCTGACAAACCATATGATAGTGAGGAAACCGAGTCCGAAGAAGAACAAGACTCTAAACCGGTTTCTCCCACTCCAGTTCCAAAGAAGAGTCAATTGCTAGTGCAAACAGGTGCACGGACAAGGTCATCAACTACATCTTCACCACCACAGAAGAAGGGAGCTATGAAGGTAGAAAAACCTAAGGTAGATACACCAAAAAAAACATATGCAAAGAGAGGATGCAAGGTTTTAGCTGAGGCACTGAAGAAAACAAGAAGGTTAATAAGATGTAAGACCTTGAGGAAGAAGAAAATTAAAATGACCAAAGTCAATTCAAGGTGGTCAGCAACAAAGAAAGATCAATTGATGAGGTTGTTGCAGACATAATTGAGAATGGAGATCTTGTAGATCTGGAACTTAAACGATTTGATAGTATGTCAAATGAGGATCAAAATAAAATTGAGGAAGCAGTCATTCAGATGATGATATGCTTCAAAAAAGTTCCATTAGAATTTGAACTTTCACTGCCCAAGGCACTAGATGAAAGAATTAATCAGAAGTGGTCATATGCATTGGATACCGAGAGAAAAATGAGAGAACAAGTCCTAGTATCAGTTGCACCAGACTTATCTCTTGATGAAATTAAAGAGCTTATGGATACTTATGTTCAGAGATTCAAAATAAAAAACCGAGCTATGCAAATTTTAGATGATAATCTGGCAGATCTTGATGAGTCTGGACAACTCATCTGGAGTTCAATTTTAGCAATCAGAGAACAAAATGAGAAAAATGCATTTCAAAATTTGTCTAAAAAGAGACAAAAGTCCAAAGGTAAAGGTATATTCATTGATGATGATACAACATAGAAGACAACAAAGACCCTTGTATCATTTACTGAGGTAATTGATACAATACTTGTACAAGAAATCAAGGACAATTCACAGGATGCACCAGATCTAGCAGAGATCTAGGTAAAGGAGAAAAATGATAATGATGTACTCATTGAGGACATCACAAATGGTGATCCTAATGACAGAGATGAAGATGATGATGTGAACATTGCACCAGCCAATGCACATGATGAAGCACAAGTTACCGAGTGTGCATTCACATCATTACCGGGTGAGATTCTTGTACTTGTTGAAGCAGTTGAAATCTTATCACAAGAACAACCTGATGGCTCAGACCCCGAGCATCCAAAAGATACAATAGGGGAACAAAGCACTGAAACACCTGCAGAGACAAACAAGCCTGAAGAAAAAGAGGCTATTGAAACAGAAACCAAGGAACAAGGAGAGCCCAAAGCAATTGAGGCTACCCCACCTAACACAACATCAGAGGCTCCATCTCAATCAAATGACACATAGGTTACCGAGGAGCAGAAAAAGGAAGATAATGTGTCAACCGAGCAGAACACACCGAGGGCAGAAGAAAAAGCTATTGTTCTAGTTGCAAAGAACTCACCTCAAGAGCCCAAGAAGAAGAAGAAGAAAAACAAAGGAAAAGGATCGGTTATACTAGACAAAGTTATTGTGATACTCGAGTGTGACCTGAGGACCCTTAGCCCCGAAGAACTAAGAAAATATGGGGAGTTATGCACAAGAAAGGCATCACAGGAGAAACTGAAACAAGAGAGCAAAAGCGAGGAAATATTATAAAATGTAAGAGATGTCTTACAATAGGTAGTACTTGAGGTCAAAATAAATGAAGATACCCCTATTGTGGACCAACTTGCTACACTTGCTGAAGAGATCAATGCCCCAGATGTCAATACAGACAAGAGAATAGAAGAACGGGAAGAATCGAAGATACAAGATAAACTTGCAGAAAGAATCAGCCAACAAGTGGCAATTAACAAGGTTAAGCTATCCGAGGTAATAACTGAAATTCAGGGTATTACTAAATTAATTTGTCAAATCTTGTTCAAGCTATGCACTGTGGAAACCTTCACTGCCAAGATCAGTGAAAAGATCAAACAGTTTGAAAATGAAATCACAGCTAGTGCACAAGCAGCTATAACCGAGCCACAAGCTTTTGCAAAACATATATTAAGAGTTCAAGAACTCAGGCGGTTGATAGCAGATCTCAAGAAACAAGAAGAAAGAACCAGTGATCAGGTCAGTGCATTACAAACCGAGCTCCTACCCTACCTAATTTTTTTTGAGAAACACATTGTCAAAGCGGAGATACTTGTTGCAACACTAGAAATTTCTATCTTGGAAAACATCTTTGACATGCATGCACAAGTAGGTCTTGAGCACATTGCTCTCACCAACTTGAAAGAGGAATGGGAAAACCTCTTGGAATCATTGAAGAAAACCCATCAGCACATTTTTGATAAGCTGTAAGTATACATTTTTTTTATTTGGCATTAATATAAAAAAGGGGGATAATAATGTATATGCCAAATATGCAAATAGATGCTAAGTATACTACACATTACCAGAGCATGCACCGAGGGGGAGTATATAGAATTTTTTTTGATAAGTATATGTATAAGGCGAAGATATAATTTTTGAGACATAAGGTCTGTATACATTAAGGTTTTGATACTAATGCCAAAGGGGGAGATTGTTATCTCTATTGAGCATTAATGATTGTCATTAGTATCAAAGACATCGGTCGATTACCTATGCTACTCCAGTCGGTAATTGCAAGCACTTCAAGCCAGTTAGTTAAGTCTTCACACTGAGCACCAGGGCAATTATACCGAGCATCAGTGTACACCAATACCGAGCGGTAGTAAACATCGAGCACCAGTGTAATAATTGAGTAGTATTTACAATGTTTACCGAGGATCATAGGAAATGACATAGGAATAAAAAAATGACACATCTATCTATGCAAACGGTTACAACAAAATCACAAAATGTTTTACCAAGATCGAGGATAATTTATTGTTGAGATATTCATTAAATGCGATGAAGATCTTATGTTATTGTTTTGATCTAGGTTGTTTTTGTACACCATAGATCTTAGGGTTTTCTCTAAGATATTGTAACCTAATTTTGTTAAAGCAGCATAAAGCAGTATGCTATATAATTGTATTTTTGCATCATTTTGATGTAACTAATGTATGAATGAAGAAGTTCTTGAAGCATTAGCCAACTTCAAGATTATCAGTTGACAGACAGAGAAGAACAATATTTAGAGGTAATCAGATTAAAGCAGAATCAGAGTCAGGCTAACCGAGTAGTTCAGAGGATAGATCTTCACATTACAAGGTGATATCTAATCAGTATTTCATAGATCTATATCAAACAAGTTGATTTGTCATTAACGAATATTTACCTGTTATTTTCTAATCATTGTAACATAGTTTTGGTAAAATCTCTTAACAAAGTAGACCTAACAGTCCCTTAACCGAGTGCACACTCAAGTAGTGTTGCTAAAATCCTATCACTAGGTAGATCTAGCTGATCTAATATGTTACTCTTAACAGGGTAAGATCACCAGAAGTGATCAACACTTGTATCCCTAATAGGAAAACCTTTTCTATCTGCAGTAGTAAAGAATTTATGGGTGTCATCCCCACCGCAGGTTTTACCTTCTAACAAGGGTTTCTATGTTACCAAATTGCTTGTGTTATGGGACTATTATATTGTTGATTTCATGCTATTTACTTTTACAAGTTGAATGGATGAATGATACATTCATTGGATACAAGTTATTTTGCAAGGTTATTACTGTTTGTTTTTTAAGGTTAGAAAGGTTTATGAGTTAAAGTTTTTGTGGGCACTGATTCACCCCTCCCCTCTCAGTATCCTATCTCTCCAATCCAACATCATGTTGCTATGACCCCCATTGAAGGGGCTATAGACCAGTGCTCTACCCCTCCACATGTTTCCTCATGAATTACATCTCTTGGAATGTAAGGGGTCTTGAATCCCCTGATAGGAAATTCGTTGTTAAGCAATTCCTTGATACTTGTAAGTCCATGGATTTTTTGATGTTGCAAGAAATTAAAGCTGTCGGTTTTATCCTTGACTCCAAACTTAACTTCCTCTAGAAGGATGCACTCAAATTCTATACCATTCACTTGAGAGCTAGGGGTGGTGTTGCGTACTTGTTAACTCCAAATGGGGGAATTATATCACTGGCAATGGCCTCTCCCCTTGCAGCAAAGCAGTTTGGATTACTATTAACTACAAAAATAATGTCTTTGGCATATGCTCTATCTATGCCCCGAATGACTCTAGGGAGAGAGCGAGCCTATGGGATTGGGTGGCAGCTCTTCCCAATATCTTGTGGATTGTGGGAGGGGATTTCAATATGGTTGAATCTTAGGAAGACAAGGCTGGGGGCCTCCCGTTTGCTTGGAAAGATCAGGAAAAAATCCATTGGAATAGGATGAAGAATTCTAAACAAATTTTTGACCCTTTAGTTGGTAATAAAGACAGTAATCCTAGTTTATGGCATACTTGGTGTAATTTTCAACAAGGTCCCTCTAGAATTTACTCTAGACTTGACCGGTTCTATGCAAATAAAAATTTCTTTTCTTTCTTACCCAATAACCAGGGCAACTCTGTCCTTGTCACCTCCACTGCCCTTTCCGATCACCATCCTATATCCTCCTACATTAGTATTAGCTTTTCTCCCATGCACAGTAGAGGTTCCAATCCTAAATTTATCCTGAACACTACTCTTCTCAAAGATGAGGACGTCCTAGCTGCCATCCACAACATTTGTCATATCAACATGAACAACTCTCCACCTGCTCCCACTTGGATAGATGGAATGTGAACCTTCTTTCTTGGCAGAACCTGCTTAAAACCATTGGCCAAAAAAGGGCCAAAGACTATAGGTTCACCGAAAAACATCTCTCCTCTGACCTTCAGAGAGCTGAAGCTAACATCCAAGCTAATCCCTCGAACGATGATCTCATCTCCCACGTGATCTCTACTAAAGAAGCCCTCATAAAGCACCAGCAAATTAAGATTAGAGGTGCCAAAATTAGATCTTGTGCTCATTGGCTCCAATTTGGTGACCGCGACTCTAAATTTTTCTTTAACCTCATCAAGCATAAGTAGTCCAATGAAACTATAGAAAGGATTTTAGTGAATAATCAAGACATTACTGATCCTGATAACATCAAAGAGGCTTTTTCTGACTACTACAAAAACCTCTTCACCTTTGAGGATTCAGAGGAGGCCACTACCCTTAGAAACCAGTGCAAACCTCTTATCCCCAAAAAAATATCCATTGCTGATGCTGACCTGTTGTCTAAGGATATTGCTTTGGAAGAAATTGAAAAAGTGATTAACTCTCTTAATAATGACAGGGCCATTGGGTCGGATGGCCTCCCTGTGGAATTTTACAAAGCTAACATTAGTTGGATTTGCAAAGGTCTTCAAGATATATATACGGAAGCCCTTACCAATGGCTTTGGGAATACTATCAATAGAGGTATCATTAAGCTGATTCCCAAAGATGGGGATAAAGCTCTCATTAAGAACTGGAGACCTATCACTCTCCTCAATGTTTCCTATAAAAAATTTTCCAAGATCCCGGCTCTGAGACTTGAGAATATCCTACCCAAGTTTGTTTTCTCTACCCAAACTGGCTTCATTAAAGGTAGATATATTTTAGAAAATTTGATCACCAGTTGGGAAGCCATGGATTGGGCTAATTACTCTCAGCAAAATTTCACCATGTTTCTCTTGGATTTTGAAAAAGCCTATGATAGAGTGGAATGGAGCTTTATCTCCATGATGCTTGAGGCTTTTGGTTTCCCTAGTACTTTCTGCAATTCGATTAATATGCTTCTTAATGACGCTTTTTCCCAGGTGGATGTTAATGGATCCCTTTCTGATTCCTTCCCCCTTGGTAGATATATTAGGCAAGGACACCCTTTGACCCCTGCCCTTTTTGTCATTGCCTTAGAAGCCCTGTACTACATTCTTAGAGATAATTCTACATCTCCTGTTGTTAAAGGTATATCTCTCCCTAATAATAAAGAGCTTATCAACTGCCAATTTGCTGATGATACTGCTATCTTCTTTGAAGCCAGTGCTGGCAATTTTGAAGTTTTACAAACCAAAATCAATCTTTTTTGGACTATTTCTGGTGCTCGTTTATATCAATCCAAATCGATATGTCTTGGAAGGGAGGATCAGTCCCCTGACTGGTTCAAGAATTATGATTTTCAATGGGGAGGCCCTCATAAAATTGTTAGATATTTGGGCGTACCCTTCTCTATTGAGCCCTCCCTCAAGGATATGTGGTCTTGGGTTAAAGATAAAATTACCAAGAAGCTAGAAAAGTGGCACAATAGATCCTTGTCTCTAACCGGCAGGGTTCAAGTTTGCCAAAAAATTATTTCTTCCTATAATATCTTCTATTCTTTTGCCTGGATATTCAGTAACTACCAAATTTTGGAAATTCAAAAAGCTGTCAAAAATTTTCTTTGGTTTGATGGTAAAGGCAATAAAAAGATGCATGTCGTTAAATGGGATTGGTCCCATACTGATAAGCTCCTTGGGGGATTGGGTTTAAAGGATCTTAAACTCCAAGGGACTGCCCTTGCCGTCAAATGGATTTTTCACTCTATGGATGGTAACGATCCATGGAAGGTCCTTGTTAGGCATAATATAGAAAGGAGATTCCCTAAAAATGCTAAATCTTGGAAGAATCTTCCTTTTAATGATTTGATTATTGGCAATTTTCTCATTGTTGTTCAAGGTTCTGTTGTTTTTAGATCCATATGGAAAGCCTGGGATCATGTTAGAAAGCATATTACCAACAAGGCCCTCCATGATGGTAATCATCTTTATGGTGAAAGATCCATCTGGTGGAACTTACACTTATCTGGCAAACCCCTTGCCCTCTCCCAAGGATGTTCTGCTAGGCACTGGTCTAACTTGGGCATCTCTTAGTTGGCCGACCTATTCGAGCATGACAAGCTCATCAACTGGGATGATCTTAGGAACAAATTTGATATCTCAGCTTCCCAGAAGAAGACCTATAACATGACTCTTAAAGCCTCTAAGGACTTGCCCACTACCTGTCATGTGGACTCTCATAGATTCTTAAAATGTAATTGGTCGGATGGGATCATTATATCCAAAATCAAACCTAAAAATATTTACAATATTATTGGATATAATGAGGCCATCATTGACCATGTGAACTCTGTCTGGTACTCCACCCTTGACATCTGCTCTTGGAAGAAGTATTTTGATATTTTATGGAAAGGAACTATTGAACCTAAAATAAAATGTTTTAAATGGTTGGTTATTCTTGACAGACTCGCGATTAGAAAATATAATTCTATGTCTGACTACTATCGCTTGTGTAGACTTCCTGAATCTGGTAGGCACATCCTTTTTTATTGCATTTTTGCTAAGGAAATATGGAATATGTTTGGTATCACTTATCCAATGAATGTGAATATCCTTGAAATTATCATTGGGTACATTGATGGTCTTAAAAAAGATACTAACCTTTTTTGGAATATTCTCTCTTCTAATATTCTTTGGCAGATTTGGAAATGCAGGAACGAGGAAAGGTATCAGAATAACCCGAGAGTTCTTACTGAGTCTTTTCGAAAACTCACTTATTTTAAAATTTTCATGCAAGTTCACACTACTATGATGATAGACAAGGACAAACTTAAAAGGTTCCTAAAGACTGGTTATGCCAACTTCTTCATCTATGAGTTGAAGCATGACTATGAATGGAGAAGAAATATGGATGACCTGTAGATGTTCGAGAGGACTTGCAAGAAGCTTACCCAAGAGCTTAAAAAGAACATTAAGTCCAATAAGGACCAGATCCTCATGCTCTCTCAAATCCAGGAGAGGAAAAGTATTGTGTGGATGGAGGGTTCTATGGGGTGGACTGTCTGGGTGTCCATGATGACATCCTTCATTAGTTCTTTTCTCTACTTACATTTCAGTTGTTTAGATCTTTATAACATATACATTTCGTTGTAATCTCTTTTTGTGAGGCCGAGCCTCTTTTCTATACATTCCGTTGTAATTGAACTAGTTATTTTTTGTGATCCTCTTATAGTTAATATAAAAAAATTATATTGTTTTGTCATATAAAGAAAGAAATTAACTATATTATATCAAAATTCATTGCTATTTTCAAAACATATATCCACAAAACAACTTTGCTACTACATTTTGATATCATAAATTACTTGATCTTGAAGTCTTATTAAAAAAAATCATTTATTTTTTACAAATACAATGAAATCTCCCACATAAATGAAATTATTAATTAATTATATAAATAAAAATAAAAATTTAATTTTGATTATATTTCAATTTTATATAAATTTATTTTTTTAAATAATACACTTAAAAAAGGGTTTACTTTTCCTTTTAAAATGTAATGAGTAGCATTGTGGAGTAGTTTTTAATTATTTTGAAAATGTTCCTCTACTCTTGAAGAAGATTATTCATCTAATTTTATATTTGTAAAGGTCAAAAGTACATGGTATTAGATTTTAAGATCATTTATCAATAGTGTATATTTTATGTAGTTATGATTAAAATTAGTAAATGGTATTATAATTTATTAGAATTTTTTTAAAATTTTAAGTTAGAGTAATGATATAATTTAAATTTTGTTTATATTTGTAAGAAGATTGATTTTTTAATTTTTTAATTTAAATTTATATTATGATTTTGAGTTGATTTTTTTAATCAATAATTAGTTATCAATCTAATTGTGAAATATTCAAATAAATTTGAAGATATTAAATAAAAGAACAAAAAGAATTATTTTATTTGAGTCATCTAAAAGTTTATCAAGGGAATGTATCTATCCTTAGCATGACTACTTTTTATATTATTTTTCCTTTTTTTGCTATAACTTTTTATATTTTATATTACTTTTAATTAAAAAATGTTAATATTATTTTTAATTCTTAGATTTTTAAAAATGATTATAATTTAATTATTATATCTATTTAAAAATTACTAAGAAAAATATTTTATGATTTTATTTTCTTAAGAGCAAGATAATATATATATATTTCTAATACAACCTTATTTCTTAATATTAAAATCATTTACACAACATATAATTTTAGCCTACAATATAATTCAAACCTACCATTATAATTAACTACAAGTACTAGCTACTATGTAACACTTGTTCAAACTAAATTTTTTTTCTTTAACAAGATTTCACCTTGAAACTTGGTCCATTCAATATAGATACAACAAACAATATCCAATGTTATTCTAGACATGATTTGAATATTGGTTAGGAGTATTTAGTACATACATGACCCTAATTCTTATTAACATCAATGGATACCATATCACCTAGGTCCATTAGATCCAACGCCTTCGAAATATAGCTATGCGGTTTTGTATTCCATTAGAATATCTTTACGTGAGGTGTCTTTTTCGTTCTTTTTGCATTGGAAGGAACTAACACCAAATTCATCACTAAAAAGAGCTTAATGTTCCCTCATTTAAATAGGAAAAAAAATTGTAAGGTGGTGTTTTTTCTATCATGAAAAAAATAGATGTGGCCATTACCAAGAGGCATTTATAAAATTAAAATGAGGGATAATGCAAAATGATGAAGACCAAGAGACCAATCATTCCAGCGTATCTCCTAAATTTCTCCGTGGATTGCACGTTGCAAAGAGCAAGTCTCTCTTATCATGCTTCTTGTGACTATTATTTATTACGGCTCTATGAACAATATACAGCTTTAACTGGAACACACAATTATGTCTCAACCTTTTATGCTTAAGATACAATTCTCATCATGCTAAAATACAGTAATGAACTCTGCCAATAGGGAAACATTTCCTTGTAGAAATCACACAAGGAAACATAAGAAACAGAGCCAATCTTTCTATGGGCTCTAGAATATCATATGTAAAAAAGAATTCAAACAAGGATGCAGATATTATGGTGTACTTATCGAACTGTAAATAATACTCGTTCGTTCCCCACCAAAAATAGTTTTTGGATAATGTCTGCCACAAACCTTGATGGCTAGATCTCAAGCTTCTCATCAACTTTTTTTCACTTAATCTTCAATTGCTTGTATTGCTCCAAACCAATCGGCTTTGCTTATTCCTTCCTCTTACAAAAGTCAATGCCTGTTCAGAAACACATAGTTATATCAGTCCGTGGAAATATATCCAGATGTTGAGAAAGCAGATATCTAGCTCAATCACGTACCTTTTTTGCCCTCTTGTCAACAGGAGTCCATGACTGCAGCAATGAAGATTCTGGGTTTTTCCGCGTTATCATTCCTGGAGACTTGTTGAAGTACATAAAAAGGTTCGTCCGTTTTCTCTTGCCTGATGGTCTTGATTCCACTTCACTTCGGTATTGGTAATTATCAAAAATAGACGGACTTCGAATTTTGTGTCCTCGACTGGGCCCAGGACAAGATGAGAAAACATGAGGATTTTCCGAAGCCATTTTTTTACCTTCCGCTGAGGGATATTCATTTGGTATCCTATGCAAAAGATCTTGTGATCCCCTAAATTTCTGTTGAACATATGATAAGTCAGGTTCTTTTCGAAAAAATGCATCTGTGGAATTAGTAGAAAGTTTCCGGTGTTTTGCTGATCGTGACCTATCTAAAGCATCTCTTATAGATTTTTGCTTCCAGTTGCCTGCCTCATCATTCCAGCCACCCATTTCTAGGGAACTAGAAAAATATACTATATTGCTTTCCAACTGTGGTGGTTCTCTTGTTGTACCAGCATTGAAACTAGATAACCTAGATTTGTTTGAATTGTTCCATGGATCAATTTGGCTATTAATTTTGGTAGAAGATGGATGTTGTCGAAGATTATTCTGAAACGGCTCCAATTGGCTGAATACATCAAAGTTTGAAGGCTTACTAGTATTTCTAATATTTGATGATGCCAATAATGGATATTCAGTATTTATGTTGCAGTTGGAAAACCCACTAGAATTGTTATACTGGGGTTTGCCAAAGAATCCTTGCTGGAAGTTCTCGCAGATGCTCACCGATTCTTCAATGACTGGAGAAAGATTTAACTCATCAACTAAGCCCCTGTTAGTATATCCAGTAGTATCATCCAATGTACGGTCCCAATTTCGTTCTGTGATATGCTCATTATTTGTGTGATAATCACGGTTATCAACCCATTCACATGATTTTGAAATTTGTTTATGTGATCGTTGAGATATCTCTGAAGGCTGCTGTTTGAATCCAAAGGACAGCAATGGCGTATTAGTATCTAAATAGTCATTTTCAAGGATGTCCTCTGAATGAATGTTAACTTTGGTGTCCAGATTGTCTGAATTTATTTCTGTTCTAGCATAATCTCTATCTGCCTGAAAAGGTGAAGTCAAAGTTGATGAGCAGTCGGTCGTGCAAGACTGTGTTTCTCCCAGTTCACCATATTTACACTGTACCCTGAATAAAATTGCACTTAGCTTGAGTACATCAAATTTTTCCATGAAGTGTAGTTGATGTTCAAGTGTCTGACAAATAAACTCAGAGAGAGTATCTGCACAAGATAATATTGCATGAGCAGTAATAGGGTTGATTGAAGGGAATTTTGTGAGAAAGAATTCTCCTAGTGTTTCTGATTCCATCATAGTAGGATAAGAAACTTCTGTTAATTTCCTTGCCATTCTGATGCAGCTTAAAACTATATCATCTGTGGTTTCTGATGATCTTGATAGAAAACAATGCAAACGGATCCCCATTCCAACAGAAGAAGCATACAGATCATCTGACGCTTCAATTACTTCAGTAAGAAAAGTATCCCCGCCTTCAAATATCTGCATAATATCAGGAATTATAAGTAATGAAGCTATGAAAGAAGTAGTGTTGTAGTTTTTTGGCAAACTGGGCATATGTTAGATTGTTTATTCAAGTATAACTTCCAATCCTAACGTGATCACATTTTAAACATTACACTTTTTGAAATACAATTACTTCGTTCTTGTATTAGAGAGCCACAATCATGCAGAAGTGACTACTTAATAAAAGTAAATGTAATATTGCTGGTATGTAAGGAATTTACCGTACTGTATGCAGAAGAAACAATGAAGTCTTCACCGATGAAACTGAAATGTGACAATAGCAACAAAATGTGATACAAACACCAATGCTGGCAGTGTCAAAGAATTTCTGAGAGTTACTACCACGAACATAAATCTAATAAAAGTCTAACTTTCATTTATTTAGGCTATAGAGTCTGGATAGTTGGGCCATGGGAGTAGTTTCTTTGAAGGAAATGATCATAGTTCCCTCAGACAGTGGAGTAAGATTTTGCTTAATTAGAGAGAAATAGTCCTGATGAGTGACCATATGTTAAACAGAGAGAACACCCATTAGAAAAATATGCTCAATAATGCCACATAACAAACACAAATAGCTGGATATATGTGTTGACTAAATATTTTGTAGGTAGTCGTAGACACACTACTTGCAAAATGGGATATTTAGACACACTGTATGAGAAATAATCTCTCCTCTCAACTTAGGGGAGGCGCCCTTCTTATTGCAACTAATTCAACTAAAACTTAACAAGAAACTCAAATTTAATCTAAAATTGGGTGTTTCACGTATCACTTCCTCTTTCTTCAGGAAGGATTTCACTTTCATAAAGATTGCTGCTCTACACTATGAAGCAGTAATATGATAAGCACAAGGCATTGTATGATGCGTTGTGGGCTGATCGAATTACGCCCAAACAAGCAATTGGTATGTCGCCTTTCCAATTGTTGTATGGTGTGAATGCTGAAATTCCCATCACTTTGGAGCTCCTTGCTCTGAAGTTAGCCAAGGCCATTGAAGATGATACTTTTGAAGGTGCCTTGGACAAAAGAATCATGTTCCTATTTGCATTAGAGGAACAACATACCCAAATGGTGGACCGCATTGCGGAACATCAAAAGAAGGTGAAGGTCCTCTTTGATAAGAAAGCAAAGCAAATAGAGTTCCAAGTTGGTGATCGTGTACTACTTTGGGATAAACGAAGAAAACCCAAAGGCATGCATGGGAAGTTTGATACTCTTTGGCACGGTCCTTTCACAATCCATCAAATCTCTGGCAAGAACAGTTTCCTGTTGGCTTACCGAGATGGAACACCATTTGCGCTGCACTATAGTGGACAGCATCTGAAGCATTATTTTGAATAAGCTCCGGATAAGTACCACTGTACATACAAAGTCCAAGTCTTTGAGTCTTTTGTGTCTTTTGGTGTCTTTGTCGTTTTGGTCGCTTGACTCTATAGCCCAATGGAATGGAAGAAGGCACTTAGAGAAATGGATTCTACATATCTTGTCGTTTCCAAGGATGAACAAGAGATGTTCCCCAGTCAGAGCCAGCTGTTGTCGTAAATTTTGTTTTAATAAAATTTATGTCAACTATACAAAAATTAATCATGTTTTCGATTAAATCAGATTTGGTTTTTAAACTCTTAAGTATTTTTATTAAATAAATAAATTTATTTATTTATTTAAAGGTTATAAGTCATTTAATTTTTATTTTTAGTTTTTGTTTTATTTTATTGTTGTTTAGTTTTTAATAATATATTATTAATATTCCTAAGTCATTTTTAGTCAGACCTTTTATACGCAATTAAAATATATGTAATGTTATTTTAAAATCTCAAATATATTAAAATGGAACCTTTTGAGCACATTACATGTGCAAATTACATGTAATATGAATGCAAAGGTTTTAAAAATTCCCAAGATTCCTAAAGGTTGGAGATTTTATATAGCATTGCATATATTTTAACATGTCAATACATATGTAAACTTAAACAAAACCCACGAGAATATAAGGAAGTTGGACATTGTTTTTATCTTCACATGTTTAAATACATGAAAGTATAAATGTTAGTCTTTCAAAAAGTCCCCAATGTTGAAGTCTTCAGAATTTTTAATAGGGATTACATGTTTTATTGCATGTAACATGTTAAGTTTAAACCTTCAAAAGTCCCGATACATTGGCCAAAGCGGACATTCTAAATACCTTTGCATATTCATGCAATTAAATAAGTAATGTGTAATGTTAAGAGTTTTAAAAGTTCTAATTATAATACTTATCGAGCTTTCCTTTTAATGTTACATGTTATATGTAAAAAAATCAATGCAATCTCATTCAAAAATTTGAAGAATGCCGAGTCTTGCGCATGAACTCCAAGTTTATAGAAAGTGTCGTATTTGGACTCTTAAGTCTTCCATGTCGAATTCATAGGAAATCGCCATCTTTGGTTGCTTTTAAGTCTTTGTTTCCCCTTCATTATTATTTCAAAACGCACTGGGACAAGTTTTTCTCTTCTATGCAATTAATAGGATTGCAGCTGGCTTTGAGTTCAAGGTTTTTACGATCACCATTCATAGCCATTTTTGCAAGCTTGTGTGCTCCAAACCAGGTGTTCATCTGATGTCAGAAGATCCAACCACTACACTAGAGAACAAAATGAAATTCAAGTTCCATAAATAGCTGAGTTTTGTCATTCCTACTTCAATGGTCTCAAATATAGATGAGATCGAAGATACCGAAGTTGGGCATGTGGATATGTTTGAATTCGTTAAGAGGAAATAGGTTGCAAATCCAAAAGATGAAATGTAGAAAATTCTCAAGAGCCATATGCACCTACTCTCAACTTTTCCTGTAGCAATATTGGAACTGGAGTTCATGATGGCATGTGCAGCACATTTTGACATAGAAACCCGAACAATCAAGAATGCTAAGGGTCAGATTGTCATTAGGTTGGATGCGAGGCCATTGACAAAAAAATTCATGTTCCTTCTACCTTGGTATTTGCAGATATTTCTTATGAGAAAGCTTTAGAGTACTAAAATAAAATGGAAGATGATTGTAAGAGAGAAATCAATACTATTTGGTTTATCAAACCAAGGCAATCAATTTCAACTCGGTGGCCTGCAACGTTGTACAAAATTGAGTTCAAAGAAGATATCAATGACATGATTACTCTTCTTGAAAAATGCGGGGATTGAAGAAGTCCAATGTTTTTGAGCCTTGGATGTTTCAGTACATCGACATTGTCAAAAAGGGAAAGCAAAAGATTTTCTGGGTAGAGTTAATCAGTGACTCATTGTGTGAACAGTTGACAGAGGTGTCCACTACTCATATATTTTATATGAATTCATATCTTGTGTACATTGTTGCATCTTTCTGAGCATTACTAGGACTATCCTATTAAGGAGATAGAAGCAGATTACTAGTATGGGGATACTACAGCCAATTACCTATGGTTATAGGAAGACACCTTTACCGTAGACTTCAAGATGCCTTCTTCGTAAATTTCATGTGCTTGTTTAACAAAACACTTGAGAATAGAAGGGTTTTAGAGGTAGCATGGAAGATAAATGAGTATGGAAGTATGTTCCTACAATTCCCGACTTTCACTTACATGAGAGTTGGATGCTTTGATGATCATCCCTACATGTTGCTAAGATATCCAACTGATAAGATTGTTCTAATGGAGTTGGGAAGGAAACTAATGTATGTACATGCTAGACAGTCTGCATCTCATAAAACCGGATTTGCAATCTCTACCTAGCATCCCTTGGTGATTGGTAGGTATTCACTTACTTCTACGGTAAAGGCTAAGGCAATGGAAACTGAACTGCAGGAGATTAAGCTGAAAAAGTTTAAAATCAGAGGTGATTTTAACTATTGGGGCATGAAGGACAAAATTAGATCTTTTACTCATGTTCATCGTATTGAAGATGTTTGGATAGATCTTCGTACAAATAAGGATATCAGAAGGATGGACTATAGAAAATTATCCCTAGAACAGATCATTGATATGGATCTTGTTGATATTCTGGAAGGAATGGAAGATGACAAAGACATACTAGATCCAAAGTATGAGGTAGCAAAGGTTGCATCTCAGGACCTCCCTTCAATTCAATGGTCATTAAAAGAAAATTTCTCCATAACCGACAGATTTCAACCAATCATGGCTAGTACTCATGCTTGGCTTAAGCATTATGGTATTAAGATGAGAAGGTTTAAATCAGGATCAGATGATGATACAATTGGACCTGTGGGCCGAAAATTAGAAATGAATGGTAAGAACAAAGATAATGCATCCTGCTCTGAAACCACAGTAAAATTGGAATTGAAATCAAAGGAGAAAACTCAAGAAAGTTTAGGTAAAGAAAGAGAACAGATGGTGATTCAGGAAAGTCTTGAAGTAGAAGATGATCAACAAGAAGAGGAAGTACAAGTACTTCCAGAGGTACTAGATACATGATCTACCCCTATTGAAATTACACAGGAATTCATCCTTGCAGATGCACCTGGTTTCATGACTGATCTTGATGTTGATTCATTTTCAATGGCGTTGACTCCTCCTGTAGTACCTTTTGCATTATCTCGAGATACTGAGCCCATTCGGAATATGCCTCTCGACAACATGGCTGGTGTTTTCTCTTATGGTTCTCATCTGTGTTCACCCATAATTCCTTTAATGGAAGGCTATTCTTCCGTTAGTGACTTTGACAGGTTCATGTTAGAATCAATGCCACATGTCACTACAAGATCTACCCCTACTGCTGTACAAACTGAGGCACCAACCATTGTTAGCATCACAACATGTACTCAACCTAGCATGTCACAAGTTGTGTCCGAAGAGACTCTTGCTATCCTATCTGATCTTCCTTCTTGGCTCAGTGTTGCTATTCCAAAGAAAAAGAAACGAGAAGTTTTACTAGATGTTTTCGACTTTGAGCAACTGAAATAGGTCAAGACCAAGGGTGCTAAGAGAGCCAAAACAGTTTTAAGGGTTCAGATGGACAAAAACAGAACCACATATGTGGAGATTGTAGAACCTCATACAGAAAAACCCCGTGATGAGATGCAACTACCTGACTTCAAGATTACCTGTTTAGATTTGGGCAAACAGACACACGCTGGATTAGTCAATGATGCTCAAGAATCTGTAGCACTACTAGCACAGGAGTGCGATGAGCTTAAAAAGAAGAAAAACCAGCTAAAGGATTAGAATGAGTTACTCATGGCAGTAATTCGAAAGGTTACTCCAGAGAAGGTTGATCCATTAGCATCTTCTATTGCAGAAGAATCTGTTAGGTAGGTTGAGAGGGTTGGAGAGATGGATACAACCATTAACATATAGGTGAATCAGATGATGGCACAGGGAACAAAATTGATAAAGAAAGCACTCCAGGTGATTACTTATGCTAGAATAGTGACGTCCCATTTGAATGGAGTTCTAAGAACTTTCAGTTAGAACTTGGACTCACTTGAAAAAGACTTGGAGATTTGGAATAAGTTTTCAAACTTGAAGCTGGAGATGCTATGTGAGAATGGGGTAATACCTTCTAGTGAGAACTACATTAGATCTAAAGAGCTATTGGTGAATAGAGGCCAAGTCATTGAAGGCCTAATTACAGACTTGGAGGTGGCCATAAAGACATGTGCTAAAAAAGAGCAAGAAATTAGCACCCAATTTATGAAGATATCATGCACATTAGTAAGTAATGACCAAGAGGTAATGTCAGAAGATGATACAATCTCAAAATTCTTGTTAATAGTTCACCTTGAGCTTGAGGCGAATCATTTTACACTGGCTTCTATTCACAAACTCACAGGTTATCAAACTTCACTCAATCTTCTTCAAACTATTCTTGAGGAAAGCGATACTATAGTTTCCAGATGCTCGGATACAATCCTCAAGACAACTACTGTTGCAAATAACACCATTGTCCCAAATCCGAATGAAATTCAAGAGAGCATTCACAAGTTTTTGGTTTTCATGGCACATAATGAAGAAGATTGAAAAGTGCTTTAAGCACTCAAATGAATTTCTCATTGCTTTCTAGGATTTTAGATATGCATTTTGTTTTTAGTTTTGACAAGTTACACGTAAAGCATAAAATTGCAATGACATATGTAATGGCACATGTAAAGTAAAAATTTGCAATTACACATCTTGCTACATGTAATCACATTACGAAGGACAGTAATGTTGAATAAGTCAACCCTAGGTAGTTAGTTTTCCATGTTTTTCTCATAGCTTCTCTCCTACAAATACAAGAGGGCTCATTGTAAATATTTATCTTTATGCATTGCAAGAAAACTCTAGTGAAATTGTGCAAGTTCAAACTTTGCTTTAATTTGTGCAAGTTGATTTTTGAGTGAATAAAAAGCGAGTATTTTCAATCTTTGAGTTGAGGAGATGTGGAATTATTTGTGCTGTTATAAGGAGTCTTAAATCTGATTTTGTATAGACTTCGTGCTATAATTGTCAATTTGAATTAGTTAATGAATGCATAGACTTTGACCTAAGGTTCATATTGATATTAAAGACCTTTTCAAGATAGTGTATAAGTCTGTGAGCTTATATATATATATATATATATATATATATATATATATTCCTAAGTCTATAGTCAACTAGTACGCTTAACAATTAATCTTTCGGTTGATTTTGAGTTTATTGGTATTATTGCCCCAACTAGTACTTAGAGGTGAAATTGTAAAAGTCTTCAGTTTGTAGAGTGCATCTTTATGAAAGTGAAATCCTTCCTGAAGAAAGAGGAAGTGATAAGTGAAACACCCAATTTTAGATTAAATTTGAGTTTCTTGCTAAGTTTTAGTTGAATTAGTTGCAATAAGAAGGGTGCCTCCCCTAAGTTGAGAGGAAAGTTTATTTCTCATAAACTGTGTCTAAATATCCCATTTTGCAAGTAGTGTGTCTACGACTACCTACAAAATATTTAGCCAAGAATATGTATAGCCATAAATATAATAGTTTATTTGTTGCATGGATATTTTTCTTTCCTAATATATCCCAAACTTTTTGCATGCAAGCAAGGGCAGCTTGAACTGGTGCATTAGGGCTGAAAAGACAGTGGATGGTGCAAAAGCACTTGACACAATAGAAGGCCAAGGCAAAAAATATCATGGCATTTACAACAATGGTAAGGCTGAGGATCTGGATTTTCGTTCCAGCCCCACCTCTCACATCTTATTTGGATGTAACGAGTAATAAATGGGCTCTTGAACATGAATATGTCCCTCAAAAGGCACACAATTACATGGGGGCAATCACACAAGGAAAATATTTGGTAGCAAGCACATATCCATTTAGTGCTAGAAGAGCAACCAAGAATATAGGAGCTGTAACTTCCTTATCTTTACTAACAAAACCTACCTCTCAATCACTAGACAAGACTTTCTCCCCATCTTTCTACCCTCCCAATCACATTCTTGAAATTGGCATGGATAAAGAGATGATAGATAACTACACCTACAAGACACAACCTTGTAGGAGTAGATAAGTGACTCTTGAACACCTCTAGGATCCCCACAAAACCAAAAAAACTTCCACATGAGAGAATGGAAAGAACAACTTGCTTGGACAATGCAAGGTTTATTGAATATTACAAATGGGCGTGAAAATGTACATGATGGGCCTTGATAATAAAGGCAAGGTGAGAGGTAGGATTACACAAGATTGTGATATATGTCATAATCCCATGCAATGAGACAGCTAAAGTGTTGACTTGGGTAACTAAAAGTAGTTGTAGTGAGATAAAACAAGATCATGTGAGAACTAATCAATCTTCTATAAGGACACCTAGGACCTAAGTGAATTAAGTCATGTGAATAAGTCCCCCACTAGGAAATAGCAAAAACACTAGGTACAAGACCTTACTAGGTCCAAAACCTTATACACCCCAACAACTTAAGTGCAACTTAGGGAGAAGGTTATTATGTCAAGATGCAAGATTATTATGATGATTGGAACTAGCTATAAGTTGTAATCACCCTGATCTACTCCCAACCGAATTGCTTAATATTTCCTTTGCTCACTTTGTCAAACAGTTTTCAAACTTCTAAGATTGTTAATTTTCCTTTGTTGCAAGATATCTATGTTACCAAATTCTTCCTTGGCAACCCCAAAGTCTAGTCCGGTTCTTGCAAAAGTCTGGTCCTTATCATATTCTTGCAAAACTCTGCCCAAATTCTGTTAGACGAACCCGACACAATTTTTTTCCACTTTATGGCGAATTTGCAAGTCTACAGCAAGACCCAGGCCGAATTTGGCCAAAAAATGGATCTTTTTTTACCTTTTAAAAGTTTTTTGGGGTCTATTTAAGTCAATCCAACCCTCCAACCCTAAAAAAGACCACTAAAAAGGCCAAAAAGGTAAAACATGTCATCTAGACTAAAACATTAATATATATGGTGGTGTATTTTTCTTGTTGCTTTACTATTAGCATAGTGGTGTATGAACTTATTTGTTGCTTCATGTATATACATACATACATACATATATACATATATATATATTAAAAAAAACATATGTTTTTATAGGGACGGACCCAAAACGAAGTAGAATCCAACCCCAAAAAAAATTGAACGAATTTCGAACCCAAATCTCGAACACACATCCGAACCCGAATCTGAACTAGCAACTTAGCAAGATATTATAAATTCCATTGCAAAGTAAATGAGAAATTTAACATAACACATTCATTGGAAATCACTACACATAATAAATGGAGCAGAGTTTACATAGCAATACAAAAATATGAAATCTGACCTTTATGCATTGTTCCAAGAAAAAATGAATAGCATATATTATTCCACTTTTCCTCACCCCCACATGTGCATATAGTGCTAACTACAATAAGAATGTTGCAACGCACATCCAACCAAGAGGAAACCCTGATCCTAGATACAACTATACTCAATAGATTATTGTTTCCTTCCACTAGTTGGCAATAGAAGTCAAGTCCCTAATATGAATCCTCCACTCTGTCTATGCACAACACTTGTCTTTGGTTTTAAATTGCAAGACGTGAAGAAGAAATGTGTTGTCCCCTTCAAAAAGATCAAAGCCCAAGCCAAGTCTTGCTAACAATATGGAACTCAACTCCTGAGCACTACTCTTGACATGGTAGAAAGAGTGTCAACACAACACCATTTCTGTTAATGGAAATATTATTCTTGTACTCACCAACTAAACTTGCCTCTAGCATTCACGATATTTCCTCAATCTTCTACATATGATTAAAATTAGTGCTTAATAATAAATTTTTTTTCTGTTTTGAATTTCACTTCATGTGTTCCCATCACCTTTGGCTTGTTACAAAGGAACTCATGACTAGTTGATCATGTGGACTAAAATATGATGCAATTTGAATAAGGAGAAGACCCAAGCTATTGGTCTCAAGAAATATAGTTGGGCACAAATATATCATGATAGAAAACTTGAACTAGTTAAACTCCAAAGAAATAATAATATTAGCCTCTACAAGTTCCCCAATAAATATTTGTATTTCATAAATGATGTATGTAAAGTAGATAAAAAATAGCAATGCTCTGTAGATGGCTCAATATCCACGAAATGATGCAGTCTTCTTTCGACAAGGCAATAAAACAAACAATTTGGGAAATAAGCCGCAGGCTCACATTCGTGGGGCTCTGAATATTCAAACATCTCTGCAAAGAGATCTGGAGTTTATTCATGGGGGCTGGGCTCCCCCTCCACAACAAAAAGAGGAACAAGGTTGGAAAATTGCTAAAAGAAGAAGATCATAGAAAGAAGAAAGGGCTGAGGTAGCATTTAGAGAAAGACAAAACTCTGCTAGGGCTTCAAGGATATGGGCCATCCCAATTACCTCTAAAATCCCTAAATTTGCTTCTGGAGCAAACTACATATCATTAGGTCAAAGAAATGTCTCTAATGCCCATCAGACCCCTTCTACCTCCAACCCATTCCATTCACTACAAGGAGATGTGGAGGGTTTTTCAAAATCGGCCCCCAAGGATAAAAAAATTCAAAAAAATTCACACTCAAGAGTGAGAAATTCGGCTCCTCACTAAATACCACCCTCCAATAACCCTAAACTTGGGAATAGGGTTTCAAATAATCCTCAGAAGGGCTACAACCGGGAGGCATTTCATGGTCGCAGGAACCCTAAGCCTCCTCCAATAGCACCACATAAATATTCAATACAACATCAAAAACTTGTGGTCATAGAGGAAAAGGCAACGATCAATATTTGTAATATGTATACAAATGGATTATGGGACTATTATAAAACTAATGGGTTCTTTGTTCGTTCGTGTGGATTTGGGTCGCCTGTGGATGAAATCGTTGAATGGCTCCAAGCCCTCTACAAGGATCAGGTAGGTATTACTGTCTTGACTAAAGGATTTATGTTTTTTAATTGCAGAAATGTAGATTTAAAGAGGGAAATTCTAAATAGTAGAAATCTATATTATAAAGGGCATAATTTTGAATATCTTGATTGGCAATTGAATTTTGACCCTAGCAATCTAAAACTCAAAATTATTAAATGGGTTAAATAACCTGATCTCTCAATAGAGCTTATTCATAGTGAAATTTTGAGGGAAATAGGTAATCATTTGGGTGAATTTGTAGGAATTGAGGAGGATTTCCTATCTTATTCTGATATTATTCTATTAGTGAAGATGGATATTAACACGCAAAATCTTAAACCATTTAATCTCAAAACTAATAATGATACATATTACATTAAGCCAGAATTTTACCAAGGCCCTATTCATAATAAGATTATCCACAATGTCTCAAAGACTCCTGCTAAGGAAACTGCAATTCCGCAAACAGTGGGGGTGAACATTAAATTTAATGAAAACACAGGAGGATTTATTATTGAAAACTAGGGGACTGACCCCTTATCGTCACATGCGCATCAAAATGGGTGTAGGGATACATATGGACTCAATTAGCCCCCATGTATGGTACCATCTCTATCCACAATTAGCCAAAACTATATCCCTAGCAACAATGAAAATACCAGAAGCCTCAATAATGATTCAGTCTCACAGAATATAGATGAGAGTCCTACACAAGCTGAGTTGGATAAAGGCCTCTCTTCAATGGATAAAATTTATGAGCAAAATTGCAATTCTTCTAAGGACCATTAAGGAAGGGGAACTGCCGATTGAAGATACCCATTTGGCTATCCCCACAATGGAGGAAAATAGTATAGAACCAGAGGAATCGAAGGTCCTTTAATTTGTTCCAAACACATATGAGCTAGCAGAAAATCATAAAGAATCAGAGGATCACAAGAATGACACAAACAAAACTTACCATATTGATTTAGAAGAAGTCTGCAATGAGATCCTCAGAGAAGTCATAGAAGAGGTGGTAGTAGAGGAAGCTAATAAGGAAAGGGAGTAGCTCATTACAAAGATTTTAGAACTAGAAGCCCAGGAAAGGGGACAAGATGAAATAGAGGAAGACAGTTGAATTGGGATGCAGGGGGACAGAGGAAAGAGAACATAGGCTGGGAATTGCTCTGACCGATTTTAGTAAGGATACCCCAGATTGTGTCAAGAGCAATAAAAAAAGAGGACAGAAATCACATTCTGAACTAAGAGAGAAATATGGTTAGACACTAGATCAAACCAAGATTACTTCGATGATGTTGGGAATGGGAAGAGCCTTCCCGGGACACCATGAGGATCAATACTTGGAATGTTAGGGGACTGAATGCCCCTAAAAAGAAGCGGATTTTAAAATGCTACATTACCATTACAAAACCTGAAATATTACTGATCGAAGAAACTAAACTTAATAAAGAAAAGGCAAAAACTGTAAAAAATAAACTGGACATATGGGAGCTAGTTGGAGTCCCTACTGAAGGGGCCTCACGGGGCCTAGGGGTAATATGGGATCCTAGGGCTGTCTCATTTTCAGTTATCTGCAGCAAGAAGAATTGGATCAGTGGGTATGTCAAAAGCATCAAAAGTAATCTTCATTATATATTAATCAATATCTATGGGCCTACCCAAAATCAAGATAAGAGATTAGTATGGAAAGAAGTGGAGCAATTTATGGAGACCATACAAAACCAGATCTGCATAATTGGAGGAGATTTCAATGCCATCCTTGACCCCAAAGAAAAATGAGGAGGTTCAACAAGATTATCTACAACAGCAAATGACTTTAAGGATTGGGTCAACAAAATTAAACTTATGGAGATCAAGACTAAGAAAGATGGATTCACCTAGAACTTGATAGAAGTCTAGGATTCAACAATATTGCAGAGAAGCTTGATAGATTCTTATTTAGGGGTTATTGGGTTCAATTCCCTTATAAGCTTATGACAAAGATCATACCATACTGTTGTCCTCAATTTTGACATCACAAAATTGTGGCAATCCTACACAACTTTCTCATGGATTCGTAGATGCATCCTCTATGTTTCAACGCATTGATAAGGTGTCATGAACGCAGTTCGTCATCCTTGAATTGTACTTTATGTAGTATTATTTATGCATTCTTTTAAGGTTTCCGTCAAGTTAATCCCCCTAAATGCTTGTTAGAACGAGTTTTTCTTCTCTGATTGCAAGCACTCAATTTTTGGCATCTCCAAGTTTATTCTTTCTTTTTCCTTTCTTTTAAGTAGTTTTTAATCTTGTTTTTCCCTTAGATTAATAGCCCTTAGAATTTTGTTCATTTCGAACTATCTTAGGCCTCAAACAAAGTTGTCTAGCTCAAGTTATAAAGGAAAAGGTGGGGTTTTTCAAGCCAACTATACATTTTATTAAAAATCTTTCAAAAGTGGGCTTTTTATTGACAACTGCACAAAATAAAATTATTTTTAATATTTAAAGTGGATTTTGACATCCATTTTAAAATTTCAGCTCATTTTGAGTTGATTAGACCATAATTTTTAATGTTTTAATGAAAATTGACTTTTTTCTAGTCTATTTTCATGTTACTTTATTAAATACTATAGTTATATATTAAATTTAATTACATGAGACACTTAAATCCTCTAAAGGTGGGCATTTTATATACAATAACACATTTTTATTTAAAATATATCATTTAACATGTGTTAGTGGGGTTTTTATGTGCTTTTGCATATTTAAATCTTATTAATATAAACCTTTTATCACTTAAAGGCTTATAAGTGGGGAATTTGAACCCAATAACACATGTCATTGCTTCTCAAAAGTCCACTAGTATGTATTTTAGCATAAGTTATAACGTAAGTGCGCAACGGTGGGGAATTTGAACCCAAAAGCATATATATTTTAAAAAACATTTGTTTTCATATATCAAAAATCCGTCTATACTTCTTCTATGGAGGCGTTTGGACATGTTAATACATATGGTGGAGTTTTTGAAGTGAAAAGCACATGTTTTTCCTTTCTAAAAACACGTCTTTACTTCCATATCCCATAAAAAACTCATAAAGTGGCGATTTGAAGAGCAAAAACACGTGCTTTTGCATGTAAAAACCACTTCTTTAATGAGTTTTATAAGTGTTTGGCATTGGGTGGCGATCTTTGGAACAAAAGCACATGCTTTTGTGTCTTAAAAATCCGTCATTACTCACTTTTACATGCGTTTTTTATCTAACTCCTCTTGATGTCGATTTCCAAGCGAAAAACATATGTTTTTGAGTTAGAAAAACCCACTCTTTTTGGGCGTTTTGGCCAAAAACGGTTTTTTGGAGGACAAACACACAAGATTCATCATCATAAACTTAAGTTTTGTTCCTCCTATAGGGTCATTTTTGCCTTAAATCCATCAAGGATCATTCTCGCCTCATCAAAAGTGCAGATTTGGAGGTATTTTATTCACATTACAGCCCATTTAGGGAGCGTTTTTGCCCAAAACGGCCCATTTTTTGCCATTTTCTTCTATCAAATTCAAATGTTCGCTTCAATGTAAGATCTAGGGCATTAGTTATCGTTTTCAGCTTGTTTATTACTCTTCTCAAGTTACATTTGATGCCCTATACGGGTTTTTGGATTATCATTACATATTGCATATGTTTTAGTCAAAATGGTTGCTATTATTGTGCATTTTTTATCTCCAACTTCCCACACTTGTCAAACTATAGATTTTCACTCAAGAATGCATTCATTTTGCAAGGATTGGGTCAAGATTCAAAGTCTATTTAAGTCTCATTCATGCAATCATTCTAAATCCGGAAATCTCATTGGATTCATTTCAGATTTTGCATAAGAGACTAAAGAGATTTCTTCCTTTGCTTCTTGAGGAAAAGAGGTATGATCTTTATCAAATTTCATAGGGCTATGTTGTATATATGTTTGTTCTTTGTTTTTGTTTGCAAATCTCTTCATTTTATTTTCAGATTTGCATTTGTTTTGTGTATGATATGTGCCCCTTCTATCTTCCATCTCATTTCTCTAAGTTGCATATGCAAGTGCTTCATCTTGCTTGCATATGCGGTCGGAATTAAAAACCATGTTCTTGAATGAAATTATCAAAGAAAGCAAGCCCACTTTGCAACATGCTTTTGCATCCAAAAAATCCACTTTCATGCTTACACGCACTTCATCCACGCTTGTTATATCGCTGCCACTTTGTTTATGATGAAAACATAACAAATCATTATAAGTAGACTTTATGCCGCCCATTTTTCATTCATAATGCTTTCTATCCATATGTGCAATCACCTTCAAAAACCCATTTTTGGGTTTTTGAACCATATAAGTGACCATTTTGAACTCAAACCCATCCACCGTTTCGCTGTCCCAAAACTTTCAGCCATTTTCCTTGTTCATAACATCCCAAAACTCATACTTGTGCATCAAAAAGTGTGCAGTGGATCCATCTCATGAAGATGTTCTCACCTTGTGGCATTTTCATGTCACATGCTACATGGTTGGAGATTCAAAGAAGGATTTTTGGCTTCAAAAGTTTGTGATTGTATTGTTTTAAAAAAAAATGCAAGCTCCTCCCAAGAAGAGATGCAAGTTCTTCCCCATCATGTAAATGCAAGCTAAAAGCCCACCTCCAAGTGTTTACACACAGTTTTCTCGCTTTCCAAAAACTACAAATGGACATCTAAACCTTGTTTGTGGGTGACAGATACTCTCCGAAATGACATGTAATGGGACTTAAAAACCCCATTTACAAGAGAGAAATCTTCCCATGCCAGTGCAAAGAGTTGAAGACTGGAATGATGGGGATAGAGATACTTTCCAAGGAAACAACCATTATGATACAAGACAACCAAGGATGCAGGTTCCTGTTCCAGATAAAGATGCTTTCACCAAACCAAAGCATATCAACCATTAGGCATCCTGTAGTAGCATGAAGACCAACGGAGGATGATGTAATAGGTGTCGTGTCTTGTCAGGCACTTTGAATATTTTCATCATGCATTTGTAATTTGTAATCGACAGATTACATGTAAAAAAAAAAGATTTAATTGCATGTGATAGTATCACGTGCAAAGTTGTTCCATGTAATCATGTTGCAAGTGCTTTAAGTCTACAAGCATTGAATAAGTCAAAGTCAAAGTCAAAGTTAGTTAGCTAGTTAGTTAGAGAATGAATCAAGGTGGTTAAGGATTTTCCCCTTCTTTCTCCACCTTTATCTCCACTCTTTTCCTATATAAAGGAGGGAGCTCATTGTAAATAATCATCTTGTGGCAATGCAAGAAAATTTTGCCAGTCTGTATCTACACTCTAAAACTTTGAGCTTAGATGTAAATTTGAATTGCTTTCAATAAAAGGGGCAACTTGCTTTCAAACTTTGTGTTGATTCAAGGTGTTATGTGATGACATCTTCTAGATATTGATTGTGAGTTTTGAAGTTTTGCTCAAGAGGGATTTGAATTCAATTGTGTAGACTTTGAGCTGCCTATTGCATTCAGAGCCAATTTGAACTTTTGAAGACTTTGTGTAGCAATAGAACAAATTGTTATAGATAGTAGTGGCTTCAATTATTTAGAGTTGAAGACTTTGGCCTTCAGTTGTAAGTGTTTTTATTAAATTTGAGAATATCCAGTAAGAGACTTTGTGCCGTACTGATTATTCTACTTGAATCCTCATTTGAGACAAACATAGGAGACTTTGGGTTCCTGTATTTGTTTCGCAAAATATATAAGTAAATTGTTGTCTCTGGAGTTGTTCTTACATCAACCCGAGAGCCACCGGCTTTATCGTAGCAATAGGACGTTTTTGTTAAGTTTGAAAGTTGTAGTTATTTGTACATCATTTCTGAAACAAGAGGAAGCGATTAGAAGAACCGCCCTTTTTTGTAATTTTTGTTAAGTTCTTATTGAAGTCACCTACGGTAAGAAGGGAGCCTCCCCTATTGCTGAGAGGAGAGAGAAATCTCATGAGACATTGCCTAAAGTAACAATTTTGTAAGTTGTGATCATAGTGACTTACAAAAATTTTAGCTAACAGTTTTTGACGACTCCGTTGGGGACACGACGTGCATTCAAAAGCCTCAAGCTTTCGTTTGAAGTATACCCATGTTCTTTTCATTGTAATTTATTTATGTTAGTTTTTCAAGCTTTATTCAAGGACATGTAAATGGCCCAAGGTCCTTGGGGAAATGCTTTTGGTTCGTTGAATCTAGCTCTGCCTCTACATGCTCTTCCTAATGGCTTGCGGAAGAATTTTTCAAAGTTCTTTGGTGATGGACAATAACATCTGGATGAGCATATTGCTTCTTTCTAGATTGCATGTGGTGTTCATGGTGTTGAACATGAGAATGTGTCTATAAGGTTGTTCTTGGAAACTCTCCAAGGCGTGGCTGTAGATTGGTTTTACCATTTACCACCACATACTATCACAAGTTGGGCTACTCTCATAGCCAAGTTTGAAGAAAGATTCAAGCCTCTTGAAGATGCTCATGCACTGTTGGCCCAACTTACTCAACTAAAGAAGGCATCTCATGTGCCTATGCGTGAATTTGTTTCTCATTTCAACAAATTGACACGAAGAATTCCAATTGTTTCTCAAACTACCGTTGCAAATTTAAAGTGTTTCTTTGTTAGTGCTCAAATTCCCGAAGTCGATTTTCTATTAAGAAGAGCAGCCCCGACTACTCTTGCAGTTGCACAGACATTGGCGATTGAAATTGAAGATGATCTTATTCTTGTTGGGCAGATAAGAGTCGAAGCAAGTGGTTTGAAGAAAGTTATCTTTCTTCTAATTCATTCTCTTCCATCACAAGGACAGATCCTGCGGTGCAGAGGTTAGCAAATGAGTTGCTTGTCCTCAAAAAGAAAATAGCTCAAGGCATGTTCTTCGTTCCTCACAAAGATGTACCATGGACACCTCTCCCAAATGTCACTCTTGATTTTGTTGGTGGAAATCAACCACAGTTAGTTTCATCACCAAAGAAGCTTGCTATTGAAGCACCATCAACAAAGACAACAACAAAGTATCCTATATCTGAAGCTAGTGATCTTGCTATTTCTCTTCCAGGAAAAGGAAGGAGACATAGCTGGCGACTCTCGTATCTGGTTCATGCAGTCCCAGAAGGACGGAGATGAAAAGTTGAGGAAGGAAAAAAATTCTTTTGATGTTCAAGATAATCATGTCATAAAAGTGGACATGCAAGCAAGTCTTAATCAAGCTGAAAATGATGTATTTGTGTCTCAAGGTCATGAACTTGGGTACACTTTGCATGAATGTCCTACCCCACAGCTTGAAAAGGAATCTCTCATAAACAATCAATATTTTCCCAATTCTGAAGTTTGAGCAGTATGATGGGGTATGCAGTGCGGTCATGTCGTCACCTGAATCACATGAGCAAGGTTTTCTCAATCAACCTGGGGTGTTGGTGGTTGATGAACCAGTCAAGCAAGTTACAACATGCAAGAAGAGTTTAGCCTTCGTACGATCAAGGGGATGTCCAATAAGACATCTAGCTTGGTTGGAGGCCAACAAAAAGTTAGACATTCCAGTTGTACCTGAGCATGAAGATACAATTGAAGAAGAAATTAAAGAAGCGTGTTTGGTTTAGCAGGAGCAATTTGAATTCATGGACCTATCTTGGAGCAACAGTACATACGATTCATTTCAAAAAGGTGAAATTGTTCATCTCTTCTAGGAGGTGTTACATCAAGCATTGACATCATTTCTCCAGTTGTTCGTGCTCTATCTATACAAAGTTGCCTATAAACATACAAGGTATTGCAAGTTGCTCAAAAAAGGTAGCTATTTTGTTGAACCAGTAAATGGTTTCATCTAAAAAGTTGCATTGTCGGCTAGTTTTAATTAGGTAGGTTTTTCTTTGTTTTCAATAAGTGCATTTGCACAAGTTTGTTCTAGGTTTACTTTGTGTTAGTTGCGTCATCCTTTTTGAGTCTTTTTGTTTTTGGTCATCGAACTCTATAGCCCAATGGAGTAGATGAAGGCACTTAGAGGCCTGGATTCTACATTCTTCATTGTTTCTAAAAACAAGCGAGGTACGTTCCCTAGTTAGAGTCAGTTGTTGTCCTCAATTTTGACATCACAAAATTGTGGCAACCCTACGCAATTTTCTCATGGATTCGTAGGTGCATCCTCTATGTTTCAACGCATTGATAACGTGTCATGAAGGCAGTTCATCATCCTTGAGTTGTACTTTATGTAGCGTTATTTATGCGTTCTTTTTGAAGGTTTCCGTCAAGTTAATCCCCCTAAATGCTTGTTAAAAGGAGTTTTTCTTCTCTGACTGCAAGCATTTGATTTTTGGAAATCTTCAAGTTTATTCTTTGTTTTTCCCTTTCTTGTAAGTAGTTTTTAATCTTGTTCTTCCCTTAGGTTAATAGCCCTTACAATTTTGCTTGTTTCGAGCTATCTTAGGCCTCAAACGAAGTTGTCAAGCTCAAGTTATAAAGGAAAAGGTAGGGTTTTTTAGGCCGACTGCACATTTTATTAAAAAACTTCCAAAAGTGGGCTTTTTATTGGCAATTGCACGAAAATTTCAGCTCATTCTGAGTTGATTCAACCATAATTTTTAATGTTTTAATGAAAATTGGTTTTTTCTAGTCTATTTTCATGTTACTTTATTAAATACTATAGTTATATATTAAATTTAATTACATGAGACACTTAAATCCTCTAAAGGTGGGCTTTTTATATGCAATAACATATTTTTATTTAAAATATATCATTTAACATGTGTTAGTGGGGTTTTTATGTGCTTTTGCATATTTAAATCTTATTATTATAAACCTTTTATCACTTAAAAGCTTATAAGTGAGGAATTTGAACCCAATAACCCATGTCATTGCATCCCAAAAGTCCAATAGCATGTATTTTAGCTTGAGTTATAACTTAAGTGCACAACGGTGGGGAATTTGAACCCAAAAGCATATGTTTTTTAAAAAGCATGTGTTTTTGTATATCAAAAACCTATCTATACTTCTATATAGGCGTTTGGACATGTTAATGCATAGGGTGGAGTTTTTGAAGTGAAAACCACACCCTTTTCCTTTCTAAAAACACGTCTTTACTTCCATATCTGATTAAAAACTCATAAAGTGGCGATTTGAAGGGCAAAAGCACGTGCTTTTGCATGTAAAAACCACATCTTTAATGAGTTTTATAACTGTTTGACATTGGCTGGTGATCTTTGGAAGAAAAGCACATGCTTTTGTGTCTTAAAAACCCACCATTGCTCACTTTTACATGTGTTTATTATCAAACTCTTCTTGATGTCGATTTCCAAGAGAAAAACATATGTTTTTGAGTTAGAAAAACCCACTCTTTTTGGGCGTTTTGGCCAAAAACAGGTTTTTGGAGGACAAACACACAAGATTCATCATTATAAACTTCATTTTTCTTCCTCCAATAGGGTCGTTTTTTCCTTATATCCATCAAGGATCATTTTTGGCTCATCAAAAGTGCAGATTTGGAGGTATTTTATTCACATTACAGCCCGTTTAGGGTGCTTTTTTGCCCAAAAACAGTCCATTTTTAGCCATTTTCTTCTATCAAATCCAAATGTTTTTCTTCGAGGTAAGATCTAGGGCATTAGTTATCATTTTCAGCTTATTATTACTCTTCTCAAGTTCCATTTGATGCCCTATACAGGTTTTTGGATTATCATTACATATTGCATATGTTTTGGTCAAAATGGTTACTACTATTGTGCCTTTCTAATCTCCAACTTCCCACACTTGTCAAGCTACGGATTTTGACTCAAGGATGCATTCATTTTGCAAGGATTGAGTCAAGATTCGATGTTTATTTAAGTCTCATTCATGCAATCATTCTAAATCTGAAAATCTCATTGGATTCATTTTCAGATTTTGCATAAGAGACTAAAGATATTTCTTCCTTTTCTTCTTGAGGAAAAGAGGTATGATCTTTATCAAATTTCATAGGGCTATGTTGTATATATGTTTGTTCTTTGGTTTTGTTTGCAAATCTCTTCATTTCATTTTCAGATTTGCATTTGTTTTGTGTATGATATGTGCTCCTTCTATCTTCCATCTCATTTCTCCAAGTTGCATATGCAAGTGCTTCATCTTGTTTGCATATGCAGTCAGGATTAAAAATCTCAATCTTGAATGGAATTATCAAAGAAAGCAAGCCCACTCTGCAACATGCTTTTGCATCCAAAAAACCCACTTTCATGCTTACACACACTCCATCTTCAAGCTTTTATAATTGGCAGAGGAGCTACTTCTTTATGGGGGCATTCCTATCCTCATTTTCTCTCTCCTATGGGGGACACATCTACTGTACTCGTACAACAAAAGTAATCCTTGGAGGATCACATCGATTCCTTCTATCCTTCTTTCACTAGTGCGGTTATTTCATTTTCTCTCTTTTGGAGAGGATTTTTCTCCCATGTAGTTTTCTTCTTTTCTCCTAGTTAGGCCTTGTAATCGGGACCCATCCATGCATCCATCATTGCATTCATCATCAGATTTTGAGCTTCTCGCTAAGTTGATCTTAAAAAGGAATTTTAGAGTAACTTAGATTATCACTTAATTAATTATCTGAATTAGGTCTCTTATTACTTTATTCACATAAGCTAAACTTAAGATTGTTTTTCTATTATTAAATTTAGTTAATTATAGGTCAAATTGTCTCAAGTCATATGATTAAGACACTTGTCAAGCTAAAATTTAATCATCTTCTAGAGTTTTCATCTAGGGTTATATCTTTATGCATTTATAAGCATTCATTGTAATGTATCTAGGTTTGTTCAATTAATCAATACAGACATATCAAATATGCTTGCTTGAATCAATCTCTCTCAAGGTTGCATAGCATATCAATCATGGCTTCTTCTCATCAAATGTAATAGGTGTTTTGGTTGCAGGTGATTTTTAGGAGCTACGGGGTTAGCTATCAACTTCAACAATACAGTCTATAACAGCAAGCTTTCAGACCTCTTACAGACCTACACCAAGAAGTTTTCATCAAACATTGCAACATGCACATGGACATTGCAACATGCACATGGCAAGCAGTTTGGGAAGTACTGTATAGTATTTACAGTCCCTAGCAGTTTGTGGTGTGAATGCACATATTCCTATGTGATTCTGAGCACTCCTCACAAGCACACCAGTCTGGTATATCCCTGAACAGCAGCAAAGGGCTTAAATCAAACCTGTAGCAACCTGTTACTCTTCCTCCATTTGAGGTATAATCATTTTTGTTTTCATTTGGGTGTTGGTTTGATGTATTTGAGCAAAGTTGGGAAGTGATTTGCATTAGTGCCATTTATTTCAACATGTGTGGCAGCATTGAAAACTTTATCAGCTCTTGTAAACAGAGATTATCACTGTTTAGCATGTGTAAGTTGGGCTTGTGTATGGTTAATAATTAAAAAAATGTATTAAGGGTGGTTATTACAATTTGACTGCTAGTCAAGCTACTGGGAAGACAGACTGCAACTTCTAAAATATCTAATGAGGCATTTGGTCACTTATATGCTTTTGTTGGTTCTGGACAAGTTTAAGCTGCTTTTGATATGGTCTAACTTTGAGACATATGCTGGGTTATTCCACCAAGGATTTCCTTATTTTACAACTTTTTGAAAGGCTTTTGGTTCCTAGGTTTCCCAAATACGATTCTCATCTGTCCTAGATGCCTTCAATATTTTAACATTTTTTAGTTTTTACCATCAATATACTAATTTTTCATTATCAAAAGAAAGGAAAAGAAAAAAATTGTACTTGAATGTAGCTTGTATCATGTTAGAATTTTGCATGGTAATTCAGGATATCACATTGAAGTGGGTATATGAGAAATAATATTTAACTAGCAGTGGACACTTTGGACATATAGAACTGTATCTGTTCATGTACACAATTCTGTATTAACTTCATTAGGATTTGCCTTCCTGGATAATTATGTAGGCAAAATCAGGATACAGAAACAAGGTTGGGGAAGTTGGACACAAGAAACTACCCAACAATGGTCATGCATATATTCGTACAATATTTACTAGGCCCGAAACACATCGGCAATGGTGTGAAATAGACTGATAACACAAAAGAAAGAAAGAAAGAAAAAAGGGGTGTAAAGAAATTGATGGAGTGCCCCCATAACAGCCTGAAAAACAATTGCTTAAACATGGCTGTTGCAGCTGGATAAAACATGGATGGGGGCCAAGAAACATCCATTAGCTTTGCAGACCATTCTATGGCACTGTGGCAGCCCCTGGTAGGGCTTCTTGCAACTGTTCTCCACAAGGTCTACTTAGGTATGGCAGTGCTTGCGGTGTTCTAGCCATCTCAGAGACTTGTATCTGTCATGTTACTCGGACAATCATATGGTTGGTATAATCTATACATGGAATGGGGATGCTTCATTACAGTTTGGGTAGGAACATTATGTACAAGCAAGGTTAATCATTAATACATTATAGAGTTATTTCATTCACTTATTTTCCTATGATTTCATTCCTTAGCTACGTATTATAACTAATGTTTCAATCTTTATATATCCTATAAATCTAGGGGCTCTCAAAGAAAATGATAATGGTCACAATCAAGGTTTAGTCATTTTTATTTCTTTTTATTCCCATATCTCTAGAATTTTTACTGCAACTCTTGAACTCCTTACTGGCAATAAACAGCTCAAATGAATCAAATTCATCTTCGAATCCAATAAAGGGGTCAAAATCCTCAACTACAGCAGGCATCCTAGAAGAATATTCTCACAATAATTTCTCAGGTGAAGTCACAGTCTGATTTATAAGGAATTATTATATTATCAGGCAGTACCTACAGACATACTTAAATTCAACATGAAGAAAACAGGGATAGCAAGTCTTACCATTATACAATCTTGGAAAGAAAAGCTCAGTGACATTAACAGGTTATCTGCCACATTTGCAATGCCCGTGGATATGGTACAGTCTTGTGTGGGGGATTTATAATGTCCAAGCTTTCTTGCAGTATACCATACTAAGCAGACAGAAGTGCCAAATATCAGATCAACTGGAAGATTGTACTCCCTTTCTACTACCTGTAATCCCTCTTTTTCCAAAGCTAGAATCTTTTGGTAGGAACTTCGGCGAAAACCAATCATTTCTTCATCAAATTCTCTGATGTTTATAATAACTATCATATGATTAAATTCATTCACTTTGGGTATCTTCCCATCAACAAAATCTAACTCTCCTAATGAAAATTTCACTGGAGACTCTGCATTTAAGTCTACAATATCAACACATATATTGCTTTTTGGGACCTCCCCTTCAAATTTTGTATCTGTGGTGAGAGATGTCTGCATTGAATCCTTGCCAATAGTAAGACCATCAGTTAACTGCCATTCTGTTGATTCGGGGTTCAACTCATCTTCTTGCAATAAAGAAGACAACCAGCATTGATTTCCCTACAAATCACATAATCAGTATATTGCTTTCAAGAAATTGAGGAATTTGCCTAAAAACAATAGAAACCTCATTCTTGGATTTTATCTCTTTACTGAATTTGATCATGCAAGTTCAAAGAATTCATAATTGTCAATAAAAATAATCAACCAAGGGAGATATTCAAATGTATTGGGCTGTCAGCAGTGTTGTGACAATCGGGTCTTTTAGTAATTTCCAGTTGGAACTCAAATGGGACATCAAATATCCATTTTGATAGGCTCAAAAGCTCTTTATTTTAAATTAGATAGAACTGAAGGAGCTCTATGAGTAAGCAGTAGCAATCTACTCATACTGTTGTAATGAATGTTGAATAACACAACATATTGTTTCTCTGTTCATCTAACATACATTTCAAAGTGCTACTCAACTAATAAATACAGAAGTTTTTAAAAGTATATCAATCGTATGAACAGGAGTGAACAATTTAAGTTAAAGTTATCTAGAATTTTTCCAATCCTACAAGAATCCACATGAAGAAATTCTATCGTTAGATGATGCCTAGTTGCATTGGAGTTGCCAACCATCAGGTAGATTGAGTGCTTTCAATGCACCCAAAATAGCATAATGCTAAAAAAAATGTATTTTAAATTATAAATTTGTTCATGCATATCTACTTCCTGGTCAGTAATATATCTGTATTTTTAAGTCATAACAGAAATAAACCGAACAGTTTAGTAGTTAATATTAAATATTATCGAAGTTCGGGACTACTTTCCATAATCTATGAAAATTATGTGGCGACCATGCAGACATCCTTGTTAGCCTTTATCAATGCTTTGGATATATGTTAGTTAAATTAACTAGAGGGATGACCCCTGGAATAACTCTTTATTATTTTCCTAGCTTCTCTTTTAGCTGTTATCATGTATGCTGTGGTTGTCATGATTTTCTGGGATCTGTGTCATTAGGTTATAATAACACATGAATCTTTGTTGATAATATTTAGTTTATCAGCATCATTATGAAGAATTTTTCTAATGAAGTTCATATGTCAAGAATTACAACAAACAGCTTACTCCCCCATCTCAAGTTCGGTCAATTTTTCCTTTTGAACTGATCAAGGAGAAGTATTTTTTTATGCTTCTATTTGGTGGAGTGAAAGCCCTAGTTTTTCTAGAAGAATGATAGAAAGGCACAATGGAAGAGGATCAAAAGACACAAAAAAAGTGAAAAAGGAATAGGAAGGAATGAGAAGCTCCATGAAAAGAAACTTGAAAACAAGCAAAAGAGGCAAAAAGAAACAGATTAGATAAACACTTTCAATGGACTTTATGGTGATTGAGAATGAATTGATGGAATGAGAGGTAAGATTTCTAACTAGCAAAGCCCAACCTAGTTAATTCATAGGTTGTTTCCCTACTGCTATGCTACTGGGTACTATTGTAAAACTTGAGTCCAAGTGCGAATATGGCAAGGGTACGGCCTCAGCACTCGGTTTTTGTGGGTCCTTTTGTGAAGGTCCCACAACAAACCCAAGTGCCTAGGGAATTCCAAGGTAAGTGGTGTTGCACAAATGTTGAGATAAAATTTTGAACACCTAAAAGGCAATCAGGGAAGTATTCTATATAAGTTTTATTTTCCCTAATATTTAATATTTTTATCATAATTTTTTGTGTCGTTATATTCCTTATCATATAAAAAACATATGGTGAAAATTTCAATTTGTTACCTATTGTAGTTTAAAAGTTATTTAATTAAATAAATTATTTAGGGTTTCTTAAAAAAAAAAAATTTCTCTTCAACATTATACTATTCTAAAGTCCTTAGCGGGTTATATTATTCCATGAAATATATTTTAATCCTAACGCATATAAATTTGTTTACCAAGCGGGACCCATGGACTTTATCAACAAATAAGACAGATCCAACGGTGGGCGCTATTTCGCAAGCCCTGACTAAATGCTATGCGAAACAACGTGATGACGACAAGTGTCACCGGTCCCCACATAAGTCTATAGCTCTGCGGGCCCAGAGGAACGACCATCCAACGTGGCATTTTTATTGGATGTCTTACTTTCGCGAGCACTGACAAAAGACAATGCGAAAACAAGATGTTCCGACACGTGTACAATGGTCCCACGACTTCAAAATTTCTGGCGGTTCCTGATTGGGCAACGATTGACATGTCATGCGGGCCCGATGAAATATTTTAAAAGATGATCCAACGGCTATCATTATTTCGTTAACCTTTGACAAATGCTATGTGAAATAGCGAGATTGCTCCACGTGTCTCTGGGCCTGGTCAAAATAACGACGCCCCCACCTTTTGAGATCTGACGGCTACCGCCATTTCGCGATCGTCTGACAAGAGCTATGCGAAATACCAAGATCTTTCCACGTGTCCATGGACCCACTGCCGGATTGATTGGGTGGCGAAACATAATATAATAAAATGGGCCCGGGTTTCATAAGCGGAAGCAGAATTTAGATCTATGGCTATCGTCATTTCGCTGACCTCTGACATATGCTATCGATCACGTGGAGATTGAGCAAGAATTTTAATGAGCGAACAAGGAAGTTTATTAAAACCCTAATGATTTTTGCTATAGTTTAACTTAGGATATATGTTGATGTGTATGTTTATATTAATATGTTAATTAAATAGTTTTATTTTTAAATTTTTAATATATCATTTTTCTTTTGCAGAGCGGTAAATTTTTTAAAAATTCATTGCAGTTGTAAATGACCTAAAAATAATATTTGACCTAAAATAATAGAATTTTAATAAACATATAGTCAAATACTATAGGATTTAATTTATTTTATTTTGTGCATATTATTATTACTAAAATTTTGTTAATTAAGAAATTGATTATTTTAATTGGTTTTTGCAGAAATATGTTGAAGATTTATTTATCAAAATTGGAAACATCAAAGCATGAAGATTTTTGAATATGTAGAAATAATTATTATATTTGCTGGACCTATTTTATTTTTTCCAAATTATAAAATATTGATTACGAATGATTAATTCATTCTTCTTTGTAATTTTAATTGGTTCAGTTGCTGATCTGTTATTCCTGAAACGTTGCATCAACCCTTCGCTTGTTGCACCCGTTAAATAAAATATTATTTAAAGGGTATCAAGGTTGATGTAGAGGAAGAAAAAGAAAAAATATTATTATTACACAGGAATTTCTGATCAGCACTGCAACCCAAACTTTTGTAAATATTTTCCTTTATCAATATATGAGTAGACCTGTTCTCTTATTGCAAATAGATTTTTATCATTTACAATCAGTCCCTTAGATAAATCATTTAGAACTTCTTCATCATAATCATTTAATATATATATTTCTGAGTCAAATTCTTTGCGATTATTTCCAGTTTATTTGCTCATCTTGCATGGTTAAATCCTTTGGATTGATGCATAAATCAATTGGTCTGTCATTTGAGGGAATTCTGGAATAGCTTAGAGTTTTTTCTAAGTTATATATCTATTTTATTGATTATATGAAGTGACTAATTCCTCGCGAATTGGTCTCTAAGGTTGCACATTAGGGTTGGATGATATTGACTCTATTGCCCAATAGGAAACAAGGCACTAGTCTATTATTGCATACAGGAATACAATCATTTGATTTTGATTTGCTTTGCCGTGAAGATTTATCCAATCAATTTATTTATACACTCATTAACATTTCAATAATATATTACAATTTTATTTTATGATCAATTATTATCAGTTCTAATAAGCTTTTCAAGTTCATTTTGCCAAGCTTTGAAATGATTAGCAACTGAAGGATCTTTTTATCTGTTACTAAAATTTCTTGGAAGTTGAAGACAGGATTCAAGGAAAAGGCTTACCAGCCTAGGTTTTGCAGAGCCTGAATTGCAGAGGTTTTTAGTCATTCCCCAAGGGCTAAAACCTGTTAATTGGCCGGAGCAATTGGCTTTCTTACCATTGGGTAGGCAAACCCATAGGAATTCCAATTTGTAGTTTCGAGTACCAACAGATTGGCGACTCTACTGGGGAAGACATATCCAGATAAACGTTTATTCTTTCCAAGAGGAAAGTGGCGACTCTACACAAAGTTTTTGAAGTAAAAAATTATTAGTCAAGGTTCTTTCATGAAAGGTAGAAGATCCTTGAAACCAAATCACCTTGAATTGGATTGGAGTGTAAAAAAGAATACAAACTCCAAAATGCCATCAAAGATGACTCATTCTGACAAAGATGATATAATATATACTTGTGAACAGTCTCCTATCCCAAGCCTTAAAAATAATGAAGAAGAAAATGAAGATTGTAATCTATCTTCTAGGAATTATGGGATTCACAATGAATCAAATTCCAAAGATTTGAAAAAGGAAGAAAGAATTAAAAAATGGGATATTTTGTTCCAGGAAATGGCTGAGGCTGGTGAAGCAGATGAAGATATGATTGCAGCTTTGAAAAGGCAGCCTCCTGAAGTATTGAGGAAAATGGGAATACAAAGAGAAGATATTAAATCTCCAATGAAGGATTCTATTATTGAAGGTAATGTAAATCCAGCTTACTTTCCTCCTCATAGAAAAAATAATGGAATTGGTTTTAGTGATTGTAATAATCCTTTGTTTGAGCCATATGATACAGATAAAGAAGAAAGAAATAATAAAAATTATGGTGGGAATTGTAACAATGGAGAACACCATGATAAGTCTCACTTGGGACAGAATAATGGTAGAATACAAAGTGGATTTCATAGTAGGAATCGAGATTTTGATCAGAGGGATAATAATATCAATCAGAATTTTGGGTTAAGGAATAATCAGAGAGTAAGAAATAATAATCAAAACCAGAGAAATGGGTTTAATCAGAATGTAAATAATAACAGAGCTCCTATGGTTTCAGATAGATACAGGCAATTAGATTTTTATGGCATAAGAGGATTCCCAAATGATATAACTAAAGAATTAAGGAAAGCTATTCCAAAATTCTCAGGGAATGGAATAGAATCAGCTGAAAATCATTGTATAAACTTGAAAAGTATTATACAAGAATTTGAAGAGTTTAATGAAGATGTTTACATGAAGTTATTTGCTCAATCTCTCATAGAAGATGCTGCTGAGTGGTTTAGGAGTTTGCCAGATAGATCTATCTCAAGTTGGGATGAATTTGTAAATCAGTTTACAGAACAATTTGGTAATCAAAATGAAACCTCTTTTGCTTCCCATGAAGTAACAAGTATGAAAAAGAATCAAAATGAAACAGTGGCTGAATTCAATAAAAGATTTAATAAGGTTTTAAATAAAATCCCAAGAGAAATTCAGCCTGTTGATGCTTTTTTGATAAATTTTTATATGAGTGCTTTTGATAATAAAACCAATTATGAGATAAGATCTCATAAACCTCAAAGTTTGGCACATGCTCTTAAGATTGCAATGATGATTGAAAATAATAGAAGAGCAGCAGGTATAATTACTAAAAGAGATGATAGCAAATTGTTCAATCCCAAGGAACCTAAACAGCAGAAAGAAGAAGATAAGTTTGATAAATTAATGGATATGGTGAAAAATCTTCAAGTTAATAATGGTAGGGATAATTTCAGGTATAACCAAAGTAATAAGGTACCATACAGAAATGATAAATACAGATTACAAGATATGCCATACAAAACAGAATGGAAAGATGGGAAGCCTGTGAATAAAGAATTATCTACTCCTGATCCATTAATTAAAAATAATCATTTAGTGGATGATCAACCTTGGTGTGAGCCTTGCAAATTGCCTCATTCTGCTGAATATTGTATAGTAGCCCAGAGTTTGCAAGAAGATGAAAATTATCATGACAATCAAAGGCCTGTAATAAATACTTTATCTACAAGTCCTATGTGGTCTTATGATGATCAAAGTTCTTCTGATGAATATGTCAATCATGGTGATCAGAATAGAATATATCAGTATGAAAGTAATCAGGAAGATATGCCTAGAATCAGACAATCAACAGAAGAGGAAAGAAAAGCATATACAGTAGCAGCAGTGGAGCAAGCAAAAAGTAATTATCAATTAAGGAACCGAATTATCAATGCAGATCAAGAGAAGTATAAGAACAATCAAAGGAAATCAAGCCAGCCAGGTATTGCTCAGGACAAAAAGGTAGAACCTCTGGACCATCCAAAGATAGCAAAGGAAAATTTGGTCAGTATAATTTCTCCAAATAATTGTTCATTTATGACTAATGCTTTATCTCAGATTAAAATATCAGTTCCTTTACTTGAAATAATTAAAATTCCTGAATGTAAAAATGAAGCATTAAAAATATTGTCTAATGTAGGTAATAAAGAAGATCTTAACCAGGAAGTAAAGGAAAATCCAGCTATTTATCTAGGAACTTCTTTAAGCAATAATGGAGATCAAATTGATCCTTTTTATCTCACCCTCCTGATAAATAATAAATTAATAAAGAATTGCATGATAGATTCTGGTGCTGCTGTGAATATTATGCCAAAAGATGTAATGAAAGAATTAGGCATGGATGTAAATACTAAATTTGGTCAGTGTTATGCCATGGATAATAGATCTGTCCCTGTAATAGGAATTATGAAAAATGTTGAATTTAAATTTCCTATATATCCTGAAATTTCTTATCAAATGGATATCACTGTGGTTGATGTTCCAGCAAATTATGGTATGCTTTTATCCAGACAATGGTCTAATTTGGTAGGAGGTAGCATTCAATTAGATTTATCTTATGCGTCTATTCCAGTGAATGGCAGGAATGTAAGAATTGACAGGGAAGCTAGAAGTTCTTATATTATTGAGGATGTGGATCCGAGTTTAGTTACTCATTTTTGCCATTCTGACATGGATAACTTTCAAGTAAGTATTTCTAAAAATACTATGGTAAATACTGATCCCATTAAAATGCATGTGGATTTAACTAATAATGCAATATGGAAGATGTATTTTGACGGAGCATGTTGCAAGGAAGGTAACGGAGCTGGTATAATTTTTATTGCCCCCGATAAAAGAATGTTTAAATATTCTTTTCTTTTAAATTTTAACTGTACTAATAATATGGCTGAATATGAGGCCCTTTTACTTGGATTAAAAATAGCAAGTACATATGGTATAAAATGCTTAAGTGTTTTTGGTGATTCTGAATTAATCATATCCCAAGTAAAATCCAAATTTGCTACTAAACAAACCCTTCTTAAACGATATAAAAATGAAGTGTGGGATTCTATGGAATATTTTGATGCCTTTTCCATAAATTGGATAGATAGATCTGAAAATATTCTTGCAGATTTTATGGCTAACCTTGCTTTAAAGCATAATAATATTCCTTGTGAAGATATAGTACAGGTTGAAATTAAGACCAGGCCGGCTGTTCCTGACAACATAAATAATTGGCAAGTTTTTCAAGATGATAGGGATATAATAAAGTTTCTGGCATGTGAAGAAGAATATGAGGACCATTTAATTGATTTGAATGCACATGTTGAAGTTACTAATGGAAAAGAATCATTATATGGGCAAGAGATTATTCAGCTTAAAACAAATAAAGTTCCACAAGGCCTGGTGGAAATGGAAAGGTTATTTGATAATAAGGATGCTATAAATAATAAAAAAGATTATAATGGCAAAGAAGTTGATACTGAAAAGATTAATTTAGGAAGTGAAGAAGCTCCCAGGGAAATTTTTCTTGGAAAAAAGTTGACCCCTAAAATAAGATCAGACATTATCAAACTTTTGAGGAAATATAGACATGTTTTTGCTTGGTCATATGATGACCTCAAAGCTTACCGTGAAGATTTATTTCAGCATGAGATTCCTTTGAAACCTAATGCTAAACCTTTCAGACAAAGGCAAAGGCCTATAAATCCCACACTTGCTCCCAAAATGAAAGAAGAATTAATTAAAATGAGAGATGCCGGTATTATTAAGCCTATAAGACATTCTACATGGGTGTCTAATTTGGTTCCTGTGAGAAAAAAGAATGGTGATATTAGACTATGTGTTGATTTTAGAAATCTTAATATATCATCACTAAAAGATAATTATGCATTACCTAACATGGAAGCATTATTGCAGAAAGTCACAGGAAATGAATTATTATCTATGATGGATGGTTTCTCGGGATATAATCAGGTAAAAGTTAAAGAAGAGGAACAATTCAAAACAGCTTTTACTACACCTTGGGGCACATATGTATATGCTAGAATGCCATTTGGTTTAACTAACGCAGGAGCTACCTTTCAAAGGGCAATGGATGTTGCATTTAAAGATTTCATTGACATAATTATGGTTATATATCAAGATGATTTGACTGCTTACTCCAAGAAGGCTGAGGATCATTGCAAACATCTAGAGAAGATATTTCAAAGAGCTCTTGAATATGGGATCTCTTTGAACCCTAAAAAATGCCAATTTGCTATTACAGAAGGTAAATTATTAGGGCATATTGTATCCAAGGAAGGAGTAAGGATAGATCCAGAAAGGATTATTGCAATTGATAAAATAGAAGTTCCTAAAACTGTCAAAAAGATTCAATCTTTCTTTGGGCAAATAAATTTTGTTAGAAGGTTTGTTCCTAACTTTTCTGAGATAATTAAACCAATTGCAGTTATGTTAAAGAAGGGTGCAGATATAAAATGGACAAATGAAGCCTTAGAAGCTTTTGTTGATATCAAGAAAGCAATAAAAGAGGCACCAGTCCTAAAGTCCCCTGATTATAGCAAGCCTTTCCAGTTATTTTCATTTGCTTCATACTATACTATTGCTGCTGTTTTATTACAGAAAAATGATGAAGGATATGAACAACCAGTTGCTTTCTTTAGCAAAACTTTGCAGGCTTCTGAATTAAATTATGATATTAATGAAAAACAGGCTTATGCTCTTGTTAAGGCAGTTAAATCTTTTAGACCTTATTTGGTTGGGGCAAAGATTGTAGCATATGTTCCTAATGCAGCAGTTAAGGATATTTTCAGACAATCAGAAGCTACTGGCAAGAGGTGCAGATGGATTAACCAAGTTCAAGAGTTTGATATAGAAATACAAATTACAAAGATTATCAGAGGTCAAGGATTGGCTAAGTTAATGGCAGAATCTAATATGGATGCCTTGCAGGTTAATCATATGGATTTAAGTAAAATACAAACTAGCATTGAGATGTGTTCATGGTATACTGATATTGTTTATTTTCTTAAGCACATGAAATGTCCTGAAAACTTTAATGATAATCAGAAAAGAACATTGAAATTGAAAGCATCTAAATATGTTATAATTCAAGGTGATTTATACTGGAAAAATATGGATGGTATTCTTCTCTTTTGTTTAGACAAGTTTCAAAGTAAAGAAGTACTCAAGGAGCTTCATGATGGTCAGTGTGGAGGACATTTTTCAGCTAGGACCACTGCACATAAGATATTGAATGCTGGATATTATTGGCCTAATGTTTTTAAGGACTCAAATGAATATGTTCAGAAATGTGAAACATGTCAGAAGTTCTCAGGAAAACTTAAATATAATGGTGCCTTGCCTCTTAATCCTATGAATACAGAAGAACCATTTCAGATGTGGGGAATAGACTTCATAGGGGAAATCAATGATGCTTCTAGTGGAGGACATAAATGGATATTGGTGGCTACTGATTATTTCACCAAATGGGTGGAAGCTATACCAACCAGACAGGCCACTACAAAAGTTGTGATAAAATTTTTGATGGAAAACATATTGACTAGATTTGGAGTTCCTCATAAAATTGTATGTGACAATGCTATGTCTTTCAGATCTAAGGAGTTCACTCAATTTAATGAGAAATATGGCATCAAGATATCATATTCATCTCCTTACCATCCTCAAGGTAATGGTCAAGCAGAATCTAGCAATAAAAATATTATGAAAATTATCAAGAGAATGTTAGATAATAATAAAAGAGCCTGGGATTCAAAGTTACCATTAGCACTATGGGCTGATAGAATCACAATAAAGAAGTCCACTGGTTTTGCTCCTTTTGAATTGGTGTATGGGAAGAAGGCTCATTTGCCTTTGAATAATTTGTTACCAGTATACAAATTCATTAATGATGAACAATGGGAAGAGGTTGATTTCATGGAAGATCGATTGTATGAGTTGACTGAATTAAATGAAAAAAGAAACCAGGCACAAGAGAGGAATATTGCATTGCAACAGAAAGTTAAAGATTTATTTGATAGGAAAGCCAGAGACAGAAAATTCAAAGAAGGAGATTTAGTGTTAAGATGGAACGTTAAAGATCAAGACAATAGAAAACACGGCAAATTTGATGCTTTATGGGTAGGTCCATTTATCATCACAGGTAAGGGAGGTGAGAATTCTTATCTTTTACAGGATCTGGAAGGATATGTTCATGAATTACCAGTGCATGGTCAATTTCTTAAACCTTTCTATTCTTAATACCTTTTTCATTCTTTTCCTTTTAGTATTGTTTCGTATCTTTTTTTTATTTTTTTTTATTATTTCTAATGGTCTGCTTTCCATAGATAGCTAGGATCTTGCTGTATTCAGGTATAAATACACATCCCCCAGGAAGAGCCACTGGTGTTGCACAAATGTTGAGATAAAATTTTGAACACCTAAAAGGCAATCAGGGAAGTATTCTATATAAGTTTTATTTTCCCTAATATTTAATATTTTTATCATAATTTTTTGTGTCGTTATATTCCTTATCATATAAAAAACATATGGTGAAAATTTCAATTTGTTACCTATTGTAGTTTAAAAGTTATTTAATTAAATAAATTATTTAGGGTTTCTTAAAAAAAAAAAATTTCTCTTCAACATTATACTATTCTAAAGTCCTTAGCGGGTTATATTATTCCATGAAATATATTTTAATCCTAACGCATATAAATTTGTTTACCAAGCGGGACCCATGGACTTTATCAACAAATAAGACAGATCCAACGGTGGGCGCTATTTCGCAAGCCCTGACTAAATGCTATGCGAAACAACGTGATGACGACAAGTGTCACCGGTCCCCACATAAGTCTATAGCTCTGCGGGCCCAGAGGAACGACCATCCAACGTGGCATTTTTATTGGATGTCTTACTTTCGCGAGCACTGACAAAAGACAATGCGAAAACAAGATGTTCCGACACGTGTACAATGGTCCCACGACTTCAAAATTTCTGGCGGTTCCTGATTGGGCAACGATTGACATGTCATGCGGGCCCGATGAAATATTTTAAAAGATGATCCAACGGCTATCATTATTTCGTTAACCTTTGACAAATGCTATGTGAAATAGCGAGATTGCTCCACGTGTCTCTGGGCCTGGTCAAAATAACGACGCCCCCACCTTTTGAGATCTGACGGCTACCGCCATTTCGCGATCGTCTGACAAGAGCTATGCGAAATACCAAGATCTTTCCACGTGTCCATGGACCCACTGCCGGATTGATTGGGTGGCGAAACATAATATAATAAAATGGGCCCGGGTTTCATAAGCGGAAGCAGAATTTAGATCTATGGCTATCGTCATTTCGCTGACCTCTGACATATGCTATCGATCACGTGGAGATTGAGCAAGAATTTTAATGAGCGAACAAGGAAGTTTATTAAAACCCTAATGATTTTTGCTATAGTTTAACTTAGGATATATGTTGATGTGTATGTTTATATTAATATGTTAATTAAATAGTTTTATTTTTAAATTTTTAATATATCATTTTTCTTTTGCAGAGCGGTAAATTTTTTAAAAATTCATTGCAGTTGTAAATGACCTAAAAATAATATTTGACCTAAAATAATAGAATTTTAATAAACATATAGTCAAATACTATAGGATTTAATTTATTTTATTTTGTGCATATTATTATTACTAAAATTTTGTTAATTAAGAAATTGATTATTTTAATTGGTTTTTGCAGAAATATGTTGAAGATTTATTTATCAAAATTGGAAACATCAAAGCATGAAGATTTTTGAATATGTAGAAATAATTATTATATTTGCTGGACCTATTTTATTTTTTCCAAATTATAAAATATTGATTACGAATGATTAATTCATTCTTCTTTGTAATTTTAATTGGTTCAGTTGCTGATCTGTTATTCCTGAAACGTTGCATCAACCCTTCGCTTGTTGCACCCGTTAAATAAAATATTATTTAAAGGGTATCAAGGTTGATGTAGAGGAAGAAAAAGAAAAAATATTATTATTACACAGGAATTTCTGATCAGCACTGCAACCCAAACTTTTGTAAATATTTTCCTTTATCAATATATGAGTAGACCTGTTCTCTTATTGCAAATAGATTTTTATCATTTACAATCAGTCCCTTAGATAAATCATTTAGAACTTCTTCATCATAATCATTTAATATATATATTTCTGAGTCAAATTCTTTGCGATTATTTCCAGTTTATTTGCTCATCTTGCATGGTTAAATCCTTTGGATTGATGCATAAATCAATTGGTCTGTCATTTGAGGGAATTCTGGAATAGCTTAGAGTTTTTTCTAAGTTATATATCTATTTTATTGATTATATGAAGTGACTAATTCCTCGCGAATTGGTCTCTAAGGTTGCACATTAGGGTTGGATGATATTGACTCTATTGCCCAATAGGAAACAAGGCACTAGTCTATTATTGCATACAGGAATACAATCATTTGATTTTGATTTGCTTTGCCGTGAAGATTTATCCAATCAATTTATTTATACACTCATTAACATTTCAATAATATATTACAATTTTATTTTATGATCAATTATTATCAGTTCTAATAAGCTTTTCAAGTTCATTTTGCCAAGCTTTGAAATGATTAGCAACTGAAGGATCTTTTTATCTGTTACTAAAATTTCTTGGAAGTTGAAGACAGGATTCAAGGAAAAGGCTTACCAGCCTAGGTTTTGCAGAGCCTGAATTGCAGAGGTTTTTAGTCATTCCCCAAGGGCTAAAACCTGTTAATTGGCCGGAGCAATTGGCTTTCTTACCATTGGGTAGGCAAACCCATAGGAATTCCAATTTGTAGTTTCGAGTACCAACAGTAAGTACCCAAGCGTAGTTTGATACATTAAAACCTCATTTTCACTCTTCATCATTTTGGGAACGCCATTTCCTTTATCCATTTAGTCCCAGTTGTATCATAACTTTGTAAGAGCATTTTATATCAGAATATGCTAGCAAGCAAGCATTTATATGTCATTGCATTTGTGAGTTGAACCTAGTAACAAAAAGTTACTAAACTTTACATCACAGTTAATGGGATTAAATCCAGTTTCATTACATTATGCATATGTAGGAGTTATTTATTTATGTTCTGTAAAATTACTTTCCTTGTATTGTTAATGATTTGGAATTTTTGTCAAACATTTACAAAATGAAATTGAACCAGCTTTTGCACTTTAAATAACCAGTTGCAATGGCAATCCATTTTGTTGTGGTTCAATTGACCCAAGTGTTGATGTTGACCTTGATGGTTTTGCTGAAGAAGAATATCAATATTAAATATGAAGTTTCTGGAGAATAAAAAAGGCTTTGGAGCTCATTCCTAGTTTGTGTGTGTGATGAATTGTTGAAGGAACTCTGCTCGTTTTTTTGTAGAACTCTTGGAAGACGAAACCCTTATCTAGAGATAATCATCTACAAAGGTGAAAAATCCTTCTTGGGTGATTGCAGATAGTCATATTCAGAGGCTTCTTAGTTTTCAACTATGGTGACATAGGCGAAGTTCTCGGATTGGGGTTTGAAGGGAAGGTGGAGTTTTTTATAGTTTTCTAAGTTTAGCTTGAAGCTTTCATTTGGATTATTTTGGTTGTGATAGTATTGTACTTTGTCATGAGTTTATGTGGTGAACCTGCCTAGCTCCTTCTGAATTTATTTATTTTAATTTAAAATATTTGCAGATACATGGTTCAAAACTTTTAATTGCAAATTTTAATAAATTTCCACCAAATTCAATATCCAAAATGTGATCAATTTAATATCTCTGCATGAACATCATATATTCTTACTTCAAATTGATAACACAACATTAATTAATTCCTTAAAGAAAATGGCACCTGGCAATTATTAAGATGCTTCCTCGAACAAAGACACAGCTCCAAATACATAACGTCAACCCACTGGAAGCACACACAGCAATAACATATTCATTTAAAATTCGGCATCTGGTATTCAGTGGTTGATTGCAATCTGCAATTAATCCCAATAACTCTTGATGCAGCAGGCTCAGAATTAATATGGCTGCCTCTATGTTGAGCCAAATCTGCTATGCTGGCACGTATTTCCCTGTATATCAACTGCAGTTCCTTGTATTATATGAAACGGCTTCTAAGGAGGCCGTCTTTGCTGATGAAGAGGTCACGCAGCCTCTACATTCACGTCCACCCTGCCCAACCTTCACACAGCTCTAGCGTGATGATAATGAAGCTTCACGCCAAGTCTGAAACACCTCCCTAAACGCAGCTTGTCGTAATTTTGTTTTCTCTTGTCAATTTGGTAAGCCACAAGAAATTCGAAATTCCACAACCAATTGATGAATCACAGCAAATTCTCTAACAATTTTCAGAACCTCAGCATGAGAGCAAATCGAAATCTTTAAGAGCAAATTGATTTGCCTACAGATGAAACTTCATTCAAATCCAATTTACAACAACACTGGATTTAATTCAAGAGCAGAACGAGCTCTCTCCTGGAAGAAGACCAAGCTCAAAAAACTCAGAAGAACTCTCTCCAAAAATGAAGACCAAGCTCCCGAAACCCTAGCTTTTCCAAGCCAAGCAGAATTCTCACATAAACAATTTATCAAATCAACAATGGGTGAATGAAAGTGCTTTTTTCAAGTTGTACTTATAGCTTTTTCGGAAAAAGCACAATTTCACTTTTTTTTTAATATAAAAGGCTTTTAAAAGATTATTTCACTTTATAACAATAAAGCTATAAAGTTCTTAAGTCATTAAATTAAAATACTTTAATTTAATAACGATATCTTTAAAAACAAAGCCACTGAATTCTGCTAACTGAAACAAACTCATTTCCAACATCAGAGCCCAAACGCCAACTGCCCTGCCAGAAATAACCCACTGCCAAAAATAGCCAGCTACTAAAAATAGACTTACTATAAATAGTAAGTCTCTCAAACTAGAGATTCCCTGAAGCTCGATCCTGAAACATCTGACACTCTGTGCAGACACCCTGCTAATCCTGGCCATACCCAAAATACCACTTACTAAAAATAGTAAGTCGACCAAATTTACCCAAACGAAGAGCAAACCTGGTAAACTGAATCTCCAAAATGGAATCCCAACACTGGCTCCTCAATCTGACCCCCTCTGACCACCTAATTAGCTTGCGAGGGTCACCGAACCAAGCTAATCCTAGAAGACGGAAAATCGGGGACATTACAGTCCTCCCTCCCCAAGATTACTTGTCCTCAAGCAATTAGGAAAAACACGCAACATCACAAACCACCCGGATCCCAAGGATGGTCATGAGTAATGTCCCGATCCACCTCATACTCCTCTAAAGAAGTCAACAACATCAACAGTACCAACATCAACAACTGGAAAACTACCCTCAACCCCTGAATTGATGATCCTGGAACAGGATCGCCACATGGGAGAAACTCAATCGAGAGTAACTTACATAGAAGTAATGCAACCAACAGACTGGACTTACTCCCAGTCTTCGAACTAACCAAATCATCATACTAGTCATAAAAAGGATGCGCTAAAGAACTTCGTGACTGAGAGACATCCTGAGCGTGAGGATCGAATGTGAAGCTATAAGCACTCCTCATCGTGTACACCCCTCAAAACTGATCAGCTAGGCTTGACTAGCCTCCCGCGCAATCTGCTTGATGAGTCGGTACACAAATCGGATCCCAAACGTCATCAACATCATGATCGTACATCTCCTATAAGGGATCATCACTAAACTCAAATGGTGGATTGTCATAAGTCATGCGGACATCCACATCAAATAAAGGGTTGTTTACAAAGTGGACAGCACCCATCCGCTGATCTGAGCCATAAAACGGTGAACTCCGAGAGACATGATACGTGATCGACTCTACCTATATAGACTCATGTTTCCGTGAATCAGCACTATCTACAGCACAAAAGGACATAGTGCGTAGACTCCCCTCAGCAATGCCTGGCAACACATATTCTATGCCTTGGTACTCAACTATGGTCTGCATCGGGCTCACACTAAGGCAAAACTCCTTAATCTCCTGTATCCACTGCATCCCTAAAACTACATCCATCTCCCCCAAATCAAATACATATAAATCAGCTATTAGCTCATAATCACCAAGAAACAAGGAGAGATCTCAGATGCGCCTAGTACAGGTAAAATTGTAGCCATCGGCTACCTTGACTCCAAACCCTGCAAACTCCTCTACCTAAAGCCCACACTGACTAACAAGTCGCTCATGAATAAAATTGTGCGTGGCTCCAGTATCCAACATAGCAACACAGGGTTGTCCTTCCACTAATCCCTTCAGTCTGAAAGCAGAGGGAAGTGGTACAGAGGTGGACAACACAATTGGAGATAGTTTGGCTTCAGTACCAAACTCTGAAGTAACTCTCTTCTCCTCTGTATCAAAACCAGTAGCCTGATGAGAAGACTCAGCCCCACTCTCACCAGAATAAACCACATAGAGCGATTCGCCCTACCCTTAGGCCTCATAGTACAAGTATGCTCTCTACCATAAGGCTCTTTGCACCAATAGCAAAGCTGCCTCCTCAAATCCTCTCGCATGACATCATCAAGTCTACCTGCAGGCTTCTTTCTGTCAACAGCTGGTGGAGGTACCTCATCTGCAAGAGGAATAGTAGGACTAGGAGTAGACTTGCCTCGTGAAACAGAAGGCCCAAGATTTCTTGCCTTCTTCATAGCATCTCGTAAAGTAGGTGGATCCAGGGACTTGACCCATCCTCTTTATGGCTCTGACAAACCCTCTATGAAAAGCATGACTCTCCTCCTCTTGGAGATTTCATATACCATGACTGATAGACGTTGAAACTCGCTGATAAATGCCTCAAGACCACTTGTCTGTCTTAGCTGAGCTAACTCTCTGAAGTAGGTCTCCGGATCCTTCCGATCAAACCGCTCTATCAGTCTATCTACAAACTCCTGGTACTGCACAATATGATCATGATGCAAAGACCCTAACCCATGATACCACCAATCATGAGCAACCCCATCCAAATGAAGCACAACAAATTGAATAGCATCCTCCTCAGACATAGGACGAAGTGAAATATAAGTGTCTAGCTTGTGGAGCCATGCTCTGGCTGTAGTCTTCCCACTCCCATCGAAGTGGTCCAAAGTCAACTTTCAAGTTGCCTGCTTTAATTCATTATGTCTGGGTCTCTTCCTTGTGCCAGGAGCTGGCCTGCCTCTAGAATGCTCACGCTTCTGCGTCAGATATCTGTCAAAATTTAAATTCCTTTTTAGTGTGTTAGGAAGAGCATCTCACTTTGCAAAATGTGCCACCATGTCATCGACAAATGGTGCAGGCTTTGGCTCAACAATAACTGCATCCAACTTTGGCCTCAAGAATGTCGAACGATGAGGCCTGTCATAAGTACCAGTAGGATCAGCTCTGTAATATCGCCTGTCATCAATTCACCTGTCATCAACTTGTGACCTGTGTGAGCTGACTAAAACACTACGCGCACCTCTATCTCTAGCACCTGGTAATGCAATGCATTGTAGGGTGTCTGAAAGTTGTTGCAATACAGTTGCAACATGATGCTGACCATCAACAATATGTCTGAAAGCATCTCTGGCCTCCCTGTCCATATTAGTTCCGGGATCATTCCTGTTTTTTGCCTGTTCATTCTGTGGGCCCTATTCACTACCTTCGGGAGATGGTGAATTTCTCCTCCTGTGGGTAAAGTGCACACCCGATACAAATCTATCTGCCATTATTTATTTTCATAACCTTACAGGATGGCAAGATCTTTGCTCTGATACCATTGTGGTGAACCTGCCTGGCTCCTTCTGAATTTATTTATTTTAATTTAAAATATTTGCAGATACATGGTTCAAAACTTTTAATTGCAAATTTTAATAAATTTCCACCAAATTCAATATCCAAAATGTGATCAATTTAATATCTCTGCATGAACATCATATATTCTTATTTGAAATTGATAACACAACATTAATTAATTCCTTAAAGAAAATGGCACCTGGCAATTATTAAGATGCTTCCCCGAACAAAGACACAGCTCCAAATACATAACATCAACCCACTGGAAGCACACACAGCAATAACAGATTCATTCAAGATTCGACACCTGGTATTTAGTGGTTGATTGCAATCTACAATTAATCCCAATAACTCTTGACGCAACAGGCTCAGAATTAATACAACTGCCTCTATGTTGAGCCAAATCTGCTATGCTGGCACGTGTTTCCCTATATATGAACAGTAGGTCCTTGTATTATATGAAACGACTTCTAAGGAGGCCGTCTTTGCTGATGAAGAGGTCACGCAGCCTCTACATTCACGTCCACCCTGTCGAACCTTCACACAGCTGTAGCGTGATTATAATGAAGCTTCACGCCAAGTCTGAAACACCTCCCTAAAGGCAGCTTGTGGTAATTTCGTTTTCTCTTGTCAATTTGGTAAGCCACAACAAATTCGAAATTCCACAACCAATTGATGAATCACAACAAATTCTCTAACAATTTTCAGAACCTCAACATGAGAGAAAATCGAAATCTTTAAGAGCAAATTGATTTGCCTGCAGATGAAACTTCATTCAAATCCAATATACAACAGCACTGGATTTAATTCAAGATCAGAACAAGCTCTCTCCTGGAAGAAGACCAAGCTCAAAAAACTCAGAAAAACTCTCTCCAAAAATGAAGACCAAGCTCCGGAAACCCTAGCTTTTCCAAGCCAAGCAGAATTCTCACATAAACAATTTATCAAATCAACAATGGGTGAATGAAAGTGCTTTTTTCGAGTTGTACTTATAGCTTTTTCAGAAAAAGCACAATTTCACTTTTTTTTAATATAAAAGGCTTTTAAATGATACTTTCACTTTATAACAATAAAGTTATAAAGTACTCAAGTCATTAAATTAAAATACTTTAATTTAATAATGATATCTTTAAAAACAAAGCCACTGAATTTTGCTAACTGAAACAAACTCATTTCCGACACCAGAGCCCAAACGGCAACTGCCTTGCCAGAAATAACCCACTCCCAAAAATAGCCAGCTGCTAAAAATAGACTTACTATAAATAGTAAGTCTCTCAAACTAGAGATTCCCTGAAGCTCAATCTTGAAACATCTGACACTCTGTGCAAACACCCTGCTAATCCTGGCCATACCCAAAATACCACTTACTAAAAATAGTAAGTCGACCAAATTGACCCGAACAAAGAGCGGACCTGGTAAATTGAATCTCCAAAATGGAATCCCAACACTGGCTCCTCAATCTGACCCCCTCTAACCACCTAATTAGCTTGCGAGGGTCACCAAACCTAGCTAATCCCAGAAGACGGAAAATATGGGACATTATAGTCCTCCCTCCCCAAGATTGCTTGTCCTCAAGCAATTAGGAAAAACACGCAACATCACAAACCACCCAGATCCCAAGGATGGTCATGAGTAATGTCCCGATCCACCTCATACTCCTGTAAAGAAGTCAAGAACATCAGCAGTACGACAATCAACAAATGGAAAACTGCCCTCAACCCCTGAATTGATGATGCTGCAACAAGATCGCCACATGGGAGAAACTCAACCGAGAGTAAGTCACACGGAAGTAACTCAACCAACAAACTGGACTTACTCCCAGTCTTCGAACTAACCAAATCATCATACCAGTCATAAAAACGATGCGCTAAAGAACTGTGTGATTGATAGACATCCTGAGCGTGAGGATTGAATGTGAAGGTATAAGCACTCCTCACCGTGTACACCCCTGAAAACTGATCAGCTAGGCTTGACTGGCGTCCCATGCAATCTGCCTGATGAGTCGGTGCACAAATCGGATCCCAAACGTCATTAACATCATGATCGTACATCTCATGTAAGAGATCATCACTAAACTCAAACAGTGGATTGTCATAAGTCATGCTGACATACACATTAAATAAAGGGTTGTTCACAAAGTGAACATCACCCATCCGCTGATCTGAGCCATAAAACGGTGAACTCTGAGAGACATGATACGTGATTAGCTCTACCTATATAGACTCATGTCCCAGTGAATCAACAATATCTACAGCACAAAAGGACATAGTGCGTAGACTCCCCTCAGCAATTCCCGACAACACATACTCTATGCCCTGGTACTCAAATCTGATTTGCATCAGGCTCACACTAAGGCAGAACTCCTTAATCTCCTGTATCCATTGCATCCCTAAAACTACATCCATCTCCCCCAAATCAAATACATAGAAATCAGCTATTAGCTCATAATCACCAAGAAACAAGGAGAGATCTCGGATGCGCTCGGTACAAGTAAAATTATAGCCATTGGCTACCTTGACTCCAAACCCTGCAAGCTCCTCTACCTAAAGCCCACACTGACTAACAAGTCGCTCATGAATAAAACTGTGCGTGGCTCCAGTATCCAACATAGTAACACAGGGTTGTCCTTCCACTAATCCCTTTAGTCTAAAAGCAGAGGGAAGTGGTACAGAGGTGGACAACACAATCGGAGATAGTTTGGCTTCAGTACCAAACTCTGGAGTAACTCTTTGCTCTTCTGTATCAAAACCAGCAGCCTGATGAGAAGACTCAGCCTCACTCTCACCAGAATAAACCCACATAGAGCGATTTGCCCTGCCCTTAGGCCTCATAGTACAAGTATGCTCTCTATCATAAGGGTCTTTGCACCAATAGCAAAGCTGCCTCCTCAAATCCTCTCGCGTGGCATCATCAAGTCTACCTGCAAGCTTCTTTCTGTCAACAGCTAGTGGAGGTACCTCATTTGTAGGAGGAATTGTAGGACTAGGAGTAGACTTGCCCCGTGAAACAAAAGGCTCAAGATTTCTTGCCTTCTTCATAACATCTCATAAAGTAGGTGGATCTTGGGACTTGACCCATCCTCTGTATGGCTTTGACAAACCCTCTATGAAAAACATGACTCTCCTCCTCTCGGAGATGTCATATACCATGACTGATAGACACTGAAACTCACTGATGAATGCCTCAAGACCACCTGTCTGTCTCAGCTGAGCTAAAACTCTAAAGTAGGTCTCCAGATCCTTTTGATCAAACCGCTCTATCAGTCTATCTACAAACTCCTGGTACTGCACAATATGATCACGATGCAGAGACACTAACCCATGATACCACTAATCATGAGCAACCCCATCCAAATGAAGCACAACAAATCGAATAGCGTCCTCAGACATAGGACGAAGTGAAATATAAGTGTCCACCTTGTGGACCCATGCTCTGGCTGTAGTCTTCCCACTCCCATCGAAGTGGTCCAAAGTCAACTTTTTGGTTGCCTGCTTTAATTCATTCTGTTTGGGTCTCTGCCTCGTGTTAGGAGCTGGCCTGCCTCTGGAATGCCCACGCTTCTGTGTCAGATATTTGTCAAAATTTAAATTCCTTTTTAGTGCCTCAGGAAGAGCATCCCACTCTGCAAAATGTGTCACCATGTCATTGACAAATGGTGTAGGCTCTGGCTCAACACTAACTGCATCCAACTCTAGCCTCAAGAATGTCGGACGATGAGGCCTGTCATAAGTACCAGTAGGATCAGCTCTATAATCTCGCCTGTCATAATCCCGCCTGTCATCAACTCGTCTGTCATCAGCTTGTGACCTGTGTGAGCTGACTGAAACACTACACACACCTCTATCTCTAGCACCTGGTAATGCAATGTGTTGTAGAGTGTCTGAAAGTTGTTGCAATACAGTTGCAACATGATGCTGACCATCAGCAATATCTCTGAAAGCATCTTTGGCCTCCTTGTCCATATCATTTTCGGTATCATTCCTGTTTTCTGCCTATTCATTCTGTGGGCCCTATTCACTACCTTCGGGAGATGGTGAATTTCTCCCCCTGCGGGTATAGTGTACACCCGGTACAAATCTATCTGCCATTATTTATTTTCATACCCTTACAGGATGGCAAAATCTTTGCTCTAATACCACTGCTATGAACCTGCCTAGATCCTTCTGAATTTATTTGTTTTAATTTAAAATATTTGCAAATACATGGTTCAAAACTTTTAATTGCAAATTTAAATAAAGTTCCACCAAATTCAATACCCAAAAAATTTAATATCTCTGCATGAACATCATATATTCTTATTTGAAATTGATAACACAACATTAATTAATTCCTTTAAGAAAATGGCACCTGGCAAATATTAAGATGCTTCCCCGAACAAAGACACAACTCCAAATACATAACGTCAACCCACTGGAAGCACACACGGCAATAACATATTCATTCAAATTTCGGCACCTGGTATTCAGTGGTTGATTGCAATCTGCAATTAATCCCAATAACTCTTGACGCAGCAGGCTCAGAATTAATATGGCTGCCTCTATGTTGAGCCAAATCTGCTATGCTGGCACGTGTTTCCCTGTATATCAACCGCAGGTCCTTGTATTATATGAAACGACTTCTAAGGAGGCCGTCTTTGCTGATGAAGAGGTCACAAAGTCTCTACATTCACATCCATCCTGCCGAATCTTCACACAGCTCTAGCATGATGATAATGAAGCTTCACACCAAGTCTGAAACACCTCCCTAAACGCAGCTTGTGGTAATTTCGTTTTCTCTTGTCAATTTGGTAAGCCACAACAAATTCGAAATTCCACAACCAATTGATGAATCACAGCAAATTCTCTAACAATTTTCAGAACCTCAGCATGAGAGCAAATCGAAATCTTTAAGAACAAATTGATTTGCCTGCAGATGAAACTTCATTCAAATCCAATATACAACAGCACTGGATTTAATTCAGGATCAAAACGAGCTCTCTCCTGGAAGAAGACCAAGCTCAAAAAACTTAGAAGAACTCTCTCCAAAAATGAAGACCAAGTTCCAGAAACCCTAGCTTTTCCAAGCCAAGCAGAATTCTCACATAAACAATTTATCAAATCAACAATGGGTGAATGAAAGTGCTTTTTTCGAGTTGTACTTATAGCTTTTTCGGAAAAAGCACAATTTCACTTTTTTTTAATATAAAAAGCTTTTAAATGATAATTTCACTTTATAACAATAAAGTTATAAAGTAGTTAAGTCATTAAATTAAAATACTTCAATTTAATAACGATATCTTTAATAACAAAGCCATTGAATTCTGCTAACTGAAACAAACTCATTTCCGACACCAGAGCCCGAATGCCAACTGCCCTACCAGAAATAACCCACTGCCAAAAATAGCCAACTGCTAAAAATAGACCTACTATAAATAGTAAGTCTCTCAAAATGGAGATTCCCTGAAGCCTGATCCTGAAACCTCTGACACTCCTTGTAGACACCCTGCTAATTCTGGCCATACCCAAAATACCACTTACTAAAAATAGTAAGTCGACCAAATTGACCTGAACGAAGAGCAGACCTTGTAAATTGAATCTCCAGAATGGAATCCCAACACTGGCTCCTCAATCTAACCCCCTCTGACCACCTAATTAGCTTGCGAGGGTCACCAAACCAAGCTAATCCTAGAAGATGGAAAATTGGGGACATTACAGTTTATTTGAATGTTTGCAAAGGCTCAAGGTTGTTCATAAATTCATACACCTTCACACGAAGGTTAAAAGCACATAAAATCCAACCTTTGGGGTGATTGAGAATTTGAGAGTATCTTCTTGTGGGTATATTTTTCTAAGCAAGCCTTATGGTTGGGCAACTATGTTCCACAAAGTTTCGGGGACATCAACAGTTTAGGGGACAAGGACATGTTTCCGGTATGGGTACAATTTAGGGCCAATTTTTAGGGGATGGTAGGGGATGACTATTAAAAAAATAAGGAATATAGAGAAATTTCAAATATGCATATATAACATTGATAAAGCACTCATCATAGACATTTTAAAACCTTAATACATAGCATTAGACTTGAATTTAGATTTCACATGCAAGTCAATAAGCAAAATAATAAATTTCAAATGCTTTCATTGTCAATATATGGCATACACATAGCAAAAATGCCCAAAGGCTCCAAATTTCAACCATGAAATGACATAAAATATTAAAATGTAAATACTATAACTGAACTACTAAATAGTAAAATACAAGTCCATAATAATATGACTGTCCATAATCAGTAGATGGTAGGTCTAAGAGTCTAAATCAAGTAGATTTGACACCCTAACCTCCTCTTTCAACTATTGTTCACTCCTTGACCAGTTGCTCCTGCTCTTGCTGGTCTTCTCCTTTGCAAATGTGAAAATGAATTTATTTTTCTTCTTTTTGGTTATTTTGTGCTTAGATTAGGTTTTGGTATTGTTAAATGTGGTTTGGGTGTCCTTGTGGGCCAACCAACCGTTTTTCAAATTTAAAAATGCCTTTTTTTTCAACACTAGCAGTCCAAAAATGGCTTGAGCCATAGGGGACAACCAAAAGTTCTTGGGACTGGTAGGGGACTTTTAGCTGTCCCCTAGTCGTCCCGGGGACTTCTAGCCATACCCCCGTACCCTGCTGCTCTCAAAGTGGCGTTTCGAGGACGGGACCCAATTTTCCCATTTTGAAACGCCATTGGGGACAAGTGACAACAAATGTTCATGCCTGCGTCCCCGTACTGTGTCAGGGACGGGAGCGGGTCTAAAAGTCCAAGGGACACATCCCCATGGAGCACAGTTGGGCACCAACGTTTGGCAAGATTTCTATGGTTTTTTGTTTGCACTGATTTTTTATTGCTAATCACCCAAGTTTGCCAGTCGCTTGGTTCAAGGAAGAGGTCAACTTGATGTTGGGATGCATTTTTAGTATTAACCATGTTTAAGGGGTATTGGTAATCTAAAGGGAGGCTTTCGGGGTTAATAAAGGTGTGTTGAGGAATTACTTGCAGATTTTGAGTGCTTGAAGGTGTCATTTATCATTTTGACAAACCACCCCTGTATGTGCATACCCAAAAAAAGTTATAGTGGAATTTTGCTGATGCCTTATCTTCTTTGATAACTGTCCCACTGGTATTGCAGCTAACAAATCAGTACTGAGCACCTGTTTAATGTTACTGTTTTGTGGATGGGCATTTAAGCCTTATCACTGACTTGGAGAGGGAAAACATTTTCAAGCTTTAAGGGGAGCTTCGTACTGCTGTCCTCAATCTATTCACAAAAAATGATTTGTTTCAGGTTTGCATTATTAAAAAGGGACTGTCCAATAAGGTATTTTGATTCCTCGAAATCTTTCACATTTGCAATCTTAAAGTTTTGTAACATTTTTTTGCTTCAAAGCATTGTAAATGGTATTGTGAATGAACGTAAAAATCTGTTAAAAACATTAGCAATAAATATAAACAATTTGGGCAAGAGAACACCTCATTTGAAAACATTTTCAAAAAGACTTGGAGGTTCTACACTACAGCGGTATCAGAGCACAATAAAATTTGTTGCAGCCTATTGGGATGAGTGATGCATCCTAGCACAAATAACTATTACCTCAGAAGAAATAGATCAAATCAAAAAATGTGCAAAACTTTGTAAAACAACCAAATAAACATCCGAAACATTAACAATCAATAAGGGTTATTATAGTTGGGAATTGTAATAAGTTATCTTTGGATCTAATTGAGGACAGCATGTTTTTTAATGTCTATAATGTTCCCTCTCTAGGCCTAGGCAGTTTGTAACCATTAGCCTATCCTCCAATTCCCCATAGGCTGATGTGCGTGGTTAGTGTAATGTCCCCTTTTTGACCAACTAAGGAAACTGGGACAATTACCGGATTGTCTTCTTATTTAAATCGAATGACTGTAATTATAACCAAGAAAGATATTTACAAAGTCTCAACTGATATTTCTGATTTGAATGTATAAATATATCCAAGATTTATATTGAGTTGTTAGCAGTATCTGATATACAATTGAAAAGTATTACATTTTTATGGCACTTGGTGCATTGATCCTTGCTATATCAAAATTGGAAATATAATTATGCAAAGGAGACGTACTGGTATTGCTAATAGCAACACAGATTGCTATCTCTGTTATAACTTTAATAACATGCCATGTCTGAACTCCAAGTATCGCTTGTAGTGTTATCAATGTTGTTTCTAATGAGATCCTTCAAATCTGTGTAGTTGATAATTGTTGTTTCTGATAGGCTGATATGCAATTCTGAGAATGCTTCTATGTCTGATATAATCAGGTGATGCTTGCAACAGGGGTGACCTATCTGATATCTCTATCAAACTATGCAACCAGTTTATGCTTTTAAGGCTAAAGCTCTGCTAGCCAATCCAATAAGGATAAAGGAAATAAGTGTAATATCTTCGCTGCCATAGAAAGATAAGTCGATGGCTTCTATATACTTGCATTTGATAAATGAAAGGATGTCAGGATGAGACACAACTCATTCCTTGATTAGGATCATCTTTTAATTATGCTTCTTTGGTTATGATTTATTAAATCATAACCATTTGTTATATCTTGACATATTTGTTTGCAATGATAATCGACTTGGCTTAGCGGATTAATTAATACATTCATGCCATTAATGTATTTTATATGGGATCGATACCAATCATTGGTATCGCTGATTATCTCTAATCACTAAAACTTTCTTAAGGAAACCATCTTATTTATAAGACTTCACGATTTCCTGATAATTATTATGGCTCATCCGCCAAGGATGAGTAATGCAAACATGAACATGAATTATGATTGTGCAATGGCTGTGTAATCAAGTATGGAAGTACATTGCTGATCTGAAATATGTGATATGGATGAATGTGTGTGGGATATGAATGCAATCATGATTTATGGCTACTGGATGCAAGCATGAAAGGTGGTTACATGATGATGGGTGGACTTAGCTGAACATGAAGTCAGAAAAATTATTGCTTGATATGGATTGAATACCATTTAATGGTGATCGCAAGAGATGATCACTAGTAGATTGTATCTTATTAGTGCTGGCTATGTGAAGCAATGATGCTATAGTGATTGTTTGAGTTCATCAATCATCCTTATTCAAGGAAACCATCCCGAAAATATATAATTTCCTTACTATTTGAACATACAAACTTTTATTAACTATTACTGACAATGAGACAAGGTATGCCACCCCTTGCCGAACTTATGCTACTTTATGTTGAATGAGAATGATTAGTTGATGGGGATATTACAATTAGGGTGATTCTTTGGATCTATGGTTGTGCAGTTCCTTCTTTCAATTATTTGTGGTTAGTTTCAAGCTCACATCCATTTTTAAATTTTACTCAGTATCTATTTTAGCTTGATCCATTTTCCTCTATGATTTTCCAACCTAAATGTCATGGTAGTGCAAATTCTCATTGGGAATGTACGCAGGGGTTGCGACCCACCCACAATCAAGTAGCCACGTGTCCACAAGGGGGCTAGCCTCTGGTGGGATGAAAACCCCACTCTTAACACTAGAGGTCACCATTCACCATTGGTCCGGGCTTTTGGAGTAGTGGTTTCCTTGCTTGGTATCAAAGTCGAGGTCTCAAGGTCGAGCCCTGTGGAGCATGGCGGACTGTGATGTCCTAGCCTAAATGCTTCAGTGGTGTGGATACCCACTGGACGTGTACCCAGGACTGGAACCAACCCATGATCATGTAGTCACGTGTCCATAAGGGGGCTATCTTGTGTTGGCTCTCTAGTAGGATGAAAGCCCCACTCTTAATGTTGGTGAGTGTCATTGACCATCAGTCCGGGCTTTTGGCGTAGTGGTTCCCTTGCTTGTCCCCAATTTTTAAAGTGACAATTAATTAGATTGATTTTTATTAAGTTGTCAAAAAATAAATAAAATATTCAAATGACGACTTAATATGAATTAATAATAATTAAAAAAAAAAAAGCAAAAAAGCAGTCATAGGAAAATAGGAAAAAAATACAAAAAAAATATGGAAAAAAAAAGAAGAAAAATCCCGAAAAAAAAGGGAAGGAAAAAAAGGTGTTTTTAAAAAAAAAAAGTACTTTAGAAAGTGATGTGGAAAAAAAGCTTTGGTGTAGTGGTTACCTTGCTTGGATATTACAGCAGTATCAAAGTTGTGCATCCTACTAGCCTGAGAGTGACAATTGAAGATGGATAAGAAGTTTATAGCAAGTATGAAAGAGTGGGTTAAGCTGATGCAGGAACTTATGCAAATTCAACAAAACTTTATCAAGTTATTGCAAGATCCAAACATGAGATGCTTTGTGGAAGAAGATAAAATGAAAAGAGAAAAGTCAGCCATAGTAAAGAATTTAGATCGGCAATTTGAGAAAGAGATAATGACTGAAGAGAAACTAAATTCATTGAGTTTATAGGTTAGAGGGTATGCCAAAAAGAGAAAGAATCAAATGAGAAGATAGCAGATTTGTTTCACATGTCAAGATGCTTGGACACTCGATCACATATGTGGGATTAATAAAGATAAAGTTTTATTGCAGCCAAGTGATGTTGAGGATAAAGAAACAGTCGAAGGTAAAGATTGTGAAGAAGATGGCCTAACTCGAAGGGAAAATGTTAAGAGTTCCAGAATGTCTCCAATGAAGAACACGCATATACAAATGTTGAGGATATGTTTAATGAAGGTGACAAAATAGGAGCCATGGGTACAAATTCAGAACTAGCCAATGAAGTTGAAGGAGAGCACAATGGAGAGCTTAGGGAAAAGAATGTATGTGCAATTTGCAGACTTGGGATGAAGGATATGATGAGTAATGCATGTAGCTTTCAGCATGGCACACCTATTGGATCAGCACTTGATGGAAAACATGAATCAAGGAAAGAAGAGGTGCTTGGAGATGTTGAAAGCATAACACAAAGGTATGACATCTATTCTGATTTTTGCAACAGTAGCTCTAATCGTGGGGTAGAAACCATTTCACACAAAGGTAATGATGTTGTTGAGTCTTCCTATGTCGGTACTCAAGTTGAGAGTGTTGCACATGAGATATATATTGTGGATTCAAGCCCCAAGGATCCTGATTTTGTTCATCATACCTTACATTTTAAGAGGACACAAGAAATGAGTGAAGCGTGGTCGCAAAGAGATAAGAAGGTCAAGATGCTTGCTAACCAGCAAGACAACACTTGCAAAACGTCAAGGAAAGTTGCAATAAGCTCGATGATGCAAGAGACAGAGGATCATACATTAGATCTTTATTTCTTCCAAGGGAAGATTGTGTGGTTTGTTGAGCATACAAGAGAAGAGCTTCTCAAGGTAAGCCCACAAGAAGAGCATGTTGAGTTGTGTGAGGAAGAAAGGAGGAATGATTTAGGAAATTCAGTTTTGTCTAGTTTGCATCATGAAGTTTATGACTTTCCTCTTTTAGAGAGCCCCTTGAAGAATCAAAACAATGATGATATTAGATGCACACTTGATGGATCAGCCACAACTGTTATATCCAATTTTGTGGAAGGGAATACTATTGTTTTCAATTTGTCTAGTCATGCATCATCTACAATGGAAGGACAATTTTTAAAATCATATGAAGTATTTTGTGTTAAAGAGATGATTTTGGAGACTAGGAGATTGTTTACTAACAAGATCTTACTGTTTGATAATGTTTGGTTTGTTTTGCATACAACACCTTGGGTTCAGTTACTAATGGAAAACATATTAGTTATGGAGGTGATGGTATGAATTAGAAGATGGGACAGCAATCTTTTGACAACACATGAGCCTAAATCCAAGTTAGATGGTGGTGACAAGAATTGTAGCGTGGTAGACATTCATGAGAGGATAGATATACATGTGGTAATGGTGGGAACTTCTACTGGCCAGTAATCTGATTTTTTCAACAGCATTGGAAAAGAACATGAATCAATTTGTATGTTGATGCCACACTCTTATGATGTTACTTTGATTGACTATACGGATGTCATAGCTTCAGGATTTGATATGCTACGAGTTTGGGCTACAGTGTGCTCTTGCATTGAAGATTTCTAAAGTAATGAAAGAAAAAGTACACTCAGTCCTAAATCTGTGGTTAACATCAATAGCATTATAGTCTTTCATTTACATGAACTTGCAACCCCTATTAATGGAGAAATGAGTGATATAGATTCTACTATTGTTGGTACACAAGATGCAAGCATGGAATATTAGTAATTTTGATGATGAGAAACATGGGTTGTCTAATTCTGAATTCTTAGTTGATGTTGATCATTTTCAGCATAGAGTTGATACATTTGTTGATGACACTTGTAGTGGACCAGCCACTCAAGAGTTATCTTTGATTAGCAATGAGGGTAGCTACACTACATCTTTGGATTTGTCACTCATTTTTTATGATATGGAAGCTATCTACTTGTTGATTGGCATCTTAATCTTCATTGATTCCTCTAGGCTTAGTAGCTGTCCTATCGTGAATTACATTACATTTTCTGATTTTGCCTGGTCTACATTAGCTATTCAATGGCACGAGAGCATGTGGGGACCTACCTACTTGATGGACATCAAGTATGACATGGATTTATTTGGTTTGCATTGATACGTTGACCAGAAGTAGTCGTCCCTTTTTCTTGGGAGGACCATTCATTTTCAAATATTCATTAAGGTTAAAAATTCATGATTAAATCCTATGCAGCTTGTGGAAAGATTTCAACACGGGATTAAAGGGGTCAAAGGAATCAAAAAAGATTTCGCAAAGGAATTGAAGTTTTCTGTTCAGTCATATTACACTTTAAACAGCCGCATTATTAGAAATTGATGAACAGTCAATACCACAAAAAAACATGAGGCTGAGTTCACTAATGCCAGTGTAGCCTTATGTAAAGAGCCTGGCTAGCTCTTAGCTTTAACTAGCTTAAAACTCAAATTAAATTGCAAATTGAATAGAACTCCGCCAATTATAATTTTGTAAAATTCAGTCTTGGAATTTACTTTAACAACATACAACACTGAAATTATTCTATTGCTCATCAAGTTCATCTACAGCTAAGAAATTATCCAAATCATTACAAGTATTAATTAATAGGAAGCACCTTACTAATACAATCTTCCAAAACAAGTGACGCCACTTCCTTGAAGTCATACGCAGCTGTCATGTCCCCATTTTGGCTGACATCGTTTGGCATGACGGATTTGCCTATCATCGACTCTCATAGGCAAATGGTTTGGAGAGAGGGTCATTATGTTGATCATTTGATTGCATATTGCTGATAGAGCCTACATTCGGTAGAGCCTACATCCAGTTTGGGGCCTACATGCAGTTGTAGTGGAGCCTACATCCAGAGTGAGCCTACATCCAGTTTGAGCCTACGTTCAGTCTTGAGCCTACGTTCAGTCGTAGTTGGGCCTACATTCAGTTATGAAACATTTGGGCCTACATTGTTATAATTTTGAGTTGAGAAATGTACTTTATTATTATAATGTTATTTTATTATAAAGTACATTATAATTGGATGTTTCTAGAAGTTCTAGCAACTTCTCAAGGAAAAGAATAAATAGAGGGCTTGGGCTTTCATTTGGACATGCTTGGATTTGGGATTTCTTCTACTTCTTCATTGTGAAGCAATTTGTAGCCTTGTGGTCTGCAAATATTATTCGATCTTTGGGAACGAATCACTCCCTTGGATTGGCATAACTGAGGTAGTGAAATATCTACTGAAGGGTTGCAAGATTGGAGATGGTACTCAGCCATTTCATTTGGATTTCATGAGAAAATTGTTTGGAGGGTTTGAGTTTGATGGAATAAGGGTCTGCAATTCATCCTTTGTTGTGGAATCAGTTTGGAGGCTTTTGGAGTCCATTTTGTGCATTTCCTGAAGAGTCTATACCAGGGCTGGAGCCATACATTTTTGTTCATAACATTCATACTATTCAGAGTTATATTTTATGCTTTGGAGGGAGTGTGTACATACCCTAGGCGGTTCTGTTTATGCCATTTTGGGAGCCCAGCACCTTGCCTGGATTTTTGTACAGCAGCCGTACTGTATAGCCTGGTACGGCCCTGTACCAGATCAGCACACATCAGCAGATTGGAGTACGGTTTGGGTGCAATTCGAAAGGTTTCATCAGCGTTTGCTTTCAGGAAAGAAGGAGCGATTACCAGGTTCATTTATGAGTTTTGATTATTGTCATATTTGATGAAAAGTTGTATGATCTCAGGCACTGTTACAGTAGTCATTGTTACAGCAGTCATACTTAGCCTCTGTTGTCATTCTTGCAACTGAATTGTCATAGGAATTAGAGTGCATAGTATATGTAATGGCATTGCCATAATTCTTGCCAATGTAACAGTTCATTTATATATTCTGAAAACAGTTGATAGTTATCAGACATTGTAATTGGATTGAAGGTGCATTGCAAGGTCTTGTAAGAGATCATTGTATCTTGATTTAGTGTCCATACAGTCATAGATATTCAGTCATTTGAATCAGTCTATTGTATCAGTCATTATCAATTTGGAACTTGTAATCAGACCTTGGGGATCTCTTAATCCATTTGGCATTGACTCCATTGCATTGTAATCTGAATATTATTGTCACAGTCTGAGAACAGTCATTTGGAATCATATATTGCTAGCTGGGTTGATATAGTGGCATTTACATTGACATTGGATTGTCATAGTTAAATGAAGTGCATTGTATGGTTTGCTCTTACCATAGTCCATTGTATTACAATCTGAAACAGTCCATTATACTCTCAGAATTCAGTCATTGAAATCAGACTTGGGAAGTGTGATCATTGCATTAATAGGAGAGTATCTCATTGTTGGAGTAGTTCATTATAAGGTGCCAAGTGATAGGAATTTCTGAATATTGTTATTGGTGCCGACATTGTTCTTCTATTGTTCATTATTACATATTGGTATTGTTATCTCAATTGCATAGTTGATGCCAAAACAATAAACACATCGAAACACATCATTGCAAGCAAAACACTTAAGTGCATGCCAACTGTTTGACGAATTGCCACAGTTCAGATTTGGGGAGTTTTCAGTGGCCTTTATAGTAAGGGTCCTTACAGCAGCACTTGGAGAATGCAATGCAGCTGCTAGAGAAGTCACGCAGCCAGCCAGAAAGTCCAAACACAGCTCCTTCCAATACCTCATGCAACCCCATAAATCCAAACGCAACATCTTTATGAGGCACCAAACAGGGTCGGTTTGTATCCTTGACCAAAATCGAGCCTCAAACAGAAAAGAAAATCAATGTCGTACAACATGTACGGCCCAGTACAACATTACGGCAACAGCAAAAAAACCATACAACCTTGCCTTTATTTCATCACCAAGACAAATTTGCAAATCGTACAATGTATTTTAATCCAACTAGTGAATCTTCAGTAGTAATTCAATGCTCTCTCCAAAAGCTGAAGACCAAGCATGAGTGAAAGCTGTAGAACTCTGCAATGTCCCCAATTTTTTGTCTTCTGGGTTTAGCTTGGTTTGGCGACCCTCGCAAGCTAATCAGGTGGTCAGAGGAGGTCAGATTGAGGAGCCAGTATTGAGATTCCATTTTGGAGATTCAGTTTACCAGGTCTGCTCTTCGTTCGGGTCAATTTGGTCGACTTACTATTTTTAGTAAGAGGTATTTTGGGTATGGCCAGGATTAGCAGGGTGTCTGCACGGAGTGTCAGATGTTTTAGGATCGAGCTTCAGGGAATCTCCAGTTTGAGAGACTTGCTATTTATAGTAAGTCTAATTTTAGCAGCTGGTTATTTTTGGCAGTGGGTTATTTCTGGCAGGGCAGTTGGCGTTTGGGCTCCGGTGTCGGAAATGAGTTGGTTTCAATTAGCAAAATTCAATGGCTTTGTTTTTTTAAAGATATCGTTATTAAATTAAAGTATTTTAATTTAATGACTTAAGTACTTTATAACTTTATTGTTATAAAGTGAAATAATCATTTAAAAGCCTTTATATTAAAAAAAGTGAAATTGTGCTTTTTCCAAAAAAGCTATAAGTACAACTTGAAAAAGCACTTTCACACCATGGATAAGGTTGTATCCAATCTAGATGCAAGCTCATTTGCTCGCTGCTGCACTTCCTACAAAATGCTTTTGTTCTTGTTGCTACTGCTTACCCTTCCCTTCTTCGCAGGACACTAAGAGGCATAGTGACCAAACTTGTGGCACACAAAACACTTCACATGGCTCAGATCTTTCTTCCAATGGTCCAAAGAGACTAAGTCTTCCTTATTTCTGCCCTTCTTCATCCTCCTGATAAGGGCTAGGTTTTGAACCTCCTCATTTCTAGCTGCTACTATCTCCAACCTTGTCTCCTCTTGGACAAAGTCATCCCACAGTTTTGCCCTATCTATTTTCTTGTGGGCAACTTATCACGAGCACATACACCTCACACAAACATGCCCCACACCCATTGTTGATTTGATAAATTGTTTATGTGAGAATTCTGCTTGGCTTGGGAAAGCTAGGGTTTCTGGAGCTCGGTCTTCATTTTTGGAGAGAGTTCTTTTGTGATTTGTCGAGTTTCGTCTTCTTCCAGAAGAGAGCTTGATCTGATTCTGAATTAAATCCAGTGCTGATGTATACAGGATTCTGGTGAAGAAGTTTTTAATTCTATAGGCAAAATTGAATTGTTCTCAAAAGAATTCAATTTGTCTTGCTGAGGTTCTGAGAATTAATTGGGAAATTTTCTGTTTACTATTTTGCTGAAGCTACAATTATTAAATTGGTAGCCGAGTTTATTAAAGACAGTATGTGACTGTTCCTGGGTGCCATACATCATTGGATGAGACCTGCGCCTTGTTCTGAATTGATTCTACACTCCATGACAGGCTATTCTGAGTCCTGCGTCTGGTTCTGAATTGCTTTTGCACTCCACGACAGTCTATTGGTGTTGCAGTCAAGCCGTGTGGGGGTTAAGGGGACTGCAATACCCTATACAGCTCACGCAAATTTTCCAAGAGGAAAGGTTCAATCTGCTTGGGGTTCGATCCATCAACTAGCAGGTCACGTTTTTGCTCTACCATTGCTCATGTGACTGGAGAATAGGGCCGAATTAATACTTCTGTTGGAGTCGCCAACATAGCCAGCCAATCACGTGTTATTACATCTTGCCGTGACTGTACAGGGCTGGAGTTTAGGCGTTTGGGAATTGTGGCATGTTTTTTGAAAGACATTACAAATTACAAGCATTTTCGGATTGCCAGGTGCTTTTGATTTCTATATTAATTAAAATGCTTATATATTCTATTTGTAATGAGAAATAAGAATCAATTAAATTATCAAGGAATATCAATTTGTCTTGGTTGGATTATATTGAATTTGTGGAAGTTGAATTTAATTGTAAATTAAAAGTTTCTGAACAAAGTGTTTGCAAAACTTATAAATTCAAATTAGTAGTTTAGAAGAGCCAGCTTGGGTTCTTCACAGTCTCCAGGAATGAAGACCAAGTCCAAACCCTAGCTCTCCAGGAAAAATCGATTTCTCTCTCAACAAAAGTTTTATCAAAATCAATGGGTGAATGAAAGTGCTTTTTCGAATTGAATATATAGCTTTTTCGGAAAAAGCTTCAACTTCACTTTTTTCACTTAAGAGGCTTTTTTAATTACAAACTTCATTTTATAATATTAAGTTATAAAGTCATAAAGTTATTAAATTAAAATAATTTAATTTAATAACAATAAGTTTAAAATAAAAAGCCACTGAAACCAACTGACTGCAATGAACTCACTTCTGACATTAGAACTCACTTCTGACATTAGAGCCTCAACTGCAGTTGCCCTGCCAGAAATAGCCAACTACCAAAAATAGACTTACTATAAATATTAAGTCTCTCAAACTGGAGATCCCCTACACTCAATCAAGAAACATCTGACACCCTGTGCAGACACCTTGCTAAACTTGGCTATACCCAAAAATACCACTTACTAAAAATAGTAAGTTGACCAAACTAACCCGAACAAAGAGCAGACCAGGTAATCTGAACCTCCAAAATGGAATCCCAACACTGGCTCCGCCAATTGACCCCCTCTGATCACCTGATTAGCTTGCGAGGGTCACCAAACCAAGCTAATCCCAAGAGACTGAAAATGGGGACATTACAGTCCTCCCTTCCCAAGATTGCTTGTCCTCAAGCAACCAAGAAAAAACAAGAAACATCAAATTCCACCAGGATCACAAGGATGGTCATAAGTAATGTCCCGATCCTCACCATACTCCTATGAAGAAAATACCAACATCAACAGAACAGACACCAGCATTTGAGAAACTGCCCTCAACACCCAAATAACTGACATCACTGAAAACAACATCTGTAGACCAACTATAGATGCCGATGCAGAAAACAACCCGGCGGAACTCAACCCAACTGAAACATCAATTCTGCCAAAACTCGAGTCCCTGTCTAACTCACACTCGCACCCAACTGCGTTGAGAAGACTACAATGACCAAAAGTGTTTGAATCACTGTTACCAGCTCTAACCTCTGATAAACTGTCCTAGGTGTGTGAATATTGCAAGTAGTCTAACTTGCAACTGCCAATTCCATCCGCAAAAGATGGTGCTAATCCATCCCATAATGGATTGTAAGAAACTGGAGCCAGTCTACCCCTGCGTTAGATCAAATCTTCTACCTGTGGGTCAAAAGAAAAATGATGAGCATAACCCATCGTATAATGTTGATAGGAAGCCCCAATCTCCGTCAATAGCTCATCATTACCAAACTGGGAATCATGAGATAGCTCCAATCTCTGACTCCGCCTAATTGCAGGCTGAGTAGGATCCTGAGCAACCCTTTCAGCAAACCCAACCTCAAAATCGCTGTGGGGAAGCATAGTAGATAGAGTCTCCACAATCTTCCCTACCAACCCCCAAATAGCACAAGAACCTCGGATGAGAGTACCCTCAGACACTATATGAATCCCCTCGCACGTCTGCACTCTCAAGTAAATACTCCATGAATGACTCGGTGCAGTAGAAATTATACGTGGAAGCGTCAACTTGCTCCCCCGCAACCCACAGCTAATCCCTCTGATAATGTGGCACTGCCAACTGCCCCATGCTATCAGCTATATGATATGAAGAAATAGATTCACTTCCAGCAAAAGGAAGTAAATCAATATGTGAGCTTGATCCCACTAATACTCTTACCTCATTCGTACCTACTGCAACCACATCCTGAACAAATGTGTCTGTCACATCATCATGTTGCTCATCCCCAACTGTAGAAGCAAACTCACCACCAACTACCTCAATGTGCAATCGAATTGGGTTTGGGGCTGGTGTCGACCGTAAATGCTCCAACTCCACGGTCACCTCCTCTAACTGGATCTGCGACTCCTGAAGAGCCCGCTGAGTGCCCTCTAAAGCCTCAGTAGTCGTTGTGAGCTCCTGAGTAAGCTCACTCACCTCTTCCTCTCTGTCCATCAGTGCCTCATATGCTTACTCCCCCACTCAACTAGGTGATCTCGGTCGGCTACCATCTGTAAGTAATCCTGTCTCAAAATCCTGATAGCCTCCCGCAAAGAATGAATCTCTGTCAGGGAAAGGTAACCACCACTGTGCTCATCTGTCATAGGGGCACCCCAACCATTAACAACCAACAACTGACGAGTGGCATCAAAATGCTCAAGAGTAGAAGTAATATCTCTCTCATCAACTCGCAACTGGCTAGTCACATGATGACTCTACACAACGGGCCTACTATGAACAACCTCAAATGCACTATCTACACTATGAGAGGAAGCTGCATCCAACAAACTCCCCTCAAGATCACCGTATCTCTGTGTACTTTCACCCAAGTACACATCTACAAACTGAGTATAGGCATCAAACTCGTCCTCATCTAACCCCGAGGAAGTTGTTGCTAAATCCAACTCAACACAATCTCCAGCTACCTCGTCCTCTGCAACTGCCTGACAATCCAGATCCATCCTCACTCACTAACAACTAAGAGTCCTCCCCCTGGGTCTGATAAATCAAACATGTCCCGCTACAGGAAAAATCATCCTCATGAGTCACCGACGAAGTAACCCCCTCTCTAGAAGTGGAAACCCTGGCTGTAACAAACTTTTGCCACTCATATGCTTCCCCCTCCTCATCCGTGAGTCCCTGTAACACAAAATCCTGGAACCCACCACCACCATATGACAACGTTGAGTCCACCCCCAAAGTTAGATATAGAAAGCCAGAAACACTACAACATTCATCATCCTCACTCTCAACATCGGAAATATCTGTGATGCTAGTGTCCACATCATCTATCCGCGACCCCTCCACTAACTCTGGTTGTATACACGACTCAATGTTGTCATGTGAATCAACTATACTATAGCATGAAACTACGTCACCCAACTCAACTGCAACACTCCCATCATGAATGTCATCACTAGATAGCTCCATGCTTAAATCCTCAACACAGGAAAAAACCATTGTTTCTTGTACCTATCCCACACTGCGACTGCTATCATAAACCTCTAAACTGTCAGAGTTCATACGCTCCTCGCAGTCATCACCCAACATCTCACAGGGGGTGTCATCCCCAATGCAGCTCACAGCATCCTCAAAAGTGTCATTAGATGTGTCTATACTATCAGCTTCCACATCTCCCGCTAAAATCTCAACTGTTGACACCTGACTTTGCACACATGACTCAACGTCAGGCTATGCACCAATAATGCTGGAGCATAAACTGTCATCAACTGACCTCGCTGTAATTCCCAGATCACCAACATCACCACTGGGAGACTCTGTACATGCCTTGGTCCCATCTGAAAAAGCAACTGCCTCCTAAATTGGAGCAACACTACTACACCTGACATAAAAATCTCCAATAAAAACTCCCTCCACGGAAGAGTCTGAACACTCAGTGATAACTACAGTATCAGTTGCCTCTGTACAAGCCGTAGTGACTACTCTGGGAACCTCAACCTAATGGTGCTCAGCGCTGCTGTCAACCAATGGTACTGAAACATCCACATGTCCCTGTGAAATAAATCCATCATCAACACTGCGGATAGGATTAGCAGGTGCTGTATTAGATATAGGAACATCGGTATCATGGACACCTGTCGGGGAAAACCCAAGCCTTCTTCCCTGCAAACTCGATGTCGGCCTTCTAAAAGAAGAGACCATATACCTCGCTGCCCTGTCTACTGTCACTAGATCCGACAAACTCTCTGCCAATCTCTGCTGATGCAGCCTAAGTCTTTCCATACTTTCTACTAAGGCATTTAATTCCTCTCTCTTTCCCATACTACTTCGGCGACTTCCAGAACTGGGCCTCCTGTATTTATCCATAGCTAGGGAAAGTGGAAGTGTTGATCACTTTTAAAATGACTTCAGAATATAAATGAATCCAGACCCCACAGGATGGCAGGAAAAATGCTCTGATACCACTATAAAGAGCCTGGCTGGCTCTTAGCTTTAACTAGCTTAAAACTCAAATTAAATTGCAAATTGAATAGAACTCCGTCAATTATAATTTTGTAAAATTCAGTCTTGGAATTTACTTTAACAACATACAACACTAAAATTATTCTACTACTCATCAAGTTCATCTACAGCTAAGAAATTATCCAAATCATTACAAGTATTAATTAACAAGAAGCACCTTACTAATACAATCTTCCAAAACAAGTGACGCCACTTCCTTGAAGTCATACGAAGCACTTGGAGAATGCAATGCAGCTGCCAGAGAAGTCACGTAGCCAGCCAGAAAGTCCAAACGCAACTCCTTCCAATACCTCACGCAACCCCATAAATCCAAATGTAGCATCTTTATGAGGCACCAACAGGATTAGTTTGTATCCTTGACCAAAACCGAGCCTCAAACAGCAAAGAAAATCAATGTCGTACAACATGTACGGCCCAGTACAGCAGTACAACAGCAGCAAAAAATCGTACAACCTTGCCTTTATTTCATCACCAAGACAAATCTGCAAATCGTACAATGTATTTTAATCCAACTGGTGAATCTTTAGTAGTAATTCAATGCTCTCTCCAAAAGCTGAAGACCAAGCACGGGTGAAAGCTGTAGAACTCTCTCTAGGAATGAAGACCAAGTCCAAACCCTAGCTCTCCAGGAAAAATCGATTTCTCTCTCAACAAAAGTTTTGTCAAAATCAATGGGTGAATGAAAGTGCTTTTTCAAATTGAATATATAGCTTTTTTGGAAAAAGCTTCAACTTCACTTTTTTCGCTTAAGAGGCTTTTTTAATTACAACTTCATTTTATAACATTAAGTTATAAAGTCATAAAGTTATTAAATTAAAATAATTTAATTTAATAACAATAAGTTTAAAATAAAAAGCCACTAAAACCCACTGACTGCAACGAACTCGTTTCTGGCACCAGAGTCTCAACTGCAACTGCCCTGCCAGAAATAGCCAACTGCCAAAAATAGACTTACTATAAATAGTAAGTCTCTCAAACTGGAGATCCTCTACACTCAATCAAGAAACATCTGACACCCCGTGCAGACACCCTGCTAAACCTGGCCATACCCAAAAATACCACTTACTAAAAATAGTAAGTTTACCAAACTGACCCGAACGAAGAGCAGATTAGGTAATCTGAACCTCCAAAATGGAATCCCAACACTGGCTCCGCCAACTGACTCCCTCTGATCACCTGATTAGCTTGCGAGGGTCGCCAAACCAAGCTAATCCCAAGAGACTGAAAACGGGGACATTACACCTTATATGGCTTTGTCCAAGTAAGCGCTTCACATAAGACAAAGGGAGTGCTTCAGTAAGGGAATTGCAGCAGTATATCACTAATAGGTGGCTCAATTAATAGTCAACTCCTTGATTATTAAGTGCTTTGTCTCTTAGTTGAAGTGATTGCTTTGGGAACGAGTTGCATGGGTTGCACAAGGCAGTCGGCTTTTCAACTGCTCTTGTGATGACATGGAAATATCAAGAACTACCTGGCTTAGATTATTGACTATTTGGTGAGAGTGTTTATAGCTGGAACCAATATTATTTCCAGTCCAGACATGAGTAGGGAAGGCAGTTCGTGATTTTTGGAGCAGACTGATTGCATTTGAGATTGGTATGTCATCCTACAATAAGTCTATTCTTCCTTTTCTGAAATAGCTGAGCTTAAGAAAACTTTGTGATATGCATTGGAAGTCAGATATCTGAAGTGCAGATTGGAATATCTTATTTGCTGAGGAATGACAAGTTGCAGTCTGTACATGGGGTTCTTTCTTGACTAAATATCTTTTGGAAATTGCTATTTGTGTATGAAATAAATTTTTTCAATTGCTGGGTATGGCAAAGTCTGCCTTCCCAACACAGACTTGTCCAGTGATTTCAGATGGTTTATTTTCAGCCTGTCCAGATGTCTTAGCATCACTTCAAAAAGAGTCAAGTTTTTGAAATAAGGAGCTGGTGATTTATATTACAGTTGGGGGTCATTATTAGTAAGCTTTCAAAGGAATGATAGTGATATCTAGGACCTTATTGAAGGGAAATTACTGATGATTCCAGGTCAGATTAGACTTGATTATATTTAGACTTGTTTAGCTTTGCATGTGATTTAACTATTCGCTTCTTGAAATTGTATGATGTCTATCTGTTTAGTTCTATCCTACTGATGTAGATCTACTATTCTTTACTCTGCCAAGTAGTAAGCATTTGGTTGTTTTCCCTCTAAATCTTTATTTGCAACCAAATAGTGGCCATTGCTTTATAGCCAATAATAAGTTGAGTTTATTCATGTGTTTAAATTATCTTACACTCCTTTATATCTGGAAATATCGCTATAAGGCTTGACTATTAACTGACCAACAGTTTTGTCCAGGGCAAAAAATGTAGTCAATTAGTAATTTATATTTATGCAAGAGCCCCACTGTAATCTTGTATAATGTGCATACTTGTAAATTTTATCTATAGTTTTAGTACAGCTTTAGTTATGTCTCAATGAACTTCCCCTTATAATTGGAAAAATGGAAATATTTTTTTTTCCATTTTGTGTTTTTTGTCAACAAGAAAATTAAAACAATTACACAAACAATCCCTAACATTTTTGAGGGCAAAGGAAGAGGACTACATTTGGAGTAACATATTAATTGGATGGAAAATCATTGAAGCAAAAGATCATGTTAGGATCCTTTGAAGGACTACAACAATGTCCCTCTAGTTGCACTAACTGTTACTCTAGAGGCCAGACAACCCCACCTAGTTTGAGAACACTAGCAGGGATGCCAAAACACCTAGGAGGGGAAGACGTAGGCATTAGTTTATTACAGAAATAAATCAAACTGTTTGTTGTGCATTGATTTAAATGAAACTGCTTGTTGTGCATCAATTTGGAAAACATGAGTAATGTAATATTTTGGCATATCATGTTCCAACGAGTATCCGTGTCTGCATGAGTGTGATCTCATGTTTGAGATTAGTAATTGCTCAACTAGGGTGTTCCCTACAAGTGGTAATTGGACATTTTTTGAACCAACATGGCTCATTTGTCAACATCTATGTATACTACAATCAGACATGTCTAGGGAGCTCTATTGATTATTATCCTGGCTCTTGATGTTGTTTGTACTTCTACAGAATATGTTGTACGTGCTTATTTTAGTACATGAATAAAATTTACAGTGCTGAACTTTATTACCATTCTAAATAATTATCTCTGTGTTTCTCTTTCTGGTTTGACTGTGGAAGCTTTGTTCCTATGTGCTATGCTCTTCTTATCCAAATCCAAGCTGCCCTGGTTCTTGAAGATGACTGAATGCTTGCCAATTATAGCTCAGGGTCAAGTGTTAGCTTTCTTTTTGTAGGGGAAGATAATACGTGTATTCTTACTGTTCATATGTTATTACTGTGTCCTTCGATGCATTATAAGTATAACCCTTATATAATTCTCTTGGTCATTACCCTAGCTCTTAATGTTGTTTGTACTTCTAGAGAATATGGTGTACATGCTTATTTAAGTACATGATTAAACTATAAAGTGTTGGACTTTATAATTATTAGAACTCTAAATAATTCTTTCTGTGTACGTCAATCTGGTCTGTTGCGCAAACTTTATTCCTATCTGTTATACTCGTGTCCAAATCCAAGCTTCCCTGTTTCTTGAAGATGACTGAGTGCTTACCAATTAAGGCCTTACTTTCTGTTATAAGGTAAGGTATTTTGTCTTCTTTTTGTTCAGATGTTATTATTATGTCCTTTGATGTATCATAACCATGATATATAATACAATATACCTCAAAGAGATGATTGGACCCTAATATATGGCCTCAAGAAGGAATAGAATTTTGGAAATCTAGATGAACTGTAATGTCCCTGTTTTTCAGGCTTTTGGGATTAGCTTGGTTTGGCGACCCTCGCAAGCTAATTAGGGGATCAAAGGGGGTCAGATGTCAGAGCCAGTGTTGGGATTCCATTTTGGGGATTCAGTTTATCAGGTTTGCTCTTTGTTTGGGTCAATTCGGTCGACTTACTATTTTTAGTAAGTGGTATTTTGGGTTTGGCTAGGATTAACAGGGTGTCTGCACGGAGTGTCAGATGCTTCAGGATCGAGCTTCAGGGAATCTCCAATTGAGAGACTTACTATTTATAGTAAGTCTATTTTTAGCAGCTGGTTATTTTTGGCAGTGGGTTATTTCCGGTAGGGCAGTTGGCGTTTGAGGCTCTGGTGTCAGAAATGAGTTTGTTTCAGTCAGCATAATTCAGTGGATTTTGTTTTTAAACTTATCGTTATTAAATTAAAGTATTTTAATTTAATAACTTAAGTACTTTATAACTTTATTGTTATAAAGTGAAATTATCTTTTTAAAGCCTTTTATATTAAAAAAGTGAAATTGTGCTTTTTCTGAAAAAAACTATAAGTAGAACTCGAAAAAGCACTTTCATTTACCCATTGTTGATTTGATAATTTGTTTATGTGAGAATTTTGCTTGGCTTGGAAAAGCTAGGGTTTTTGGAGCTTGGTCTTCATTTTTTGGAGAGAGTTCTTCTGTGATTTGTTGAGTTTGGTCTTCTTCCAGGAGAGAGCTCGATCTGATACTTTATTAAATCCAGTGCTGAGGTATACTGGATATGTATGAAGTTTATTCTACAGGCAAATGATGTGTTCTCATGGATTCTGAATTTGTCTCATGCCGAGGTTCTGGAAATTGGTGAAATTTGCTGTGATCATTCATTGAGCATTTTGGTTAAGAAATTGTGGAGAGTTTTATAATTTGTCAGTGGAGATCAAATTATTCTCAAGTTGTATGTCAAGGGACTGATTCGTATTTAATTCTGGGACTTAGCATCTCTTACGAAAGTGTTGTGTGTTATTTGCTGGAGCTGCGAATAAGAGATTGGAGTTTGAAATTATCCAAAGCTTTGAAATTATCCAAAGTCCAAGCACGTGATTATTATTCTGGCCGTACTTCAACAGGAGACTCTTGCATTTGAAGTTTTTCTTTGTTTTACACCTCACATGAGTGCTGTATGGTGCTACAGCTGGACACGTGAGGGCTGGAGATGCTACAGCATTTCCATATTTTGGAAACGTGACTACCAAGGGCATTTTTTATTTTGCTAGTGCCCGAAATCTGCCAGGCCTTTCACGTTTTGTATTCAGATTGCCACGTGACAGCACTGGATTGGCGTCTAAGGTGTTTGGAGTTGTGAGGCAGTTAGTAAAGGATATCTTATAACTTAGAAAATTGCAGTAGTGCCAGGTGCTTAATTTTCTAATTTAATTATTTGTTTCTGCAATCTGTTTGTGATGAGAAATAAGAATCAATAAAATTATCAAAGAAATTTAATTTGCCTTGGTTGGATTATCTGAAAATTGGTGTAAGCTTCATCGTAATTGTTTATGAGGTTATTGTTGGTATAATATTTTTTCAAACACATCAAATTGAGAAATAAATTCAGGAAAAGCCCGTTAGGTTCTTCATAGTGGTATCAGAGCTAAGATCTTGCCATCTTGTTAGGGTATGAAAATAAATAATGGCAGATAGATTTGCACCGGGTGTGCACTATACCCGCAGGGGGAGAAATTCACCATCTCCTAAAGGTAGTGAATAGGGCCCACAGAATGAACAGGCAGAAAATAGGAATGATACCGGAAATGATATGGACAAGGAGGCCAGAGATGCTTTCAGAGATATTGCTGATGGTCAGCATCATGTTGCAATTGTATTGCAACAACTTTCAGACTCTACAGCGCATTGCATTACCAGGTGCCAGAGATAGAGGTGTGCGTAGTGTTTCAGTCAGCTCACATAGGTCACAAGCTGATGACAGGCGGGATTATGACAGGCGAGATTACAGAGCTGACCGTACAGGTATTTATGATAGGCCTCTTCGTCCTACTTTCTTGAGGCCTGAGATGGATGTAGTTAGTATAGAGACAAAGCCAACACCATTCATTGATGACATGGTGGCACAGTTTGTAGAGTGGGATGCTCTTCCAGAAGCAATTAAGAGGAATTTGAATTTTGATAGGTACTTGATACAGAAGAGAGAGCATTCCAGAGGATCTTCTCAGGAGGATGTGGCTATGACAGACTTGCTTGAGGACAGCTGCATTGAGTCTCATTATTTCCATGTGACAGGAAATCGTGATCATGGGAATGCTGATGACATGATAGCCACCAGTGATGGCAACCCTACATCAACTGGTAGCAATGAAATTACTAACGATATAGGTTCTGATTTTTATGACAGTAGTCCTATGTGTGAGCTTATTGATGACGTTGATGACATGATAAGTGTAGGGGATGTTGTGGACACTAGCGATGTTATCTATGAGGATGATTCATGCTATAGCGAGTCTGGTTATCAGATATTGGATGATGACTCGGAGTGGTTATCAGATGATGATAGGTCCCAAGATCATAATTTACAAGGACTTATTGCAAATAGGGAAGATTTACAGAGGCATGAGTCAATTCAGATAGAGCAGATTACACATCATGTCTCTTAGAGTTCACCGTATTATGGCTCAGATCAACAAATGGGTGTTGTTCATTTTGTGAACAATCCTTTATTTGAGGCAGATGTTGTTATGTCTTGTGACAACCCGCTGTCTGAGCTTAGTGATGATCCCTTACAGGTGTTGTACGATGATGATGATGATGTTTGGGATCCTATTAGTACACCTGGGTATCAGGAGGATTTTACAGGCGGTTAGCCAGGCCTAGCTGAACAATTTACAGAGGTGTACACGGTGAGGAGTGCTTATAGCTTTACATTCGATCCTCACGTTCAGGACATCTATCAGTCACACAGTTCTTCAGGTCACCTTTTTGATGACTGGTATGATGATTTGGTTAGCTTGGAGACTGGGAGCAAGTCCAGTTTGTTGGTTGAGTTACTTCCGTGTGAGTTACTCTGGATTGAGTTTCTCCCACGAGGCGATCCTGTTGCAACATCATCAATTCAGGTGTTGAGTGCAGTTTTCCAGTTGCTGATGTTGGTACTGCTAATGTTGTTGACTTCTTTACAGGAGTATGAGGTGGATCGGGACATTACTCATGACCATCCTTGGGATCCGGGTGGATTGTGATGTTGCTTGTTTTCCCTGATTGCTTGAGGACAAGCAATCTTGGGAAGGGAGGACTGTAATGTCCCCGTTTTTCAGGCTTTTGAGATTAGCTTGGTTTGGCGACCCTCGCAAGCTAATCAGGTGATCAGAGGAGGTCAAATGTCAGAGCTAGTGTTGGGATTCCATTCTGGGGATTCAGTTTATCAGCTCTGCTCTTTGTTCGAGTCAATTCGGTTGACTTACTATTTTTAATAAGTGGTATTTTGGGTTTGGCCAGGATTAGCAGGGTGTCTGCACGGAGTGTCAAATGTTTCAGGATCGAGCTTCAAGGAATCTCCAGTTTGAGAGACTTACTATTTATAGTAAGTCTATTTTTAACAGCTGGCTATTTTTGGCAGTGGGTTATTTCCGGCAGGGCAGTTGGCGTTTCAGGCTCTGGTGTTGGAAATGAGTTTGTTTCAGTTAGCAAAATTCAGTGGCTTTTGTTTTTAAAGTTATCGTTATTAAATTAAAGTATTTTAATTTAATAACTTAAGTACTTTATAACTTTATTGTTATAAAGTGAAATTATCTTTTTAAAGCCTTTTATATTAAAAAAGTGAAATTGTGCTTTTTCCGAAAAAAGCTCTAAGTACAACTCGAAAAAGCACTTTCATTTACCCATTGTTGATTTGATAATTTGTTTATGTGAGAATTTTGCTTGGCTTGGAAAAGCTAGGGTTTCTGGAGCTCGGTCTTCATTTTTTGGAGAGAGTTCTGTGATTTGTCGAGTTTGGTCTTCTTCCAGGAGAGAGCTCGATCTGATACTGTATTAAATCCAGTGCTGAGGTATACTAGATATGTATGAAGTTTATTCTACAGGCAAATGATGTGTTCTCATGGATTCTAAATTTGTCTCATGCTAAGGTTCTGGAAATTGGTGAAATTTGCTGTGATCATTCATTGAGCATTTTGGTTAAGAAATTGTGGAGAGTTTTATAATTTGTCAGTGGAGATCAAATTATTCTCAAGCTGTATGTCAAGGGACTGATTCGTATTTAATTCTGGGACTTAGCATCTCTTACGAAAGTGCTGTGTGTTATTTGCCGGAGCTGCGAATAAGAGATTGGAGTTTGAAATTATCCAAAGTCCAAGCACGTGATTATTATTTTGGCCGTACTTCAACAGGAGACTCCTGTGTTTGAAGTTTTTCTCTGTTTTACACCTCACGTATGGTGCTACAGCTGGACACGTGAGGGCTGGAGATACTACAGCATTTCCATATTCTGGAAACGTGACTACCAGGGGCATTTTTTATTCTTCTAGTGCCCGAAATCTGCCAGGCCATTCACGTTTTGTATTCAGACTGCCACGTGACAGCACTGGGTTGGCGTCTAAGGTGTTTGGAGCTGTGAGGCGGTCAGTAAAGGATATCTTATAACTCAGAAAATTGCAGCAGTGCCAGGTGCTTAATTTTCTATATTAATTATTTGTTTATGCAATCTGTTTGTGATGAGAAATAAGAATCAATAAAATTATCAAAGAAATTCAATTTGTCTTGGTTGGATTATCTGAAAATTGGTGTAAGCTTCATCGTAATTGTTTATGAGGTTATTATTGGTATAATATTTTTGCAAACACATCAAATTGAGAAATAAATTCAGGAAGAGCCCATTAGGTTCTTCACATGAACCTGTGAAAATTCATGACAGTATGTTGTCTCTTTTAGTCCTTAATCTCATTATTCTTCAATCTTAATTTACATTCAAAAACATTATATTGTTTTAATATTAATATGTAAGTTCTTGCTTTTTCTAAATGTCAAATGCTGGTCTCTATTGTAGTTTTCTATCCTTGTCATTATTTAACAGCATATTTATCATCTACTTTTGGGTCAAGACAAATATTTGTGCAACTATGAGCCTTTCTATATATGGAAATCCTTTATAAAGCAGTTGTGTTTCAATAAAGGATGAGTACACAGCAGAATATGATAAGCAATGGAAAATGGTAAAAAATAATTTTAAAAGTCCTCCCTACAAAGAAGCAAAGAGCAAGAGCTGGAAGAAGAAAGTTAATGAATGCATTTCTCTACACATTAGTGCAAAAGAGTATTACCTCTTCAGTTATTGAATTCGTGAGGTTTGTCAAAGTCTCAGTAAACAAAGATGAGATCATGTTCCCTCTAAATTCAACTCTAATCAAATGTATGTTGCATTTATGAGCAATCCTTGCAATAATGCAAGAAAATTGGGATGAGAGATGTGAGTCATCATATTCTACAATGCTGTTAAACAGGTCAAAAGGAAATGATGTATTTATGCTTCTGCAAGATATAAAAATCCCGGAAGGGAAGCAGTTAGATTCACAGATGTAAAGACAATAAAAGAGAAGCATATGCTACAAAGTAGATATAACAAAATAAAAATCAAAACATCCATCAACCATAAATAAAAGAGAATCATATGCTACAAAGTAGATATAATAAAATAAAAATCAAAATGCCCATCAATCATAAAGGAAAACAACATTAGGCTTTCAACATATACATTATTTTCAATTTACTGAAGTTATTGTGTGTTCAGATGCATTTTTGGCCGAAATGTAAAAAGAAGACAGCAATAAGTCATGATGATCATGCAAAGAGTTGTATTCTGCTTCATGTCACAAATGAATGAATTGCCCAGAAAATTTAATTGTCGCACCCCAAAGAATGAATCACCCAGAACTTAACTGCTGCACCCCAATGATTGAATTGCCCAGAGTAATTTCACAATGGAATTAATGTTAATCATTTATGATTTTATCTATTTTATATGCATACGATGTTCTACCAAATCATAATAATTATTTTGTTCCCATCATTCACATAAAACATTCAAAACCTTTTCTTAACAAGTAAATAGAATGTATTATTGGTTCATGGGGAAGAGCCCTAAAAGAGAACATCATAATATAGACTTTACCCAGATCTTATGGTGTATAGAGGAATAGTGATTAGTTCTAGCTTCCAATTAGTCTCATCATAAAGATTTTTCGAGTACCAGGCCAAATTTTGTAATGGGGTTACAGATCATACCTATCTTGTATACCATGAGCTATACAGAAACATAGCCATTATGACTGCAACAAGACAGCAAAGATGTTTCAAAACTCAATCGATATCCATAGATGGCAAAAGGGATTCAAAGCTGTTCGATATATAGTTCAAGAAGAAATATAGTGTGATGTTCCCATTTTGAAATAGAAATTAATATTTTATAAAAAAATAAAAGAAAATTAAATAAATAAAATGATATAATATAATCTAATATTAAAATAATAAAATAATATATAAGCATACTAATATATTATTAATATAAAATATTATTAAAATAATAATAAAAATATGATATATAAATATAATATAATATAATATATTGATGAATCAATATAATAATATTAATAAATTATTAAATATAATAAATAATAAATAAGCAATCACACTATGAGTATAATCTATTATTATTTATAATATATTATTCATATAGTAAATATAAATAAACAAAATAACATAATATAATCCAAAAGACATGACTTTTGGAAAAAAAAAAGTATAAGAAAACAATCACGGGAAAAAAAGGAAAACACATGAAGAAATAATATAGGAGAAAATGAGGGAGAAAAGCTAGGAGAAAATGAGGGAGAAAAGATAGGAGAAAATAAAGGAGGAAATGTAGGAGGAACTCAAGGGAGGAAAAAATAATATAAAGGAGAGTGAAAGATAAAAGACCAACGAAAATTCAATATTGTGGTATGTCATTTAAAATACAAATTAATTATTTATTTATTGAATATTATATATGAATATTTTTCCAAGTTATAAGGTATTTAGATATAGATTATATATATATATATAGGAATTAATTTTAATTAAATTATATATATATTCAAAAGATTATTTCAGTTACATATAAAATGTATAATATATTGATATTTCTACATGTGTAATTGAGACCTATAAGATTATGTTATAGGTATTAACGTTTTTTGGATTTCTTTTATAAATCGGAATACATGATTGTGAATTTACATTTTATGGTACATTTATATGTGCACCCCAAATTGATGATATGGAGACCATGGAGAGAATGAATTTTATATTCATTGAGAGATGGATCCCATATCTAGAGGGGACTAGAGGAAATTGTTATAGTTTCCCTAGTCTCAGGATTGTTATAATCTCACCATAAATGATGATATGGATTCCATATAAAATGAATCTTATATTCATTAGAGATGGATCCCCATATCTGGAGGGGGCTAGAGGAAATTGTTATAGTTCCCTAGTCTCGAGATTGTTATAATCTCACATAAGCAGTATATATACTAATTGCCAGTCATATGCATATGCGTAGGTTTGGAATGCATTTATTGCTTCCAAGAGATTCTTATGGGCAGTGCTCCATGGGATGACGTGTCGATAGTCCGGTTGCTTAAAGTGGATCTTATATCCCTCAAGCCAAGAATCGAGAATTTTGTGAAGCCCGACATAGAGGCAGCCTTAAGAATCAAATCCCCCCCCTTACTAACGTAGAGTAGAGTATGAGTCATATAAATGTTACATATTATTTTGTACTAACGCTGGTTTTGCAGGAAATTACATAAAGGAGAATAAGAAGGGACATTACATAACCAATATTCTCCTCCAGGTTATATATAAGTGGTTGTTTAATATCGTAATAATCAAAATATAATATATCATTAAATAATAATATCTTATATGTGAGCAAAAGACAATTGGGTTGGAGCATCGCAGAATTCATAAAATGGCTAGGCGATCATTGCACATATCAGTTCAAACTGGACTGCCAACTATAAAGGTACAAACTGGAGAATCTCATATGTGGTTGTGATCACAACTGTTGTGGATAATTGAGGTCTTGAATGAAAACAACTATTCAGGTCAGAGGTTAATTTCTCAGTTGTTCCTTAATTCTTAGTTTGATTATGTAGTAATCGTCCAAGTTTATACTTCAAGATTAGTCCATGTCTTAAAGCAAGTTCTGAAACATTCCAATTATTCCAATGAGTAAATTGTTTGATAAAATTACAAGAGTGGAACGATTGATTGATAGTGGAGTTTCGTGTCTATGACTATCGGATTTGAAACCACAAATAGTGTGGAACCCCTAAGCTTTCATCATGTCTATTGTAGCTGAAGATTTTTGAGGAGTGCTTTGTTTTATAGATGAGAATCTTGCCTTGTGACATTACCACCACAGTTAATAAGAAAAAGCAAACATATATATTTCTGTCTTGTGTCCTTACACACTTAACGCATCTGCCTTGGAGTTTCAAGATATTGAAAACATATGTTGGATGGAGCATCTTCTCTCTCATAAATAGTCAAGTCATACACTATGCATGGAGATATCTAGACACGGCATTCTTGTTGATAGTTTTCAGATTTTCTTAGTTGATAGTTTTCAGGTTATTGGAGGAGAAAAACAGTGGGTGGAAACTACTCGAAGGATTTGGGCCTTGCAGAAGAAGGGTTTTAATGACTTCTCAGATTTGCTAGAAACGTATACGGATTAGACAAATACTGGGCAACTAAATGTTGTACAGCTGTAAATGACCTTCAGACTTTTGTAGCTATTTCACAAGATATTTAAGAACAGGGAGTTTATTGCTGGCTGGTACACACAAGGAAAGGCTGTTGAAAAGGCTTTTGTGTGATATCTATTTGCTGCAACTTCTTTTAGGGATTGGGTATTGAATTCTTGATGCAATAAATATTCATTCACGATTCAATACTTGCATATATTTAAGTTGAACAATATATTAGAGCTGAAGCTTGTTTAAAATTAATACAGCAGACAAGGGTTTCCCTTTTCAATGGCACCAAACTGACAGTCCCAACCGGTGCTGAGAGGGGAGGGGTGAATCAACACTTGAAAAAATTCTTTCCTTTTTCTTTAATCCAGTGAAGTAAACTTACAGCACAAAATCAAGCAGTTCTAAGCAAATAAAATAGTAAGTGAACAAACACAAAGTGACACTAGATTTATCACGTGGAAACCCAGTTGGGTGAGGAGACCTCACAATATTTGTACTCTTCTAAAGTACGCCCTGTTAAGAGCCTACCCGGTTAAGGGATAAAAATGCACTTGCTAGGTGCGACCCGGTCAAGGGATTTTTTACAGTAAGGTCTGTCAAAACTTGCCCGGTTAAAGGACTTCAAACACCTTGAAAAATGTCACCCGGTTAAGGGATTTTGATACAAGGGACTTGTTAGAGTCCACCCAAATACTAGGATTTATCTATTGTAGTTTGCTAGAAAACAATAGAATCAAGATCTTTACAGAAGGCTCTGCTTAGCTAGACGTGATCTCTATTTGTGCTCGACTGAGAATTATCACCGGTTAACACAGGTGTATTCTCAACTATTGTTGTACTACCTTGCACAACCTATTATCTCTCTTTGTCGATTTTCTCTAACCCTTGCTTCTGTATCATATAGGTTCACTCTTTTTTCTAGGCAGAATGAAAGCAACTCTTATTCTTGATAGGCATAAGAATATATAGAGTTATGTCGCTTTGACTGCGCCTAAAATGCGCGACCTAATCTTGAGATCCTTTGATTACATCACTCAGCAGAGTATTGGTTTGCTGAGCAAACATCCGATACATTCTCTAGCTTTATTCGCTTTATGAAGAAAACAATAGTTGCGTGCCAAGCAACTTTCCTTCACAGGAGATAACTCCTTGATTTAAAGCCATTGAATCCGGCTTTAAATCCTTCAGTCATGCTTCAAAAGCCATTGATTCTGGCTTTAATTCCTTTAACTGTGCCACAAGCCGATCAACGAGACAACTCAAGGTCACCCGGATTTACTGCAATAAATCTTGATCGGTTGGAACAGATAGTTGATAGTTGACTATGACTTCCTCGGTTCATAGCGGAGTTTTGTAATAAATCGGTTGAGTTCTCTTTCATGTCTTACCGGTTGCATTTGCGTGGACTACCGGTTACACTATCCCAGTTGTGTTGTAGACACCTAGTATGATTATTGCTTTTTGGCTATTCTTGTCTATACCGGTTGAAGTTCGGTTCTTGGTTGATACTAGGATACTCTCTTCCCTGATTGAGTGCATTGTCCTGTTGCTGATGCTTAGTGTAGTGACCGGTTTCAATGAAACTATAGTTACTCTTTTCTTGTAGCTATGGTAGGTGCCAAACCAGCCTCTCTTGATGTTGAGTTCCTTAAAGCTTCAACCTTTATAGAGATGACAAATCTCTATCCTCTCTTGCCAATCAATGACAACACCCAGACCGGTAGAGAGCTTACCGGTTACTGATGCCAACAATATCCCCCTTTGGCATTGATGGCAAAAATATGATAGGCAATCATTTCTCCCCCTTTTTGACAAGAATGCCAAAAGGCTAGTCAGAGAGATTTCCATTCTCTACTCTGCTCCCCCTGCGAGCAGCAGTCCTTTTCATTAGTTCATAAAAGATAAGGTGTAACCTTTTGTTTGAATCATAATGAACTGATGACTTCCTGTTGATGATTACTGATGATCTGAGAGGGGTAAACCCCCAGTCTACCTCTGAGATACTCAAAAGTACTATTTGGTAATGGCTTTGTGAATATATCAGCAATTTGTTCTTTGGTGGGCACATACTCCAATCTTACTTCTTTGTTTTGTACAAGTTCCCTCAAGTAGTGATACTTGATGGCAATGTGCTTGGTCTTGGAGTGCATAACATGATTTTTGGATATGTTTATGGCACTGGTACTGTCACAGTGAATTGTGATCGGTTCAAGTACCTGTTCCTGAATACCTTCCAGCAGTTGTTTGATCCAAATCACCTGGGTGCAGTTTATTGCAGCAACAACATATTCAGCTTCAACAATGGATTGTGAAATGCAATTCTGCTTCTTACTTGTCCATGATACTATTCTTCCACCTAAAAAGAATGCACCACCACTTGTGCTCTTTCTATCATCCACGTTGCCAGCCCAGTCTACATCTGTGTAGACTTTAATTTGGAATCCACCTTTGTGTGGAAACCATAAGCCATATTCCTCGGTTCCCTTTAGATATGTGAAGATTCTCTTTACTGCCATTAGATGTGTTTCTTTGGGATTAGCAGAGAATCTTGTCACTATGGCAACTGCATGAGCAATGTCCGGTCTGCTGTGAACAACATACTGCAATTTTCCTATCATGGACCGATACATTGTTTCATTTACTTCTTTGGCATCATCCTCCTTTGATAACTTGAGATTAGTTATCATTGGAGTTCCAACCGGTTTGGATTCTTCTAGTCCAAAAGTCTTGAGAATTTCTTTTATGTACTTGGACTGAGAGATGAAGATACCTTCTTTTAGCTGATGGACCTATAGTCCAATAAAGAATTTTATGGGCGCTATCATAGACATCTCAAATTCTTTCCTCATTTCTTCAACAAATGTTTTGCTCATTCTGTCATCTCCTCCAAAGATGATGTCATCAACAAAGATTTTAGCAATTAGGTTTCCATCTTTCTCGGTTTTGAGATACATATTGTTGTTGTCACCGGTTCTGATGAATCCAATTGTCAGAAGATATGAATGCAACCTTTCGTACCAAGCCCTGGGGACCTGTTTGAGCCCATAGAGAGCCTTTTTCAGTTTGCAGACCATATCAGTCTTTTGAGTAGATGTAAACCCCTCCGGTTGCTCAATGTAGACTTCTTCCTCCAGTATTCCATTGAGGAATGTAGACTTCACATCCATCTGGTACACTTTAAAGCCTTTGTGAGTTGCATAGGCAAGAAGAATTCTCACCCCTTCCAGTCTGGCCACTGGTGCAAAAGTTTCTCCATAGTCTAGTCTAGCTTCCTGAGCATAGCTTTTGCAAACCAGCCTTGCTTTATTTCTGATGACTTTACCATCTTCATTTAGTTTGTTTCTGTAGACCCATTTAGTCCCAATGACATTTTTGTCCTGAGGTCTTGGCACAAGTTCCCATGTGTCATTATTTTCTATTTGTTCAATTTCTTCATCCATGGCCTTGACCCAATTCTCATCTTCAAGGGCTTCTCTGATGCTTTTGGGCTCAACACACGAGAGAAGACAAACATTCTCTTTGGCCTTTTTCCTGGTCAGGATGTTCCCATGTTTGTCACCAATTATATTGTCAGTAGAGTGATATGTGACATACCTTGGAAGAGCCGCCCTCTGTTCCTGGTCCGGTTTGTCTTGTTGAGCAATTTCTTCATCATGGTTCTGAGCATCTACTTGTTCACCAACCTGGGGTGTCCTGTCAGCTTCGGGCACAATCTCTCGCTCTTGATTTCTATCAGTGGGAGTTGCCTCCTCTTCTTCAATTGTTGCTTCATTGAACTCAAAGACATCTCCATTAGTAAATTTAAGATTTTCATGATTGACATGTCCGGTCCTCTTGTTTGGTTATGATGATTCATCAATTTTTACATTGATGCTTTCAATTATCTTGCCTGTTCTTTTGTTCAGACACCGATAGGCTTTGCTTTTGGTAGAATAACCCAAAAATGTTCCTTCATCGCTCTTGGGATCAAACTTCCCAGAAAACATTTCTCTTTTGCTATAACATTTACTACCAAAGATTCTGAAGTAGCCTACACTGGGAGTATGCTTAAACCATAGTTCATAAGGCGTCTTACCGGTTCCCTTTTTTACTTGAACTCGGTTGATTGTATAGACAGCGGTACTGACAGCTTCTCTCCAGAAGTGATGAGGAAGATTCTTTTGGATCAACAAGGTTCTGGCACAGTCGATCAGCATTTTGTTTCTTCTTTCTCCTACTCCATTCTGCTGAGGAGTCCTAGGTTCAGAGAACTATCTCTGTATGCCATGTTCCTCACAGTAATGAGTAAAATCCTGAGAGGTGTACTCACCTCCTTTGTCCAACCTCAGACATTTCAAGCTTCTACCAGTTTCCTTTTCTATTCTAGCCTTGTAAACCTTCAACATGTGAAAGGCTTGATTTCTCTCGAAGAAAGAGTGTCCACATCTTTCTCGAGAAATCATCTACAAACAACATGAAATACCGGTCTCCATGATAGCTCTTTGTCCTCATTGGTCCACACAAGTCTGTGTGTACAAGATCTAGGATATTTTTAGCAGAGAAGGATTTGCTACTGAAACTTGCTCCTGTCAGTTTTCCTAACTGACAATCCTTACAAATACCACCCATGGGTTTTGCAATTTCTGGGAGTCCTCTGACCGATTTCTTTTTGCTCACTTTGACAATGTTGTCAAAGTTTATATGGTAGTCTCTTGTGCCATAGCCAGCTATTGTCTTCTTTGGAAATAAGAACGATCTTGCTTGATTCTCCTTTGACAGAAGCAATTAAATAAGCTCCTTTTGTTGAGTCTAGGTAGAACAAATTGCCTTTGCTGTGTCTACCGGTTGCAACATGAGATCCGGATTGATTTTTGACTATGCAGGAGCCTTGACCGAATTCCAACTGGAAACCTTTGTTGTTCAGCTGTGCAACACTCATCAAGTTGTACCTAAGTCCTTTGACCCAGTACACGTCTTCACAGACAGCATTGTTGCAGAGAACAATAGATCCCTTACCCTTGATGGCACAAGGGGCATTGTTTCCAAATGTGACTGATCCACTGTCATTGAGCTCAAAGTTGATGAACTTGCTCTTGTCACCGGTAATATGGTGAGTACATCCACTGTCAATGATCCAATCGTCATACTAATGAGATCTGGATATGAGTGCAACTTCATTAATAGCTGGGCTCTCCTCCTTTATTGCAACAAATGCAATTTCTAGATCTTTTGAGTCTTCAGACACATTGTCTGTGACTCCTTCCTCCGCAAGATAGCACTCCTTTGCTTTGCTCTTGAACCGGTCTCTTTTGTCTCTGTTTTCATTATTTGGACACCGGGTAGCAATGTGTCATATTTTGTTGCAAGAGAAGCATTTTAAAGGGAGTTTCCCTTTATACTTCCCTTTCCGTCTGGGGAATCTCTTAGCAATCAGAGCTTCAAACTCATCTTGCTTTGTCTCCTTTGAGAGCAGATTCTCAACGAGGTTGCCGATCTTACCAGTAGAGGAGTTACTGGTTTCTCTTCCCTTTTTGGTGGAAGAGGCATTGACAGATGATTTAAATGTTGCTTCCTGAACGGATAGGCTATTATCAAAGTTGCTTAATTCAAAAGCAGCCAACTTACCGATTAGGGAGTCTAGGGTGACTTGATTGTTGCTCACCGACTTGAGCTCTTGAATGGCAGAGATTTTTATAGCATACTAAGGTCTAAGAGTTCTTAGTATTTTGCTCACCACCTCTTCTTCAGTCAACTTGCCTCCAACGCTTTTGATGGAGTTGATCACTTCCTTGATTCGGTTGCTATATTGCTCGATATCTTCTCCATCATTCATCCTCATGTCGTCATACTTTCCCGTGAGGCTTTCGACCTTGGCTCTCTGAACATTGGGATCTCCTCCATAGACTGTTTGTAACTTTTTCCACATTTTGCAGGCGGAGTCAAGATGTTCAATTTCAGCATACACATAGTCGGGTAAGGTGCTAGCTATCATGTCCATGGCAGTGGTGTGCTCAGTCTTGATTTTCTCTTCATCAGGTGTCAAGGTGCCAGTGGGCTCATTGTAGTCATTGGTAACATGATTCCAATACTGGTCACCGTTGGTCTTCATATATAGCTTCATTCTGCTGCACCATAAGGTGAAGTTTTCTTTTGAAAACTTTGGTCCTTCCTTTCTTATCATCATAGCTTTCTCTCTGTGCGGTTAAGCAACAAAGAAAAACAAAACAAGGCTCTGATACCAATTGACAGTCCCAACTGGTGCTGAGAGGGGAGGGGTGAATCAACACTTGAAAAAATTCTTTTCTTTTTCTTTAATCTAGTGAAGTAAACTTACAACACAAAAGCAAGCAGTTCTAAGCAAATAAAATAGTAAGTGAACAAACACAAAGTATCACCAGATTTATCACATGGAAACCCGGTTAGGGTGAAAACCACGGTGTGAGGAGACCTCACAATATTTGTACTCTTCTGAAGTACGCCCTGTTAAGAGCCTACCCGGTTAAGGGATAAAAATGCACTTGCTAAGTGTGACCCGGTCAAGGGGTTTGTTACAGTAAGGTCTGTTAAGACTTGCCCGGTTAAAGGACTTCAAACACCTTGAAAGATGTCACCCAGTTAAGGGATTTTGATACAAGGGACCTGTTAGATTCCACCCAAATACTGAGATTTATCTATTGTAATTTGCTAGAAAACAATAGAATCAAGATCTTTATAGAAGGCTCTGCTTAGCCAGATGTGAGCTCTATTTGTGCTCGACTAAGAATTATCACCGATTAACACAGGTGTATTCTCAACTATTGTTGTGCTGCCTTGCACAACCTATTATCTCTCTTTGTCGATTTTCTCTAACCCTTGCTTCTGTAGCATATAGGTTCACTTTTTTTTCTTGGCAGAATGAAGGCAACTCTTATTCTTGATAGGCATAAGAATATATAGAGTTATGTCGCTTTGACTACGCCTAAAATGCACGACCTAATCTTGAGATCCTTTGATTACATCACTCAGCAGAGTATTGGTTTGCTGAGCAAACATCCGATACATTCTCTAGCTTTATTCGCTTTATGAAGAAAACAATAGTTGAGTGCCAGGCAACTTTCCTTCACAGGAGATAACTCCTTGATTTAAAACTAAATCCGGCTTTAAATCCTTCAGTCATGCTTCAAAAGCCATTGATTCCGGCTTTAATTCCTTTAACTGTGCCACAAGCCGATCAACGAGACAACTCAAGGTCACCCGGATTTACTGCAATAAATCCTGATCGGTTGGAACTGATAGTTGACAGTTGACTATGACTTCCTTGGTTCATACTGGAGTTTTGTAATAAATCGGTTGAGTTCTCTTTCATGTCTTACCGGTTGCATTTGCGTGGACTACCGGTTACACTGTCCCGGTTGTGTTGTAGACACTTAGTATGATTATTACTTTTTGGCTATTTTTGTCTATACTGGTTGAAGTTCGATCCTTGGTTGATACTAAGATACTCTCTTCTTTGATTAAGTGCATTGTCCGGTTGCTGATGCTTAGTGTAGTGACCGGTTTCAATGAAACTATAGTTACTCTTTTCTTGTAGCTATGGTAGGTGCCAAACCAGCCTCTCTTGATGTTGAGTGCCTCTCTTGATGTTGAGTTCCTTAAAGCTTATAGAGATGACAAATCTCTATCCTCTCTTGCCAATCAATGACAACACCCAGACCGGTAGAGAGCTTACCGGTTACTGATGCCAACACAAACAAAGGTAACACCTTACAACCTTTCGAAGTGTGTATCACATTTTGTGGAATTCACAAAGGCTATCTTAGAAAACAAGATGAAGACAATGCAAAATCTGAAAAAAAATATTTTCTCAAAAGAACTTAATGATACATTTAATGGTGTTCAGCTAAGGGACTTGCAAAAAGAAAAGGAAATAGGAAACTGGCTCTATGTAATTGGTTTGCAATTGGAGTCCATTAAATTTCCTTATGGTATCCTCTCTAAGTTGTAGGAATTAGACACATATTTGTCCAAAGTAGACCAATGGAGGCTTCTTAATTGGGCTTTACAACCCTCAATGCTCTCTTTGGTGCAACAAAAGTTTATGTAACATCCACATAAAGATGTTAGACTTGCAGTTGCTTCATGTCTCAGTGAGATTACATGAATAACAACTCTTGTAGAACCCTATAATGATGATGTACTGAGAAAGGTTCTACAATTGATTTTGAAGAGATTTCATGGGTTACATGATGTCAAGGAGCCTGACTTTGTTAAGAGGGATAAAATTTTTGAAATTATGTCAAAAGTCAGATCATTTTCCATTATGATTGATCTTGAATGTAATGATTTTATCCTTCAAATGTTTCAATGCTTCTTGACAAAAATAAAAAAACATCATCCAGACAATGTGAGGGCTTGTATGCACACTATTATATCCTTAATCTTAGATGAGGATGATGATATTTGTAAGAAGTTGCAATCAAATTTGTCGGCTATTTGGAGAAAGGAGTATAAAATCTCACTTATGGGTTATAAGCTCTCAAAGGGGTTGATTGAGCATAAAATTGAAAAGTTCAAGGAGAACATGACTGAAAATGAACTAATATTAATGGGCTTATAGGTTGTAGGATCTCCCCAAAAAAGTAAGGACCAAATGAGAAGGCAGCAGATTTGGTTCGCATGTCAAGACACTTGGACACCTAGTCACAAATGTGGGGGTGGTAAAAAAGATAAGGCAGCCAAAGAGGTTCTAACCAGCGATGAAGAAGAGAGAAATCTCACAGTTTGGTTTCAACAAAATAGCACAAATGCTTGCAAGAAGTATTCAAGTGTTGTTATAAATAAGGGATATACAAGCCTCTATATTGGTGACTTAGAAGTTTTTATTGAAATTTTTTTTGATGAGGGTGCCCTTACTCAAGGAGAAGCATGTTGGAGTATCAAGATATTTCCAATGAAGTGTATGAATTTTCACATGTTCATACTTTTCTTGAAAATGATGACATAGCAGCAACCTTGAGCTCACACACAGAGCAATCAAATGAGAATTTGGAGGCTTATGATGATATTGACAACACTAGTGAAAAGTATGATGAATCATGTGTTCTTTATAACAGCAGCTCATTTATGCAGTATAGTGCTCTAGAGGACCAATCAAACAATGCAAACCAAGATGATGGTGTTGTGACACATACTTTGAGAAATCAACTGAAGATTGCCACTGAGATCGTAGTTGCAGCCTTAGTACATTATGATGACTTTCACAGGATCATGGAAGAGCTTTGCAAGAGGGCTCAGATGGAAAAGAAACGAAGGGATATGGAAGGTGATTCTTATGTTATTGACTTGCAGGTGGTCAAAGTAGCCCTTGAATCTATGAAATCAGACTTTGTGTTTTCTTTCTAATAGGAATCATATTTTAAAGGTTGCTGAAAAATATGCTGATAAACTAAAGGGAAAGGAGGATGAGGTTAATAAGATCATCAAGGAGCTTAACGATACACAAGAAACATTGGAGAATACGCAGATTGCTCTTCAAGAAGCAAAATTTCAGATTTTGGTCACTAATCAGTTCAGGGAGCAAGAGAATGCAGAAAGGAAAGAGTTTTTCCGGGAAGTGATTAAGAAACTTGACAGCATACATCAGACTTATGACTTGAATAGTTGTCCCAAAAGATCAAGTAACAATTTTTTGGATCAGCCAGAACTTCAATATGAGTTGGGAGTAAAGGATAATATTCAAGTTGTTGACAATTCTTTGTTTGAGGTGGATGCTAATAGGACAATTGATAATCTACTCTTCGAGTTGGATGAGGAAGATCTTTTGGATTTCCGTGATGAGGATGGGATTGATTGCAGGATTTGGGACCCAGGTTCAGTTTTTAGTGATGAGTTATGTGATGGTCCCAACAGGTGCTGAGAGGGAAGGGGTGAATTAGCACCCACTAAAACTTGAAAACCAATCTGGTATAATTTAACTAAAAATGCTAGCAGAATAGATTCTATCACAGAAATAGCTATCACAAGATTAAAGCAATAGACAACACTAGATGTATCATGTGGAAACCCAAGTCGGGAGAAAACCACGGTGTGAGGAGACCTCACAAATTTTGCACTCTTTTGAAGTGCGCCCTGTTAGGAGCCTTCCTTGTTAAAGGATTACAAACGCACTATTAGGTGCGACCCGATTAAGGGATTTAAGAAATAAGACATGTTAAAACCCGCCTTGTTAGAGGACTTAAAACATCTACAAAAATGTCACCCGGTTAAGGGATTTAATACAAGGAACCTTTTAATGTCCACCCAAATACTGAGATTTTGCCATTGCAATTGTTAGAGAGAAATAGAGGGTTTGATCTTTTTGAGATGGCTTTGCTGAGTCTGATAAGATTGTTGTGTTCATCAACTGAGAGTCATGACCAGGCACCACAGGTATGCTCTCCATAGATTGTTTTGCTTCCTTGCACACTCTTTTCTTCTTCTTTTCACCTTTTTCATAGCTTCTCTCAGCGTATAGGTTCACTCTTTTTGTTCTTGGCAGAATGAAGGCAAATGATATTCTTCATAGGCTAAAGAATAAATAGTCTTCTTTCTCTTCCTACTTTTTGCATGCGCGACCTCCGCAAAGAGCTCCTTTGGATCCATCATCCAGTTGAGTCTCAGTTCATAGAGGAAACAACAGATGCATGCCATATGCTTTTTCAGTTTTATAAAGGAAACGACAGATGCGTTCCGCATACTTTCCTTTACTTGAGATTTCTCCATGTTTTAATGCCTTAATTTTCAGTATTAAATCCTTCAATTGTGCCTTGCACCAATCTTCTTTATAACACAAAGTATTCCGGATTTTGTGCAACAAATCTCGGTTGAAGAGTCACATAAGTGTTTGTCAACTGTGACTTTCACCAGTTCATCAGTCTCGATGATATCTCACTGATTAGAAATGATCGGTTTCCACCCTTAGGTAGTGTACAGGTCTTTGTCATCACCTTTCACTCCTTTCTCTTTCTATACTGGTTTGGTTCCTTGGTTCCGGTTATATACTTTACCGGTCACTACTGCATTGCTCTAGTTACCGGTTAGTGACTTCACCTCACAGTACTCGGTCATAGTACTTCTTCCTATTCAATATGTGTCACCGGTTTCATAATCAGTCCCTATTGTAAACCACCTGTTTACTATTATTGTCACATGTTCCTGTTTGAACAATGTTAACCTTAGACATCAATGACAACACCACTTTGCCATATACCGGTTACATCCTTACCGGTTAATACCAATATTATGGTCACAGGATTGGAGCAGTGGATTGATTTCTAGAGTTAGTAATACTGCCCATTCTTTAACCAGTGTACACATGGGTGCAGATTCAGATTTACATATAAGTTGGATGGATTCTATATTTCAGCAGCTGAATAGTTTTTGGTTGTGGATTGATGGTAGTTATGGTTTGATCATAGGAGATGGATTTTAAGACACTTCCTTACTCATGATACCTATGTATTTAGTGGCATTTCAAATTGATTATTATTGTACTAGCCCCTCTACACCATGGTGTTGACCTCAGCTTTTGAGTAGTTTGATTTTTACATCAGCAATTCAAGATAGGCTGATATGTTTTTATTGTATGCCTATGATGAGTGTTATGTATTTCCGTGGGAGATCATTCACAGTTGGAGGGTTGTTTAGTGTTAACTCCTTGAGATACCACTATCTCTTCATATTTGACAGTTGTGACAGCATGATAATTTGGGATCCTGGCATTGGCATGATTGGCGCATTACTTCAGTGGGTTTTTGATGAGTGGCTTCACAATTATATGCATGTTCTTGTTTATATCAGAGTAGCATAGCGGATTGGCCAAGCAACATCCTTGAGGCTGATATGGGTTCCAGGCATTTGGTTTCAACATGTAGGTGCAGATTGATTTAGGGAAAACAATCTTTGGGAAGGGAGGACTGTAGGACTGTAATGTCCCCTTTTTGGGACATTAGAAATCAATTAAATAATTAAATTTTAAGTTGTCGAATTATATCAAAATTAAATGGCTACTTAATTTAATTATTTAATAAAGTATTAAAATGACTTTTATGGAGCCTAGTGAAAAATAATAAAGTCATTTTAATTTAAGAGGCAAAAATAAAGAGACACAAAAAGAAATATGAAGAGATAGGCAAGGGAAAATGAAGAGTCATTCGGATGTGTTATAAAAGAACTTTCAGAGGCTCATTCTCGACATGCTTGGTATATGTTTGATTTTGTTCTCTTGGAGGATTCTAGAAAGCTTTGGCTTTCAGCAAGTTTGAGGACGGAAACCCTCGAGCTTGGAGGCAATGGACAGAAACCCATTGTCTGTTAGAGATATCACTCAAGTGTCTCACTTGTGCTTCAAATTCATATTTCTGGCTATCCAATCGGACTGTAAGTTCTGTGAATACATTTGGATCTTGTTGTTTCTCTATTGAAAAATTAAAGACAATATTCATATCTCATTTCCGAATCTCTATTTTAGTTTTGATATTTTATAGTTTTCTGTACAATGCACTGGACAAATTGAAATCAATTGCATGCAAGTTATTTGTTAAAATTTATGTGGTAAAATCTGGAGACAATAACCTAGGGGGGATATTTCACATTAAATTTGAAATAACATAATCTTTGAATTCATATATAAACTCCTAACTTTTATTTGCAAAATATCATGTTGTAGTTGAATATACAATGCTCACAAAACCATACATCAAACAAGCTTATGCATGTGAATCGGTGAATGGGATTATAATGTTCAGAAATTCCAAACAGCAATGAACATGCCCAAGTTCTATGATTGATCTTGTCCTTTGCTCCTATCCTTGCAATCAACAAATGTGCTACAGCTACATTTAAGAGTTTGATTTTAAAGTTGTTGCACTCAGAATTGCACAGTAGCAACCTTAGTGCCACCCTTGATGGTATTTTAGTCAACAAATATGCTTGAACTGTCAATGAAGGAATATGCCCAAATTTGATATCTATTGTAGCAGACTCAATCTTTATTTTCTTCCACACTATTCATGTACATCTTAAAGATATCTTTTCTTATGCCCAATAGGTATTAATACACCAATTCACTGCTAAACATCCATGCTTGAGGAATTACAATGTTGATTGATTGTCTTAATGCCTTGCTTTAGCAATAGCCACCTCAATTGATCAAGAAAGATCCAGCTGAGCGTTGAGCAAGTAATCTTCTAAATGCTCATGACCAACAAAAGTATCCAAGGTCTCAGACCAATGCATATGGTAACACATCTTCCTCATGATACCCCTCAATACAATCTTAATTCAGATCTAGAGAAGATGCCTTAATCTCACACCTAGAACAATCTCACAGTCCAACAACACGATGAATATCCAAAGACCACACTACTTTGGCTCTTGTCCAAGAAGATATGAACACTTATGCCCAGCAAAGAAAAAGATAATAATATCAAATTAAACCCCAAACCTTCTAAAATTTGTCTTCGAAAAACACATTACAAGTTTCCAAACCTCAATTTGAATCTGATTTCAAAATCTGAGTGCTCCACCAAACCACGAGCTACAGAGGAATCTTTCACTACTGAAACTAATCTTCCCAAATGGGTTTTACTGTTTTTGTTCTCCAGAGGCTGAGATGAACCGAGTTCAATCTCTGAAACCATAAGGGTCTCAATTAAAGAAACAAAATAAACTTCAACAACCCAAATGAGCTCTCAATCCCCTTTCCACAAGGGTTTTAAGGAACTTTCCATAAGCTCCTTTTTAAATTCATTTTATTAATTTATTAAGCCTTTTAATTCCAAAAGTGATTTATTTTACTTTTAAAACGTTTCTGGCATTAAATGTAACTTTTTACCGTCTCATCATTTGAGTCTTTTTGTTTTTTTTCCAATGAGCAACAACAGTTATGTGCCCAATAAATTATTTTAATGAAAATGACCACCTTAGTGAATTTAATTAAATAGAGCTCAATATTACACCAAATTAGCAGAAATGGCTGAAAAGTATCAAAATTGAAATCTTACTACATAGGAGTGATCTCAATGAATGAATGAATGGATGCATGATTTCAATGGCGTCTACGAGATTGAAAAATCTAAGGGACCCAAGAATAGCATCCTTATACGATCTTCATACTCCTTTCGATGTTAGATCTACAAATCTTGACTAAAAAGTTATGATGCAAGAGCATCTTGGGTTCTTGGAAATCTTGCATCAACCAAAAATATTTTATTTCTTGTTCTTCAGTTTCTCATTCGTTGAGTTTCTTTCAGCATTCCTTCATTTTGGATCAATTGTTGTTGTGCACCTCATGGACTGTTTGTAGCATCATTTTTTACGTTCACCTAGGATCGCACCTCGATTGGTTTCTTCGTTCTTGAGATATCTTGGATTCTTGGTGAGACTTCATTGTTCTTCACATTTCACGACCAGTCTGTGTTTTACGATCTTGCGAAGGATTTTCCCGATCGGTGAAGCTTCGTGACTCATATCTCGATGTTCCCTGACCTGTGGCTGACCTTCTTATTGGTTCGCAAGTTATGTTACATTGTGTGGTGAGAGATTTTTATGATTTAGGTCCTAACCTATAATGTAATATATTTTTCTATTCTTGGAGAATGTAATCTTTCTCTAGCCAACTTGATGCTTGCGAAGGCCATATAAGTTGTTGTAAGTGATCCTTAGGTAGCTTTCGGTTAGCATTTCTTAAGGAAGAAGGTAGTTCACTGGCAGTTAGCAATAGATAGTATAAAAAGATAACCTCTTAAAGGTTCCAAAATAGACTTGTATGCCTGGAATGTAAGACTACATGTTGCAGGTTCATTGCATTGGATTTCATGATAATTGAAGGCTAATCTCGCATTTTCCTCTCTTGTTTCTTGTTGCTTATGTTGTGTAACTCATGTTGCAAGGATTGGACTGATTTCTTTGAGTTCTCTCCTATCCTTGGCTACATCATTTGGTATCAGAGCAAGGTTGTGTTCCTTGTGGAAGTGAGATCTTTGTTCCTGAGCTCGCGAAGTCCTGAATCAATTTGTTGTGGGGTGGCAAAGTGAGGATCTGACCCGCAATTGCAGAGGATTTGTCGGAGATGGCTCGCAAAGGACATGTTAGAGGTGGAGGAAGGAGAGATGCAAATCCAACCATATTGGAGTTGAGACAAATTGCAGCTAGTGGCCCAGAGAAGAGGTCGGCATATTGAAGATGTAAGTGATGAACAAGAAGAAAGAGCTGAAGAAGGTGAAGAGAAACCTAATCTTGATGAAGGAGATGACAAATTCTTGAGAGCCCTAACTAGGGTTAATGCTAGACTACATTTCAATCCACCTGATTATGATGGAAGGTTGAATTCAGGTGAATTTCTTGATTGGATCACAAAGATGGAGAAATACTTTGATTATGAAGGCACTGATGAAGCTAAGAAAATGAAGTATGCTTGCACAAAGTTAAGAGGACATGCATCTTTATGGTGGGAACATTTGGAGACCGATGGACAAAGAAGAGGCAAGGACAAAATCAAATCATGGGATCGGATGGTGAAAAAATTGAAGACCAAGTTCTTACCTGTTGATTACCAAGTAAGTTTGTTTAGGAAATTGCAAAACCTAAAGCAAAAGGATCTTAGTGTGAAGGAGTATACTGAAGAATTTTATATGTTGGACATCAAGTCTTGTCATACATATGATGAGGTTGAAAGAGTTGCTAGATACTTGAATGGTTTGAATGTTGCAATTCAAGATGAAATCAGTCTAGTTAAATTGCAGAATATAGAAGAGGCTTACCAATATGCCCTAAAGGCAGAGGAAAAATTGAACAAAAGGCAAAAGAAAAGACAGAGGAAGAGGCGAAAGATTTCAAAGGGGAAGAACATTTGCAGGAGGAAGATCTTATTTAGATCCAGGAAAAGTTAAAGCAAAAGTTAAGGAAGAAAGTTCATACCGAAAAGATGACAAAAGTTTCCATAGAGGAGGATCAAGTAGCAGAGCCTTTAGAGGAATTTATTTCAAGTGTGGAGGAGGACACCGAGCCTTTGAATGTACCCAAGGAAATTCAAGCAAGAGGACTAAGAGAAAAGGTAGATCTTCCTATGCAGAGGAAGAATCTACTAAATCTTTGAATCAACCAAAGGATGGAGAAGCCCTAATGGTGAGAAGAGCCATATGTCATGAGGAAATGAATCAAGAGCAATTGTTGAGAAAGAGTTTGTTCAAGACCAGATGCAAAGTTGCAGGGAAATGTTGCAAAGTAATCATTGACAGTGGAAGTTCAAATAATTTAGCTTCAGAGGAATTGGTGAACAAATTGCAACTTTAGAGGTTGAAGCATCTAAAGCCTTATCAGATTGCATGGATAAAGGATGATCATAAGATATTGGTAAGTGAGCAATGTTTGGTGAAAATGAAAATAAGATCTTATCAGGATGAAGTTTTTTTTAATATAATGCCATGGATGTGTCATATATTGTTGGGTAGACCATAGCAATACGATAGACAAGTTTTACATGATGGTAGAAGGAATATATATATCATCTTTGCAAATGGGAAAAGGAAAGTATTGTTTCCTTTAGTAGAGTTCTAAAAGTGAGATTTGTACCAATGTTAGAGTTTGTTTGGTTGAAGGAAGGAAATTTCTTGATGGCTTGAAGAATGATAGTATGTGTTATGCTTTGATTCCTAAGAAGTTTGACTTGAAATCGGAAAGGGAACAACCTAAGGAAATAAAAGAGTTGTTGACCGAGTATGAGGATATAATCTCAGAGAATGTGCCTAATGGATTGCCACCTGTGACAAGTATTAGTCATTGTATAGATCTGATTCTTGGAGCTAGTTTGCCTAATAAATCAGAACACCGGATGACACCTACAAAGAATGAAGAATTGAAAGGGAAAGTGCAAGAGTTACTTCAGAAAGGTCTGATTAGAGAAAGTCTGAGTCCTTGTGCAGTACCTGCAGTATTAGTACCGAAGAAGAATGGGGAGTGGAGGATGTGCACTGATTCTAGAGCTATTAACAAGATCACAATAAAGTATAAGTTTCTTTTACCTAGGATGTATGATATAATGGATTGTCTGGGTTGACCGAAGTATTTCACAAAGATTGATTTAAAGAGTGGTTATCATCAAATTAGAATCAAGGAAGGTAATGAATGGAAGACAACATTCAAGACAAATGAAAAATTGTATGAGTGGTTGGCGATGCCTTTTGGATTGACCAATGCATCGAGTACTTTCATGAGACTTATGAATGAGGTATTGAAGAAATTCTTGGGTAAGTTTTTAATTGTTTATTTTGATGACATTCTGATTTTCAGTAAAAGTAGGGAAGATCATTTGTTAAATTTAAGACAAGTGTTGCAAAGATTAAGGGAAGAGAAGTTGTTGATAAACATCAAAAAGTGTTCTTTCATGAAATAGGAGATAGTGTACTTGGGGTTTGTGATCTCAGTAGATGGGTTGAAGATTGATCCTAAGAAGGTTAAAGCAATTATTGAGTGGGCTACACCTGAAAGTGTTGGAGAGGTAAGATCATTTCATGGATTGGCTAGTTTCTACCGAAAGTTCATTAGGAATTTTAGTTCGGTTTGTAATCCTATGACTGAGACAATGAGAGGGGATAGGAAGGAATTCAAGTGGACACATGGAGCACAAAAGAGTTTTGAATTACCGAAACAAAAGGTAACTGAATAACCTATGTTGGCTTTGCCTGATTTCAATAAGGTATTTCAAGTGGACTGTGATGCAAGTGAGATTGCAATTGGAGCAGTGTTAACTCAAGAAGGTAGACCTATTGCTTATTTCAGTGAGAAGTTGAATGATGCCAAGAGAAGATACTCAATTTATGATTAGGAATTTTATGCCATAGTTCAAGCTCTAAAGAAGTGGAGACATTACCTGTTGTCGAAAGAATTTGTGTTGTACACCGATCATCAAGCATTGCAATATTTGAACACTCGGGGTAAATTGAATTAGAGACATATGAGATGGGTCGAATTCTTGCAGAGCTACACATTTGTGTTGAAGCATAGAAGTGGTAAGTCAAATAAGGTTGTTGATGCCTTGGGCAGAAGAAGGAATTTACTGACAAAGATGAAAGTTGCAGTATTAGGATTTGATAAGCTGAAGACCTTGTATGAGGGTGACCCTGATTTTGTAGAACCTTGGAGAGCTTGCAAAGAACCTGTTGTAGCAGACCAAAGCAAGTGGTTAGATTATTTTGTTATTCCTAACCCATTACTGAGAGGGGGTGGTGAATCAGTAAACACAATTTCTATTCCAATTAAACTATATATATATTCTTTCAGAATCTAACAAAATATAATTAACCACTCACAAACAGAAATAGAAATACTCAAATCAACACAACATATGTACGTGGAAACCCTCAGTTAGAAGGAAAAAACCATGGTGAGACAGAGCTCACAACTTCACTACTGCAGTAATAAAGGTTCCCTGTGAAGAGCTTACAAAGCACTTGTAAGAGTGCTACCCGGTAAAGGGATTTGATAGAAGACCTGTTAAGATCTTGACCCTGTTAGGAGTCACCTTGCAAGAGGACTTTCAACACCAATTAAGATGCTACCCGGTTAAGGGATTTATACAACGAACCTGTTAGGGTTCACCCTGATAGAGGGATTTGAATATGCTTTAACAATGTAAAAGCAATGATCTGAATTGATACTTTCTGTTTGATTAGATCATACCTGTTAACCTTTCCACTCTGCTTGGCTGTTGAACCTCTCTGCCTTTCACCTCTTGTGACCGTAGCTTCTCTCAGAAGATATCTTTCTCCTGCTCTGTATATTCAACAACACTTCTTTTGTGTCCTATGACCTGTATTTATAAGAAATTAATCTTAATAAAAGTTCAACTCATCGTACCGCCAAGCCATAAACTCACCCATAAATCATGCAGCAAAAAAGCTTTGTGAAATGATCTTGAGTTTACCTTGAAACATCCACGTAGAAATAAAACTAACTCCTGTTAAAAATCTAACTCCAGTTCTAACTGTGAATGCTCTATATAATCCGGTTTTAACTGAAACAGCTCCGCATAATCTGGTACAGATTATCATGCAATCGGCTGGTATCATTCTTATACCCGGTTGTTCATACATCCCCTGTATAAGACCGGTTGTAGACACTCTGTTTGGTCTACCGTTACATATACTCTGTTAGGTCTATCGGTGCCTATTAAGGAGTATGAGTGGTCTATCAATTTACTGGTGGGACTGATGTTTGCCTTAAGCTTATCCAATGACAACTCAAATATGCCAACATATTTCATTCAGGAAGGTATGTTGTTCAAAGGATCTTGATTGTGTATTCCTAGGAGTTCAATGAGGGATAATTTGATTAAGGAAAAACATTGTGGAGGATTAGTTGGACATTATGGTATTGACAAGACAATGGCTTTGGTGAGTGAGAATTATTTTTGGCCTCAGATTCAAAAGAATGTTAGGAAATTTGTTCAAAGTTGTAGAGTTTGTCAAGTTTCTAAGGGAAGTAATCAAAACACTGGATTGTATACACCTTTGATAGTACCAACTAGACCATGGGAAGACATTAGCATGGATTTCATACTTGGGTTACCGAGGACACAAAGAGGTAATGATTCAATATTTGTGGTTGTGGATATGTAATGTCCCCATTCTAGGCGAGCATCTGAGTTATTAGATTTAGCCTATCACTGGGTCCTTGTAGGCTAATACTTGTGATTAGAGGGCCCTGATGTGGGTTTTGTCTTATTTAGAGGGACTTACTATTTATAGTAAGTCAACAGTTGGTTCTGATGAGCTTAGATGAATTAGAGGAATTAAATGATGGTCTCAGTTTTTAATTTCAGCTTCCGGTTTGGGCTCCAAGATTCTTGGAGGGAGCGTCTATTTTTAGAAAGTCACTCTGCCAGGTTCACTCATTGCCTTTCATCATTGGGATCACGCTTGTGCTGTCAGATTTCGATTATGATGCTTCTTCAGTCATTTTTGCAAGATGGGTGAATTTTGATTATTATTTAATCAAATTGGCTAAGGTTGCTATTTTTATTGGGATTGTCTCTTTGGCACCTTGGTGTTATAGCTCATTGGAACCTAGTTGAGTAGTTTTAAATCTTGAGCTCATAAAAAAGGGACCTTATGTGTCAGAATAGCATTATTTTAATGAAAGGGTCATTTTCAGCATTAAAGTGAAGGGAAATATAATAATTTATTATATTTCAAATGTGCAACCAAAAAGCAAGTGACTTTTAAGTGAAAAGTGTATTGAAGAAGCCTTTATTTTTTTTAATGCTTATAAAATGAAGCCTTGAGGAATGGGAAATTCATTCTATTATGCAACTTTGATCATAATCGAATTTGGGAGAAGACAACAAGGGTTTGAAGAGCTGCGAATTTCTTCTAGTGTCATGTACACTTTGAATTGGCTTTCATTGCCAACAAATTGTGTTCAGATTTGTTTGTGAATGCGATTGGATCAGTTTGGAGGTTTGTTCTTAAAGTGTTGTTTCCTTTATGCAAATCTCAACAGTCACCAATGGCTGCGCACATCTTTGAAGCATGCCATGAGTTACTTTCATGAAGGCAACCGTCTCCCAACACCATAGAAGTCATCCTTTGTGAGCTGCGTATGTTATTGTGGTTGCTGTGTTGACTCCTTAATTGGCAACGCAGCTATAGTGGTTGTCGTGCAATCTAAGGTGGTTGTGTATGGTATATTTGGGAGCAGCGATTTTATTCAAGGTGCCTATTTGCATAGAAATATAGATGTATTGTTTCTTGAATATTTGCAAGCATTTGAATTAAATAAATTTGGTGAGCACTTGAAATTAAGTAATTTGTTGTTTGATGTTAGTTCATATATTGAAAAATTACAAAAAAACTATATATATTCAAAAACAAAAAAAATTGCAAAACAATTTTTAAAAAAACAAGTCTTCAACATAGAGCCAGCAGGGCTCTTTACAGGATAGATTTTCTTAGATGTCACATTTCATTCCTTGTAAGAAGACTACTGATGTAGTACATGTAACAAATCTTTTTTTCAGAGAATTTGTAAGATTGCATGGGTTATCTAAGGGTATAGTTTCAGACTGGGATAGTAAGTTTGTTGGTTACTTTTGGAGGACACCATGGAGGAAGATGAATACTCAATCGAAGTTTAGTTCTGCATTTCATCGACAGACAGATGGACAAATACAAGTAGTAAATAGGAGTTTTGGGAATTTGTTAAGGTGTTTGGTTGGAGAGAAGCCTGGTAACTAGGATTTGGTTTTAGCACCAAGTAGAGTTTGCATATAACAATTCGGTGAATAGGAGTACAAGGAAGACACCATTTGAGATAGTCATGGGCATGAATCCTAAAGGAGTGTCAGAATTAAGGGATATCAATTAGGAGTTTAAGCGGAGTATAAAAGGAGAAGAATTGGCCGAGGTTATAAAATCATTGCATGATGAAGTTAAACAACATTTGGAGAAAATGAACCAGAAATATAAGAAAGCAGATATGAAAATGAGACATAAGGAGTTTGTAGTAGGAGATGAAGTGATGGTTTATTTGAAGAAGGGTAGATTTCCAGTTGGAACTTACAATAAGCTGAAGATGAGGGAGTTTGGACCATGTAAGATTTTAAGGAGATTTGACTCAAGGAATGCATATGAAGTGGAATTGCTAGAGGATATGGATTATCACCTATATTCAATGTTGCAAATTTGTATGAGTATCATGGCACTGATCTTTATGAACCAGTTGGGTCAGATGTTGAACAATAGTATCCTAAGAAGCAGTTAGAAGAGATTTTGGATAGAAGAATTAGCAGAAGTACTAGAGGTAGACAGTATAAGGAGTACCTTGTGAAGTGCAAAGACAAACCAATTGAAGACTCTTCATGGATTTTTGAGACTAAGGTTGACCTTATTGGTTTTTGTTTAGCCCTAGGAAAGTGAGAGGCTCACTTTTCTTATAGCCTAGGGTGTTTGATGCAGGAGCATCTTGGGTTCTTGGCAATCTTGCATCAATCAAAAATATTTTATTTCCTGTTCTTCAATTTGTCAGTCGTTGAGTTTCTTTCAACGTTCCTTCAGTTTGGATCAATTGTCGTTGTATACCTCATGGAGTGTTCGTAGCATCATGTTTTACCTTCACCTAGGTTCGCACCTCGATTGGTATCTTTGTTCTTGAAATATCTTGGATTCTTGGCGGGACTTCATTGTTCTTCACATTTCACGGTCAATTTGTGTTTTATGATATTGTGAAGGATTTTACCAATAGCAAAGCTTCGTGGCTCATATCTCGATGTACCCTAACCTATAGATGACCTTGTTGGTTCACATGTTATGTCACATCGTGTGGTGAGAGATTCTTATGATTTAGGTCTTGACCTATAATGTAATACATTTTCTTGTTCTTCGAGAATGTAATATTTCTCAGGACAACTTGATACTTGTGAAGGCTTCATAAGCTATTGTAATTGATCCTTAGGTAGCTTCTGGTTAGTAGTTCTCCAAGAAGAAGGTAGTTCAATGGAAGTTAGCAATAGATCGTATAAAAAGATATCCTCTTAAAGGTTCCAAAATAGGCCTATATGCCTGGAATGTAAGACTGTATGTTGCAGGTTCATTGTATTGGGTTTCATGATAATGGAAGGTTGATCTAACATTTTCCTCTCTTGTTTCTTGTTGCTTCTGTTGTGTAACTCGTGCTGCAAAGATTGGACTGATTTATTTGAGGTCCCTCCTGTCCTTGGCTGCATCAAGTTAGTTGTGAAGTTGATCTTATCATCATCAAATAAATGGTGAATGCTATCAACCTTCAAGTTGTGTTCATATTGGGTACGGATATCCTCATATGCGGCGCATTTAATGATGAAATGTCATTTCGTCTCCACTATACCTTATTGTAGAATATGCAAGTTCTCTCTTCTCAAACTTCCTTGCGCCTCTTCCACTTTCCTGTCTCACACCTAAGATGATGCGATCCCGTCCTCAATTACGCAACTAACAAAATTGCTTTCCCTTTAATAACTGCTCCTAAATATAATTTTTCCCCATGTTTGCAAGTTGGAAAGATGATAAACAAACCTAGTTGAGTGACTTATTAAAATAGATGATCCCTCCAAGAATCTTGGAAACAAAACTAGAAGCCAGCAATAACATTTGAAAGCATCGTATCTCTCCTCTAGACCTTCTAAGCTCACTAGTAACATCAAATTACCTCTCTAAACAAGCTAAAACAAACCCAGAAAGTCAATGAAAACTGTACTACTAGAGATCTTGAACATGGGGACATTACACCATATGAGACCTCGGTTGCTAGCACATAAATGGATTGGCAAGAAATTCCAACCCAACATTGGAGTATTTTATGGTTTGAGTTAAATGTGAAAGGTGATCTAGTCATAAGAGTAAAAACTTTTTATCCATTTCCATGCTCATATCTAATATATTTTCAAGAGTATTTCATTATGTCAGTTGTCCTAGCTTTGCAACATTGATTTTAGAAACTTCAATTAATGACCAGATTTTTTTTGAGAACTTGCATGATTTATGGCCATAGGTTTTGGGAGCTTTTTCAGACATTTGTAGTTAATTCTAACTTCTACATTGGTGAATCATAATTATTGCAATCATTTCATGTTGTTGATTTATATATCTTCAAATGATGTTTGTATGGCACAACTAGTTGGGTGAGTTGGTGTGTTCAAGACATTTTTTTTACACTTTGAGATTAAGTGTCAATGAGGTATTTTCAATTTATGGCAGCATAAGCATTCCTAGGATGGCTTTTTTCAAGTTTGATGATTGTTGTCATCTTCTATATTGGCCACTTGTCAACTACTAATCAACATCACTTTTGGGACACCATGATGAGATATGTTGAGGACTATGCTTTCTTGTTGGGCAAATTATTTTTCTTGTTAACGAAGATTGTAGGCGTAGTCCATACTAAGATGCTTTGCAATGAGATCTTCCATTGTACAGAATTCAGCCTTTACAGGTATCCTAGCTTGGGTTTTGAGGATGATTACATTATTGACTACACACGAGGGGAGTGGAAACTCAACACAATGAGTTTACAATTTTAAAATGAGTGGTGAATTGTCAACATGGTGGGAATTTTCCAAGATTGACTTGGGATCCTAGGATCATATTTAGTTTCCTTAAGGATTGGTCAGGTTTATATGTGGTTGAGATGGAATTACTTTAAGTTCAAGCAATCTTTGATGATGAAGGGACTATAATGTCCCCATTTTCAGTCACTTTTGCATTGTAGTTAGCTTTGAATTTCTCAATGACTTTCAGCCATGCTAGAGGGGAGGTTGGTGATGAGTTCCAGTTTTCTAGAATGCACATGCCATTTCCCAAACTGAATTTTGGCTTTGGTATGTCTATTTGTAGTAAATCACCCAATGGGGCCCAATTTTCATTATTCATCATCGATATCACTCCAGTGCACTCAGATTTCAATTTCAATGCTTTTTGACAACTTCCAAAACTCAAGTGTATTATTAGTCTTAATTTAATTATTTTACTAAGGCTGTTTAATTTAATTAAAATAATATAATGGGCACCTTAGTATTATAGCTCGTCAAAAAGAGGATGAAAAATTTATATCATGGACACATAACATTGGGGCCTTGTGAATCAAATATTATCATTATTTTGATAAAAGGTCTTTTGAAGCCAAAATGGAGTTTTTAAGTAAAAGTGATTTTTAGACAGTCTTCCAGAAAGTTTAGCAAGAAAAGTATCTGAGGTTTGAGAGCTAATTTCCATTATGTGGATTATTTTTTCTCTCTTGTGAAACCCTTGTGGTTCAGTGGGATTAAAATTGGTTCATCTTAACCTTCTTGAGGACACATACCCTCCCGGAGAAGATTAATCTCAGTGGTGAATGATTCATCATTGATTAATGCTGTGTGACTCATATAGAGTTACAGTTTGTTGAGGAAAAGTCTTACTGTTGGATTTACTTCAGAATCTATGCTTGTGCTGAGCGTTGAGGTATGGAGCAATTTTATACAGAGATTGCATGTGTGCTGAAGGTGGCCATATAAGAGGGTTTGATGGTAAAATTCCCTTGTCACAACTGAAACAAATATAATGAGATTTGTGTTGAATATTTTACATGTTAGGCAGATTGGAAGTAGGTTTATAAGTGTGTTTAGATCGTTGATTTATATTGGGCACAATAAGGTAAATGTTAAGTTTGTTTGAATCCTAAAGCCTCCTTACTAGAGGCACATATTGACTAAAGAAAGATCGATTGCTTGTTTCGAATTCTTCGTTGTTTAAAGTTATGTAGTTGGTGGTATAAGAGACTCACATAGAGGACAAGAGCAGACTGCAATTGCAATGTTGAGAATGCTCAGGGTAAAAAACGGTGGAACACAGCTGTGAGGGTGTCTTTTGGGCGGAATGCAGCACTATAGATGCTAGGCACTTAATGTTGGAAAAAGAGTTTAAGTTACAGTAGTAAACTGTAAGCTTTCTGTTAGGGGTAATCATCAAACAGTTTTGAGTGGACCTCAGGAAGATTTCTGAGCATAATCAGCTACAAGGTAAATTTTGGCATGCTTACAATTGAGAATTTTATATGACAGAAGTCGTCATTGAATAAGTTACAGTCAAGGAAAGATCAGAAAAATCAAAGAGTTAAAAAGTAGCCACATTTGTTCTAAGCTGACATTCCTGTCAAAACCCCCAATGTGGTTTTGACTATTTAAAGCTGAGTTTCGATAGAGGACAACCACAATGAGATATGGATCTCTCAAATCCAATTTTCAGGTATTGGAAAAATATTGCAATCCAACAATAAATAACATCTTAAATCAGACTCTGGCCAAGGGTAATAATACTCTAAATTCCTTTGTTCAATAGCTCAAGCATGTATGGAACCCTAATTGCAAGTGCTTAAAAATGAACTCCAGATAAGACAATTTTCTGTGGAATGCTCAAATCAAGGTGATCATGATTTTGAGGAGGCTGGGAATGTTTAAAAAAGCTATCAATTCTGGGCTTAATTACACTTGCAAATGCCAATAATTCAGTCACAAGTATAAGGACATATATAAGAAAAGGGAGAAAGTTCAATACATGGCTGCCAAATATGAGGATGCTAATTAGGTTGAACAACAACTAGCAGTCATTGTAATCTTAGATAAGGGTTCTGAAGGTATGAATTTTCCATTTATAAGGTGGCTGATTCAAACATTGAAGCAAGGGAAAATGTCATTGAAAGTAATCATATCAAAGGTTTGAATAATACTCCTCCAGCTAGCTACTTAATACAGCAATCTAGTCTCACTGTCAATCCTATTAGACTGTCTTCCATTGTCGATCTCTTCTCCAAACAATGCAAACCCTCCCGCTTTCCTCACCTAAAAAGCCATCTCCCTTCACCAGCCATCCAAATGTTGACCACAATTTCACCATTTATCACCTAATCCCTGATAAATTTGACAATCACGAAAGCCCATTCAAATGCAACAGAAATATCTAGATTTCATTCTAGTGTTTATCCTGCTGAACAACCCCCTAAGCACTTCAATTTTCAGGATTCTTTTATCCATATAGCCCTAGGATTCTTTTATCTAAAAGCCAGTTTGAGGGAAATCACTCACAACATGGAAACACTCATCATCGTTTCAATTTGCTGATTGAAAACCTGCAAGATCTTAATTTCAAAGATAAAAATAAAAAATTGTCAGCTGCATTTTCAAGCTAGACGAAACACTTTCCACCCTTGTGTCTTGTTATCAGACCTTACTAAGCCTCATGAAAACCATTGATAAGATGCTTATTGCCAAAAAGATTTAAAAGCAAAATGCTGCCAGACTGCCAATAACTCAGCGCAACTTCAGAAACATGAGAGCCCTTCCAAACAAAAACTACAATGTTAATGAAGGTATCACTCAAGAGGATCCATGGTTGACTTGGGTAGGAGCATGAGTGATGGAACTATAGGCTGGCCATGGACTGCGAAAATTTCCCCAATCCAATGCTAGAAAACACCATTGCCACATCAACCAAAAATTGACTGCTACAGCCTTGCAAGGGGCAAACCAGCTTTCTCAACACTGACTTGTCCTTTTGATGTCTTGCTATGGCCCTTTATGTCATAGACACGTTTTACTTAAGTATTATTATTTAGCCCTTCTTAGTTGTTAGACCTAGTTTACAAGTATTATATCTAGCTATGATCTTACTAAGTCTCATTTTCATCATCCACTTTTAGGCACAGGGCTCTGAAACATAATTGTTCACATTTACAATAATATTACTTTAGCCTTTTTAAAATAAATAAAAAGGGTTACACATTCAAATAAAGATAAATCAGGAAAAACTTGTGCATCAATCTTGTGCTCTTTTTACATGTTCCAGGAAGCAGGACCATAAGAGATATAGGGCTGCAATAAGTAACAGAATGATCATATTGATCATAAAGAGATTCATATCTAAACAAAGTTGAAAATGAAAGAAATGCCCAAAAATGAGTGATACCTCTAGCCATATGTACATGAGATCATGATAACATACTTTAGCTGTATGTAACCTACCTGTGTGATACTATGAGGCAATCACACTGTGCTAAAGCATCCAAGACCGCTTGATTAAGTTGGGACTTTTCTCTGCAATCAGGCCACTGATTGCTAAGCTTATCTGTCCAAACAAACTCATGTAGCTTCAAATTCAATGCAGTTATTTTTCTGTGCAGAGCCAAAAAAGATTTCCTTTCTGCAACTAGCAAAATCTTGTAATCACATTGAGGACTGAAATCTGACTTCAATATTTGTTCGAGAGAAGATATCATAGGATGCTCTTCAATTAGCCCATTTTCAGATTTATGGAACGCATCTTTAAGCAAAGTATAAAGTGGTTGTATAGAGTCTTCCAAAAAATGTATACTTTGGACCAGCTTCTTCATATACAACTGTGCAACATGAATTCCATAGAAACAGATGTAGAAAGCTGTCTTATGTAATACATGCATAGTGACTAGTCCTCTCAGTACGGAATCAAAATCCAAGGAATCTTTTTTGGAGGCCCTGTTCTTGATCAAACTCATCAAATGTGTTTGAGAGGAATTTATAATGCAAAATTTATTCATGTCTGGAAATATATCTACTACTCTTCTTAAATCATGATCTGATTGAAGGACTGATTCAAATTTGGCTTGAAGGCTATCAAAAATTTCAAGTGCAGATTTAGATATTTCAACATGATGCATTTGTACTTTATTCTTCTGAACATCATCATTGGATAATAACTCTGATTCATTTCTTGGTTTACAGTTATCCAGAAATGAGGAACTTTTGTTGTCACCTATCTTTTTGGCTAGAGGGTCTCCATATCTTATAGAACCTCTTCTAGCATTAAGGAAAAATGAGAGATCACTGGAAACAGACATGAAGCTGAAAACTGAGTAATCCTTTGAACTTGACTGAAATGTATTTTGCTGACCGCTCTCTATGTTAACACCACAGATGTCTTGTTCTCCATTTGTAACAGTTGCAGCCTTAACACCTGCAGAAGCTGATAGAGAAACACATTCAGGTAGCTCAGTGGCAATATTTGGACGATAATTATCCTGGCTTTGCTCAAAATATTCTATTGTACTGAACACATCTGTAGTCATTGTAGTATAAGGGATTCTAAAATTTGTCAAACTATAGTTCCCTTCATCTTCTATCTTTTTTTGAATAGAAGAACATTTACAATTGTTGCAAGTACCTCCCTTTGATTGATGCCAATCCAAATATAGACAATCACTTGCAGATGCACGATGCGGATAGTATTGATTCAACATCATTTTAATAATTGAAGGGGATATCAAAACTTCTTTATCATCAACAAAAGCAGGTGTTGGTAATGATTTAAATGTGTTGTCAGTTAAGTTTAGCTCAGGTACAACAACAAGATCATGAAAAGAAATCTCTGATTTTCCATATGAATCAGTTGATTCTTCAAAAGTAACCTGTATTGCGTCCATTAAATCTTTGAAAAACTCAAAGGTTTGTAAATTTTTGCCACCAAATAGTTCCAGCACCTCAAAGATATGTATTTGTGCTGCACTAGCAAACTCCCCTTTCATGGCAATTTTGTTTTCTCCAGAGCTTATAGGGTTTGCAACTGAAATCTCTGTTTCATATTGTGTCCTCTTGTATGTAGGAGAAAGTTTTAGATGTTCTTCAGAAATGTGATTCAAAGAATGTTCTCTGTTGAAATAATTTAACAAGTCAGGATGCATGCAACAAGATAACTCTGGATAATCACATATAGTAGATAATTGTTTCTCAAAATGTTTGAGTTGATCATCAGGATCAACTAAGAGTAAAGCCTCTCTGACTGTTCGAAGATCATAATTGTCCAAACCAACTTCATAAACTTCAAATTGAAAAGGAGACCCTGCACATTTGAGAAACATGGAAGATTCAACACGTTCCAGTGAGATTCTCTCAGGTACTAAGTTGTTCGACTCTATGCATGTACTGTCTTTACATTTAATAGTGCTTTCCAAGTCTTTATGAATGCTAGCTGGAGAAGAACGCAGATTGAGGGATATTACATTATCTTTCATCATTTTGAATATGACCTGTGAAGCAATTTTTCAAAAGTTAGAATTAAGATTAAATCTCCGGTAGTTAATGTCATTTACACCTTAAAGCTCATGAATTTTAAGTGTGATCATCAAAATAGAGGTTTATTAGAAAAGTTTAGCATCATGAAAAAAATGATGTATGCTATAAAAATAATATTTAAAATTATATAGACTGGATATGTCTGATTTGAGATTGTAAAGGATGTATAGATATTTCCAGATACAAACAATAGTCAATTAAATGTCAAAGTTTTGGACAAGTTACATAATAAGGCTACAAATATTTTCCCCAGTCCTGTTAATGATGACTACAATTATATGCCTTACAATATAAGCTATCCATCTCGAGAATCATATCATTAAAATTTCATGAGGTAAGAGATGAGTATGAAATAAATAAACTCAGTTATTTTTATAACTCGTAAAAACAAAGAAATTTCTGGAAGTCAAACAATGTTCTTATATACATGGCTGATCTAACACAAAAGTTTATGTCTACTACAAGCACACAAAAGCTAATCTCGGTGGGTTAGTTACCAATGAACATGGGTTTAATTATACCACTGTTTTTCCCAGACTTGAGAAAGGGGAGGAGAATATTGCTTCAAAAGAAACCATATAAGACAATAAGTGTGTCAATGTGAATAACAGTTTCCTACGCAACTATTTAGATAGGTGTTTATATTAGACCACCATAAAGAAAAGAGAACCAAGAAGAAGAGTGAGAATAATTTGTGGGTGAAGAGCAACTCACATAGGCTGAGATCAGATATTCATATAGACATACTCCTTTCAAAGTTCAAAGTAAAATAGAAATTACACATTTCAAAGGACAAATAATTGTCAAAATGGAAATGGCATCATGTGGGTTGATGGATCATTGATAACTCTTCTAAGTTTCTATATATTGCATTAGAGACTCCACATTGTTACTTTGCATTAGAAGAGACTCTACAAAAAGACTAGCTACTAAGAGTGAGAAAAACAATTTGCGAAGTTCAACAGAGAGCCAAGTGCAGGACCAAAGAGCAATAGGGAGAGTAGAAAGAGTTGCAAAAGAGCTTTATGCCTCGCAACTTCATTTTATCATGCAGAATAAGCATGAATCTTCTGAAAAATGATAGATTTGATTCCCTTGGTGAGAGTTCCAAAGGAGGGGGAAGAACATGAGAACAAGACAGCTAGCATAGACGCATGCAAATTTGTGCAATCGAACTAGGAAAAAGATCTTACATAGAGAATGATTTAGAATGATCTCATCATGCAAATTAAAGATTCGAAGATGGTGGCAGAGGCCATGAAGGATAGGAAAATTATGTTAGCAAATGACTTCCCTTATTTTGGAAAACCAAACAAATTGAAAAGGTTGTTGCTGAAACAGATGCACAGAAAGATGTATTTAAATGAGAAAAGGACATTTTCCATGTAGTCATTTAATGACAAAATTAATAGGAAGACAAGATATTTTGTGATCTTTAAAAAATGCCCTAAAAAATCCTAAGAGAGAGAGAAAAGGTGATGAATGGGGAGTCAAGGACTCAAGAAAAAAATTATTTGACTCAATTAAAGGCCCAAAGGTGAAGAATATTGGCACACATTTTGGAAACAAGATTCTTTAGCACACCAAATCATATTTAGCAACAATGGGCATTTTCTGTCTCGTCAAGATGAGTGAGGAGATAGAGTATAGGATTCCTATATTGCTGAGTGTAACATTCATATATTCTTGGCAAAGGAAATGAATCATTGAAGATTTCATTAACATGGAGAGACATTCTGTAATGTCCCTTTTTACGAATTTTGAGACACTATGATATTTCTTCAATTCTAACTTGAGCAATTATATAATTCTGATTTATATTTCCAATATGCAGACTTTTACAATAAAATGAATAATGATTATATTGAATAGTGATTCAATTGAATGATAATTCCAAATGCATATACAGAGCTATAATGCAAATGACTAGTAATTCCAAATGCATACATGGAGCTATAATGCAAATGACTGGTAATTCCAAATGCAAACGCTGCATGTGATGGAATTTATGTATAGTTTTATAAATTATGCTTATATTACCTGAATGGTTGTCTCTGATATACACTATTTAACCACGCTGCATATACAGGCTGAAGAATATCTCAATGGCAGAGATATCTTTTGTCCTCAATTTTGTAATCACAAAATTGGACAACCCTACACAATTTTCCATGAATTTGTAGTTAAAATTCTGTAAGTTTGGTATTCTTAAGATGTTTTTCAAAGGCAATCAATTGTACCTTGAATTGGCCTAGATTTCTCATCCTACAGATGCCATTTTCGAAGGTTTTCATCAAGTTTTCCTTTGTTTTTCTTGCAAAAACGGGTTTTTATTTCCTGATTGCAAGTACTCGATTTTTGGTAATCTTCAAGTCTTTGATTGATTTTTCTTGTTTCTTTTTTGTTTTGTTTTCGTTCTAATTTTACTTATTTTTTTAATTCCGCTCGTTTCGAGCTATCGTAGGCCCAATTTGGAGCTATATTCTTAGAGATAATAAGGAATTAAGCTACCTGCAAGTGGGGTTTTTAAGCCTCATTGCAGGTCCTTGTTCTTTGTTTAAAAGCCTGTGATATGGAATCAAAAGTCCACCAAGGCCTCTTAAGTCATAAAGTTGGGCTGTTTGTGAGTCATTACAACTTGTTTTGAGAAGCATTCACTTGTAATGGAAGAATGAAAGTCCATTGCATTTGAAATAACATTTTTAAAGGGAAAACAATATTTTAATGAAGATGTTATAATGCAAGTAGGGCTTTAAAACCCGATTGCATGACTTCTCTTGAACAAAAAATGCTTGTAGAGATACATATAAAACCCAACTATGCTCTTAAGACGTCGTTTTTCAAGTTGATTGCAAGTGTTTTAAGGAAAAGTATATGTAAGTGGGCTTTTAAAGCCCGACTACATATAGTGATTACAACTCAAAACATGTTGAATTCTCCTTGTAATGCAATCTAAAAAGCCTGTTTATGCATTTTAAAGGCGAAATAATTGTTTTAAATGAATGTTGGAGCATGTAGTCAGGCTTATAAAGCCCAATTATGTTATTCTTTCATGCTCTAAAACTTTTAAACATGCGTCATGGTCAATAATGTGTTGTGTTTTTTCAATAAACAAGAGGCATTTTTTATTTATAGTCACGATTAAAAAGCCCGTCTTAAGCATTTGCAGCAATTTTGAAAGGAAAAAATGCATTTCTAGCACTTGCAATGACATTCTAAAAGCCCATGTAGGGCATTTGTTGATGATTTTGAATGAATCCAATGCATTCGCAGCTTGTATCGTGAGTCTTAAAGCCCGTCATTGCTTCTGCAATGCATTTCTAGCACTTGCGACATCATTTTAAAAGCCCATCTAGGGCATTTGAAGCACAGTTTTGTAAGAGTAAATACTTGTAACATTGTTTCTAAACCCTATCTTGGGGAAACTCGTAGCATTTTCCAGCTTGTATTGTTGCACATGAACCACGTTTTCCTCCTTGGACACCGTTTTGACCTCTATTTGCAAGTCGTCTTGCGATTGCAAGTGTAAACCATGTTTTAGAGTTTGAACCAGTCTTGGAGGTTGCTATTCTCAAGCATTTTGGTTCTCATTCATGGCCATTTGTCAAGAAGTTATCATGGACTAAGAATGCATTTTTTTTGAGAGGATTTGGTCAATTTTATTTGTCTATATAGCCATGATTTGTAGATCTTTTCCTAAGTTTTGGAGCAGTGATTTTGGGGTTTCTTTCTAAGTTTGTGCAAGTTTTTGTTTCGTTTCTGATTCAAAAGAGGATTCTTGGCTTTAAAAGTTTGAAGAGTATTGTTTTCAAAACAATACGAGTTCTTCCCCAAATTGCAAAGCAAGGTTTTCCCAAAAAAAAGAAAAAGAACTTCAAGCATTCATATTTTCCCCACTTGCAAACGGAATTAAAAACCTCGTTTGTAAGTTCATCTTGCCATAAAAGAGCTAAGTTTTTTCCCTACCTGCAAGTGGACTTTAAAACCCCTCTTGCAAGTGTTTTTCAAGCATAAATGAAGTCTTTTTTCCAACCTGCAAGTGGGCTTTAAAAACCCGTTTGTAGGTAGCAAAATTTTCCAAAATGACTTGTAATTGAATTTAAAAACCCCACTTATGAGTAATAAATGCCTTCTCGTGTATATCTATGCACTTGCACCTCATTTTGATACCAAATACTTGCATTTCATTCACCTGCAGTGCTCAAGAAAAACCCCGTAATTCATCTTTTTCCCCATTTTAAAAGCTGATTCCTTCCATTTTCCCTCAAGGTTTGATTGTCCAACATGCATAGCTCCATATTTGCAAAGTTCTAGCTTGGAAGAAAGATCCATAGTTTCTCCTGTTTGCCCGTATGATCTACCCAATCAACAAATCATGGCATTGGTCTTATTTTGCAAACCAATTCCAAGACAAAAGAGTGACACGATGCAAGAACGACAACATGATGGAGCCATACAAGGTGGGGGGAAAGTGATGAAATTATGAGAGCATAGAATGCTTTCAAGACAAAGATGGAAAGAAACAAAGATGCTTTCCCAGGAACCACCATTTGTTAAACTATAGCATCGAATTGATTGATATAACGATATTAATCTAACAGTCGATGATATGTATATATATATATATATAGTTATTAATCTATCATATTAATTGCGTTTAATATTAACTGTTATTAATACAGTCGATGTATATTGACTTGTGCAATTGGCTGTGCACAAATATTATTAAGTTACAATTAACTATCATTCGATAGTTAACGTAACATATCATACGAATATGATATGTTACGTTAACTACCAAAAGGGTAGTTAGGTAGTTAATGTAACTAATAGTAATGTTATGAAGGGCTGCGTTTAAATGTAACTAATGGTAATGTTATGAATGGCTGCGTTTATGCAGAGAGAGCCGTCTACGTAGAGACATGGCTCTACGTGGCTTAGGCCACGTAGAGTCATGTCTCTATGGAGACATGGCCCTACACATATATATATATATACCGATTGTATTCTGCAGAGAAAGCAATCAATTAATGTGGCATTGTCTTCTCTCTGCAGCAATACAATCTGAGATATCTTGCAATTACTACTCAATTTAATATATAAGCAACAACACCTATTTATAGATAGATTTCCTCTATCAAGATCCTGCAAATTTAACATGGTATCAAAGCCTCAATAGAGGAAAATCATCTTTTAATAACATTAAAATTCTTATAAATTCATTATAAACAAAAGAGATATTATAATGGCCAGCGGCATCAAGGTAGAATACAGACTCGAAGGTGCATCCAATTTCTTCTCATGGAAAATTCGAATTCTTACATTGCTTGAAGAACTCGAGTTAGACTCCTATGTTGAAAAAAATAAAAATATGCCAGAAGAAGAACCTGAGAAATCAACTTGGAAAAGACGTAACAACAAAGCAAAGAAGATCATAATTGATGCTGTTAAAGATCACATTCTCCCATCTATAGCAAGACTTAAAACCGCCTATGAAGTATTCAAGACTATTCAAGAAACATTTGAGATTAACAATACAAGCAGATAACTTACTCTCAAACAGAAACTTTTAAATCTAAAGATGAATAAAGGGGAAACAGTTACATCTTACTTTCCTCGAATTTCCGAGTTAAGAGATCAACTATCCTCTATTGGGAATAATATTTATGACATGGAGTTAACACTAATAGCTCTTAGAGGATTACCCATCACATGGGAATCATTTATTCAATGTATAACTGGACGTCCTTCTCTACCCAAGTTTGATCAACTCAAGAATGATTGCACTCAAGAAGAATCTTGGTTAATATCAAGAGGGATCGGGCCTACCAAAGGAAATGAGATTCAAGCCCTACATATCCAATCAAACTTTAAAAGCAATAAAAGGAAATTTAAAAATAAGAAAGGAAACTTCAACACAAGTCATGTAGGGAATCCAAATAAAAATCACAAAAACCGAGACTTCTCCAAAATTCAGTGTCACAAATGTGATAAATTTGGTCATACACACAGATTCTGCCCTGAGAAAAAGAAAATTCAAGCAACATTAGCTGAAGTCAAAGGAGTAGAAATATCATTATTCTTTCTTTGCCCAAACCTAGCCTCCCACCCCCCTACCCCTACTATTCGCCCTTTATAATAGTAGGGCAGCCATATTATATACGTAACATGAAGAATCTAATAAGAGGGTCGGGGATGGGTGGGCCTATCTACCTATCCTGAGGCCTCCGGGGGAATTGATCTCTTAGCATTATCAAGTGAAGTTAACCCTAACAAAAACACCTGGATAATTGATAGTGGAGCATCTCGGCATATCACAGGATTCAGAGATCAATTCGAAACTCTAGAAGAAGATTCTTCCGAAGAAGTTACAATTGGAGACAACTCCACTTATCCAGCAAAAGGAGTTGGGACCTGCTCTATCAAATTGAAATCAAGGGCAACTATACTATTAAAAGATGTTCTATTTGTGCCAGGCATAAAAAGAAATCTAGTCTCAATTTCAAGCTTAGCTGATCAAGGATATCGAGTTACATTCCAAGAAGATAAAGTACTAATATGGACAAAGAACACTAATGTCAAAAATGCAATCTCCCTAGGGTATAGAGATGGAAGCTTATACAAAGTAGGAAATAGTATCAAATCAGCCCTAAGTCATGAAGTACCTAACACCAATGAACTCTGGCACCGAAGATTAGGCCATCTTGGATTTAGCACTCTTCCCTCCCTTAAGAAAATTACTACAGGGATATCAAATCTAAACTCAAAACATACAAGCATTTGTAAAGGATGTGCTCTAGGAAAAAATATAAAAAAATCTTTTCCCTCTAGTGAACACAAAACCAAAGCTGTATTAGAGCTCATTCACACTGACTTATGAGGACTTATGTCTACCCTCTCCCTTGGAGGTTTTTCATACTATGTGATCTTCATTGATGATTACTCTAGAAAAATTTGGATCTATTTTCTTAGACTAAAAGAATCAAATGAAGTATTATCAAAATTCAAAGAATTCAAAGCATTAGCTGAAAATCAAACTGGGAGGAAAATATAAGTTCTAAGATCCGATAACGGAGGTGAATATATTTCTGAAAACTCTAAAGAGTTTTTCATTTCTATCGGAATTAAGAGGGAGTATACAATACCTTATAATCCTCAACAGAACGGAGTAGCAGAAAGGAAAAATAGAACTATCATTGAAGCTGCTAAAGCCATGATGCACGACCAAAATCTTCACACTTCGTTTTGGACCGAAGCATCAAACACTGTTGTATACATTCAAAATAGATGCCTGCACTCTATTCTAGAAAACATCACACCTGAGGAAGCCTTTATAGGTAAGAAACCAAATCTAAGACATCTTAGAATCTTTGGATGTCATGTATACATTCATATTCCCAAAGAGAAGAGAACCAATCTAGACCCTTCCGGAAAGAGAGAAATATTTGTTGGCTACAGTGAAACTACAAAAGGGTACAGGGTATACATACTAGGACAGAAATCCATTGAAGTTAGTAGAGACATCAAGTTTGAAGAGGACACTGCTCTAAAGATTTCCATTCTCACTAAAGAAGGATCAAATGAGAATCAAAGGGAGAACATTACAGAATATGATGAAATTGAGAATCAGAGGGAGAATGTTCCTCAAAATAATGAAAATCAAAGAGAGAACATAATAGAAAACATTGAACCTTCTTCATCTCATCTTGAAGATGTTGACATTCCTAACAACAAGAAAAGGCCATTATGGGCAAGAAAAATGTTTGAGAAAAACAATGTTGAACCAGATGAAATATCCAAAGAAAATAAAAGAACAAGGAATAAAAAATGTTACCTTGCACTAATGGCAGAATTGACAAAATCAGAACCGACTAATGTAAAAGAAGCCCTAACATGTCAAGCCTGGAGAGATGTGATGATTGAAGAATACTAATCTATTATTAAAAATGATGTTTGGGAAATAGTGCCTAGACCAAAAGGGAAAACTGTTATCTCCTCTAGATGGTTATTCAAAGTCAAATATGCTTCTGATGGCAGTATTGAAAAACACAAGGCCAGATTTGTTGCCAGGGGTTTCTCTCAAAAAGCTGGAATTGATTACGAAGAAACCTTTGCCCTAGTTGCTCGCTACACGTCTGTAAGAACCATTATAGCCATTGCAGCATCCAAAGGATGGAAGATACATCAAATGGATGTAAAAATAGCATTTCTAAATGGAATCATAGAAGTATACATAGAACAACCAAAAGGCTTCATCACCCATGACAATAATTATGTTTGCAAATTGAAGAAAGCACTCTACGGCCTCAAGCAAGCTCCCAGGGCTTGGTATGAACGTATAGATAAGTATCTGTCCAAGTTAGGGTACTTTAAGAATGAAGCCGATCCAAATATATACTTCAAAATGTCCAAAGGTGAAATGGTAATCATAGTTCTTTATGTTGATGATCTACTAATTACTGGAGAAGATCATCTCATTGCTAAATGCAAACAAGAACTCACAAATGAATTTGATATGAAAGATTTAGGATTATTACACTACTTCTTAGGATTAGAAGTAGTACAGAAAGAAAACTACATTTTTCTAAATCAAAGGAAATATACCATGGACATATTAACCAAATTTGGCATGAAAGATTGTAAACCATTAACCACTCTGATGGAAACAAATCTTCACAAACTCAAAGAAGATGCTGCAAATTCAGAGCCTACAGATTCCTCCTACTACAGACAACTAATTGGATCTCTTATGTTCTTGGTAAACACTCGTTTGGATATCTTCTATGCTACGAATGTTTTAAGCCATTTCATGTGCGAACCTAAGAAGATTCATTTGACAGTTGCTAAACATATTCTGAGATACTTATGTGGTACAACTAAATTGGGTCTAAAGTATGGGAATGTTGAGATACAACTCCAAGGATTCACCGATGCTGATTGGGTCGGGGACTCTATCGATCGGAAAAGTACTATAGGATGTTGTTTTAGCCTCGGATCTGCAATGATTTCATGGTTCAGTAGAAAACAGTCAGCAGTTGCTCAGAGTTCTATCGAAGCAGAGTACATGGCTGCATCTATGGGTGCTCGTGAAGCAGTATGGTTAAGGAAGCTACTATTTGGATTGTTTGGCAAGCCTCTACAACCTACAATAGTTTACTGTGACAATCAAAGTTGCATTAAACTTTCTGTAAATCCAGTTTTTCATAACTGCTCCAAACACATAGAGATTCCTTATCACTATATAAGAGACATGGTAGACAGGAATGTTATCAAACTTGTCTACATAAGTACTGAAGAGCAAAATGCTGATATCTTTACCAAGCCTCTTGCGAAGTTGAAAATCGAGTACTTCAGACAGAAACCTAGTATGATTAAATTGTGATTAAATTTTTGAGATTCTATCTCTTAATATGTAATTTAATATATTCATGAATAAAATTAAATATTGCAATATTTTGTTTTTCTGAAAGATGACGATCTTTCTTGTGTGTTAAGTCTCTATTGTAAGGTGACGACCTACAATAGGTTGACTTAAGTTATCATCTAATCTAGTTCCGAATTTAGTTGGGGGTTATGATAACAAATGGTTCAACTTTTGATCCGGATTGCGACGGATATCTTGACACCTATATTTATCATCAAATCCAGTTCCGAATTGGTTGGGGATTATGATAAATTTCTTATCAGGTTGAATTATGTTCCGGATTATGCCGGAAATCCTGATTCAAGTAGTTATGTGTTATTTAAAAGAAATCTAGTTCCGAATTAAGTCGAAGATTTCAATAACACTCTCTTCTTGTGAATATCAATCTCCTCTTGCTAAGAGGGAGTGTTAAACTATAGCATCGAATTGATTGATATAATGATATTAATCTAACAGTCAATGATATCTATATATATATATAGTTATTAATCTATCATATTAATTGCATTTAATATTAACTGTTATTAATACAATCGATATATATCGACTTACGCAATTGGCTATGCACAAATATTTTTAAGTTACGATTAACTATCATTCGATAGTTAACGTAACATATCATACGAATATGATATGTTACGTTAACTACTGAAAGGGTAGTTAACGTAACTAATAGTAATGTTATGAAGGGCTGCGTTTAAACGTAACTAATGGTAATGTTATGAAAGGCTGCGTTTATGCAGAGAGAGCCATCTACGTAGAGACATGGCTCTACATGGCTTAGGCCACGCAGAGTCATGTCTCTACGGAGACATGGCCCTACGCAGATATATATATACCAATTGTATTCTGCAGAGAAAGCAATCAATTAATGTGGCATTGTCTTGTCTCTGCAGCAATACAATCTGAGATATCTTGCAATTACTACTCAATTTAATATATAAGCAACAACACCTATTTATAGATAGATTTCCTCTATCAAGATCTTGCAAATTTAACACCATTATGATGCAGAACAATTTGGGATGCAAGTTCTTGGTCCAATTCAAGATGTTTCCACCAAACTTGAACATATCAATCATGGAGCATCCTATAGCAACATGAAGACTAACAAAGGATGATGTAATAGGACTCGAGTCTTGTTAGACACTTAGTTTTTTTTCATCATGCATTTTGTAAATTTTTGATTGACAGATTACATGTAATTGGGATACAAGTTGTAATTGCAAGTGATCTTTTCACCTGTAAAGTCATTGCATGGAATCAAATTGCGGGTCAAGTACATCAGGATTTGCAATTTGAATAAGTCAAAGTTAGTTAGTTAATAGGTCACATTTTGTTGGGTTTCTCCCACCTTTCTCTCTCAACCCCTCACCTATATAAAGGAGGGTGCTCATTGTAATTTTTATCTTTTGGCAACGCAAGAAAACTCTACCAGTTTGTATATGCACTCTAAGACTTTGATCTTCGATGTAAATTAAATTGCTTTCAATGAAAGAGGCAACTTGCTTTCAAACTTTGTATTGATTCAAGGTGTTATGTGACGATATTTTCTAGATATTGATTCTGCATTTGGTTTTTTGTTCAAGAGGGATTTGAACTCAATCTTGCAGACTTTGAGCTGCATATTGTGTTTGGAGTTATAATTTGGTATCGCAGACTTCGAGCTTCTTATCAAAGTCTAAGATTAATATAGGATGCTCAAGCAAGGGAACCGCTTGCAGAATTTGTGCTGCTTCGTTTTCTTCGTTTGTGCATGCAGGGTGAAATACGTGCTGGAGACTTTGAGTTGCACATGTGTTTCATTCTTGTTCTCAAAATCTCATAAAGATCCATGGAAAGACTTTGAGCTTTCATGAGTTTTTGGGTTACATAAAGTGCTGGTACGCTAAAGATTATTCTTACATCTAATCTTTTGTTTATCATAATTATTGCTCCAACGGATACTTTGTAAGTAAATTACACTATTGCTTTAAGATTGTATTGTAATGGTAACATATATTCTGAAATAAGAGAAGAGAATGAATGTCCCACCCTGATTTAGCTTAGTGTAAATAGTAATTAAGCATTTTGTTTATTCCAGTAGCAATAAGAGGGGGGAGCCTTACGTGAGAAGTAGGAGAGACTGTATCTCACATGTTGTGGCTGGAACCACGGTTTTGTAATTGATCCTAAAAAGTGTCAGTTGCAAAACATCCACAATTTTGTATGTTGTGGTCATGGTGACTTACAAAATTGTCACCCAACAATATTGATACACAGGCTGTGTTTGATCCTTCTTTGTTTTATACGCACTGATGATAAATCGTCTTTGATCTTGCTTGTATGGAATGTGCTTCAGATGATGTCGTCTCCGATATGGAATATATATACTTGCACCTTTCAATTGCTACAGCAATCGGTTTGCTCAACTGAGCGATCCACAAGGGAATATATATATATATATATATAATTTTCTAATCTGCCTTCTTAGATGCTCATATTTATGTTCATCACCCGCCAATGAAGAGGGGCAATGGAACAGATGCCACCCTTCGTAACAAAAAAATGAAAGTGTATCATTGTTCACCGTAACAATCATGTATGATTATTGTGGTGAACTGCTAATAACCACATGTGATTATTATTTAGTTTTCCAAGCCCGATTATACAAATTGGCTGAGTATACAAATGCCAATTAGATGATGGATTGCCTGCTAATGATAATGCAAGGCATATGCTTATGTTGTGAATGCAAGTATGATGCAAGGCATATGTTATGAATGTTATGAAGGGTGATGCTATGATGTATGGTACGGTTGTTATGTAAAAATGAAGCAATATGGATGTAGCGATGCTGATAATGATTATGAAATGATGCAATTACATCAAGATGGTTGTATCCATGTATGATGTGGATATACATCCAGCATATATGTATGTATGACAATTATGTTATGCATACATGTATGATGGCATGTCATGGATGGATGCATGTATGTTGATGACGTTGCATATGCAATTAATGTAGTGCACAACATGATGGTGATCACACGATGATGGTTGCAAAAAATGAACATCAAGCCATTGGTCCATCATGTAGGTCACTAGTTGTGGTGGTATATACAAGTGATCAGCCTGAGGTCAGTTGTACATATCATTAAAGCTAAGGTGTCTACATGGTGGATGGATGTCTTGATGAGTGCCAAGCTCCATCTATCACTAGATCAATTCTAACTATGTGAGAATGCAGATTATATACAAAGACAAGGTATGTTTTTTTCTTCTTGCCTATTTATTTACATTTTTAAAAATATTGGGATATCACACATTCATATATAGTTCTTTAGTAATTGTAGAGATGCTGATGAAATATAAAATGGAAGGTAAGAAAAAGGACGTGTGACATAGAGCAATGAAAACCACATGAACGAAGACTTTTGGTTATGGGGGTGCTAGCAGATGACCAATAAATTGAATTGAAGCAATTAAGCAATTACATCAACAATTAACATTCTCACTTTCAATTTAAGTTATCAAAACTCATTTTTCCTTAACACGATAGATTTTGAAGACAAAACTCTATTCTTAGTGTTGAAGATGATATTAGGGTGGTCTAGAACATCTCAAAGAAATAAGATAACAAGGGTATCAAATTAAGAAATTAAGTATTCTACAGTTGGCAATGAAACCATAAATTGTTATTGTAAATAAGACAATTTCTTCTTGGTGGCAAAGGCTGATACTATTTAATGGGAGCAATTTGCAGCATTTGCCTATTCATAATTGTCATGTGCATCACTATTTGTAGGAGTGGATATGTCTGAACTCTAGAACATTGCTCTAGTGGAATCTTTCTTAATTTTCCAGTAATAATCATGTTGTCCTCCAATTAGATGGCATGTTCTTCCACATCCACCAAATCATTTGTCCAACTTGTTTTGATTAAGAATTCTATGTTGGGGAAAGAAGCACTGATGAAGCAACTTAAAGAGAATTTCTAGTGAGAGCTTCAAGGTGTTCTTGTTCACCATGCAATTGAATCATGCAATAAACTCCCTCATAGATACATTTTCATCTTTATTGGAACTTGAGAGTAGAGAAAATAAAACATCAACATCTTTGTTTGGCATGAAACAAATCAAAAGTCGCTTACACATACAATTCCAATTTATGATTGAACTAGCTAAAAGATTATGGAAGCAATCTATAGCATCACCCACCAACATCTCTACAAATAAAAAAATTGCAACATCTTCACGTCCAACCTCCAAAATACTACATGTTATGGAGAATGCTGAAATATGTTCATTCAGATGTTGGTTGCCATCATTGAAGAACTTAGGAAAGCCTTGTTCGAGATTTTTGAGGAAGAAAATCATGTGTTGAGAGAGCCAATGGATCAATATTATCAATGCCAACACAAGTTAGGGGACACTGTTTTTGTTGTTGCCATGTCAGTAATCCTGTAATGTCCCCTTCTCTGTAGTAGGCCATTATGGCGCCTGATTAGTCTATCTTCCCATCCGGATAGGCTAATGGATTCTTTTCAAAAGATGCCAGTTAGTCACAGGCTTTAGTGGGCGAATATTTAATCTTTGGGCTCTATTTCTAAAGTTAAATCACTTTATTTTATAAAGTGATATTATAAAGTCACTTTATGACTTAAAGTTACTTTATGACTTAAAGTTACTTTATTTTATAAAAAGTGACTTAAGTGGGCTCTTTTATCCCACATGGCTTAGTTTTTCGTGCTTTCCCTCACTTTGAGGTTATTAAAGAAGGTACACCTCGGGAAAAGCACCATGAAAATATTAAAAACAAAGAAAAGTAAAACTTGGTTGCATTTGTGACTGGTCTTTCTTGAGGACGTAGCCCCTTGAGAAGAGTGAGACGTTGGACGTAGCCCTAGCATCTCTAATTGGGTGAGATCACACAGATTTCAGAGTTGAGCATCAAGCATATTGGTAAGAGACAGGCCTTTTCAGTTGCAACATTATTTAAAGAGAAAGATAGTTGTTTGTGGTGATTCGAATAAGTTTGGTTTCACAACGATAAGAAGTTTCCCATTCTCAGCATTGATTATTTCAAAGAAATACACTTGCATGCATCGAAATCCCTGGTTGATATCTTAGTGGTAAGAGGAGGTTTTACTTCTCAGCTCAAACCAAATAAGCTATTGGGAGACGGCAGCAAGGAAGGCGACTAGCAGAGCTAACAGTGGGATTGGAAACTTGTTTGGAGTCTAGCATATGCGACTGGTGACGGATACTGGAAACCTGAATGCATTGCATCCAATTCGAAGGTGATTACAGTAGTGCAGATTTAACACCACTTGGGATTGAACGCACGTGGAGAGTACTGCATGCCACAGGCCGAACTCCCATATTGCCTAGGTAACCACGCACAGCCAATGGCACAACTGGTGGTATGGAGCATGGGACGAACGCATTGTGTCTACCTATCTACACGGGTGGTAGACAGTTGGGTCCTTGTGACGGGCTGGAGACAAAGTTGCAGCGACTGTAATAGACTTCCATGCGGGTGCGGCTGACTGTTGCACACATACCCCTCCTCCTGTCGCAGTCTTACGCCACTTGTCAGCTGGAACTCACGCGGGATCCTGTGTACCAGACCTGCGTTTGGATGTTACACCAGTGTGAAGACCAATGATACTCGGTTGGTATTCTCATGTTAAACTGCAGTTGTATTAGCTTTTTATTTATCTGGAAATGAGTATTGATCGATGACAGTTGATTAATCTTGTTTATAGTTTGTTCTCTTCCTGGAGTTTATCTTTCATGTGAATATATTTATTTGTTGAGTATTTGTTTGGTAGAAAACACATTCCAACCATTAAACTCCCAACTGAATCTCACTAGTTCTGTGATTATAATTTCTTTGGGAAGACTATATACGTATTGTTACACTCTTCATGAGGAAGATCCTTACACGTTTTAGAAAACAAATAAGCAATACAGTAAACTTCTTTGAATGCCTTTAGCAAAAACAAGTCAAAATCCTACAACATTGGTTACATATCGAATAAGGAGATGTATGCACTTTGTGTGAATAAATAAGATATCACCAGAAAATTATTTTAAACACCTACAACTAGAAATTAATCAGAGGATTTGCAGCTGAGTCTGAGGTAGGATACTACAGTGGTATCAGATCTACCGGTCTTGCCAGCCTAGTGGGTTTATTTTCAGCTTATAGAAATGTTATGTAGGCATGCATAGCAGGCACAAGCAATATAATTTTAGACACAACAGGGTTGAACAGGGACAGCAAGAGTCTTCAATACAGGTTGATATTGAGGATAGTCATACCGAGGCAGACGAGGAGGTTTTGTTTGAATAGGTCACTCGGGGTACAAGCATGGCAGAGGAAGCAAATAGAGACGCCAAGGAAACTTTGAGAGCCATTCATGAGGGATAGGATCACATTGTTGATGTGTTACATCAACTTACAGGGGTTATCCAACAGTTGACAGTAGCACCCAGGAGGTCCCAGAGCCATCACAATGGTGGAGGCAGTATAGCAGGGTCACCTAGAGAAGCTAAAGCAGGCACTCGTACTTCAGATAGGCCCCTTATGCCTACTTTAACAGAAAACAATGCAAAGGAAGAGGTAGCGCAAGCTGAGGTAGCGCAAGCTGAGGTAGCAACCGCTCTTCTCGACAATGTTTTAGCCATGCACAATGAGTGGGATATGCTACCTGATAGAGTCAAGGCTGACTTGACCTTTGTTCAGTATATGGAACAGAAGAGAGAATTTGACAAGGTACAGCAGGACAAGAGATCCAGGGGTCGGAACAGGGATCTAAAACATGCGATGAATAAATTGGCCCTTCCTACATTTGATGGCAGTGGTAAGACATCTGTGAGAGCTTGGATTCACAAGCTAGACACATTCTGACCCTTAAATCCATATCAGAAACGGAAGCGATTAAGTTTGCGACCATGCATTTAGAGGGTGCAACATATGACTAGTGGCATCGTGGCCTTGTCACCCAGAATCACGAGCTGATTACATCTTATGAGATCTTCAGCACTAAATTGATTACCCGTTTTGACAAGGACATTGAGGTTTACTACAAGGAGTTAGCCCAGCTGAGACAAAGTGGGTCTTTGGACAACTACATTGATGAGTTTCAGAGGATCTCCATCATGGTCCCGAATATGTCTGAGAGGAGGAAGGTAATGCTGTTTATTGAGGGCCTATTGGATAGATTCAGAGGATTGGTTAGAGTCCTCAAGCCAAGCACACTGGATGATGCTATTAAGTTAGCACATGACTTGGATTCGCCATCTTCCATTCTGCAACCACCAAAGAAAACCTTCAAGGGATCCTCTTCGTTTCAAAAGAATAAAAATCAGATTAAGAGCACACCCTCTAGACTTGACTTCGAGACAAGGAATGAGTTGAGAAGAAAGAAATTGTACTTCACTTGTAGAGAGCCTTGGACTCCAGATCACAGGTGCCTTAGGAAAGGCAAGATACATTACATTGAGGTAGTTTCTTGTGATGAGCCCAACTGGATCTCAATAACAAATTGTCCTTTTCTCAAATTTAATTGCACTTTTAAATTGTTTTTAGAACATAAAGGAATTTTTGAATCAACATATATGAATTTCAGTAAATTTTCCAGACTTTGAAATAATAACATCAGCAGCAATTTGTCATTAAAAATTTAATTCTCATTCCTTGCTATATCATCAAGCATATTGAAAACAACTATTATCAAACCCTTACAATAATGAATTAATAAATTTGGCACCTTAGCAACAAATGGGCTGTTGAACATTAAAATGCAGCCTGTATGAGATTGACGCTAGCAAAATAACATTCAAACAATGTCCTCCAAAATGCAGCCTTGAACCCTTGACACCACCTCACAAAACAATGAAATTCTGCCACCACACAGCTGCTAACGGTTAACACACAGCTGGGGGATCAAAAGAAGACACCTTGTCTCTCACGTGCCAACTAACTTCAACACAACAGCTTCCGTACGATCTCAGACCAGTACTTTACAGCACCCAAATTTGCACACTTTAAAGTTTAAACACAAGGAAAATCATTGTCAACCATGGCATTTTGAATTCGATCCAAGATATTGCAACCAGCATAAGATTTTGACGTTTTCTCCAGGAATAGAAGACCAAACATCACCAAACCCTAGCACACTTCAAGAATTTCAAAAATCTCTTCAAGACAACTTTTTACAATTCATCAAATGACACAAGGTAATGAAAATCTCATTCTCTTGTCTTATTTATTAACTTTAAAACGAAGGCTTCATCTTCACACCTTTCACTTAAGAGCCTTCCTCAACACACTATCATTTTATAACATAACTTAATTTAATAACCATTATTAAAAACGTGATGCGACTGAATCTTACTGACAAAGAATTCTAACTTCTGACAAAAGTGCCTCGAGCTTATATTGCCCTGCCAGAAATAGCCATCTGACCAAAATAGACTTACTATAAATAGTAAGTCTCTCAAACTGGAGATTTTGCATCAAGAACTCTAAATCAACTGAAACTCCTGTCCAAGTGCTCTGCCAAACATAGCAATACCTGAAATACCACTTACTATAAATAGTAAGTCATCCAATATGACTCCAACGAAAAGCAGACCTGGCAACTAGAACCTCCAGAATGGAATCCAACCATTGGCTCTGCCAACTGACCCCCTCTGACAACCTGATTAGCTTACGAGGGTCACCAAACTAAGCTAATCCCAAGAGTCTGAAAAACGGGGACATTACATTTCCGATGGGGAATGCGAGCAGCAGGAGGGAAGCGATGAAGAGACTTAGGACGAGCTTTCAGCATAGGATGAAGAAGGGGGAGGTTTCCCATGAGCAGCCTCCTACTACTCTAGCTTCTCTCTCAAGTATCCCCGCATGTCACTCTTTTCGTCTCAAGGGAGTGGTTAGAGGACAGTGGATCATTTGCCTCCTAGATACAGGTGTCACTCATAATTTTATTAGCACCGGTATGGTTTCCAGGAGAGGACTCCAGATAGACACCATTTCGGAATTTGAGGTAAAGGTGGTCGGGGGAGATTTATTGAGCTGTACAAGGAAGATTTTAGGACTCCTAATCCACTTTGGGGATTATCTTCTAGAGGCTGATTTCTACGTCATTGACTTGGATAGTCATGACGCCATTTTGGGCATGCGGTGGCTACAGACCCTAGGGAGATACACTATTGATCATCAGCTGAAACAATTAGAGTTTATGCAAGGTGATCAATTGATTGTGCTTAAGGCCATGCCAGATGGTGGATCACGATTGGTTTCAGCTCACAGGATGGAGGCCATCATTAGACACAGTGATATGGAGTGGGTAGCCCAATGTTTCATATCCTCTAGACTCAGACTAGATTCAGGCCAGCAGGTTCACACAGACATACAGGATGTGCTTGATAAGTACAAGCGGGTTTTTGAGGACATCCCTCCAGGCATACCTCCAGACAGGGGCTTTGAGCATATCATTGAGTTGGAGGAGGGCGCCAAGCCCGTAATCACTACCCCTTATCATCATCCTAGGCACTATAAGAAAGAAATTGAGAGGACGATTAAGGATCTTTTAGATATGGGGCACATCAGACCCAGTTCCAGCCCCTTCGCTTCTTCAGTAGTTTTGGTGAAGAAGGATGGCACTCTTTGCATGTGTATTGATTACTGTGCACTGAATAAGAGGACCATCAAGAATAGGTATGTCATTCCCCAGATTGATGAGCTATTAGATGAATTGCCTGGGGCAGTGTATTTTTCAAAGATAGCTCTTCAATCGGGGTGCCATCAAATACGTGTCCGAGAGGAAGATGTTCATAAGACAACTTTCAGATGTCACTATGGGCACTATGAGTTTCTAGTGATGCCATTTGGGCTCACTAACGCACTTGTTACATTTCAATCTTGCATGAATCATATATTCAAAATGCAGTTGCGCAAGAGCGTCTTGGTATTCTTCAATGACATTTTAGCCTTCAGCAAGACATTGTAATGTTCCTGGTTCTCTGGTTAGTTTTCCTTTGAATTTCTAGCTGATAAACCTGCAAGACATGTTAGCATTTGTACATAATACATATATTCATGAAATAAAATATCTAAGGATTATAAACCATTAAGAATATACTATTCTACCCTTAATTAATTCCCTTCTTAAGGAGAGACAGTAATCGGGTACTTAGCTCCTGGGGGAGGCTTCCTGGGGCTCTAATTGCACTTATGCAATATCGAACAACACTCCACTAAGTACTGTCTTCTTACTGTACTTGCTCCTTAAGACCTTATGGATAATTGCCATGGATTTATCCATCCTTCCTAGGGAAGAGTTAACTCAACTCCTAGGCCTTATGGACACCCTCTCTGGGCATGTCCATCCTAGTATATGCATATGACTATCCTTCCAGAACGTCTGGCCTTCTGGGAAACTAAGTTCCCAACCTTAATTCCTTATTTAGGAATTCCATAATTAAATGTGATTAAAAATAATGTCTTACATTAACTATGATATAATTATCCATTAAAAATGCTATGATTCTGAAATTAATGACTGCTCTTAAACATATTCTGCAAGTCCATAACATAAACACATATATATATACATATATATTTATATATATATGTACTCTGAATGTGACATTCTATATAAACCAAATAACAAATAAATATATAAATATATATATATATATATATATATATAGTGATAAATGAATGTGCAATTTTATACCTGCAGATCGTAACTGAGGAAGCCTTTGTTTGTTCTTTATTCACCTTTCTTCCTTCGTAATTTCATCTGTTTCTATCTTCTCTTTTTTCCATATTACCAATATATATATTTGTAGATCCTTATTTCCAATAATATTCTTGTAAATCAGTATTGATTTGTAATTAATTTACATTATACTAAATATGCTATATATGCTATGCTGTCAGAACCAGCACTGAATTATTTTTCAGTGTCCTTTTGTCTACCTTATAATCCATACTGTATACATATATTTTATATCCTATTCTATCCTATCCTATCCCCTTCCCTTACGTGAATTCCTTGTAATATATCTACGTATGGGAGAGAAAGGGTGTGATTTGGGAGACACGTCTCTTCTCTGCATGAACAGTTCACACCTCTTCATAAAAGCATCTTTATATACAAACGGTGTCTTCTTCCTTAATACGATCTTATATTAGTCTTGACTAATAGTTATGATATCTCTTCTTATCACTTATCCTTTTAATTCCGATCTATCAGGGAGTATCGGCGATATGATTATTCGTCATCATGGTATTAAGTTGATTTTCTCTTGTAGGCTGATACTTGATTAGGATGCTTAGATGCTATCCATCTGGTATAAATTTAATGGTCTTAATCCAAAGTTTAATAAATATTTGATAATTATATATTTGAAAATTAATTAATTTAAGATTTGTTATTTATATCGATAGTATGATATTTATTATTATATTAATAATATATTATTATTAACATATTATTATTTAATATATTATTTTAAATATATTATTTCATTTACTGATTATTAACTATTCAATTATATTTATTATTATTTTATTATTAATTGAATTTGATCTGAGAAATAGGGGACATCACAGACGTGGGCAGATCACTTGCGGCACTTGGATGAGATTCTTAGCATCATGGAGAGTCAGTCTTTGTTTGTGTAATGTCCCTGATTTAGCAGGTACCTATGCTTTTTATTGTCAGTTCATTAATGCAATTCCCGTGAGCTGATGGAATGGTTAGGGGATCTCTGTGTTGCACTTACTATTTTTAGTAAGTCAGTTAGTGGTTTCTATTTTGGGCAAGGCAGTTGGGTTCTGGATTGATCTTCAATCTTTTTCAGTTGTGTGCATAATTTGTCTCCATCTTCATATTTTATGCAATTAAGCTTGGCTTAATTTATTATCTTGACACTTTTGTGTTCTAATTTAAAAGTGTGAGCTTGACAATTCAAGACACTTAAGTGAAAAGTGTGTATTTGAAGCTGAAGTTTAGTGTGTTGAGGAAGATTGAAGTTTTTGGTTAAAAGCCTTGGACTTGCATAAAAGTTAATTATTCATTATGTTTATGATTATCGATTGGGAGAATTGAAGAAATGTATGGATGAGGGTTTGATATCTGCAACTTAGAGAAATGTGATTATTCTCTTGAGATTCAGCGCTTTGAATTGGTCTTATGCCAATGAATTGTGCGTAGTTGTTATTTGATTTTGAACACCAGTAGAATTACCGTAAGAAGCAGTCAGATATACAGGAAATTCAGACGCATTGATCTTAGTGTGGGTTTGTCTGCATTCTAGCTGCACGTGCCTGGAGCATTGCGGACCAGTCAGTTTTTGGGTGGGTTAAGGATTCCAAATCCCATAGGCCAACATGAAATTAGATAGGTGTTACGATTTGGATTGGCGTCTGCAGCAGTTCATTTTCCTCAATAAGCTAGTGCGGAAATAAGGAAGCTGTGTTTCATCTTGCAGCACTCGCAATACATAAGGTGCTGGAATTGATAAACATTTTCAGTAAAGTTATTACTTGTAATTCAATTTCGATTTGGCAATTGAGTTGATATTATTAATTGGCAATATACAAATAAAGGAAATACCGATTTTATTTAACGTGAGAATTAAATAAACAAAGAATTTCAATTATTTGCAAAAAGAAAAAGAATTGTTATATTGTGAGTCGAGATAGACTCATTACAGTGGTATCAGAGCATTGATCCTGCCAGCTTGTAGTTTTGGGCCCAGATATGGCAGATAGCTTTGTACCAGGTGTTCATTATACTCGTAGGAGTAGAGCTTCGCCACCTCCGGAAGGTAATGAATAGGGTTCGCAGGGTGATCAAACAGGTAACAGGAATAGAGACAATGTGGGAAATGACATGGATGGGGAAGTCAGAGATACTTTCCGCAATCTTGCAGACGGTCAACATCATGTTGCAACTATTTTGCAACAACTTTCTGACACCTTGCAGCGCATGAATGTACCAGGAAACCGTGACAGGGGTACTAGAGATGCATCTGTTGGTTCGCATAGATCCAGAATTGTGGATAGGTAGGTGACCAAAGATGATCCTACAGGCACCCGTGATAGGCCATTACGTCCCACGTTTCTGAGACCTGAAGAGGATGCAGTTAGTGTTGATTCTAAGCCAGCTCCTTTTGTGGATGATATGGTTGCTCATTATGCTGAATGGGATGCATTACCTAAACCCATTAAGAGGAACTTGAACTTTGATAGGTTCTTAAACCAAAAAAGAGAACATCACAGAGGCAAGCATAGTCCAGATACGAGACAAAGGACTAACCAGTTTGAACTTAAACAAGCAACCAGTAAACTCACTGACTCATTTTGATGGGAGTGGAAAGATGACAGCCAGGGCTTGGATCCATAAGTTGGATACATATCTTGCATTACGTCCTATGTTTGAAGAGGACGCTGTTCAATTTTCTGTTTTGCACTTAGACGGAGTTGCTCATGATTGGTGGTATCATGGTCTCGTGTCATTACAGCATGATCAAGTAAGAACTTATCAGGAGTTTGTGCATAATTTGGTTGAGAGGTTTGACAGGAAAGATCCAAAATCATATTTTCGTGATTTAGCTCAACTCAGACAGACTGGTAATTTGGAGACATTTAAATGAGTTTCAGAAAGTCTCAGTGATGGTTTATGATATTTCAGAGAGAAGACAGGTGATGCTATTTACAGAAGGACTAGTAGAACCTTTCAAAGGTTGGGTTAAGTCTTTTGATCCCCCATCTTTGCAGGCATCCATGAAGAAAGCACGGGACTTAGAGTTTTCAGCACGACGCACTCGTTTCCCTTCTAGACCATCCAGTTCTTCACAGGACAATAATTCTGCCCCAAAGAAAGAAGATGGATCAGATTCTAAGCGTCCTATGACAGGACCTCTTGATCAGGAAACTCTTAATGATTTGAGGAGAAAAAGGTTATGTTTTTATTGCAGGGGTCCCTATGATGATAAATATGAGTGTCCTTTGAGGCCTAAGGGAAGAAATAGACTTATGGAATGGTTTTATGAGGATGAGCATGTGACTGATTTTTCAGAACAACAGGTTGACACAGAAGAAGAAATATCTACAGAGAGGAAAGATGGTGACAATTCTAAGTTTAAGATGGTTTATCTCTCTAGCATGTAGAAAGAAGGGTCTTTCAGATTACGTGAGCTCTTGGCGGGACAGCGTGTCATTGCATTATTGGATACAGTGGCAACACATAATTTTATTGATTCAGGGTTAGTATCCAGAAGAGGTTTGCTGATTGAAGATTTTGAGAGAATTAGTGTCAAGGTTGCTGATAGTTACACTCTTAAGTGTGACAAAATGATTTCAGATCTGCCACTCAAGTTAAACAATTATGACTTCAAATCTGATTTTTATGTGGTTGATATGGGTGGGACAGAATTGGTTCTAGGCATGAGTTGGTTGCATTCCGTTGAGGCATTTTACCTCAGCCTTAAGAACATGGAAATGAGTTTCGAAGTGGATGGAAAGAAACATATTTTGAAAGCCATCAAGGAAGAGAATTTGAAGACTATTTCCTTCAGACATATGTAGCGTCTTATTATTCATGATGCAGTGGATTGGGCAGCAAAGTGCAGGATGTCACTTATGTCTGCAGAGGTTGAGAAGACAGTCTATCAGCCTGATATACAGGAACTTTGGGTTAAACACTCCAAAGTGTTCAGTGATTTACCACATGGCAGACCACCTGATAGGGGCATAGAGCATATTATTGAGCTAGAAGAAGGTACTAAACCTGTTATGATCACCCCCTACCGGCATCCCAAACGGCTGAAAGATGAGATCGAAAAGACTATTGAGGAGCTGCTCTCTATGGGTCACATCAGGCCGAGTAAGTCCCCTTTTGCTTCATCGGTAGTTTTGGTGAAGAAGGATGGCACTATGAGGATGTGTATTGATTACAGAATGCTGAATCGGAAAACCATTAAGAACAGGTATCCTATTCCTTGTATTGATGAGTTGCACGGCGCTGCTTTCTTTTCTAAGATAGATTTGAGATCTGGATACCACCAGATTCGGGTTCGGGAGGAGGATATAGAGAAGACAGCCTTCCGATGTCATTATGGTCATTTTGAGTTTTTGGTCATGCCTTTTGGGTTGACCAACGCTTCGGCAACATTTCAGTCTACCATGAATAGGGTTTTCCATAGGCAGTTGAGGAAGTTTGTATTGGTTTTTTTTTATGATATACTGGTTTACAATAGGACGTGGGAAGAGCACCTGATGCATTTGGACACTGTGCTGGGTATCTTGGCTGAGGCTTCCTTATTTGCTAAGGAGTCTAAGTGTGCTTTGGGCATGTTTGAGTTATTGTATCTGGGGCACATTATTAGCGCAGAGGGAGTTCGTATGGACCCGGATAAGGTTCGCACTATCATGGATTGGCCAGTTCTAGAGAGTTTGACTCAGCTTAGAGGGTTTATTGGTTTGTGTGCCTTTTATCACAGATTTGTTGCAGGTTTTTCCCGACATGCAGCTCCCCTTACTGATTTGACTCATAAGGGTGCTTTCCAGTGAACTCCTTAGGCACAAGAGTGTTTTGAGAAGTTCAAATTGATTATGACTTCTTGCCCAGTGTTGGCTATGCCTGACTTCTCTAAACCTTTTGATTTGCATTGTGATGCGTCGGGTGAGGGCATTGGTGTCGTTCTTTCACAGGATTGTCCTCCTATTGTGTATGAGAGCAAGAAGCTCAGGGGTCTTGAGAAGTCTTTCAGTGTTTATGATAAGGAGATGTTAGCCATCATGCATGCTTTGGCTAAATTTAGACAATACTTGGTTGGCAACAAATTCTGTATTAAAACTGACCATGATAGTTTGAAATATTTTCTGGGGCAGAGTGATTTGAATGAGCAGCAACAAAAATGGGTCAGCAAGCTTCAATCTGATGATTTTGATATTACCTATATCAAAGGGACACAAAATGTTGTTGTTGATGCTCTCTCCAGGAGACCACATTTGTGTGCCTTGACAAAGGTTACTGAAGATCGGAAACATGTGATTGTCGCAGAATATGTGAAGGATCAGTGGGCCACTGACTTTCTTGATGGGACTATCCAAGATGACAGGTATACTCTTGTGAATGAGTTGATCATCTACAAGGGAAGGGTTTGGTTGGTGGCTAGTTCGAGTGTTATACAGTTGGTGCTGAGATCTTTTCATGATTCTCCTTTGGCTGGACATTCGAGTTTCTATAAAACTTACAGGCAGGTACGAGAACGTTTCACATGGAGGGGTCTCAAACATGATGTTCAAAGTTATGTTAGAGAGTGTTCCGTTTGTCAGCAGAACAAGCAGGAACATACATATCCAGCAGGATTATTGCAGCCACTACCTATCCCAGATCAGAAATGGGAGTGCATTTCTATGGATTTTATTGTGGGCCTGCCTAAGGTCCAAGGTAGAGACTGTATTTATGTAGTAGTGGATCGCCTTACCAAATTTGCTCACTTTTTTCCCATTACTACTACCTTCTCAGTGGTACAAGTGGCAAAATTGTTTTTTAGGGAGATTTTTCGGTTACATGGGCTACCGCGGAGCATTGTGAGTGACCAAGATAGTCGTTTCATGAGTCACTTTTGGCAGGAGTTGTTCAAGTTATGTGGTACAGAACTAACTCCTAGCACTAGCTATCACCCGCAAACTGACGGTCAAACTGAGATTGTTAATAAATGAGTGGAGGGTTATCTTCGTAACTATGTTTCTGCTCAGTAGAGGGCTTGGGTGAAATGGTTTCATTTATGTGAATACTGTTATAATTCGACTCATCATATGTCTATCTGTATGACTCCTTTCCAGGCTTTGTATGGGTATGATCTTCCCAGTTTCCTTGATTTGATGCTCAGTGATAGCAGAGTTCCTAGTGCGGGTGAATTATTGCAGGATAGACAGGATGTTCTAGGCACTTTGTGGGATAATATACAACGAGCCCAGAATCAGCAGAAGCAGTATGCTGATCAGAGGAGAGTGGCTCGTTCTTTTGAGGTTGGTGACATGGTCTATTTGATGTTGCAACCATACAGGTAGTCGTCCATTCGGAGAAGCGGGGCTGAAAAGCTTAAACCACGCTATTATGGTCCTTTTTGTGTGGTACGGTGAGTGGGTGAGGTTGCTTATGAGCTGGATTTGCTTCCTGATAGTAAAGTACACAATGTTTTTCATGTGTCCCATCTGAAGAAAGCTTTGGGAAGGCATGTTGTTCCTTCGGCTATTTTACCACCTTTGGATGATGAGGGGAAGCTGGAATTGGTTCCTGAAGCCATTTTGGATACTAAGGAAAGACATTTGTGCAGACGAGTTATCTGTCAATTTTTGGTTAAGTGGCATGGTCTTTCGGATGAGGATGCTACTTGGGAATCAAAAGATATTTTGTAGCATCTTGGTTTGCGATTGCTTGAGGACAAGCAATCTTGGGGAGGGAGGACTATAATGTCCCTGATTTAGCAGGTACCTGTGCTTGTTATTGTCAGTTCATTAATGCGATTCCCGTGAGCTGATGGAATGGTTAGGGGATCTCTGTGTTGCACTTACTATTTTTAGTAAGTCAGTTAGTGGTTTCTATTTTGGGCAAGGCAGATGGGTTTTGGATTGATCTTCAATCTTCTTCAGTTGTGTGCATAATTTGTCTCCATCTTCATATTTTATGCAATTAAGCTTGGCTTAATTTATTATCTTGACACTTTTGTGTTCTAATTTAAAAGTGTGAGCTTGACAATTCAAGACACTTAAGTGAAAAGTGTGTATTTGAAGCTAAAGTTTAGTGTGTTGAGGAAGATTGAAGTTTTTGGTTAAAAGCCTTGGACTTGCATAAAAGTTAATTATTCATTATGCTTATGATTATTGATTGGGAGAATTGAAGAAATGTATGGACGAGGGTTTGATATCTGCAACTCAAAGAAACGTGATTATTCTCTTGAGATTCGGTGCTTTGAATTGGTCTTATGCCAATGAATTGTGCATAGTTGTTATTTGATTTTGAACACCAGTAGAATTACCGTAAGAAGCAGTCGGATATACAGGAAATTCAGACGCATTGATCTTGGTGTGGGTTTGTCTGCATTCTAGCCGCACGTGCCTGGAGCATTGTGGACTAGTCAGTTTTCGGGTGGGTTAAGGATTCCGATTCCCACAGGCCAACGTGAAATTAGACAAGTGTTGCGATTTGGATTGGCGTCTGCAGCAGTTCATTTTCCTCAATAAGCTAGCGCAGAAATAAGGAAGCCGTGTTTCATCTTGCAGCACTCGCAATACATAAGGTGCTGGAATTGATAAACATTTTCAGTAAAGTTATTACTTGTAATTCAATTTCAATTTGGCAATTGAGTTGATATTATTAATTGGCAATATACAAATAAAGGAAATACCGATTTTATTTAACGTGAGAATTAAATAAACAAAGAATTTCAATTATTTGCAAAAAAAAAAGAATTGTTATATTGTGAGTCAAGATAGACTCATTACAGTTTGCGAAAGAATCCAAGTGCGAGTTTGGATTGACTGAGATTTACCTGGGGCATGTGATAGGGGCCGATGGAGTTAAGGTACACCGGGAGAAAATCCAGGCAATTCGGGATTGGCCACCACCGAGGAATGTTTCAGACTTGAGAGGGTTCCTTGGATTATGTTCTTACTACAAGAGGTTCGTTAAGGGATTTTCTCAGACAGCAGCTCCCCTCACCGATCTTACTCGGAAAGGAGCTTTCAGGTAGACAGATGAGGCAAAGGTGGTCTTTGATAGACTCAAGACAGTCATGAGTACTTGTCCGGTTTTATCCCTTCCGAACTTTTCTCACTCCTTTGTTCTAGAGAACGATGCTTTAGGGAATGGGATTGGTGCAGTTTTGATGCAGGACAGGCATCCCATAGCATTCGAGAGCAAGAAACTTAAGGACAGCGAGAGATTGTACTCCACTTATGACAAGGAGATGCTTGCCATTATGCAGGCCTTGGCTAAATTCAGACAATATCTAGTGGCTGGCAAGTTTATAGTCAAGACAGATCACAATAGCTTACGCTACTTCTTGGAACAGAAAGAGTTGAATGAAAGGAAGCAAAAGTGGGTCAGTAAGATTCAGGCGTATGATTTTGACATCGAGTATGTCAAGGGGAAGAATAACATTGTGGCTGACACACTTTCCAGAAGGCCCCCAGTACCGGCTTGTGTTTTATCAGAGATCTCCGTTGATTGGAAATTTGTTTTGCTGGTTGAGCATTCTAAGAATACTAAAACTTGTCAGATTTTGGATGGTCAGCTTCCGAATAGTAGGTACAAGGTAGTTGATGGCATTATTTTCTATAAGGATAGGATCTACCTAGTACTAGGCTCTAAGCTTAAGGCTAAGATATTGAGGGTTGTTCATGATGCGCCCACAACAGGACATTCACGGTTCTTCAAAACCTACAGGCAGGTTAGGGAGAGGTTATCATGGAAGGGCCTCAAGGACGATGTCCCTCAGCATGTCAAAGAGTGCTAGACTTGTCAGCAGAACAAGTCCGAGCACGAGCATCCGGCCGGGTTATCGCAGCCCCTTCCCATTCTAGCTCAGAAGTGGGAGGGAATTTCGATGGACTTCATTATTGGTTTGCCGAGTGCAGGGTAGGGACAATATCTTTGTGGTGGTCGATAAACTCACCAAGTTCGCTAATTTTTTTGCTATCGCAACAGATTGGTGATCTTCGCAAGTAGCTAAATTGTTCTTTCGAGAGATTTTTAGGCTGCATGGTCTTCCCAAGACCATTGTGAGCGACAGAGACAATAAGTTCCTCAGCACCTTCTGGCAGGAGTTGTTCAGATTGGCAGGTACCGAGTTGACTCCTAGTACCAGTTACCATCCACAGACAGATGGCCAGACAAAGATTGTGAACAAATGGGTGGAAGGCTACCTCCGGAATTATGTAGCCGAACAACAGAGAGCATGGGTCTGATGGTTGTATTTGGGGGAGTTTTGCTACAACTCCACCTACCACATGACTATTGGCATGTCGCCATTTTGGGCTCTCTATGGCAGCGAGCCACTTTCTTTTATAGACTTGGCTCTATAGGACAGCAGAGCTCCAATTGTGAGAGACTGGTTACAAGATCACCAGGATATTCTTAGGTCTCTCAGGAAGAACATTCAGAGGGCACAGAATCAGCAAAAGATGTATGTTGATCGACACATGACAGAGCGGAGCTTCGAGGCAGGGGATATGGTTTACCTTCGTCTTCAGCCATACAGACAGAGTTCGCTGAAGAAAAGTGGGTCAAAGAAGCTCAAGCCATGGTTTTATGGCCCCTATCGCATTTCTAGGAGAGTTGGTGAGGTAGCTTACGAGCTCGAGCTCCCGGCAGACAACAGGATCCATAATGTTTTTCACATATCTTGCCTCAAGAAGGCGATTGGGCAGCAGATAGTCCTTTCAGATGGATTACCCCCGGTTGACGAGGAAGGTAAACTGGTTTTGGTTCCTGCTAAGGTGATTGAGATTAGAGAAAGGAAACTGCGGTACAGGGCTATCTGAGAGTACTTGATTCGATGGAAGGACTTGCCGATCGAGGATGCCACATGGGAGGGTGAGTCCATTCTGCAGCATCCTGCGTTGAGATTGCTTGAGGGCAAGCAATTCCGGGAAGGGAGGACTGTAATGTCCCCTTCTCTATAGTAGGCCATTATGGCACCTGATTAGTCTATCTTCCCATCCGGATAGGCTAATGGCTTATTTTCAGAGGATGCTAGCCAGTCACAGGCTTCAGTGGGCAAATATTTAATCTTTGGGCTCTATTTCTAAAGTTAAATCACTTTATTTTATAAAGTGATATAATAAAGTCACTTTATGACTTAAAGTTACTTTATTTTATAAAAGTGACTTAAGTGGGCTCTTTTATCCCACATGGCTTAGTTTTTCATGCTTTCCCTCACTTCCAGGTTATTTAAGAAAAAGGTACGCCTCAGGAAAAGCACCATGAAAATATTAAAACAAAGAAAAGTAAAACTTGGTTGCATTTGTGACTGGTCTTTCTTGAGGACGTAGCCCCTTGAGAAGAGTGAGACGTTGGACGTAGCCCCAACATCTCTAATTGGGTGAGATCACACAGATTTCACAGTTGAGCATTAAGCATATTGGTAAGAGACAGGCATTTTCAGTTGCAGCATTATTTAAAGAGAAAGATAGTTGTTTGTGGTGATTCGAATAAGTCTGGTTTCACAATGATAAGAAAGAGTTTCCCATTCTCAGCATTGATTATTTCAAAGAAATACACTTGCATGCATCGAAATCCGTGGTTGATATCTTAGTGGTAAGAGGAGGTTTTACTTCTGAGCTCAAACCGAATAAGCTATTGGGAGATGGCAGCAAGGCGACTAGCAGAGCTAATAGTGGGATTGGAAACTTGTTTGGAGTCTAGCATACACAACTGGTGGCCGATACTGGAAACCCGAACGCATTGCAGCCAGTTCAAAGGTGATTACAATAGTGCGGATTTAACACCACCTGGGACTGAAGGCACGTGGAGAGTAGTGCGCTCCACAGGCCGAACTCCCATATTGCCCAGGTCACCACACATAGCCAGTGGCACAACTGGTGGTATGGAGCGTGGGAAGAGCGCACTGTGTCTGCCTATCTACACGAGTGGTAGACAGTCAGGTCCTTGTGATGGACTGGAGACAAAGTTGCAGTGACTATAATAGACTTCCATGCGGGTGCGGCTGACTGTCGCACACATACACCTCCTACCGCAGTCTTACTCACGCCACTTGACGGCTGGAACTCAAGCGGGATCCTATGTACCAGACCTGCGTTTGGATGTTACACCAGTGTGAAGACCAGTGATACTCGGTTGGTATTCCCGTGTTAAAATGCAGTTGTATTAGCTTTTGATTTATCTGGAAATGAGGATTGGATCGATGACAATTGATTAAGCTTGCTTATAGTTTGTTCTCTGCCTGGAGTTTATCTTTCATGTGAATGTATTTATTTGCTGAGTATTTGTTTGGTAGAAAACACATTCCAACCATTAAACTCCCAGCTGAACCTCACTAGTTCTGTGATTATAATTTCTTTGGGAAGACTATATACGTATTGTTACACTCTGCATGAGGAAGATCCTTGCACGTTTTAGAAAACAAATAAGCAATACAGTAAACTTCTTTGAATGTGTTCAGCCAGAACAAGTCGAAATCCCATAGCATTGGTTACATATCGAATAAGAAGATGTATGCACTTTGTGTGAATAAATAAGATATCACCAGCAAATTATTTTAAACACCTACAGCTAGAAATTAATCAGAGGATTCGCAGCTGAGTCTGAGGTAGGATACTACAAATCCATTGTCTGAATTGGCTTCTTGATAAAGGTTGGACCTACATTTACTAGTTTGCACTAGAGGTAGACACTCTTCTACCTTTCCAAGTTAGAGAATAATTGTATCACTAAGACTTCAGAAATTCTTAATATGGATCAATCTCACCTTTTTAGGTCATTACCTTTCATAAAACCCATCTACCATAATTCTTCAACTTTAAACTATTAGGACAAGGTGGAAGTGGTCTTCTTGCTACAATGTCTAGTTGTCTTTCTTCTACATCCAAAACTATAACAATTTCTCACGAACATGAAATTTTTTCTACACTAAAAAACAAGATACCTTCTGTTGTCCAAAATATGCTCTTGATCTTGATCGATCCAATTCAAGTTAAGCTGTAGTACAAGAGTGTTTCCACCCTGAATGATCATTTGTTTTTGAAGATGGGCATCTAACTTTTCATGTGCACCATGGTTGGTGACAAAAGATAATAGCATTTTAATTTGTTCTTAACAAGACAACACAGTATAACAGCCTATAAAAATTAACCTCTCTTCGAATTAGGAGAGTGCATAAAAATAAAAATAAAAAAATTACTTTGTAGTGTCATAAATTATGTCCCTTTACAACTTCAACCTCTATTTGGGCCCCTACTTTAGGGTGCTTTCTCCGAGATCATTTCAAGCATGTTTGGGCCATGTCCTACCCTATACTTTAATTGTTAAACTTGTAACTTAATTGTCATCATATGCTATTTTTTAGACTAAATCATATGGTTTGGATCCCAAACACTTCCACCCCCTTTTTCAATCCCTTTCTAAGTGGACTAGTGTGCCCTCTAAAATGGACCTAAATACAAACATGTGTGAGTGTTGACCTTTATCATTCGTCATACATTCCCAATCTTTTCACTTGACCGTTGGCTATCGGCCTACATTTGAAATACCTTGTGAGCCCTATATAAAGCATATCTTTTGTCATTCATAAGGTCTAAGATGTTCAAATCAATTCCAAATGGTCAAGCAAGCACTTCAGATCTGAGTTATCAGCGTATTGAGCAGTAGACTACAACATTCAACATTCAAGTATGATTTCATGTCTCTTATGTTTTATTATCATGTTATTGCATTAAGATTTGTAGGACTTCCATAAAGAACCTTGCATCACCACCTTTATGTAAAACTTCATGAGAGCATTTCAAACCTAAGATATAGTCATTTCATTTCAGCATTTCAATTATTGATTTAGCCTCTATCCTTTATGAATAAGCTCTCTTTTTCATCAATCATAATTGTTGTGGAGGTGGGAACACCAACATGGGCTTTAACTGTGAAGAGCCTGCCTGGCTCTCATCTTTAAATAACAAATTTCTTCTTTAGAATTTTAAATTCCTCACAACAATTCTTTGGCTTTTTCAAAATACATGTATTTCCTTTTAATGATTTTCACCATTAACAAATTAACTACATTTGAACCAGCTATCGAAGTACTGAAAGAAATCTTTAATTAATCTAATAACAACAACCAAGTCTAATTTTAACAATCTTTTAATATCTTGGCACCTTGTAATGGTACAGCTGCTGTAGATATAATTCCAACTACATGAAAGGAAGATGCCTGCATTAGACCCGTTTCCTCCAGCCGCTAAGTACAAGACAATGGGCGGAATTAGCTAAATGGTAAACGGTTCAACCCCAAGAAACATGTAACACCATCCACTATCGAATTCAAACACAACCAAAACCCAACAAAATGCAGCGTACGGCCCCAACTGAAAGTGAAAAACATGCCTGCAAGCTGCCGCAAGCTCCCAATTCCACACATGCCTGACTGCTGGGTTGACGTTAGCAGTTTTGTTGTATTTATGCTATCATAATGACGTCTCCCAATACTATAATAAATCCCAGCCCAAAACTAACAATTTGCAATGAAAACCGATAATCTTCTTATTTGCACAACTTTCGATAATCAGAGATGGATAAATCAGCATCCACCATTAATTTTCAGAATTCATTTTGTTGAATATTCAGGCCCACATTCAACAACAAACTTCAATCTCCAGATTTCAGACTTCCACAATTCCGATATACAACAGCATCGAATTGCAAACTCAGTAATAATCAGCTATGAAATTCACCATTGACAGGCAATGGCTCAAATCACAAGAAAGAGGAATCAGTTCTCGAAACCCTAGCCAGGTTTATCTTCTTCCCAAATTCCAAAAAATAATGATTGCATAAAAAGATAATGAAAAGTGCTTTTTCGAGTTGGTTATATAGCTTTTTCGGAAAAAGCACTTTTTAATATTTTCACTTAATTGGCTTTTAAAAATAATCTCACTTTATAACATTAAGTTATAAAGTCATAAGTTATTAAATTAAATCAAAATAATTTAATTTAATAACACATTAAAATATAAGCCACTGAACTGTCTGATTGCAATCAACAAACTTCTGACAAAGCACCAAGTCCAACTGCCCAACTAGGAATAGGCACTGCCCTGCCAGAAATAGCCACTGCTAAAAATAGACTTACTATAAATAGTAAGTCTCTCAAACTGGAGATTCTCTGAAACTTGATCTTGAGATATCTGACGCTCCGTGCAGACACCCTGCGAACCCTGGCCATACCCAAGATACCACTTACTAAAAATAGTAAGTTGACCAAAATGATCCGAACGAAGAGTAGACTTGATAATTTGAACGCCTAGAATGGAATCCCAATGCTGGCTCCACCATCTGACCCCCTCTGATCGCCTGATTAGCCTGTGAGGGTCGCCAAACCAAGCTAATCCCAGAAGTCTAAAAACGGGGACATTACAGTCCTCCCTTCCCAAGATTGCTTGTCCTCAAGCAATCAGGAAAAACAAGCAGCATCATAAACCACCCGGATCCCAAGGATGGTCACAAGTAATGTCCCGATCCCCACCAAACTCTTGTGAAGAAAGAACCAACATCAACAGAACATACACCACTGAAAACCACATTTGTAAACCAACTGTAGATGTTGATGCTGAAAACAACCCAACAGAACTCAACCCATCTGAAATAACAACTCTGTCAAAACCTGAGTCCTTGTCTATCCAGCACTCACACCCAACTGCACTGGGAAAACAATAGTGACCAAATGTGCCTAAATCACCATTACCAACTCTGCCCTCTAATAAACAGTCTTGAGTGTGTGGACACTACAAGTAGTCTAACTTGCAACTGCCACTTCCATCTGTAAAAGATGGTGCCAATCCATCCCATAATGGATGGTAAGATACTGGAGCCGGATTACCCCTGCGTGAAATCAAATCATCCACTTGTGGGTCAAAAGAAAAATGATGAGGATACCCCACCATAAAATGCTGGTAGGAATCCCCAATCTCTGTCAATGGCTCATCATTACCAAATCGGGAATCAAAAGATGGCTCCAATCTTTGACTTTGCATAACTGTAGGCTGGGTAGGAACCTGAGCAACCCTCTCAACAAACCCAACCTCAAAATCCTTGTAGGGAAGCATAGTAGAAAGAGTCTCCACAATCTTCCCGACCAACCTTCGAATAGCACAAGAGCCTCGGATGAGAGTACCCTCAAACACTATAAGAATCCTGATGCACGTCTGCACTCTCAAGTAGATACTCCATAAATGACTCGGTGCAGTAGAAATTATACGTGGAAGCATCAACTTGCTCCCCCGCAATCCACAGCTGATCCCCCCGCAAATGTGGCACAGCTGATTGTCCCGTGCTATCAGCTATGTGAGATGATGAAGTAGATTCACTCCCGGCTAAAGGAAGCAAATCAACTTGAGAGCTTGTCTCATCTGGTACTCCTACCTCATCTGTACCAAGTGCTCCCATCTCCTGAACATGTGTGTCAGCCACATCATCATGTCCCTCATCACCAACCATAGGAGAAAACTCACCACCAACCACCTCAATGTGCAATCGAACTGGGTCTGGGGTTGGTGTAGACCGTAAATGCTCCAACTCCACGGTCACCTCCTCTAATCGGATCTGCGACTCCTGAAGAGCCCGCTGAGTATCCTCTAAAACCTCAATAGTCGTTGTGAGCTCCTGAGTAAGCTCACTCACCTCCTCCTCTCTGTCCATTAGTGCCTCATAAGCTGTACTCCCCCACTCCACTAGGTGATCTCGGTTGGCTACCATCTGTAAATAGTTCTGTCTCAAAATCTTGACAGCCTCATGCAAAGAGTGAATCTCTGTCAATGAAAGGTAACCACTGCTGGACTCATATGTCATAGGAGTACCCCAACCATAAACAACCAGCAACTAACAAGCAGCATCAAAATGCTTGAGAGTAGAAAAAATATCCCTCTCATCAACTCGCAACTGGCTGGTCACATGATGACGCTGCATAGCAGGCCTCCTATGTACCACCTCAAATGCACTGTCCACACTATGAGAGGAAGTTGTAACCAACACACTCCCCTCAATATCACCCTCTCCTTGTGTATTTACATCTGAGTACACCTCTACAAACTGAGTACAGGCATCAGACACATCCACATCTAAATCCGAGGAAGCTGCTGCTGAAACTGACTCAAAACAATCTCCAGCTTCCTCGTCCTCTGCAACTATCTGATAATCCAGACCCTGAGATACATCCACATGAGTCACTGATGAAGTAACCGTCTCTCTAGAAATGGAAGCCCTGGCTGAAACAAACTCCTGCCACTCATAAGCTTCCTTGTCCTCATCTATGGGTCCCTGTAACACAGAGTCCTGGAACTCACCATCACCAAATGACAACGTTGAATCAACGCCCAAGGTCAGATATAGAAAGCCAGAAACACTACAGCACTCATCGTCCTCACTCTCAGCATCGGAGATATTTGCAATGCTAGTGTACACATTATCTATCGGCATCTCCTCTACTAACTCTAGCTGCATACGTGACTCAATGTCATCATGTGAATCAACTAAATTATGGCATGAAACTATGTCGCCCAAATCAGCTGCAACACTCTCATCCTGAGTGTCATCACTAGAAAGCTCCATGCTCACATCCTCAACACAAGAATAAACCACTGTCTCCTGTACTAATCCCACACTGCAACTGCTATCATAAATCTCTGAGCTGTTAGAGCTCATGCGCTCCTCGCAGTGATCACCCAACATCTCACAGGGGGTGTCCTCTCCAATGCAACTCACAGCATCCTCAAAAGTGTCATCAGATGTGTCTATACTATTAGCTCCCACATCTCCTACTGAAATCTCATCTGCGGACACGTGTCTCTGCACACATGACTCAACGTCAAGCTATGCACCAATAATGCTAGAGCTCGAACTGTCATCAACTGACCCTGCTGTAATGCCCAGATCACCAACCTCACCACTGGGAGACTCCGTACATGCCTCGGTCCTATCTGAGGAAGCAACTGCTTCCTGAACTGGAGCAACACTACTACAGCTGACATAAACATCTCCAATAATAACTCCCTCCATGAAAGAGTCTGAACACTCAGTGATAATTGCAACATCAGCTGACTCTGTACAATCCGTAGTGACTGCTCTAGGAGCCTCAACCTGGTGATCCTCAGCACTGCTGTCAACCAATGGCACTGAAACATCCACTGGTTCCGGTGCAATAAATCCATCATCAGCACTGCGAATGGGAATAGCAGGTGCTGAACTAGATGTAGGAACATTAGCATCATGGACTACTGTCGGAAAAAACTCCAGCCTTCTCCCCTGCAAACTAGATGTCGGCCTTCTAAAAGCAGAGACCATATATCTCGCTGCCCTATTTACTATAGCTGGATCCGACAACCTCTCTGCCAATCTCTGTTGATGCAATCTAAGTCTCTCCATGCTTTCTACCAAGGCATTTAATTCCGCTCTATTTCCTTTACTACTATGACGACTTCCGGAACTAGATCTCCTGTATTTATCCATAGCTAGAAAATAGAAGTGTTGGACACTTATAAAATAACTTCATAAAATTAATGTATCCAGACCCCACAGGATGGCAGGAAGAAGGCTTTGATACCACTATGAAGAGCCTGCCTGGCTCTCATCTTTAAATAACAAATTTCATCTTTAGAATTTTAAATTCCTCACAACAATTCTTTGGCTTTTTCAAAATACATGTATTTCCTTTTAATAATTTTCACCATTAACAAATTAACTACATTTGAACCAGCTATCGAAGTACTGAAAGAAATCTTTAATTAATCTAATAACAACAACCAAGTCTAATTTTAACAATTGTTTAATATATTGGCACCTTGTAATGGTACAGCTGCTGTAGATATAATTCCAACTACATGAAAGGAAGACGCCTGCATTAGACCCATTTCCTCCAGCCGCTAAGTACAAGACAATGGGCCGAATTGGCTAAACGGTAAACGGTTCAACCCCAAGCAACATGACCATCCACTATCGAATTCAAACACAACCAACACCCAACAAAATGCAGCGTACGACCCCAGCTGAAAGTGAAAAACATGCCTGCAAGCTGCCGCAAGCTCCCAATTCCACACGTGCCTGACTGCTGGGTTGACATTAGCAGTTTTGTTGTATTTATGCTATCATAATGACGTCTCCCAATACTATAATGAATCGCAGCCCAAAACTAACAATTTGCAATGAAAACCGATAATCTTCTTATTTGCACAACTTTCGATAATCAGAGATGGATAAATCAGCATCCACCATTAATTTTCAGAATTCAATTTGTTGAATATTCAGGCCCACATTCAACAACAAACTTCAATCTCCAGATTTCAGACTTCCACAATTCCGTTATACAACAGCATCGAATTGCAAACTCAGTAATAATCAGCTGTGAAATTCACCATTGACAGGCAGTGGCTCAAATCACGAGAAAGAGGAATCAGTCCTCGAAACCCTAGCCAAGTTTATCTTCTTCCCAAATTCCAAGAAATAATGATTGCATAAAAAGATAATGAAAAGTGCTTTTTCGAGTTGGTTATATAGCTTTTTCGGAAAAAGCACTTTTTAATATTTTCACTTAATTGGCTTTTAAAAATAATCTCACTTTATAACATTAAGTTATAAAGTCATAAGTTATTAAATTAAATCAAAATAATTTAATTTAATAACACATTAAAATATAAGCCGCTGAACTGTCTGACTGCAATCAACGAACTTTTGACAAAGCACCAAGTCCAACTGCCCAACTAGGAATAGGCACTGCCTTGCCAGAAATAGCCACTGCTAAAAATAGACTTACTATAAATAGTAAGTCTCTCAAATTGGAGATTCTCTGAAACTTGATCTTGAGATATCTGACGCTCCGTGCAAACACCCTGCTAATCCTGGCCATACCCAAAATACCACTTACTAAAAATAGTAAGTTGACCAAAACGATCTGAACGAAGAGTAGACCTGATAATCCGAACCTCCAGAATGGAATCCCAACGCTGGCTCCACCATCTGACCCCCTCTGATCGCCTGATTAGCCTATGAGGGTCGCCAAACCAAGCTAATCCCATAAGTCTAAAAACGGGGACATTACATTAACTTAGGAAAGCCCCTATAAAACACAACTGTTCTTCCCAATTTTCATGTGTGTGGGTTCAGATTACAAGAGTGCAATGCAAACAATGATAGACATTCCCATGATAGACAAAAACCCCTATACTAGGATGCCCAGCACACATGTTTAACTATTTTCGGCTGAATTTAGGAGAGACAAACCTACAAGACGTAATTGTGAATCTGCATCCTTCCTTTTGTGTAGACACCCTCAAACTAGGACGCACAACACACTAGTCTGACACTTTCACACCCAACTCACAGATCCAGGTTATTTCCAGCTCTAATTTACTGTGTTGGCTTTTTATTGGAATCTATAATTCACTATTACTGTTGAAAGTCATCATTTTTATATTATTTAATCTAGATCTTAAACAAACTTAATAACCTCAATTCCATTGCAAAAAGGGAACTTTAACCCAAGTATTTAATTACCCTATTAGGATTGTAGCTGAGCCTATCTATGTTCCCAATGATACGCCACAAAGATTTGAGATTTGAGATTGCATCCATAGGCTTGGGATCTCATTTCCAACATATCATTCTCTAAGCAACTAAAACAATGTGTCTATTTGGTTCTTGGGTTTGGGAACAAGGTTTATTATCACTTCTACACTAGATGGGATATTTATTATCTTTAACTAAGTTGCCGGTTCGAGTTTAGATTCGAAGAACCGGTCCGCCGATACGGCAAAATTTTGAAATGGGGTTTGGGTTCGTTAGTACAAAAACATGTAAAAATTATGCACACACACACACACACATATGTATGCAGCCTACAAGCATGAATTAAGATTAGAATGTCACATAGTATCATTAGAACAAAAAAAACATCATAAACTTGTAATCATAGCATCATATCAACATCAAAATAGTAAAATAATAATATTGAGTTCAAGTATCATTGTTTTGACTTTCAACAATTGGAACTTTATAGTATTATACTAAGTTTCAATCATCTAATGGATTATCTAAATCTTCTTCTTCTTCTTCATCATCATCATCATCAAAGGCATTAGTTGATTCAGAAACAATGTCAATGCCAATGGGATCAGCTGCATCAATAACATTCTCGCTTTCCAAGTCCTCAAATGCTTATTACTTTTTCACTGTACAGAGAACTTGTTTGTTTGTAATTAAAATCCTACTAGAAAAATGTTAAAAAAGTAGCTTAACTCCCTTCACCTATTGAAGATATTGTTTAATGTTTAAAATATAATTTACCACTTTAGAGAGCTTCCAATTAATGGGACAGGGGTCATTATCAGCAATTGGATATAAAAATTTCACTGGAAGAAATCTTGAGGGCTAGTTTAATTTGATGTAATAAATATCTGAACTTCACAAAAAAAAATTGTAATGTTAAAGATCTTATTCAAATTCAGTAATAATTGTTTTCCGCACTAAATTATAGAATGTTTCTCAGTGGAAATTTACGTGGTTTGCACTTGGTATGCTTGGGTCTGCCCTAGTTCGACCTTGGTTCGACTTGGGTTCAGCTTGGACAAACCAGCCTGCCTGGGTTCGAACCCTAGGCAAACCCACAAGCGAACCGAACCAGAACCAAGAACCACTTTGTACTCAAACCTGGTTTGGCCCTAAAACAGACGAACTGGGTAACTTAGATCTTTTATCTTGAAAATAATCCTATAATGATTGTGAAGAACTCACTCTTTCTAACTAATTCAAGAACAAGAAATAACAACAAAACACAAGGATTGAGTTGGATTAAACACATACTAAGTTGAATAAGGAGATTTACATACAAATCCACAAAACCCAAATCAATAACTATTGCATTACAAAGACTACAATAACGTTAAAGCTATGGCAACTTACAAAAGCACAATATCACAAAATCGCACTAATGGGCTTGAACAACAAGTAGGCATAATTTCTATTAGTTTAAAAGCTAAGCACATAAACCACTTATTTAAAGCGTTCACAATTCTTTACATGCTTAAGCTATGGAATTTTTCCATATAAAGAGAAAAATAATTAAAGTTTCTATACTAAAAGTAGTTTACTTGTAGACAAAGCAAGCCTCAAATATCAAATTGTATAAAAAACAATTCTTTACATGCTTAAGCTATGGAATTTTTCCATATAAAGAGAAAAATAATTGAAGTTTCTATACTAAAAGTAGTTTACTTGTAGACAAAGCAAGCCTCAAATATTAAATTGTATAAAAAATATATAATCTAAATTAATAAATCTTCAAATAGACTTATGCCAAAATTATTGTGTAGTGTCCCCATTTAGGGTTCTCTAGCAGTGCAATTGAAACTGACTTTCTTGGTGGGTGTCTGTAATGTTCCCAACCACAACGTGACTAGAAAGCCTCCTCTGGATAGCCTTTCTGTCTCTGGTATGGATGGAGCGGAGATGCACAATAGCCTGGATGAAACTGTACAGTAGACACAGCAAGGTGTACGACAACAAGTTGGTATGGTGTATCCCAGCAGACTGTACAAAGGATGCAACAGACTGTACGGAAGCAGGTCGTACGGTGGATGAGTTCATACACCACAAATAGTACGGTAAATAGGCTGTACGATAAGACAGAAGGTCGTACGGTGGGTACAAATGTCGTACGGTGTCTGACAGTACAGCACGGAGGTCGTACGGTGGTTAAGAGGGTCGTATAGTGGGAGACCATACGGTATCTGGCAACTCGGCAAGAAGGCCGCACGGGCGAAATAGTGTCTTCCCTGGTGCGCAATGATATTGTAAATTTCGAAATGATAGATACTTACTAGAACATGCAAGGTACAAAACGGAATAATATTTGCAAGGAAAACTAGATTGATGTCATGAATAGTACTCCAGATTTTACCAAATCTAATACAGAAGAATAAATAGAATAAGGTGAGGGTTGAATCTCACCAAAACTGCAAATACCAAATAGGGAGGATCTTTCACCTCCAAAATGGAAGCCAATAAAATCCCAACAGGAATTCACAAATACAAATAAAAATATCAAATCTCAACATATAAATTTCATCCTACACACCAGACATAAATACTCATCAAAAAACTCCCAAGGGTGCACAAATAGAGCCGACAACAACAACTACACCTACGCCAAACAAATAAAATATGGGCCCGAGATAAACTAAATCAATCGGGACTCAAATTTAATTTTTATTAATCATTTAATGACAAGGACATTACAATCCTCTCATCCCAATAATTGCTTGTCCTCAAGCAATTTCAAGCTAGGGTTTTCTAGAATCTCTTCGCCTTCCCAGGTGGCATCTTCTAGTGGTAGATCCTTCCAGCGCACAAGAAATTCTTTGACCATGTGTGTCCTCAATCTTTTCTCCTGAATGTCAACGATTTTTGCTGGTTCCAATACTAATTTCCCTTCGTCGTCGAGGGGTGGCAGGTCTGTGGAGACTGTGACGTGTTGACCCATAGCTTTCTTTAGGCAAGAAACGTGAAAGACGTTGTGGATTCGGCTTCCCTCAAGTAGATCCAATTCGTATGCAACCTCACCCACTCTCGTGGTCACACGGTAGGGTCCGTAGAAGTGCAGACTCTGCTTCTTTCCAAAGGCCTTCAAAGAGAACTGTCTGTACGGTTGAAGTCGGAGGTATACCAAATCCCCGACTACAAAACTCCTCTCGATTCGATGCTTGTCGGCATACATTTTCTGCTGATTCTAAGCCCATTGGAGATTTTCCTTGAGGGATCTTAAAATATCTATTCCTTCCTACAGCCAATCTTTGGCCTTCGGCACGTGACTGTCACCCAGAGCCAAGTCCACGAATGAAGGAAGTTCATACCCATACAAAGCTTTGAAAGGTTCCATCCCAATGGACATGTGGTAGGTGCACCGTATTGTAACAATACTCCCCCAGATGTAGCCATTTGACCCATGCTATCTATTGTGCGGAAACATAGTTTCTAAGGTAACCTTCCAGCCATTTGTTCACAATCTTTGTTTGTCTGTCAGTTTGGGGGTGATAATTGGTGCTTGGCGACAACTTCATTCCTGCTAGTCGAAACAATTCTTTCTAGAAAGTACTAAGGAAGCATCTATCTCTGTCGCTAACTATGTTTCGAGGGAGTCCGTGCAGGCAGAACATCTCTCAGAAGAATGAGTCTGCCACCTGTGAGGTCGGATACTCTGTTGAAACAACAAAGAAATACGCATACTTGGTTAATCTGTCAACCACCACAAAGATGGAGTCCTTCCCTTGTGCCTTAAGGAGCCCGGAGATGAAATCCATTGAGATGTCCCAATTTGTTCTCCGGAATCAATAATGGTTGAAGTAAACCTGCTGGCAGAGTGTGTTCGGATTTATTTTGTTGACAGGTAGCGCATTCCCAAGCGTACTGTAATATATCATTCTTTAGGCCCTTCCATGAAAACCTTTCCCTGATCTGCCTATAGGTCTTCAAGTATCCTCGATGCCCGGCTAGGGGCGAGTCGTGCATCTCTTTCAAGATTTTCTCCTTCAATTTGGATTCAATTACTAGATAAATTCTGCCTTTGTAGAAAATAATATCATCAACCACCTTATACCTGTCGTCCTGTACTTCTTCATCCAGTAGTTGGCATGCAAAAGTGTTCTTGAAATCTTCCACCAACAAATGTGCCCTCCAATCCGTTGAGATCTAAGATAAGGAACATATGGCGGGTCTTCTTGATAATGCATCAACCACTACATTATTTTTTTCTTTAACATAATCAATGTCAAAGTCGAAAGCCTACACTTTACATACCCATTTCTGTTGTCGTTCGTTCAATTCCCTCTGTTCCAAAAAATGTCTGAGGTTGTTGTGATCTATATGGACGACGAACTTGGCTCCGACAAGGTACTGCTGGAATTTTTTCAAGGCATGCATGATGGCGAGCATTTCTTTGTCGTATATGGAATACAACCTTTCGGCCCTTGAGAGCTTCTGACTTTTGAAAGCAATTGGGTGGCGGTCATGCATTAGCACGGCCCCGATACCCTCTCTAGAGGCGTCACACTCTAGGATGAAAGGCCGAGTGAGATCTAGTAGTGCAAGAACCAAACAAGAACTCATAGCCTTCTTGAGCTTTTCAAACATTTGATGTGCCCGTTCACTCCACTGGAAAGACCCCTTCTTTGTCAAATCGGTGAGTGGCGCGCTGAGCTTTGAGAACCCCTTCATGAACCATCTACAATAACTACACAACCCAAAGAACCCACGTAGTTCCAAAAGATTTTTCAGAGGTGGCCAATCCAAGATAGCCTGAATCTTCTCTTGATGTACCTAAACTCCTCGGCTACTGACAATGTGCCCTAGATATAATATCTCTGTCATCCCGAATTCACATTTGGATCCTTTGGCGAACAACAATTGTGACTCCATAATCCCGAGCACTTCTTCCAAATGCCTTAAGTGTTCCTCCCATGTCTTGTTGTAGATTAGTATATCATCGAAGAATACCAACAAGAACTTGCACAGCTGTTTGTTAAAAATGTGATTCATGCAAGATTGGAATGTAGTTGGCGCGTTGGTCAATCCGAACGGTGTGACCAAAAATTCGTAATGACCCTAATGACAGTGGAATGTTGTTTTCTCTACATCTTGTTCCCTCATGCGGATTTGGTGATACCCCGAATGGAGGTCTATTTTGGAGAAATAGACTGCGCCATGTAACTCATCCAACAACTCATCGATCCTGGGGATCGGATACCTGTTCTTGATGGTCTTTTTGTTCAACACGCGATAATCTACACACATACGCAACATTCCGTCCTTTTTAACCATCACTACCGATGATGCAAAAGGACTAGAGCTGGGCCTAATCCAACCTTTGTCAAGAAGTTCCTATATTGTTTTTCCAATCTCATCTTTAAGCCTCTTAGGGTGGCAGTATGGCATAGTGATAACCGGTTTGGCGCTAGTCTCCATCTCAATGTTATGTTCAAACCCATGGTGTGGTGGTATGTCCACTGTAATGTCCCTGTTTTTCAGACTTTGGGATTAGCTTGTTTTGGCAACCCTTGTAGGCTAATCAGGTGATCAGAGGGGGTCAGATGGCGGAGCCAGTGTTGGGATTCCATTCTGGAGGTTCAGTTTGTCAGGTCTGCTCTTCATTCGAGTCGATTTGGTCAACTTACTATTTTTAGTAAGTGGCATTTTGCGGTATGGCCAGATTTAGCAGGGTGTTTGCACAGGGTGTCAAATATCTCAGGACCAAGTTTAGGGAATCTCTAGTTTGAGGGACTTACTATTTATAGTAAGTCTATTTTTAACAGTTGGCTATTATGGGCAGTTGACTATTTCTGGTAGGGCAGTATGAGTTCGGATACTATTGTCAGAAGTTTGAAGATTTTTGCTAGTGAGATTCAGTGCATCACATTTATAATAAAAGTTATTAAATTAAGTTATGTTAATTTAATAACCTTGGGTCTTTAATGTTTTAATTTATTATTGTGATGGAGAAGTCTCTTTAATGAAAAGTGTCACGGTGAAGTTTCATTAAAGTATTATATATATGCCTTGAAGAATTCGATTTCATTACCTTATGTCATTTTATGAAATCAAAAGTTGGAGAAGTTTGTTGTGAAGGAAGAAATCGAAATTTATGGAGTGCTAGGGTTTGGGTCAAGTTTGGTCTTCAAATTGCTGGAGAAAACGTCCAATCTCATGCTGATTGCACTACCTTGGATCGGATTCAGTATGCCACGGCTGTTAGTGTTTTCTGAGTGTTAAAAGTGTGCAGATTGGGTGTCGTACAGTTCTGGTATGAAACCGTACGGATTTGTAGAGATGCCTAGATTGTTGGTGTGGTGTCTCCTTTACGTGGGCTGTCTTGGTCTTCAATTTGGAGTGACATTGATCACATTGTGGCAGCGTATCATTCAGCTTAGGAAATGGGCAGAATTCTGAGTGCTGGCGTTAATCTTTATGCAGCACGTGACTGTTATTTTGGCTGTGTTGTGATTCCAACTGGTAGCATAATTCATGTAAGATGTAATCTCCCGCATTTAGTTAGTTTTCATATAGTTAATTGATGGGATAATATTGGTAGATGATTTTTATTAAGAGAAATGTCCATGTAGTTAGTGTTGATTGTATGCAATTGTTAACTTTTTTTCAAAGCTGATAAGTTTTAAAACCAAGGGTTTTTTCCTCTGTTCTTCTAAGCTATGGAATTGTAAAGATATTTCAAGTGTGAATGAATTAAGAGCCAGGCAGGCTCTTTACAATGTCGGCAAAGACTTGATGTCTATTCAAAACCCTTTGAAGCTCTTCATCCTAGTAGTCATCTCTTTGTCCCTGTACAGGTTCTAGCAAGGCGAAACAGTGTGCGGCCCAGACCACGTCATCGTGTTTGAAGATTGCTTCCATTCGTCGAGCTCAAATTTCTTTCGGTCCTCCACTCAACATCCCTCTCAACACAATCTTTTTGTCGTTCACCTCAAAGGAGAACTCCATTCATTTGAAACTCTGTGCGTATTCGTCCAATGTTTCCATCCACTGAATGCCCAAAATGACTTCCATGTCGTCCAGATTGACCACGAAGAAATCATCTGTTACTGTGTGGTTTCCCATGGTGATGCTCAGTTGCGGAACCAAATGGGTGCTTTTTATCAGGTTTCCACCTGCCACCTTGACGTCAAATCCTTGGTGTGCCTCCATACACAAACTCTGTTGACTCACCAGCGATGAGTTAATGAAGTTGAGTGTGGCTCCGCTGTCAAGCATGCCCACAACCCGTTGCCCTTGGAGGGTACCCCGGACCCAAAATACAGTACACCTTGGAGTTCCTACCAGAGTAGCAATGGCGCCTCCTCTCTTCAAGAGTGTGGCGATTCTTTTTGCGCGATTGATGTTTACCTCCCCAGAAGCTTGTTGTGCATCCCCTTCGGCTTCCGGTGCTTGTTCCTCCTCGTCGTCAGATAATATCTCAATGTAATGGATTTTGCCTTTGCCAAGACATTGATGTCCCAATACCCATGGCTCCTTACAGTTGACACAAAGCTTCTTCCTTCTGAGTTCCTGTCGAGTTGCCTCATCCAACGGGGGCTTCTTAGATGGGGGCCTGCTGTCTTTCTCTCTTTGAGCGAGAGGTGGTTTGGACTGTGAGTAATATTTGGTGGAAGAAGATGTCGCCATGTCGCGTGCCTTCTTAATTGCCTTCGTAACTGTGATGGGGTTGAATCCTTTCACCCAACCCTTCAAAGGTTCTACCAATCCATCCATAAACAGTACCACCAATCGTCTTTCTGAAATATCTGTTACAAAGACAGACGTTCTCTGAAATTCTGTTATGTAACCATTGACTGTGCTCGATTGCTTCAGCTGAGCCAACTCTTTGAAATTCAGTTCTGGATCTCTTTCGTCAAAACGATCTATCAGTCTCTTAGTGAATTCACCGTAGGAATTTATTTGATCATGGCCGAGAGTAACCATGCCATGATGCCACCATTCGTGGGCTACTCCTTCCAGATGCAGTGCAGCAAATTTGATGGCCTCATCCTCTGACATAGGGTTGAGCTGGAAATACGTGTCTTCCTTTTGCACCCACGCTCAAGCTATGATGGATCCAGACCCATCAAAGGATGACAAATTAACCTTGCCAATCTTCCATCTGAGATCATCATTATGATAGCCACACTTGTTTCTGCCAGAGTATCTCATTCTCAGCTCAACATAATCTTTGTAGGATATATCTCCTTCCATATTTGCGTTCCTCCAATCTTCTTGAAGTTGATCCTGCATTTCTTGGAAAGTTGGTTGCTCTCTGTGCTGCTCTTCCTCCCGTGGAGAGAAAGTCGACATCGACGGTCGAGAGCGTACGGTTTGGGGGTTCTCCCTTCCTAAGAAAGAATTGTCACTTTGTTCAGTAGATATCTTGCCTTCAGCCAATTTTCATAGTGTCTCTTCCACGAGGCGCTGAGTGTCATTTATCTCTGCCTGGTTCCTAGTGAATTCTCTCAAAAGAATCACGACTTCGGCAGTAGGATCTTTGGGGTCTGCCATTCTACCAATTGAGTGATATCTTCTCCTCTCCCTGGTATAAACTTGCATTCACAACCCACAAGCTGGAAGAATCACCAGCTCAGATACCACTATAATGTTCTCAACCACAACTTGACTAGAAACCCTCCGAATAGCCTTTCTGTCTCTAGTATGGATGGAGCAAAGCTACGCAACAGCTTGGATGAAACCATACGGTGGACACAGCAAGGTGTACGACAACAAGTTGGTACGGTGTATCCCAGCAGACCGTACAGAGGATGCAACCGACCGTACGAAAGTAGGTCATACGGTGCATGAGATCATACACCACAGGTAGTAGAGTAAATAGGTCGTATGGTGGGTACAAATGTCGTATGGTGTCTAACAATACGACAGGGAGGCCATACGGTGGTTAAGAGGGTCGTACGGTGGGAGACCGTACGGTATCTGGAAACTCAGCAAGAAGGCCGCACAGGCGAAATAGTGTTTGTCTTCCCTAGTGCGTAATGATGTAAATTTCAATATGACAGATATTTATCAGAACATGCAAGGTACAAAACGGAATAATATTTGCAAGGAAAACTAGATTGATGTCACAAATAGTACTCCAAATTTTTCCGAAACTTAATACAGAAGAATAAACAGAATAGGGTGAGGGTTGAATCCCACCGAAACTGCAAATACCATATAGGGAGGATCTTTCACCTTCGAAATGGTAGTCAGCGGAATCCCAACAGGAATTCGCAAATACAAATAAAAATATCAAATCTCAACATATTTCATCCTACACGCCAGACATAAATACCCATCGGAAAACTCCCGAGGGTGCACAAATAGAGCCGACAACAACTACACCTACGCCAAACAAATAAAATATGGACCCGAGATAAACTAAATCAATCGGGACCCAAATACAATTTTTATTAATCATTTAATGACGGGGACATTACAGTGTCTATCTTGATCGAGGAGTCACTTGATGATTCTAGTGAGTTCAAGTGGTCTGGAGGACTCAAATGCATCTTTTAGAAGTGATTTCAGACTTATCATGTGCTCTCCAAGAATCTTGGCGAGGTCATTTATTTATAGTAACTTCCCTTGGCTTTGTTTATCTTTATTTTTCATCAATATCACTCAAGTGTGATCAGTTTTCGATTCTAATGCATTCCAATAGTTTTAGCAAATTTAGTGCATTCAGGGCTTATTTTAATTATTTTACTAAGGATGCTAAAAAATAATTAAAATATTTTAAATGCACCTTAGTTTTATAGCTCATCAAAATCGGGGCAAAAAAATTCAATCATGGGTACATATGACAGGGACCTTACATGTCAAATTTTCATTATTTCAATGAAAAGGTCATTTTCAGACCTAAAATGAAGTTTAAACTAAAGTTGAATTTTTAAATGATGTTTTCTAGAAGTTTGGCAAGAAAAGTATATAAAGGAAATTAAGTGCTCATTTGGCATAAGGAAGATTACGTTATTTCACTTTGGTGAAACCCTTGGGATTTTGGAGATCAAACTTGTTTGTCTCAGCCTTCTAGAGGATGGAAACTCTCTCAAAGAAAATTGCCTAAGGTGGTGAGAGATCTACCATGGTTAATGCGATGAGATTCAATCAAAGTCTCAATGTGAATGGTATAGAGATTTGCAAGTATTGTTTGTATTGAATGTTATGCAGTTTTGTAGAAGTTTTCAAAAGTTAGAGTTGATGGTTGCAAGCTTGTAATGTCCCCACTTTCAGGTTCTCTAGCAGTGCAAATGTCATTGACTTTACTAGTGAGCTCAGATGGTTTAGAGGAGTAATATGACATTTTCAGTTGTTATTTTTGGCTTCTCGTTTGGGCCCCAAGTTCTCAAAGGGAGTGTTTGTTTTTAGTACATTACACACTCAGGTTGGTTTATTATCTATCATTGTCAGGATCAATGCTACGTAGCCATATTTCAATTTTGATGCCTCTCGGCTATTTCTACTAATTGGGTGAAAAATTGAACTATATTTAATTTATTTTCACTAAGGTGTCCCTTTTAATTAAATATATTTATCAAGCACCTCAATGTTATAGCTCGTTGGAAGAGGATGGAAAGTTTTAAATGACAGAATGCTTGAAAGTGACTTTAAGTGTTGAAAATGTTCTAAAAGACAATTAAATCACTTTTTAAAGTTAAAAGATTCAATTAACTAATAAAGTGATTTAAGATTGGAGTTTCTGGAAAGCCCCTAAAAAGCTTCTAAAAACAAGAATTGAGAGATCATTTGGCATGTTGGAGTTTATTATTTCTCGTTTGAAAACCCTTGTGGTTCTAGAGATTTGGACTTGATCCATCTTAGCCATCCTAAGGATGGAATCCCTCTTGAAGAAGATTAGCTACAATAGTAAAAGATCTACTCTAGCTAATATGTTGGAGATATCTCACAGGTATTTCCTAGTGCATTTACAATTGAGTTTATCAAATTTTTGCAAGTCTCTTTCAAAAACAAATCTGCAGGTATTCCAGTTAAATTGCAAACTCTGGGTATTGGACGCCTTGCCTAGAGTTTTATTCAGAGTTTACTTGAGTTTTGAAGCTTTGAACGATTTATTTATACTTGTCGATTTGGAGATTAAAGAATATATATTATTTATGGAGTTGATTCTATTATTCTAAATAATGTATTGAGTGAAAATGACCTTACCTCCACAATTAGGGAATGTGTTCCCTATTATAGCTCTCATTTTGAAATTTAATTTATTTAAAAATAAATAAAATAAAATAATAATGATAATGATAATGTCAGTAGCATTGACATTTTATGCACGTAAATTTGTTTATATTCAAGTATGCATATTAATTGTTTTTTATGCAAGCAACAAATTCACGTGTTAGTTATGAAACTCTATTCACATGAAATTCACTTGTTAGTTATGGAACTTTATTCACGCAAAGAATTCTAAACCTCATTTAGTGGTGATTTTAATTATTCATTATTTGTTTTGTTTAATTAAAAAGAAAGTTGATATTATTGTAAATATTAGTTATTTATTTTCTTAGTAGATTGGTTTATTTATTTATTTACTTAGTATGGTAGTAAGCTATGAGATACATCATTTATTTACATTTATTGCTTCTTATCAATTCACAAAATTGCAATATTTCTTATAATAATATTTAAATTTAAATCGTACAAATGAAATTTGGGACATTAAGATGTATGGATAAATTCTTAAATTATGTGATAAGTACTAATACAAATTTCAGAGCATTAAATCATAAGCATGAATAGTTAATTTTTGTATTAGAAGAATTGAAGAGAATATTAATGAGTGGGTTATTAAACAAATAATCGCATTTTTCTTTTTAATCTTGGAATTTGATAATGTTTAGAATAGCACTACAAGGTTAGAAAGATTGAGCTACCATTAAGCATAATATAAATATTGCTATAAAAGGAATTGTTTAGATCCCTATAAAAATGCTAGTAGATGTAATCATACTAATAAAGGTGTTAGTATTTGTATAATAATTTGTATAATGGGCCTAACTGGGTTAATCCAGTGGTGAGGGATAAATTGGGCAAGAAGTGGGATCTCCCGGAAGAGGGATGGATCAAGGCGAATTTTGATGGGGCGTCGAAAGGCAGCCCGAGCTCTTCTAGGGCAAGGTTCATGGCTCGTGATTCAAATGGGAATATTCTGGCTGTAGGAGCTAAAAAAACGAGGCAACAAACAATGAAGCAAAATCTCAAGCGGCGCTAGAGGTAGTAGTAATCGCAAAAAAATTACATGGAGGGAGACTCGTTGATTATTATTAATGCTCTTATTCAAGGTGAAACGGTGGCCAAGAATTTAAACAAATTTATTAAACCAATATGTAAAATGCTTAATTCATTTCAAACTTTTAAATATCCCATACCCTATAATCAGGAAATAAGGTGGCAGATGTACTTTCCAAATGGGTCGTTACATTTAATGAGGATATTATGAATGAATAGTGGGGGGAGTATGGAGATTTGGATTTTGATGTGGAGATATGAAGTACACGTCACAAAGAAAATGACATTATTTTTTGGCAAGGGAGTACGAAAGGTGTGTTAGGTGAAATCAATCACAGTAATGATGGCCTTAAGTTCTTAAGACGTGTTGGAATATAAGAAGAGGTCGGTGACTGGTAATAGCATTTGAGTTTAAAGCTTGAAGTTGGTGTTGGCTGAGAACAATGAAGGCAGGTTTCTCTCCGGTAAAGGAGAAACAACAGTTATCTTTTTGGGTCGAATTTCTAAAAAAGGGGATAAAAGGAGTCATTAAGATACATGACTCGATTTTCTTCCAAATTGAGGATATCTTGTTGGGGGAGGATTTTAAGAAGAGCGATCATCGTGATCAAGTTAGTGTGGACATAGTGTCCAGGTTTGTACCTTGGCGACTGGAATTGGGAACCAATGTTGAAGTTGAATGGGTGATGCATGAATATGTTGAGGAAGAATGGCTGGTTGGTCTCCCTTCTCTACTCGCTTTGGTGGTCCCAGGGAAGGGATTTAAAATGGATGGGGGTGACTAGACAGCAATGGGTGCAAGCGAAGATAGATTCTAGCCATTCATTGTGTGGAATGTGAGGAGTTCGACGAAAGAGCGCAAGACAAAAGTGCAGGTTGGCTGGCAATCACTTCTGGAATTTCTGCATGAGCAAGAGATTCTTTTGTGTATGGAGGCGGAGTTGAGAAAGCATGGAAAAGGTGGACCGGTTTATGAGGAGTCTGATTTCTAGTTCAACGGCCCAAGGAAACAGCCTGCGGAAAAGAAAATGAAAAAGTAAAAGTACAAGGGAGACCCTATGTTTTTTGAATTATAAGACCAGTTGTTTTTTATTTTCTCGCATAGTATTTGATGTCTCAAGCTGGCTGGTAGGTGTTAGTGTCTAGGCTAGAGTACTAGCATTTTTTTTATCATGTTAATATGATATATCTTTGTTATGGCTTCAACATGGTAATATCAAATTGTAGGTATACGATGTTAGTATATTTCAGATTCTACTTAGGAATTAACCAAACTAATCACAAGATAAGATAACAGTAAGGAGAGATAGTACCTGTATTAGATATCACCCTCAGATCTGATCCAGCTAGATCAGCATCCTTCTTTCTTGAAGCCTTTAATCTGATATTCACATTGGCCTAATATCAGATGTCTGCTCCATAATTCTGCTCCTAGATATATCGGATGTCTGCTCCAGAATTCTGCTCTTAGATATATCGGATGTCTGCTATTAGGACAGAGATGTCTTATACCTAAGAATGAATTCTCTGCTGCCCTTAATGTATTCACTGCTAGGGCAGGGAATGTACAGAATTTCGCCCTTGATGCACTGCTGTTAGGGCAGGGACTGTATTGTATTTTGCACAAGAAAATTGCAGCTTCCTGATGGATTCGCTGCCTTCCACACTTGATGTATTTGCTACCTTCCACACTTTCGCTAATGCCCTAGATGATGAATTCGCTGCCTAAAGTATTTCCGAAGATGGCCTGCTTTTATTGAAGAGTCTTGGAGAAGAGACACGTTATGTCTTGTGTGTTCTTCTCCAAGAACCAATCTCCTATATGTAGGAGCCACAAGGTTGTGCCAAGAGGGCCGACCTGTTCTAATATGAACTAGGCCGACTTTGGGCCCAAAATAATATATATTAAACAATAAACAATAGATATTAAATATATCTTATATTTAATATCATTATTTATATAATATTGATCTATCAGGGCAAGTATGTTTGCCGACAAGGCCACAAACTTAACATAAGCGTGTTTGGTTTTGCTCATTTTTTCTATCATATCTGGAGAAGGGGTTTTCAGTTTTGAAGGCATTATGGGATCTTTGAATAGTAAAAGAATATTGTAATTGTGGCTGTAATTACTCTTACTATTTATAAAAATATAATATTTTCACTGATCAAAATAAAATTATTTGTGTAACAATAGTTTTAATTAAGCAAATTTAGCCAATGGTGCTCTTGAGCAAGGAATTGGGTGATTCCTTAGGGTTGGTGCCCTCAAAGCATTGTAAAGCATTTTCATCTATGAGGCTGGATTAGAACAGTACATCCTAGCAGCATTTCTCTCCATGGTTTTTCCCATCTTGGGTTTCCACGTAACTCTTGTGTATTGTCTTCATTGTGTGGTTGCATCTCTTTCTGATTTCAGTTTCAATTCCTTTTAGTTTTCAGCTTGAAGTTTCATAAAGTTCATCAAAAATTTAAATTGATCACGGATCAAAAGTTTCAGACAACTCTATAAGCTGGCATGGTTTCTTTATGCAGGGTTTTTTGGAAGAGAAATCTGCAACTGTAAGTGAAGTTTCAGACTAAAAGGGAATCACTTCAATCTTGTGTGGCATTTCTATATCTATACTGCTTGAAGGACGTTGAAGCTACAGGTCTAAAATACTCACTTGCAGGGGACATTTTGCTTCAGCTAGGTCATAAGAATTGTCCAGATAGGAAGGTTAGAATTCATGGTAGTTGAGACTGTATGTAGAGACAAGGCAAGTGGATAAACAATAGTATTATTCTGGGCATGGAGATTTTCAGAACTCAGTGTTTAACAAATGCAAATGCTGTCCCTGTAGAAGAATATTGCAGAAGTAAAGGTTACAGTGAGAAGCCCAGAGAGTTTTATACTCATTGATTGTAATTTTCTGTTCAAGCATTATTAGTAGTTTGTAATAAACATCAATCCCAACATTTAAATAAAGTAGTTCAAGACTTTTGTGATTTGTTATAGGTCATAATCAAATGCAATATTTCTGTACCTTGTAGCAGAAAATTGAATGAAGAAAACAATGTTATCTTGGTTATGCAAGCCATTTGCTTTCGGGTGTCTAAACGTTTGTATGCAAAGCATTTATAATATAAACTTTCTCAAAACAACTATCATGAAACCATAAAGTCACTAGTCTGATATCCTTAATAAGAGAGAGGCAACGAATTTTGGATCAAATGAATGGTTGGGTTCTTATAAGATAGGCTAAGATAATTTTATTAATGTCCAACCAAAGACCACAAAGGGTCAAAGGGACTGACAAGAACAACAAAAGAAGCCAGCCCGCAACAGGGAAACCAAACGGTACCCTAAGAAAGAAGCAACAACAACCGAAACAAAAGCAAAGAGAGGGGTCCAAAAGGAAAAACCCTCCTGAACAATGCTAAGGGTTCTGAACAACTGTGAAAAACCTCAAAACAGAAGGATAAGCAATAGGACCAGCCAAAGCCCTGGACTGCTTCGGAGTTACCCTAAAAGAGGAAGGTCGCTGCTGATAATAGATCATCCTAGGCTTCACATATCTGGAACAGGGGTTTTCAGTTTAAAACTATCTATCTCATCATTATAAATTTTTCTTTCCTGAATCTTGATTTCCTTAACTTTTAGCAATATTCTTATAGGCAGGGAGGACACTCATCATGCATCTTTCAATATCATCAATTCCCTGGAGAAATTTCTTTGCCCTTGCCATTAAAAATGTTATTGTCTCTGATCCTCTCTAACAAATATCTTCCAAGCATTTTTTAAAGCGTGTTTCATAATAAATCAGTTGATCTAGACATTTCTAATCCTTGGTGGACTCCAAAACTTGTAGCACAAACAAGCTTGTTGCTAGAGAATGTAATGAACCCCCTTTGTTTGCTACCAATTTTTTGCACTTCTTCCCAAGAGTATTTGTCAAACAGTTTGCATGCTTGGCAAAGGCAAGTTTCTTGTTTGCATACCACTATATATATATGGACTAGAGGTGCCTTGCACTTTATCTCCAGGAAGCCACTAGGCTCAGGAACCACACACTCCAGAACCAGCATTCTGCGATGCCCCTAAAATGTCAGCTCATTACTTCCTTCTTCGCAGGGCCTTGCACAGTGCGCCCCTTCATTAGAAAAAAATTTATAATGATGAGATAGACCTCCAATATTGCCCCATTCAGAATCCGCTTGAATGTGGATTCACCAGGGCATTGTCTAGCATTAAAGATAAGAAGTTCAGAAATGGACTCTTTGATAGTCAATGTACACAGATTGGATTTCTGCGGTAGCCAAAAATAATTAGCATATTCAATTTTATTTAACATCCACATATGATTTTATAGCAGGTAATTCCTTCTAGGTTCTAGTGGTTGTTATATGGGCTGCAATATCCCCTTATGTAATTCCTTAGGGTTTTGACTAATTTCTTACGATTCAAATTCCAAGAGACTTCTTTTTGTACACAATTCTTTTATTTGATTGAAGTGTATGTATTTGAATATGATTTGCAAACGTAGATATCACTGTCCTTATCTTTACGAATTAGAAAATGAAGAAATCGATCAATGCAATTGTCTGCTGCCTTATATTAATTAGGACTAATTTGCATAGATTATATTTTCAAACAAGAATTCTGATATAATTCTCTATTCTGAATTTGATGGGCCAACTCTATTATGATATAAATCAATCAACCAATAGGATCGATGATTTATTGTGCTGGTATGATGATATTGCTATATAGGCCTTATGTCAAGAATACTTCAGATAATGAATAGGAGTTTTCTCAGAATAGTCACTGAAGATTGACATAAAAATATGGATATATCTAATTATCGATCACTTATGATTTTGGTTTGGGAATGCAAGAAGAATCTGATCTGATATGATAAGTGGTACTGATAATTTATGGTTCTTTATAGATTGTAGAAGTTACCAATGCCATGAGTTACGGTTGCAATCACTAGTATAGTAATTTTCCTTATGAGTACACTTATTGCTGTTTCGGAATTGATCTATGTGTTCATGCAACAGATTCTTGAGGATCTATGCCTGAAATGGAAAGGCGTGTCTGATTTAGTCTTTATACCCTTGTTATAATGATCTGTGTATGAACTCTTCAACCTTGTATTCATGTGATTATTGCCTTGTAAATGGGAGGCTTGATGCCCCCGTATTAAAAGCATCTGCTAGTGCAGTTTTGAATCAATCAATAACTTCTATGCCTTTGGAGGAGGGTAGGATATCTCTTAAGTATGCCACGAAGGGATATGAAGTGAGGGGTTGCATTTCTTCACAACTTAATTACTTGGAAACAAATTGCACTTATCTCAAATCTTTAATACCTTTGTCCTTTGTAATGGTTTTGACTCAAAATCATTAATCTCTTGACAAAATATTAAATTTCTTTACAGATCACACTCTTTTATCATATTGGTTTTGCTCTTTATTTTTTATCACTAATATTGCTGTATAGTTTATTGTTATTTATAAGACCGATGCATCATCAATCATTGCTCACTTAATCACTGCTTAAAAATGCTTGCTCCACCATTCTTCATCTTCTTTAGTTATAGATCAGCCAGTCACAGAACAGAACTTGCACACCTGAATATTAATTATTTGTCTTTCTGCTGGACATATTAGGACTTATTTATAATGAACATCAATCACAAACAATCTTCCATCTTTGACATCAAACAATCCCGTCTTTATCACTGTCTATCACTGACTTTGTAAGGGTCATTTTCATGTATTGCATGCTATCATCATTCATAAGATAATACAAGGAGCTTTCTCTCACATGACTGACTGCTTCTTTGGATTGGATGGGGACATCACATGGGCCCACCAAACATACATATTGTGGCACTATCATTACATGATTCAAAGGTAATGCAAAAACATTGCATTGGAGTTTCACTTCCATCTCTTTCGTGCATGTCTATTATTTTATGGTATACATTATTAGGGTCAGATATTTATCTTTCATTTCTAAAATATGTTTAGACATCTATTACAAAGTATTAGTCAATCTTGGGCAAGGTTATAGATCACCTTTAATGCTTGGATATACTCATAATCATTTCTAGAGATATGAGTTACCTCATCGAAGTGAGGAATCTATGAACTTGGATCATTCTCTCATGACTATCTCACTTATCATTTAATCACAATCTCTTTAAAAAAAATATAAATAATTATTGACGTGTACCAAACAAGGTAGTCAAGAGAGATTTCATAATGATCTGTGTAACTTTAAATGGAAGACTTCCAAACAGTCCTAGATTACATTCATCTACCTCTTTTTCAGTTAGGCAGATCTATTTACATAAATGTATGGGGAGCATGCAAATCCAGTTACTGAAATTGTTGAAATTTCTGACTCAAGAAACTTTCAGTAAACCAGAAACTTCATATCACTTTTCCATAGAACTACTACATAAACACTTGGGACCCACCCTGCATACGCACCCTGTTGCATAGATGCATATAAACTTTAAACAGTGCAAAAGGTCAATTCTTCATGGCAAAATACAAGGGCGGTATAATTCAATCAGTGTATGCAGATGTGTTGTTCGCCATATGCTCATTCATAGGAGAGGAGTGTACGCGATCATGTAATTCTATTCTGATACAGCATGAATGCTGCTGGACGAGACGCCAGGAGCAACATTCATTTGCATATAACTTATAAGCTTCTAGACTCTAGTTGTTACATGGTCAGATATTAAATCTTTCATCTTATACACCACATCTCAAACAGATGAGCAAATAAAGACAGTGTTTCCATTAACAAGCAAAGTTACAGGCAATCGCAATAGTTACAGACATTAAGGGAACAACCATGAAAACCAGAGGTTGTGGTACAGAGTTCATAACAGATCAAAACTCTGATCTGGAGGAGGATACTGTGAGCATATTGCCACAGCGCGCCTATTATTTTCAAAATAAAAGAAACCTTTTCCAAGCAAATATCTAACAATTATTAATAATATTTAAATCTAGTACCAAGATAAACAATAATCTTGCTCTTCTGAAAGCGCAGTAACGTGTCTATAAAATAGTTACCTAAAAGAAAAATGTAGAGCAAACTTTAGAATAGTTTTCCACAAATCTAATTAGCCACAATCATTTTCGATTGTTATGTAATAGTTCAAACAATGTACTTGAAAAGGCATGAAATTTCACAAGTTTTAATGTATAATAAACATTTCAATCCATGAATTATTGTAAAAGGCTTCTGGAAACAGCTGCATATTCAGTTTCACATCAGCGCTTGGGATCAAACTCCCTAATACATAACCCGGATAGAAAGATTACAATTCTGACGGTAGTCAAGGAGCGTGATCAAAAGCTTTGATGTAAAGCTAATTTCGAAGAAGCTTTTTACAGTAAATTTTGTTCTAATTTCTCGTATTCGGGTTGATTTAGAGACGGCTACGGAAAAAATGAAGGGAGTTAAGAAGGGAGCTTAGCTAACCTGTGAAAGCTCCACCTCAGGAGGCTGCACTTGAAATATTGAAAAATCGTTAACCTTTGAAGGCTCCATCTCGGGAGGCTCCACTTGCACCATTGAAAAATGGCTAACCTGTGAAAGCTCCATCTCGGGAAGCTCCAGTTGAAAGATTGAAAAATCGCTAACCTGTGAAAGCTCCATCTCGGGAGGCTCCACTTGAAAGACTGTGCAATTGCTAACCTGCGAAAGATGCATCTCGGGAGGCTCTACTTGAAAGATTGCACAACCTTTACCCATATATTGCTGTTGTTCATCGCATTTTGGTCTGCTTTCATCGTAATTTTGAGGGAAAATGGAGAAGAGGAATTGTGTGTGCGCTCTTGCAAATGAGAGTTTCTCAATTGGCGAAAGAGCAGAAACATTAACTGGTGAGGACATTACATCTTCCCTTAACCATCTCGACTGGAAGCTTTCCTCATCCTCACCGTCATCCTCCATTATTTCTTCACCTTCGGAAACAATAAAAAAAGGCGCGCTCGCTGCAGCTCGAGCCTTACTCAAGTGATCAAAATCTCTGAAACGCAAACGCATGCTGGCGAAATTGTTGTTGCTACTCCAATTGAGTGAAACAAATTCTTTCACAGTTAACAATCTGCAATCTTCTCTTAAATTTTGTTTATGGCGGTGTAGCGGAAGAATGGCGCGTCTTTCCTAAAATTCCACTCCCGGTTCCTTTCACCATCCTCTACTTCCTATTCTACCACCCTCATCTCTCATTTAATGGAATAAATTTGTTTTTTATGAATATGTCAAGAGATCAAAAATCAATTTTACAAGTTTACATAAAATCTAATTTTTTAATATAGAGACTCTAATGTTCAAATAAAATTTGAAAATATTTTTAATCAAAAAGAAATATATAGAAGTAAATGAATGTAATGGAATCTAGAATTCAACAATTGAATATAATAAAACTTTGTCTTCGTATGCATAATCAAATTTGTCTCATGTTCATCATTATAAGTCTCTTCTTTCATGTGAACTTTACATTGAAGCATATATAATATGTAATTATTTTTTAACTTACCTTATACTATGTTAGTACATATAATGATACTACACATTTTTTCTCACCATATTTTAACATTTGTTTTCACCTAAATGTTAGATGAATTTCACAATTATAAAGGTTGACTCTCAAAATTATTCAAATTCTCCATTGCAATTTATGATTTAAGTTCAATAGAGTTTAAAAAATTAAATCATACTTCCTAATTGGATATTAAAAAATATATAACTTTTTATTAAATATATATCAACTTATTCTTATAGATTGTATAAATGTTTTATTTAATTTATTAAATATGAGTTAAAATGATACTACATAATTCATTTATTACCTAGTGAGTTATTTATGATCCATTACTCCATGACTTTAGATATTAATGTGTCTAGAATTATCCTACAATATTTCAATGTTAATTTGGTTTGTAATTGTCATCAAACAATTAGTCACTTTGCACATTTTTTTGGTCAATAAAAGTTATTGTATTATATTGATAATTAAAGATAATTACATAGTCACATAAAATTATATTCAATCCACCATTAATAGAGATTTTACCCTACCCAACTAACCATACAACAGACACTACCCATTGATCCCACCATCCGACACACCTCCAAAAATACAGCAAAATGATCTTCAAAATCACAAAATTCCCATGAACGAGCAGAGTAACAAACAACTATAGAAAAAATAACTAGTAACTAGACTCAAAAATACAAAAACCCTAGTTTGAAGCACCATCGATCGAGGCATTTCCCCTTTCGCTACTTCCAGAAATACCTTGCAAGGCACCTCTCCTAGTGCGACTACCATGAACTCGGTTGCTTCTCCTTTGAGCCTCACTTCCTCGGGCAGGAGGCAAACTCCTAGCCCAACCTTTGTTCCTATTAGTTTGGCCCTCATCAACCACCAAATTCCTCCTCCTTCTGCTACGACCCCGACCTTGAATTGGGTTATTCCTTCGTTGAGCTCTCCTTTGTGCTGCCATATCCTCACATGCATCAACTAGCTTCAAGTGGAGTATGTCCAGATTCATTTGCTTCCTTGATAGCCCCATAGCCAACTCCAAATCCCAGTCATGGACAAAGTCAACCACCAAGGCCCATGCCCTGCGAGTGTCCATTTTCCTTTTGAGGTTGTTTCCTAACCCTTTGTGCCACAAAAAGGGTTGCACCAAATACGGGCCACCGGGGAAGCCAATCCAATCAACATGTCCTATGATAAATCCTCGGCCTGGGACCGCACACCTCAGGATATTCTCCAAACCAACCCTACACTATGGAACAATACATTGTTCCAATATATGATTGACCTCCTCTTTCAATGAGAAATGCAGACCCCATGCACAAATAGCACGACAATGTCCACATTTATGTGCCATCGAAATCTTGAGAGTGGGTAATTCACACCCAGCAAAGCCTTGGTTACCTCCAAAAAAAAGGGGTGTTGGGAGGTAAAAACATGGCTCAAACGTTCATTCAATACAAGTCATTTGAAGGCCATTTGTTGTTTTGTGGCACCAAATGTGAAATTCGTCTCCATGGAACCACACAACCACTTTGCTTTGCTTGATGCTAGGAAATTGTGATGATGGGAATGCAAATGAGGAATGTATAGACCCAACATTCCTATGAAATGAATGTGCATTTACTCCAGTTTTTACCCTGTCAGATGCAAATGCCTCAGCTATCTATCACCTTGCCTAGAATAAGTACTTCATTGTCACCCCACATGGGAGAAAATTTACTTTTGCTTCAAACATCATATCAGACATCCCCAATTTGATGTATGATGTCAGCCTCCACGCCCCAATGCATAGTATCTGCCACATCACGCCAACTCAACAACTAGTACTTGGGACCTTAATCAAGTTGATGTCTCGTCAATAGCCAACATAGATAACGAGTCAACCAAGGGATTTTCCTCCCGATAAACATGTGAACTTTCAAAGTTATGAAAATAGGCTAATTTCTTCCTAATGATATCAACAACTTTCTGCAACCACCACACCTACATTTTCCCAATTGAAATGGCATTAACAATGATTTGAGAGTCCCCTTCCAAGCGAAGCTTTTTGACATGCAATCTTTGTGCTAATTCAACACCCATAAGTGTTGCATTCACCTCTACATCATTATTTGTGCCTACCCCTAGTGCTTTCTTCTCTGTGGCAAGAATGTTACCTTTATCATCTCTAGCAACACACCTTGTGCCAACCAGACCCGGAGTGCCTTTAGCCACCCTATCGAAGTTTACCTTGATCTATCCCTTCTCCGGATAGTCACTTTACATATTATTTGTATAGCAATAAAACACAAAAGATCATTTGACAAACATAAATATTTCAATTTATGAATCATATTATTTTTACATAATAGATATTAACCTGACATCTATTGTTGTAAAAATCAATTAATATTGACAAACCTCCAACATTTTTCTCTTGACTTTAGTCTTATCAAAAATAATAATTATTCATAAATATCATTTGATTGAACACTTAAAAATCAATCTAGACAAATAAAGTTAGGACAAATTAATCATTTTTAACATAAATAAAATATAAACTTACTATTAACAATTTAACTATTGACAAAGTGAAAAAATAAATTAACATTTTATATTCACAAACTTTTTTTCCATAGATATTAGATTTAACTTTATTTATTAATTAATTGAAAATCACAATAATGTAACCTCACAAATATGTGTCTCGCACCGTGAGTTTATTGTTCAAAGAATGTCATGGGGTTTTCCTCTTTCAATTTTAAGCAATTCTTGTAATCCTCCTCAAACTGTGAGACAATTAAAGATCTATAACATCGAGGATGTTCATCATCCATAAGCTCATTCGGAGCCCAAGTTTCTCTATCCTTCTCAAAACAAATAAAATATTGCACTGAAATTCGATCCACCCAACCTTTACACACCACCAGATGTTCTATGCTACGGTATTTGCGATTGCTCCATATCTGCACTCAACACACAATTTTAATATGCACATATGGAATTTATCTCACTTATTTCGTAGCTTAATTGAATTGCCTAAATTGACAATGAATGAATTCAAGATCAGCTTCATGTTCAGCCACTCCCCTTTCTTTAATAAAATCTGAAGCTCGCCTTCATTATCCTGGTAAAGAATTATAAAGAAACCAATATTTTTATGAGCAAATAACATCTCCTCATCCACATATTTGGCATCTAAAATGTAGTGGTTTATTCACATGAGAAGTATGCATTTTTTGAAATGAAAATAACAAAAGTTTTCTACATCTAGGCCCAAACTAGCAAGAATGATTTTCCAAATCTTTCGTACGAGCTCTACCATAAGTAAAGAGTATTTTCAGAAGGTCTCGCTAACATTCGATCCAAGATCCAATTTTTATTTATGAGTTAGGGTTTGAATATCAAATGTATTAACATAAACAGAAACCCAAAATTTAACACACCTGATATAACCAAAAAGTGAGCATTGTAAAAAGATCGCTTGGGTTGCATGGATATAAAGAAATAAAATGGGAATAGCTACCCTGCCCTGCCCATAACTTTTTCTCTTCATCATAAACAAGAAACTCCTTTGTAACTATTATTGTTTCTCTGATTTGTGTCTTCAAATTATAGAAGTATTATTATTAATTATTTCATGGAAATATGGACAAACTGAGATAAAATCATTATTTAATTTTTAAGGCATGAATAAAAATGTCATTCTTTGTATTTCCATTTTCCATATGCCTTTTTGTGTTCTTGTGTAATTGCTTTTTTTCAAATTTTAACAGCAAAGATAATTCAAATTGACAGTTGTGCGTTAATTTTTTAAAAAAAAACCTAAATGTTTACATTGAAATTTGCTTCCATTGTAAGAAGCCTCTCGACTTGACGAATAAATCACTTTCCATAATATAGGATACACAAATAGGTGCAACTGACCAAATTATTTAGTTAGTATACATTATTATGGGTAAGTGCACAAAGATGGGGGACCAAAAGGGTTATAAGATGCCACTTTTTTTTTGAAATAAAAAAACTTTGAACTTCAACAAGAAATTGAAGATATTTAGACTCGAAATTTGAAGACGCGACAAGAATAAGAGTTGTAATACACTAAATCTAGTTTCAAAACTACTGATTTATTTTGAAAATGGTGGATATTAAGGCCCTGAAAAAAGCAGAGCACAAAAAGTGGTCCTATTTTTTGTGAAAAAATATAACATAGTGTCTGGTGTGCTCCCCCTAAAATGTTAACTTTTAAAAAAAAATTTATAACCGCTCCAGTGAGAAGTTACCTAACACCACATAGTTTATCCTAGTTTAAACTACTATTTTTTTTATAAACGTATGATTTTTTATGAATTTCTAAAGTGGACACATCTTGAAAACATGAAATTTGAGTGTGCTCCCCATAGACATCATTGAAAACTAATTGAAAATCAAAAAAAATTTTAAGTGTGTAAAATGGAGTCTAGTTTCTAAAAAAGTAACTTATTTCAAAATTTGATAAATGAATCAAAATCTATGCCCAAAATACTACTCGATGTTGGTTTTTGACAAAAATTGAACATACTTATAAAAGAGATTAGAGATGAAAAGATTAACATAATCAGAATTCAAAAAAAAATTACAAGGATAGATAGCTAACTGAGAGTTCTATAACATCTTGTTGTCTAATTTTTCCATTGTTGAACCATATACAAACCTAATGGGGCACAAATAAAAAAATGTGAAATTTTTATATGTTTGTAGGAAAACACGTCTCGGGCCTGAATGAATTGTCCAAGCCTTTGGGTTGGATAACCAAGGTAAATCCAAGCCTTAGGCTTGGTGTTTTCCAATGCAATTAAAAAGATGCACACCATATATGGCATACACCATCTATGGCAAACTCCATATATGGTGCACAACATACGTAGAAAATGCTTTACATATGGTGTGCACCATATATGGCTATGCCAAATGTTAAATATAAAAAATTTCATCACACATGTTAAAAAATCAAGAAAATGGTGTGAGCCATGGAGTTTTGTGTGGTTTTCAAGGTGCTAATTGGGTGACCTCACAATAGTGGGTTACACTATTTTAGACATGCTAATTTTTGTTGAAATAACATATTTTTAACAAAATATGATGATTTAAGCCTTGAGAGGTTCCGTTTGAAGTAACTAATTATAAATGGTTAGCTCAAAGCCTCTTAGATAAAAAAATATTGATATAACATCTATACTCCTCATTCATACCTACAATGGAGTCTCCTTCGCACCAATTAAAATGCTGACAAAATATCACTTCGACTTTATCTTTTGGTTGATCAAATGAATCCATTTGACAAACCTATCTATGTAGTAAGGTACCACTAAGAAAAATCTTTCCAATGATTATAATGTTAATATTTATTAACTATATTATAACTTTGTATTTTTAAATTTATTGCACATAGATATTTCACTGTATGTCTACCTCTATGTTTGACGCTTATGGAAAAATAGTAAATGAGAGAATTTTTTTTTTTTAAAATATGTATTCCCTAGGTATTGAAGTTCTCTTTCTCTCAAAAAAAATAAAAGTGAAATTGGACAAATACACGACAAATTATAAGCTATGTAGTCAACGTATGTCAAAATTACGGTTTAGTCAACTTCAAACGTTAAAAAAATATGCAATAATCATGATAATGTCATGAAACCAATTGCATGCCCTCTGTATAGATGTTAAAAAACTAAATTCAAAAGAAGCACATTGATATCTATTTTAGAAAAAATGTTATGCTCTATGAAAATAATGTAACTCTTTGAAAATGACGTTTTCAACAACATACTAGTTTTTGTGGGAGAAAGAAAAATCTATTCAAATCAATTCAAAAATAAAAATAAAAAATATATTTAGAATCTAGATATAAAATCCTAAAAGACTGTAATTTACATTATCTTATCGTTTCAAATGGTTTAAATGAAAATATGCATCTCAATCTGAAAGTTTTTTTCAAAATGTAGAGTTCAGTGTCCATTCAGGCAAAAAAGTGTAACCTAGTATTGTGGGTTCACCCAATTTGGTCTTGGTGGTAGGGGTGTTGTCTCCCAGCCTCACCTTGTACCGAACCCCACGAGGAGCACTTCCCCTCAACCCCACTGAGGTCACTACCCCTAGATTCCCACAAGGGGGCTCTTACCCTTGACCACTTTGGGGATGCTACCCCCAAACCCTTGCAAGGGGCGCTGCCCCTTGACCCCACTAGGGGCATTGCCCCCAAACCCCTGTTGAATAATTTGGGGATAAACTACACTAATAAAAGTGGGAAAAATTAACTTCTGACTTTGATTAGACTACATATAACAACATTAGGGTTTAGAGAGAGAGAGAGAGATAATTCTAGTATAGGGGGGAGAGATGAAGTAGACCCTATACTAGAATTCTCTCTCTCTCTCTCTCTCTCTCTCTCTCTCTCTCTCTCTCTCTACCTTGTCTCTCCCTTTCCCCCTTCTCCCTCCCCCTCTCGCCATTTCTTCCCCCTCTTTACCATCTATCTCTATCTAATGTCTCTCACCCTCTTCCCCTTCTCCCACTCTCACTCTCACATCTCTCTCCCCCTCATTACCCTCTTTCACTCTCTCGCCTCCATCCTCTCACCATATCTTCCCCCTAATTTACTCTCTCTCTCTCTCTCTCTCTCTCTCTCTCTCTCTCTGTATGTATGTATCCCTCTTCCTCTTTTCCTTCTCTCCATCTTCCCTACCTTTCCCTCATCTCCCCCTTATCCCCATAAACCCTAATGTTGTGATATGGAGTCTAATCAAAGTCAAATGTTAATTTTTCCCCAGTTTTATCAACCCAGTTTCCCCCCAAATTATTTAATGGGGGTTTGGGGGAAATGCCTCAAGTGGGGTCAAGAGGAAGTTCCCTTGAAAATATGTGGGGGCAGTGCCCCTAGCGGATCAGGGGACAATGCCCGTTGCGGGGGTTTGGGGGAAGCACCCGCAATGGGGTCGAGGGGTAGCACCCCTCACAGGGTCAAGGGGCAACACTCATTGTGGGATCTAGGGATAGCACCCCTCGCAGGATCCGGGAGAGAATGAAAAAATTAGCACTTTGAAAACCACATCAAAATCTATGGAGCACTTTATTTTCTAGATGTTTTAAGACGTTCTAGAACCCTACAATTCAGCATATTTTTGTAACTAACATAGGTCTTGACAAGTTCATTTCACTTGAGTTAGATAAACTTGATGAAAAGTTACACTTTAACATTTGGCATGTTCCATATGTAGAGCATTTTCTACATGTTTTTATTGCAAAATTTGATACACGAAATATGGTGTGAGCCAAATAGGCTAGGTGTGTCGAAGCTTAAGGCTAGGCATGCCAAACCATATGGCATGCACCATATAGGGTGCACAATATATGCTTTTTCAGGGACTAAAAAGTTGAGTGGCATTTTTTTGGTCCCCCATTTTTGTGCACTTACCCTTATAGTTTGGATAGATATATGAAATTAAATGTAAAGGCTATGTCCATTTAGTTTTTAAAATAGATGATAAAAGAAAGTATTGAAGTTATGTAAGTTGATTTTATACTACTGTATAATATATTGTAATTATATCAATATAGTCTAAGTGTCATGATATCAAATACAACTAATAGTTTTGTGCTTGTGAGTGGGAAACAAATAGCTAATAGGTTCTATATTTTTTAATGGTTATGTATTATGATATTAAATATGATTTAATTGGTTAGTTGGAGGAGTTGTTAGAGTGAATGTGTAGTTCAGGAACATAGTTGGGGCTGAACTACAAGTTTCAATTTAGAAATAGTTGTCGCACTCCAACATAGGGAGGTCATGGAATCGTTGACCAAGTTGGACATTTGTATATGGATTGGAAATTATTTTAAATTAATTTTCAATGTTGATTGGCTGCAAGAAATAACAAATTGCACTGGGCAAAAAACTTAAGTAGAAACATTAGAATCCACACTTAAAAATGTAGAATCTTGTCAATTGAATTACTTGCTCCTATTTTAGATTTAATACTACAGTGTAGTGACAAGAATACAAATTAAAAAGATAGTACACTTTATGAAATTAGAATGTTATATTGTACATATTATAAGAGTTTTAATAATTGAAATTCTCAAATGGGTAGTAACGAATCTACCAAAAACTTGAATGTCATAATGACCCACAAAAAAATCACAATACAAATACCAAAAATTAGAAGTCAATGTTTGATTTTATTCAATTGTATCTCACAACCAAGTATTTTCAACCTAATAGAACCCTAACTGATAAACAAACAAAGAGAAAGCTGGAGCATAACTTTGTAATGATAGAAATAGCAAGTGATATATCTGATGTTGAGTTTGTAGATATCAAGGACATGGATAATGCTAAAGACATGTGGGACAAGTTGATAATAGTTTATGGTGGTGATGTTCATGTTCAAAAAGAAAAGGCGGATGGTCTCAAAGGAAAGTATGATGAAATGAGAATGCATGAATGTGATAACATTGCTTAATACAGTTATAGGATAAAGGAGGTTGTTGTTGCAATCAAAGGAGCTAGTGGACAACTTGAAGAAGATGATGTGGTAAGTAAAATTTTGAGAACCCTATTGCCATAGTATGTTATTAGAGTCTTTCTATACAAGAATTGAGATCTATTAATCCTACAAATGTGACTCTAGATTCCTTGGTTGACAAGCTCACTAATTTTAAGCTAAGTAATTTTGATAATAGTATGCCTAGAATAGAATTTGCTTTCAAATCTTCCCTAACCTTTGGTTCATCAAAGAAAGGAAAAGAAGTCTAACAGTTCTAAAGGAAATCATGATTATGATCTATCTTGTCTGAGGAAAGAGAACAAGAAGAGGTGGAGGCACTACTAGCAAGGAGATTGCCTATAGGAAAAGGAAAGTACAAAGGCAAACTACCCTTAAAATGCTTTTCATGTAACAAAATTGATCATATTGTATCTAGATGTCCTGACAATGACAGGAAAGATAAGATCAAGAGATTTAGGAACTTCAAAGATGAGAGCAAAAAGACATGTTACCTAGCAGAAGGAGTGATTGATGAAGAATCAGATGGAAGAGATGACGAGGAAGAGATAGTCTTTGTTGTAGTCAAAGAAGAACCCTCAACCGGTGTAGATGGATATAATGAGGAAAAATAATTGATTTCAAGAATGAATTGCAATAGTGACTGGATAATAGACAGTGGGTGTACGCATCACATGACCAGTGACAAAATAAAATTTATTTCAATGGAGGAATGAGATAAAGAAGTCAGATTTGGTAATGGTTCTCCATGTGTAGTAAGAGGTAAAGGTTCAATAGCACTTAATGATAACACTAATTGTGATGATGTTTATTGGGATCATGGATTAAAGTATAAACTATTAAGTGTTGCTGAGTTGAATAACAAAGGTTTTAGATTGGAATTCAGTAATGGTGTTTGCAAGATCTTAGGAAACTCTGGATATTTGATTTCTATTGGTGACTAGACTAGAGGTAACCTATTCTGATTGAACTCTACTAATAAACACTACTTGTTTGCTAAAGTTGAAGACTGTTGGTTGTGGCATAAAAGATTTTGTCATGTCAATTTTGATAATCTAGTAAAGGTTAGTGAACAAAGATGTGTTAGAGGTGTGCTTACTTTAGCTAAGCCTAATAATGATATATGTAAGGAGTGTCAGTTGGGAAAGTTGACTATTTATAGCTTTACTAGTAAAGTCTATTCATCATAGAGCATTCTTGACTTTGTACACACTAATTTGTGTGGATTGATGAGAACTTGGAGCTACTATGGAGATAAGTACTTTATCTTGTTTGTTGATGATTACTCAAGAACGATGTTTGTTAAGTTTTTGAAGGATAAATCTAATGCATTCTACATGTTTAAGGTGTATAAAGCAAGAGTTGAAAAAGAAACAAGTACAACACTTAAGTGTCTCAGATCTAATAGAGGAGGTGAGTTTACTTCTTAAGAGTTCACAACATTTTGTGAAGAACATGGAATCAAGAGACAAATCTCAGCACCTAGGGCACCCCATCATAATGGAATTGCAGAGAGAAGGAACAAATGCATAATTGACCGTGCAAGAACAATTTTGATACAAAAGGGAGTGGCTCAAATATTTTGGAGAGAAGTTGTAAGTATTGTTGTCTATACTTTAAACTAGGTACAACTTAAGAAAGGTACAAACAAAACACCTTATGAGTTTTGGTATGATCATACTCCTAGCGTCAGTTATTTCAAAAAAATTGGAAGTAAATGTTACATAAAGAAGGATGAACAAAATGGTAAATTTGATTCCAAGAGTGATGAAGGGATATTTCTAGGATATTCTACTAGAAGTAAAGCTTACAAGTGTTTGAAAGTGCAAGAGGAGGTGAGTTTAATTCTCAAAATTTCACAACATTTTGTGAAGAATATGGAATCAAGAGATAAATGTCAGCACCAAGGACACCCCAGCAAAATGGAATTGTAGAGAGAAGGAACATATCTACAATTGACTATGCAAGAACACTTTTGATACAAAAGGGAATGACTCAAATCTTTTGGAGAGAAGTTGTAAGTATTCTTGTCTATACTTTAAACCGGGTACAACTTAAGAAAGGTACAAACAAAACACCTTATGAGTTGTGGTATGGTAATACTCCTTGTGTTAGTTATTTCAAAAGTTTTAGAAGTAAATGTTACATAAAGAAGGATGAACAAAATGGTAAATTTGATTCCAAGAGTTATGAAGGGATATTTATAGGATATTCTACTAGAAGTAAAGTTTATAAGTGTTTGAACAAGCATACCAACAAGATGGTTGAAAGTGAAAATGTTAGAATCGATGAATTTTTTGAGAAAAAATGAGGAAGATGGAAAGAAGGAACTAGAAGATTATGATGATTTGTTTATGTTCAACTGGTGGAGCCAGATACAATACCACAGATAACTGAAGTGATGAACAATCCACAACCGGTGAACAATCCACATCCAGAGAATGATCCACAGCTGGTGAATGATATTGAAGGTAACCAAAGAATAGAACTAATACTCCCAAGGAATGCACAAAACTTAATCACTCTCAAGATAAAATTATTGGAGATAAAAATGTCGGAGTGATGACAAGGAGTAAGGTAAGGGAAAGTACTTGTTTACTATCTGAATTAGATCCTAAAACTATTAAAGATGCTTTGTAAGATAATGATTGGGTTAAGGCTATGAAAGAGGAATTAGATCAAATAGAGAAAAATAAGACATGGACTTTAGTATCCAATCCTACTAAAGAGAATGTTATAGGTACTAAATGTATCTTCAAAAATAAGATGAATGAGAAAGGAGAAGTGATTAGAAACAAGACAAGGCTAGTTTGCAAAGGGTATCCACAAGAAGAAGGACTAGACTATGGTGATGCCTTTTCACCTATTGCTGGACTTGAAGGTGTAAGGATACTTTTGGCATATGCTTCTTATAAAGGCTTTAAGGTCTATCAAATGGATGTAAAATTTGATTTTCTAAATGGTGTATTAGAAGAAGTATACATTGAACATCTTGAAGGTTTTACTACTGAAAAAGGTAAAGACATGGTATGGAAATTGCATAAAGCATTTTATGGACAGAAACAAGCTCCAAGAGCATGGTATGAAAGGATACATGTTTATCTTATTCAGATTAGTTTCACAAGAACTAGTGACAATAGAAATGTATACATGATATTGATTGCTAAAAATTTTGTAGATGACATAATATTTGGTAGAAATGAAGCATTAAGCAGGTCATTTGCAAAATAAATGAGGAAGGAATTTGAAATGTCAATGATAGGATAAATCAAAATTTTTATTGGTCTTCAAGTACAACAAATGAAGAAGGGGATATACATTTGTCAATCCAAGTATGTGGAGGAGATTTTGAAAACTTTTGGCATGGATGACTCAAAATTAGTGGGAACACTTATGGTCATAGGCTGAAAATTGTTTAAGGAGGATGGATCCAAAGAGGTAAATGTAACTCTATATAGATCCTTGATTGGTAAGTTGTAGTATGTTGTTCACATTAGACCGGATATTGCACATGTTGTTGGTATTGTTGCAAGGTTTTCCTTAGATCCAAAGGACTCACATATGGTTGCAGTGAGGAGGATATTTAGATATCTCAAGGGGAAAAAATTTTATGGTCTATGGTATGGTAAAGATAGGAATTTTTCTTTGAATGTGTTTACCAATACAGATTGGGCAGGTAATGTTGATGATAGGAAGATCTCAAGTGGTGGAGTATTCTTTCTTAGTGAAAGATTAGTCTCCTGGACTAGTAAAAATTAGAATTATATTTCTCAATCTCCTGCAGAGGCAGAGTATATTGCTTCTACTATTAATTGTCAGCAAGTGATAAGGATAAAACTAATGCTTGATGGAATTCATGACAAGTTCAAAGAACCAATTTTTATCTATTGTGATAACATTGGCGCAATAAACATTTCCAAGAATCTAGTGATGCACTCGAAGACAAAGCACATTTCAATAAAATATCATTTTCTAAGAGAAAAGGTACAAGAGAAGGAGGTAAGGCTTGACTATGTGCCTACTAAAGAACAAGTTGATGATATATTCACCAAGCCATTACCAAATAATACCTTTGTGTATCTCAGAGGTAGATTAGGTAGATTAAGGGTTATTCCCCTATCTAGAATTAATTAGAGGATGATGTTGATTGCATCAATTCATATGTGTTTATCTGAATATCATGTGTATGGATTTATGTAGAGGTGGACTACTCCATAGGGGGAGAAGTCTTAGTATGATGTTGTGATGTAGTGATGAAGAAAGAACAAGCACATAACAATCAAGAATGATCAAAGATGATTGAATGATTGGACAACTTTGGCATTGTTGTCAAAGGGGGAGAATATGCATTATAAAGGGAGAATATGTATGAACACAAGAGAAGATGAAAGGAGGATTATATGTAGGTGATGAATCAGTATGATAGAGTGAGCAGATGTATGTTTAGAGGTACAAACAGAAGTGGAAACATTTTGTAAAAGTCAGTAAGAGGATTGTCATGAGAGAGACATAGTGATTCCAAGAAGAACTCAGAAGTTAAGAGGAGAAGATAAGAGTGTTGCCATCAATGCTAAAGGGGGAGATTGTTAGTATAACTGTTGTAGTGATGCTAAGTGTTGCATTGATGAAGATTGGTATAGATTTAATGACCGGTGAATCAGTTATTAGGTTGTCATTGATGTCAACTGATTGACTTAGTGTTTTCAGTATGTTACTAGATACTATGTGAGTAAATCATGAGTTGCAGTAAGTTTCAGAAGTTTCTATTCTAGTGGAAGAATATGTTGTTTGATTCGATGCAAAATTTGTAACTATAACTTTTGATATGAAGTATTGAGTTGGTTATGTTTGAATGAAATCAAACTAGGTAACTGCTAAAACAGTTAGTGACAGATAGTAAGTGATTTGAATGTTATCTCAAATTGGTAAAGTATTTGATGGAGAGGTCATAGGATATAATTGATAACAATGACTAGATACTATGTTGAGGATCGTGACTCTTATTGCTAACCGATGAAGATGGTTTAATTGAATGGAAGTGGTATAAACATAATGAACATGAAAACAAGATAGAGTTATTAAACAAGTAATGAAGATTTTTGAATTGGTGAAGAAATTCAAAGTGGCAATGGGATCAATGATGTTTTTAGTAAAGTAGTAAGATAGTTCTGTTATTTGTGGAAAGTATTTGACATCACATTTCCCAAGGTATGTATTTGAGGTGGATTCTTCAAGAAGTTTCTTTTGGTCCAACAAGTTTTTAAAGATGGTTCAATTTCCAAGGTGAAATCCATGTAGAAGCCAACACAGTAAGAGAAAAATAGTTTATGAGTTGTTAGATATATTGTATCTTACCTAATTTGATCTAGATCATCTATATCTCGAATCTAGGGTTTATTTTAAGTTGGTGGAAGAAAACCTATAGATTGGAAAGTTGAAAAAGAAATTATTTTCTAATTGTAAATTATAGAAGGATTCAATGATAAAGCTAGTGAAGGAATCAAGTGCAATCAAGTTAGGGAAGAGTATAGTGTGTGGAGAAGAGTTTCAGAACTTAATAGGATCTGATCATACAAAGGTAGTGCAATTTCACAAATCATTTTTATGTGTTGCTTTCTAACCATTGTAACAATGAAATCCCTTAACAAGGTGGATCCTAACATATATTTGTTGTAAATCCTCTAACAAGGTGGCATTTGTTTTGAATGTTTAAATTCCTCTAACAAGACTGCTCCTAACAAGGAAAATATCCTAACAGATCTAAAGGAAAATCCCTTAACTGGGTGGTACCTAACAATGCTTTTGTAAATGTTTAACAGGGTAAGCTCCTCATAGGGCATATTCCAGAAGTGTAAAAATTTAGTGGGTGCAAACTCCCATACGTGGTTTTTCCCATTTGGGATTCCATGAGAAAAATATGGTTTCTTCATTGTGTGATTGATTATTTGTGGATGCATGCTTTGAAATTTTCTAGTTATAGTAGTTGATATTTAATGTGTTAATGCATAAAGTTTAAAGATTTTAAAATTGGTGAATTTGGTGATTACTCATTCACCCCTCCCCTCTCAGTAATCAAACCTATATTAACACTTAAAACATGAGAAAGGCTATTAAAGCCTAAAATTACATGGAATCCCAAATTCTAGCAATAATAGACAAGGTAAAAAGAGAACACAATGCATGAGCAATGGTTAAAATCCATAAAACATGAGGAGATGAAATAAGGTGAGCTCATTTGGTCTCCAACCAAGAGCATGGGTCACTTAGATTCCCATCACAAGAATAGATCAAACATACTGGGATGTGTGGTCTCAACTCAACGTAAGGAGGATATATAAAGAAATACCAAAGAAATGGCCACAAACACAAGCCAGGAAAACAAGAGTAATATTGCAGAGCACAAGTACACTCTATTGGCCTATTTGCAAAGATCACATATCCCTAGATGATCTGAGGTGTATCTCATAGTCCCCATTCAATCACAAAGCTTCAAGAAGGCAAAATAACCATTAAGGGAAACTATTTTTTGCAATAACTAGCTAGGCACACTACCCAGAAAACCAGTCTAAAACCCAAGGTTTATATCATGGTATTAAGTAATTGAAATTTCCTATATCCATTCTAACCACATATTCACCCTACAATCTTGGGATACATCAAGGTCCAAATTATACAAGATTCCAACAGAGCAAATATCCCAAATGGGAGATGACAAAAAATGAGGTGCACAAAAAAATGTCCAAATGAAACTCAAAATCACACGATGAAATAAAAATCCATTGGATCTCATAATCCAAACAACCCAAAAATGTAATAAAATTCCAATTCCAACATAGTGGGAGAAAATGAATAGCCTAACAACGAAAATTTTACAAGTGAAAACCTGCATACTTGTACAAACCCAAACAAGCATGAAATGCAATCACAAAAGTATGGAAAACATAGATATACAACATGCTATTGCATTCCAAGAAGGAAACAATTGAAAAGATGGAGATATGGATTAAATATAGAAAGCCCTACCTCTCGAATCAACACAAAACCAAAACAAAGAGAAATAAATGAATGCTTTGTGAAAACCAAAATGGCTCCAAAAGAGATGGAGCAATTGTGGCACAAATCCAACAAACCACTACCCACAAAAATTCAACACCTGAGTTGCTCACAACGAGTGAAATTCAAATTTCTCCACAAGAGGGTTGGAGAAAATTCACAAAACTCAATGAATGAAAAGTTCATCAAAATTCACTTTCAAAACATAAAAAGGCCTTTTTTGAAAAAGCATTTCCTCAAAATAATAAATCAAATAAATTATTAAATCACTTAACTCCAAATAGAAGTTCCCAAAAGATCAAGAAATTAACTAATTAAATTCCCACAATAGACTATGCTCGAAGCACAATTGTCAGTGATTAATTAGTTAGAAAATTAAATATATCAATCAGTAGTATTAAAATATAATATAACTGAGACTACTAATAAAGCTTAAAATGCACTAACAATCACTGGTCTAAACAATATGCAATGTTAGGAATAACACAACTGAAAAGGGGGGGGGGGGGGGTTTGAATCAGTTGTGTGCCAAATATTTAAACTTTAAAATTATAAACAAATAACTTAATGCAAATCTGAACACTTCAAGAAAAAAACCATAACACAAGTATTTGTTGTTGAGGAAAACCTTGTTAAGGGAAAAACCTCGTGGGGAATGATGCCCACAAATAATGCACTAGAAATATGGTATTCATGTTAGGAGATCTAGCCCTATTAGGAGATTATTATTGCATACAACACAAAGTCCATGTTAAAGGACGTACCCTGTTTGGAGTCCCTTCAACCATGTTAGGAGTTGAATAAAATGAAGAGCTCACCACCCCAACACACTTCCTGAATGTGAAGGTTAAGCCCACCTTTTGGATCCACTATCCAAAGATAAGTATGAAAGCTTACTTATAAAAATGAACTAATTGATAGCAACTTTCTTTGCCTATACAGTTCCAATGAAGTGCATTACAAGCATAATCACTACTTTACATCTTGAAAAACTTGCATCCACATGCTCATAGTCTCCTAGACATCCATCAACTACAAAAAGGAATGACTTTCCTTTATACAAGTTACAATAAGCAATTGGGTCAACCTATTAAGACTTCCCCAATGCACAAACAATTACATAGACCCTTGCTAAGATACACACAATACCTTAAACAAGTAAATAAAAAATCCAAATCATCATTTACGCACCAAGATCCATAATCAATGCTCACCATCCACTGAATACATCTCCTCTAGTCAGCCTCAAATAGGTCTTCACAAGCCCACACACCACAGCTAACATCATCACAATCCTAGCAACCCAAGGATATTATAGAATGTTCTCCCATGTGTCTTATGTCATTCTTTAATCTCACATACCGTAACTCATGCTCAGATCCAAGTTATCCCAAAAACTCAAAGACTATCTCTGTCATAATCCTCTGTCACTGTTTTGTAACTAGTCTTCACCAAAACAACTATAACTCATGTAAAAAATAATATGAAATATAGCGACTTTAGATATAAGGTGTACATAGTTCTCTCTACACAAATTTTTCTAGCATATAATAAAACTGTTACTCAAAATTACAACATACAATACAATAAGCATAAATAGGAAAAGGTTGCACATTTGTTTGTTTAATTAATTCTACCTTGTAGGTTTTGTTAATTTACATGTCATTATTGCATTCATTTTAGATGTCATTTTTGTACTCTAAGTATTAATCACTATTCCAAAGATTTCAAAATTCATAAATGATCATTACATTGTGCATTCAAACTGAATGTAGTATACAAATGTCTTTCTTTGTTTCATATTTCATATCAACAAGTAGAGTACATTTGCAGAATTGAAAGAAATAATTGAAGTATGGAATAGAGGTCCCATGCATTGCCATTGTATTGGTTTGTTGTCATCTAGTTGTCTACCAGGTCTCAATTCTTAGGGTCTTCAAAATCTAGGTCTTCATCTGCATTTAGGTCTGTAGGGTTCATACATGCATGAGAGAGGAAAAAATGGTTAGATCCTATTGGATCTAAGCAATGCATAAGAAAAAAATAACATACTATAATAATCAAATTTTTAAATTTGCATATAAATCTGAAAAATTAAATGCAGTAAGGAAATGTACACTAACACTCACTGCAAGGTAGTATTAAAGGGACTTGTTTCTGTAAACATGAAACCTTTTACTATTTATGATCATTCTGGTGTATGCTGTCCTTTTTATTAACTAGTTATCTGAATTAAAGGGACTTAGTATGTTCAAACTGAGAAACCTTTTTCAGATGATACAGTGCCTTGGTAGATTAGTGAACATAATGGTTTGAGAATTGACTAACAAATTGTTTATTATGCTCACTAATCTAACCATTTTAAAATGATGTTGTTTGAAAGCTTAATAGATTCTTTTGCAGAAAGAAAGTTGACAGGTTTTCACGTTCAGTCATACAGAGGTTGCAAATCAAGTTGGAATTTCAAGATAAAGTGCTATAGGAAGTGTCAATGTTGCAAACAGTCATGATCAAGTCATAAAATGTAGTTACATAAGTACTAGTAAAATATGTCCTTGTTGTTTCAAAGGTACAAATTCAAGTAATATCATTGTTGTTGCTGATTGCAGAAAGAATGCTTCAGAATTATGCCATAACGTTATAAAATATTTTTATTCTGATGTTTTTGAGTGTCACGAGCCCATGTTCGAACTTCATTAACAATAAACAAACATTTTTATCTTGTTGCATTTCTTATATTTAAAGTTTAGATTCAACATATAAATAGAAAAAGGACTCCGTTCAAGCATGCTAATATGTATGAGTGAGTTCAAAGATGTTCTTTGTTTTTAACATTGATTTCAAAATTCAAAATGACTATTTTCATGTATCAGTTGAAAAGTTGGAATGAAATAAAATGACTGAAGGTAACTGTTCTAATATGTACCATAAGAAAAATGAAACGGGTGCACTCGTGTTCATAATACTACAATGTTGCTATGATGTAAAAACATAGATACAATAATGTACATGAGCTCTCAAGAAAAGAAATGAAATGAACAACAGACAAAAAATAGATGTACTTATCTTTTTAAACAAGTGGTTTATGTTCTTTGATATCTCTGGTCATGTTTTTAGTCAACCCCCAAAGTCTATGAAGCTTATGTCTGAAAGATGTCATAGAAAAACCGAATACATCTACCTCATTTTTCAGTCATAAGCCCATGATTTTGATGAGATAACTGGTGAGGAGAACTCATAAATAATTCTCTTATCAAGTGTCACTACTAGTTGAAACTCGGGTTCCAAACTGAGAAGGAGGTCGAGCTCATTCATCATGATTTTAATACCGTTGAATCACAGTTCCATGTCAAAGGGGAAAGGCCGAGTTCAACTAATGTACCGCTAACATTGTAAGAAAGTCTATATCAGTAAGAATGGAATATATAAAAAAGAAATCAAAAGCTTTATGTTCATGTCGAGCAGTGAACTTGAAATGAATAACTCACCAGTTGAAGGCTGAGTTATTGTCAGCAATGAACTCATGGATAAAAATCAAGTCAGGTTCATGAGTCACATTTGTATTATGATAGTCACGGCTCTATATGCAATCAAGCCAAAACAAAAGTGCACCAGTCATTAGTCATGAATGTCAGATGGAATAAGTCTGAGCTCACATTGCTAAAAAAAAAACACTAATAAAATACAATAGTCACATCTCTAGTTAAAGGCCGAACTTCAAGGCAAATAAAAGATAAATTGAAGATGACCACCAGTCTTGGCTTATTCACGGTATAGCTACAGTCACATAAATTGTTTAGGTTTAGAATTGTTACCTTACATCAAGCATTAACGTAGAACAACAATTGTATTTGACAATGGAAACCTCTCCTAGTTGTGGGTAGACTATGATTAGAGAGGAATCTCCGGATTCTAGGCCGGTTCCTATCAAATATTGAATATCACTTTCCTGACTTGAAAATTAGTTGGGAAAAGGGAAAAAAGTACTTAAGACTTAAAAGATTAGGGTGATACACCAATGAATAATTCAGACTTTGCAAAAGATATGGGTTCCAAATCTGACTCACAAATTGAATACTTTAATAATTTGATTCACTGCTCAACATAGAGGCTAATGATTTCATGCTATCAGGGTTCTACCACAAACAGCTTGAACAATTAAAAACATACATTTCTCATGCAAGGCCTAGGGCAATCAATTAACTTAGGAAGGAACAGAAAATCATTCACTTCCTATAGATAATTAACAATCTGACACTTGTTAGAAAGGAAGAACATGAATTGAAATTGAACAAATACACAAAATATGAGCTAAAACACCTGGTTCATTTCTTCCAAAATTTGATGAAAATGGTTACAAAAGGCTTCAAAGCATGTAGGAACTAAATAGCTCACTATAGACTCTCTCTCCAATATTTGCAACCCTGAAAACAGTCAAACTCATTCCCCTAAGAAGCACTCCAAACCCTAATCCAAAAATGCCAGACCTCTAGAAAAAGTCTCCTAAAAATGCTCCAACTTAACTCAAAATGACTTTCCTAAATTGACTCCAAAATGATAGCCAATAAGCCACCTCTTCAAAAAAAGATGCCCTTTCCCTAAATTTTTGGCTTATAATAAAGAATTAAATTCTTTTTACAATGAAAATTTGCCAAAAAATAAAAAGAAATTAATATTAAATAAAATTTAATATTAACCTATCTCCTAACTTAGACTAAGGACTCTAAGCCTAAATTTTAACTTAGATAAAATATCTGTGTGAACTTATCACAAAGTGGAGAGGCTAACATATCTCTCGATCCACTTGCAATTACAAATATCAAGGAGGAAATAGGTGGCAAGTTTCTCAGTTTTCAATGGATGTGTTGACACTGTCATCTGCATTGAATTAACTGATGGCTTGGCAGATCTCAAAATTCATTCTATTCATTTCATCCTAGCATTTGTTATTGTTTTGAAGTAAAATTTAGGGAAGAAAACCCTAATGATGAAGACGTGTCTTCGAAAATAACTAAGGAAACTCGACATTTGTTGTTGAAATTGGGCATTACAAGAAGGAACTGTAAGTTCATTATGTTCGAATCCTCTGTTATCATTTGCAATGAATATTTATGAATTTGGAACATGAAGATGTGCCCTCTATTCTGTGATAAATGATTACTTGTTTGTTTCTAAATGATGCACTGTCTGTTCTAAAGATATAGCCATGGTTTGAACTGGGACTTTCATTTTTATTCCCTTGCAATAATGAAGTTTGAAATTTGGAAATGAACTCACACTCCATACTTATTCGATCAATGTTGTTGGTTTACAAAGACTATCTATTTCAAAAATAAACTCATGACTATGAGTTCAAACTTGCTGTTTATCCTTTCTTTGCAAAATATTATCAATATTTATGGCAAAAACTGTGTGCTACATTGTAGATTCTTGCTAATATGTTGTTGTTTGTTTACAAAATATACACACAGTTTGAACTGGATCTTTTTCGATTATCTTCACCTTTGCAATAATGGTAGGAAGTCTGATCTTAATGTGCTCTCCATAAAATATATCTCTCTGCTTGATTTGAAAAGGCACTTACTATTATGAACTCGAACTTATGGTTTATCTTTCACTTTGCGAATGATGTTGAAACTGGAAATGAAGTACTCTTCACACTTGCAGACTTTGATAGATGTTTCCCTGTTCTTTCTGCAAAGATGTAATCACTAATTGAGCTCGATCTTGCTATGAATACTTAAGATAAAACTCTCATCATTAAGAGATTTTGGGTACATTTGAAAGTTCATTTTCTCCTTTATTTTGTTTACTGTATAAACAAAATAGTGAACAAATATTTTGATTCATGGCAACCATTAAAAGCTGAGATAAAGATTTCTGATATCATTTCCTTTTGCTGAGAAAAATCTCATACTTGCAATGAATTTACTATTTCAGAACTTACATACAGCTTTTGTTGAACTTGTTCATGTAGCTCTGACTACTGTGTACACTTGTTTTTTATGCTGAATCTACATTTGATATGTTAAGTACAACAAGATGTAAATGTTTTTCTCTCTGTTAATGAAGTTTGAGCACAGGCTCGTGACACTCAAAAACATCAGGATGTTAATAACTGAGGTTCGAACACGGGTTTGTGACATCTAGTAAAAACAAACTGTGAACATTTAAATTATGGCATATTCTTGAAGCACTGTTTAATATTCAACAATAAATATGTTCAAAGCTTGAAAATGTACTTTGAAGAACAGGTAACCAACATCTATACAGTATCATTCTGCAATTGATCTTTGAAAATCAACAATGTCTGACACTTCTTGTAGCTTTTATCATGGGAAACCAACTTGTTCTACATTCTTGAAAATGACTGAAAATGTAAACCAGTCAATTGCTATCTGCAAAAAAGTTGGTTAAGCTTTCAAATAACATCATTATGAAATACATGTTTCTAAAAAAGGTTTCTCAGTTCAGAAACATACTAAGTCCCTTTCATTCAAATACCTAGTTAATCAAAAGAAAACATACACCACAATAATCATTAGTAGCAAAAGGTTTCATGTTTTAGAAACACGTCCCTTTAACACTACCTTACAGTGAGTGTTAGTATACTTTTCCTTATTACATTTATCATTCCAGATTGATATGCAGTTTGAAAATTAGATTGCTGAAGTATGTTATTCGCTTTTCATGTATTGCTTAGATCCAACAGGATCTAATCATTTTGTCCTCCTTCTTGCAGATATGAACCCTAAGGACCTAAATGTAGATGGAGACTCAAGGAATGAAGACCTAGATGCAAAGACCTAACAGGCAACCAGCTAACTCAAAGACAACACAAGGTAATGCATGGGACCCCTATTCCATACTTCAATTTCTTCTTTCAATTCTGTAATGTACTCTATTTATTGAATTGAAATACGAAACAAAAAGGACATTTGTATACTACATTCAGTATGAATGCACAATGTAATGATCATTGATGAATTTTGAATTATGCAACAGTTGATACTACATTCAGTATGAATGCACAATGTAATGATCATTGATGAATTTTGAATTATGTAATAGTTGATCAATACTTAGAGTACATCAATGACATCTAATAATGAATGTAATAAGCACATGCAAACTAACAAAACATGTAAGGCAATGTGAACTAGACAAACAAACATGCAACCTTTTTCTACTAATGCCTATTGTATTGTATGCTTTATTTTTGAGTAACAATTTTGGCAACTTTTGCTAGATGTCTGCCTGCTAGACATGACCTGTAGACCTATCCTAGGGCAACAAAAATTTGGAAAACTGAACCATGAATGCAATTTTATTGAAATGAAAATGCACCTAAAACTAGACTCAAATGCAACCTAAAAACCTAGTGCTTGTACAACACTTATTGAAACTGAAAAACTGAACTTAACCTATCTTGCAAACCAAAGCTTGAGGTGTATTCCATTAATTGGAATCTGCAACTCTTCTCCTTCAGTTGTGGACAACTGAAAAGAATTTTTCTCCTTGCAGGTTGTTATAACAAAAGGGCCTGACCAAAAATTATCAAACTTACCATGCTGCCCTGGCCTACTCTTTAGAACATCCCACTTGAGTACCAAATCTCCTTCCTTAAAATTTTTGAACTTAGCCTTCTTATCAAAAGATCTTTTAGTTTGAGCTTGCTTAAGTTCCATTGTATCCAATGCTCTTCTCCTCTCTTCTTCCAACTGTAACAAATCAACATACCCGAGTTTCAAAGGATCCTCTTCCTCAAACATCAACATTTGATCAGCTAGCTGCAAGGCTAGAAATTCTGTAGAAACTGGCAATCTAGCCTCTTTACCATAGACCAGGACATAAGGAGAATTCCCAATTACCTGTTTTGGTGTGATTCTATCCAGCCATAAGGCCACCTTTAATTTAGAATGCCAATCCCTTTTATTCTCCTGCAGAATCTTTTTGATAATTCTAGTTAGATTTTTATTTGTAGATTCTGAAAGACCATTTCCCTGAGGATAATAATTAGAAGAAGTATTTAGATAAAATCCATTCTTCATAGCCCATTCTGTAATAGCTAAACCAATAAAAGCCATAGCATTGTCTGAAATAATAGATTGAGGAACCCCAAACCTGGTTATGATATCTTCATAAAACTTCAAAACATCAGGTACAATAGCCTCTTTTAGTGCAATTTCTTTAGTCCATCTTGTGAAATAGTCAGTAGCAGTCAAAATCCATTTATGACCTACACTAGAATTAGGATGAATAGGACCAATAAAGTCCATACCCCACTTGGCAAATGGCTGATCAACCACAATAGGTTTTAATGGCAATGCAGCTAGCTTTTGTTTTCCTGCAAATAATGCACATTTCTGACATTTTCTAGCCCAAAAATAAGCATCTTTAAATAAATCAGGCCAATAATAGCCTACCCTCAGTATCTTCCAAGTTGTAGTTTTAGGACTAAAATGACCACCACAGGATCCATCATGAAATTCAGATAAAATTTTCTCTTGATCTAGTGAGTCAATACACTTAAGAAACATTCCAGAATAGTCTTTTCTACACAGAATACCATCAATAAGGACATATGGGATAGATTGTAACCTGTAGTATCTCCTTTTGGCCTTATTCAGATCATTTGGGCATTGTCCTATTTGTAAAAACCTTGTCATATCAGTTAACCAAGTTGCTAGATTGTTAAACAAAATAGTATCTACCTGAAAATTTTCAGATGCTTTAGAAGCTTCAAAATCTTCTTCTTCTTCCGCCATTTGAGCACAAAGGCCCTTTCCTCTTACCAGTTTAGTAACATGAATCTACACATCATACTCCATTACCCTTGTTATCCAGCCAGCTCATTTTTCATTAACATCCTTGTTCAATAGAAATTCTTTGATACTTGGATGTGCAACCATTAAATGCACCTTATTTCTGGCAATCAAATGTTTAAATTTCTTCAAAGCTTTAATAATAGCAAGTACATGTTTTTCTACAAAAGTGTACCTTTTCTCATAGTCATCCATACCTTTGCTAAAAAAAGCAATAGGCTGCTCCTGTTTTTCATCATTTTTCTGGACTAGCATAGCTGAAATTGTATCAAAAGCACCATGAGCATATAAAATGAAGTCTTTAGTAAAATCAGGATTAATAAGAGTAGGAGTTGAAGACAAAGCCTGTTTAATCAACTCAAAATTCTTCTTTCCTTCTTCAGTCCAGCTGAAAGAAACATTCTTTTTAAGCATGATAGTCAATGGTTTTAATAGGTTTGCAATATCCAGAATAAACCTTCTCACAAAATTAATTCTCCCAATAAAACTCTGCAAACCCTTCTTATGTTTAAGCAAGGAAAGTTCAAGGATTGCATGAATTCTTTCAGGATCTATTGTGGTTCCTTCCTTGGACACCTTATACCCTAGGAGTTTTCCTTCATGAACTGCAAATACAAATTTCTTAGGGTTTAAGGAGATTCCAAATTCCCTACATCTTTGCAAAATCTATCTTAAATGATCAATATGTTGATTTTCTATTTTGCTGTAAATTGTCACATCATCAAGATAAACCAAAACAAATTTATACATCAAATTTTTAAAGGCCATATCCATTGCCTTCTGAAAAGTTGCCCCAACATTTGACAATCCAAATGGCATTCTCCTGTAGGCCATGGTACCCCATTTTGTTGTAAAATTTGTTTTGAATTGGTTAGATTCCTTCACTAAAATTTGGTTATAACTAGAATATCCATCTAAGAGGGAGAATCTCTCAGAACCTAAAACATACTGCAAAATCTGTTCCTTGGAAGGAAGTGGATGTCTATCCTTCAGAGATGCCCTATTAAGGTCTCTAAAGTCTACACAAAGTCTTATCTCTCCATTCTTCTTCCTTACTGGAACTAAGTTAGAAACCCAAGATGTGTGTTTAATAGGAAATACAATACCACCATCTAAAAGTTTTCTCAGCTCTTTCAACATCAATGGTTCTAATTTGGGGTTGATAGGCCTTTGTCTTTGTCTAATTGGCTTAGCATTAGGCTCCAACTCTATAGTATGTTGTGTTAATTGAGGATCAAATCCCTTGAGATCAGAATAATCCCAGACAAAGACATCATTATATTCCCTAAAAAGATCAATAAACAATTCTTTTTCTTCAGGAGAGTTTATTTTACCAACCTTTAACCACTTATCTCTGAAAATCTCCACTTCTTCATAATGATCCTCTTTAACCAGCAAGCCGATTTTTCCTTTTCTGAACTGATCATCTGAATTGAAAGCATATTCCAAGCTAACTAATCCCTTTGGTAGCTTATTAGTTTTCAGTTGGATGATCTAGTCTTCTATTTGCTGAGTGTTTTTGCTATCTCTAGAAGCTGAAAAACCATATGTTTCAGTTAAAAAACTCAAGATATGTTCATCAGTATTGAAAACTTTCCAGTATGTATCATTATCTAGAATGGAAGGCCTAACAATTATTTTAACATGTGACTGATCAGAAATCAGTCCTTTATTCTCTATTACTGCAACATGAGCACCAATTCCAGCCAGCCTATCTGCATGCAGATTTTCTCTTATAGGAATTGAAATCAGATTGAAAGCATCAAATTATTCTAGAATATTAGAAACTCTAGATTTATACATCTTAAGTAGATCATTTTTTACAGTATTAATGCCTCTCACCTACTTAACAATAAGCTCACTATCTCCAAATGCTTTGAGACACTTAATACCTTTTAACCTTGCCCATTCTAATCCCTGGATTAGACTCTTGTACTTAGCCACATTATTAGAACAAGGAAAAGATAGCTTATAAGTAGCATAAAACTTGTCATCATCAAGTGATACCAACATCACTCCTGCACCAATTCCATCCTTATTTCTTGAACCATCAAAATATAAATCCCAAAGTTGATTAGACACAACAGTTTTAGATTCACGATCTTTAATCAAATTAGGAATGACTGAATCAGATTTTAATATCATGTAATTTCCAAATCCAGCATCAAACAACTCATCATTCTACTCATTCCTAGTGGCCCATTCATCTAGAACAATATCTGGATATGGTTCAGTTTGAGTATTATAGGCTGAACATTTAGGAATTTCATCTTGATCCATATTCATACAGCTTGCATTAATTGGACTGGGATTGTAAGGCTCTATATGGTTTTTAGCCAATGATTCTGATTTTATTGTTACTCTAGTACCATACTTGGTCCTGAAATACAAATGTGACCAATTTGATGAAAAATAGCCATCAATTTTGGCTGTGAAATCCCTAGACAGACACATGGAAAAATATGCTGGTAAATCAATAACATATATGTCCTGTGGGATTGAAAAGTTTCAGCAGGAATGAAGGGTCAAATTTGCATTTTTAATGACTCTTAAGGTCTTTACAGAAGTACCATCAAGTTTTACTACACCCTTCTCAAGAGGCCCATATTTAAGATTCAGAGAATCTGCTACTTTCTTTGGCATAACTGTACTCGTTGCACCACTATCAACCATACAATTATGTACTTACTTATTCCCAATAATTAAAGAGACATAGAAAGGAGGAGGCTTTTGATTTGGAGATTTTTTACCTTCTTCTCTGATGTCTTCTGTACATTTGGCGGTTTCTTATCAATAGCTACTGTTGGTTTTTTAACATTTGAAGCCTTCTTAACTTCTGAAATTACTAGCTGCTGAACTTTAACAGGCTTTTCTTCTTCTTGCAATGGTTTTTCCTGAACCTTAGGAGGTTCAAAATTAGTCATTACCACACTTGGTGTCTATTGTACTATTTGCTAAGAATTAGTTGCCAACTTAGACAACTCTTCCTTCAAAATTTCAATCTGTCCTAGAATAGATAGAGTTTCCCATGCAGACAAAGTGACATTTGTTTTTTTCATTGTATCAACAATATTGAATGGAATGGTAAATTGTACCTTATGTGATGATCTAGGAGAAATTTGATCAACATTCTTTTGATTTTGATCTCTACCAGTAGAAACTAATGGATTCTTTAAAATAGAAACTAGTGGAGAAGATGCATTTCCAGCAGACTGATCCGCTTCAAGAGCTCTCTTTTTTGCTCTTGTATTCATTGCAGTTGATGAATCTTCATTAAGTCCACAAAATTCTTCTTCTTTCCAATTCAAGAATCCAGTATCTATAATACTTTGATCTGGTTGATTCTGAACCTCTTCAACAGATACATTTTGCTGTGAATTTATTAAATTTTGTACCATGAGAGCTTGATTCAAAATACCATTAGAACATGTAGACTGGTCATGTGGTTGATTGCATGGAAAACACCAGTCAGTAGCAATGTTATTCTGAGAAGGTACAATATCCCTAAAAGCATTAAGGGGTGTTGGATTATATTGTCTATTTGGTCTGATATTCGAATTCTGCCTATTTGCATTAGTATTTCCTTGAAATTGCTACCTATTAGCCTAAAAATTAGGTTGGCTAGGATATTGTGTAGAAGAACCAGCAAACTGATTTTGAATAGCAGGGTTTACATGAGCTTGATTCCTCTTTAGGGCCACTAAATCATTACCAAAAGTTTGCAGCAGATTTTCAATTTTTTGCTGACTGTCCTTAATAGTCTGTAATTCATTTAGGGGGGCTGTAGGAGCTATTTTTGAAGGTTTATAAGATGGGACAGTAGATAATGGTGGAACTACCAATGGCATATTAGACTGAATATGGGGAAAGAAAGGCATAGGAGGCCTAGGAGCTATCTTTCCTGCCTGGATAAGACTATTCTCTACCCTAATAGCAATATCAAAAGCTTGAGGTAAAGTATTACCTCCCATAGATTGAATCATAATAGAGATATCACTATTTAGACTCTTCAAATAATATAAGAATGCATACTCAGCTAAAGGCCTTACCGTATCAAGGATCCAATTCCAAGTCTTCTAAAAATGAAGATTAAAATCGCTCATCTCCTCTTGTGGGGCTCTCTTGATTGTAGTTAATTGTTCCACAAGAGACAAGTTGTCAGATTTGTCTTCAAAAAACTTTGATAGCCTTTCTCCTAAAGCATCCCAAGTAGCAATAGAATTTACCAGAAGGGTTCTGAACCAATCAAGAGCTTTACCCTTGAGTGATGTAGCCAACAGCTTCAAAGCTACATCCTCTTCTATAATATGATGAACATTGCAAAGACTTGCAACATCTCTGATGTGCTCAATGACTATCACTGATCCTTCTCCAGTAAATGATGGTAAACCTTTAAGAGCAGCCAATGGAACATTGTTGTGATTTGCAATCCTCAAAGGACTGCCTTGATTAAATGTGACAAATGGAAAATTTCTAGCCATTGCTTGATATGGAGGAGCTTGCTGCTGAATAACTGGTGTAACAATTGGTTGAGTAGACTAAACTACCTTTATTTGATAAGTCTTTAAATTTTGAGGAGTTACTACAACACCACTCACAGAAGCTCCGAGAATAGAATTATTTATGGATAAATCTTCAATACTTGGAAACTCTGATCCAAAATTATTAGGAACCTCTAGATCTTTAGGAAGATTAAGCTCCTCAATGATAACCTCTAATTCTTCTAAATTTACAGCTTGTCTCTCAAAAATAGGATTATCGAATGATGAAAAATCTGAATTCAAAGAAACACCTCTTGGATCATGCAATGCTCTTCCGCCTCTAGATGATCTTCCTCCCCTTTTGTTTGGTTGTAAGTCTTGATACACAAAACCTTCCTTATTCAATCTTGTTGGAGTTCTGCTCATTAAAATCCACACTTAGAGCTACAACTAAAACTTGAAACAATAATAAATCCAATAGTTCAGAATTGAGAAGTAGTTCATTGTCCCACCGGGCATGCCAAAAATTGTTCAGGTTTAGAATTGTTACCTTACATTAGGCATTAAGGTAGAACAATAATTCTATCTGACAATGGAAACCTCTCCTAGTTGTGGGTAGACTATGATTAGAGAGGAATCTCCGGATTCTAGGCCGGTTACTATCAAATATTGAATATCACTTTCCTGATCTGAAAATTAGTTAGGAAAAGGGAAAAAAGTACTTAAGACTTAAAAGATTGGGGTGATACACCAATGAATAATTCAGACTTTGCAAAAGATATGGGTTCCAAATCTGACTCCCAAATTGAATACTTTAATAATTTGATTCACTGCTCAACATATAGGCTAATGAATTCATGCTATTAGGGTTCTACCACAAATAGCTTGAACAATTAACAACATACATTTCTCATGCAAGGCTTAGGGCAATCAATTAACTTAGGAAGGAACAGAAAATCATTCACTTCCTATAGATAATTAACAATCTAACACTTGTTAGAAAAGAATAGGAATTGAAATTGAACAAATACACAAAATATGAGCTAAAACACCTAGTTCATTTCTTCCAAAATTTGATGAAAATGGTTACAAAAGGCTTCAAAGCATTTAGGAATTGAATAGCTCACTATAGACTCTCTCTCCAATATTTGCAACCCTGAAAACAGTCAAATCGATTCCCCTAAGAAGCCCTCTAAACCCTAATCCGAAAATGCCAGACCTCTAGAAAAAGTCTCCTAAAAATGCTCCAACTTAACTCATAATGAATTTCCTAAATTGACTCCAAAATGATAGCCAATAAGCCACCTCTTCAAAAAAAGATGCCCTTTCCCTAAATTTTTGGCTTATAATAAAGAATTAAATTCTTTTTACAATGAAAATTTGCCAAAAAATAAAAAGAAATTAATATTAAATAAAATTTAATATTAATCTATCTCCTAACTTAGACTAAGGACTCTAAGCCTAAATTTTAACTTAGATAAAATATCTAAGTGTGAACTTATCACAAAGTGGAGAGGCTAACATATCTCTCGATCCACTTGCAATTACAAATATCAATGAGGAAATAGGTGGCAAGTTTCTCGATTTTCAATGGATGTGCTAGCACTGTCATCTGCATTGAATTAACTGATGGCTTGGAAGATCCCAAATTTCATTCTATTCATTTCATCTTGGCATTTGTTATTGTTTCGAAGTAAAATTTAGGGAAGAAAACCCTAATGCTGAAGATGTGTCTTCGAAAATAACTAAGGAAACTCGACATTTGTTGTTGAAACTGGGCATTACAAGAAGGAACTGTAAGTTCATTATGTTCGAATCCTCTGTTATCATTTGCAATGAATATTTATGAATTTGGAACATGAAGACGTGCCCTCTATTTTGTGATAAATGATTACTTGTTTGTTTCTAAATGATGCACTGTCTGTTCTAAAGATATAGCCATGGTTTGAACTGGGACTTTCAGTTTTATTCCCTTGCAATAATGAAGTTTGAAATCTGGAAATGAACTCACACTCCATACTTATTTGATAGATGTTGTTGGTTTACAAAAACTGTCTATTTCAAAAATAAACTCACGGCTATGAGTTCAAACTTGTTGTTTATCCTTTCTTTGCAAAATATTATCAATATTTATGGCAAAAACCGTGTGCTACATTGTAGATTCTTATTGATATGTTGTTGTTTGTTTACAAAATATACACACAATTTGAACTGGATCTTTTTCGATTATCTTCACCTTTGCAATAATGGTAGGAAGTTTGATCTTAACGTGCTCTCCATAAAAGATATCTCTTTGCTTGATTTGAAAAGGCACTTACTGTTATGAACTCAAACTTATGGTTTATCTTTCACTTTGCAAATGATGTTGAAACTGGAAATGAAGTACTCTTCACACTTGCAAACTTTGATAGATGTTTCACTGTTCTATCTGCAAAGATGTAATCACTGGTTGAGCTCGATCTTGCTACGAATACTTAAGATAAAACCCTCATCATTAAGAGATTTTGGGTACATTTGCAAGTTCATTTTCTCCTTTATTTTGTTTACTGTATAAAAAAACCAGTGCACAAATATTTTGATTCATGGCAACCATTAAAAGCTGAGATAAAGATTTCTGATATTATTTCCTTTTGCTGAGAAAAATCTCATACTTGTAATGAATTTACTATTTTAGAACTTACATACAACTTCTGTTGAACTTGTTCATGTAGCTCTGACTACTGTGTACACTTGTTTTTGATGCTGAATCTGCATTTGATATGTTAAGTACAACAAGATGTAAATGTTTTTCTCTCTATTAATGAAGTTTGAGCACGGGCTCGTGACACTCAAAAACATCAGGATGTTAATAACTAAGGTTCGAACACGGGTTCATGACACCTAGTAAAAACAAACTGTGAACATTTAAATTATGGCATATTCTTGAAGCACTATTTAATATTCAACAATAAATATGTTCAAAGCTTGAAAATGTACTTTGAAGAACAGGTAACCAACATCTGTACAGTATCATTTTGCAATTGATCTTTGAAAATCAGCAATGTTTGACACTACTTGTAGCTTTTATCATGGGAAACCAACTTGTTTTGCATTCTTGAAAATGACTGAAAATGTAAACCAGTCAGCTACTATCTACAAAATAGTTGGTTAAGCTTTCAAATAACATCATTATGAAATACATATTTCTGAAAAAGGTTTCTGAGTTTGGAAACATACTAAGTCCCTTTCATTCAGATACCTGGTTAATCGACAAAAAACATACACCACAATAATCATTAGTAGCAAAAGGTTTCATGTTTTAGAAACATGTCCCTTTAACACTACCTTACAGTGAGTGTTAGTATACATTTCCTTATTACATTTATCATTCTAGATTGATATGCAGTTTGAAAATTAGATTGCTGAAGTATGTTATTCGCTTTTTATGTATTGCTTAGATCCAATAGGATCTAATCATTTTTTCCTCCTTCTTGCAGATATGAACCCTAAGGACCTAAATGCAGATGGAGACTCAGGGAGTGAAGACATAGATGCAAAGACCTGACAGACAACCAGCTAACTCAAAGACAACACAAGGCAATGCATGAGACCCCTATTCCATACTTCAATTTCTTCTTTCAATTCTGCAATGTACTCTATTTATTGAATTGAAATACGAAACAAAAAGGACATTTGTATACTACATTCAGTATGAATGCACAATGTAATGATCATTGATGAATTTTGAATTATGTAACAGTTGATCAATACTTAGAGTACATCAATGACATCTGATAATGAATGTAATAATGACATGCAAACTAACAAAACATGTAAGGCAATGTTAACTAGACAAACAAACATGCAACCTTTTTCTACTAATGCCTATTGTATTGTATGCTTTATTTTTTAGTAACATAAATCATGACTCATAATCAAAACCCATAAACTATAAAACATTTCCATAAGTCACGGCTTGTTTCACAAAGCACATAATGTGGAAACTCAAGTAATATGTCATGACTTATATAGTCACAAGCCATGACTTATGGAAAATAAAGAGAGTGCCTTTTCCAAGCCAAAGATACGGTTGAGGGATGTATATTCAAACAACAATGCTCAATCACAATGAAAGCGAAGGGGAACATCGAGATTCGTTAGTCACATGTCATGTAAAGAAAAAATAGAGGTGAATGATTACATCTATCAATATGAAAAGAGACACAACACCTTACCTTGATTTGAGGCCAAGAAGACTTTGTTATCCAAAGCCATGCTCGAGTATGAAGTTATAGAATGCAAAGAAACAGAATGGACTCCAATTAAATGCCAGTAATCTCGAGTTCCAGAATAGAAAGCTCGACATAGAATGCCCACCATTGAAAGGAAATCAACAGAGAGCTCGAGTTTCATTAGTGATTGACTAAGTTTCATCAAAACTTTCTCCAGAGTAAGGCTAGGGTTTGCATATTTCTTCCTAATTCTTCTTGGTGAAGACACAAATACCAAGTTCAAGAATGAAAAGGGCTTAAGAGTTTTTGGAATCCGCCAAGTAAAATGTTTTGAATCCCTTTTCTATTGTTGTCAGTGTCTGCAATTTTCAAAATTTGTAAATGTGCCACCTCATTCCTCAAGTTTCGAGTCATGTGCAAGTGGGTCGAGTTTGTTATTCCCCACTCTGCATTTGTTTACACTTAGTATTTTTAGAGGTTAGGGTATGTATTTGGATATTGAAATTTCATTTCAATTTTCAAATTTTTAAAAATTTTGGCAATTTTTGTAAAAGGATTTCAATCCTTATTATAAGCCATTATTTTAGGCATTTAGCATGGAGAGTTGACATAGGCTGATTTTTGGCATAATTTTGGGCCAAAATTGGGCAATTTTGGAGAGCTTGTATTTTCGGATTTATGGCTTAGGCATAGTATAAGATTGATTTTCTTAATCAATTTTAGGGGTTATGAGTTTTGGAGAGAGGCTAATAGTGAACATATTGTTCCTATTTTGTTTTGAAGCCATTTTTTGTAACCACATTATCAGATTTGTGAGAGAAATAAAGTAGATGCTCTTGGATTCATACATTTTGGAGTTTGATTTGATAATGTTGGTTTCATCTTTCTTTGCAAGTGTTGTTTTAATTGTAATCCAAAAGAAGTGAAAGTGTTTTTTTCCTTCTTGAGGTAATCAGTTGTTTCTTAAACCTTGTATGGAAGTCGTATGTTGTTAACTGTTTGAACTATTTATGATTTAATCGTAATAGTGAAGTCTGTTAGCCTATATGTTGAGCAGTGATTTAAAGAGTCAAGCATTTGATATATGCTTTTGAGCTATTATTTTGTTCTCCCAGCAAAGTCTAAACCCATTTTGGTGTATCACACCACAGTCATTTCAGTTTTAAGAGTTCTTTCTATCCCTTTTCTTATCAAATTTTCAATCAGATGGTGATATTTCATACTTAATAGGAACTGGCCTAGAATCCAAAGATTCCTCCTTATTCATAGTCTACCCACAACTAGAGGAGGTTTCCATTGTCAGGATAGAATTGTTGTGTAGCCTTAATGCTTGAGTTAGGGTAACAATTCTAAACTTGAATAGTTTTTGGCACGCCAGGTGGGACCATGAACTACATCTTAGTTCTTAGTTACAAATTTTATGGTTTTTCTCATTTCAGTTTCAGATTTGAGATATTTGTTTTAATGAGTAGAACTCCAACAAGATCAAACAAGGAGGGCTTTGTGTACTAGGAATTGCAGTCAGGAAGAAGGGGAGGAAGATCACCCCAAGGTGGAAGAACATCACAAGATCCAAGAGGTACTCTATTGAATTCAAATTTCTCATCATTTGATAACCCCATTTTTGAAGGCTAGGTTGCAAATTCAGAGGAACTTGAGGTGATTATTGAAGAAATTAGTCTTCCTAAAGACCTAAGTGTTCCTAATCATTTCGGATCAAAATTACCAAGTTTTTAAGATTTATCTAGAGATAATTCTATTTTTGGAGCTTCTACAAGTGGAACTGCATCAACTCCCTTGAATTTGAGGACATATCAAAGGAAGGTGATTAAGCCTACACAGCCTTCTGTTACACTTGCCATTCAGCAGCAAGCTCCTCCACATCAAGCAATGGCAAGGAACCTTCCTTTTGTTCCATTTGATCAAGGTAGTCCTTTGAGGATTACAAATCACAATGATATTCCATTGGATTCTTTGAAAAGCTTGCCAACTTTTACGGGAGAAACACATGTGATAGCTATTGAGCATATCCGAGATGTTGCAACTCTTTGCAATGTTCATCATATCATAGCTGAGGATGTAGCTTTGAAGTTGTTGGCTGCATCCCTCAAGGGTAAAGCCCTTGACTAGTTCAGAACTCTCTTGATGGACTCTATTGCTACTTGGGATGTCCTAGGAGAAAGGTTTTCTAAATTTTTTGAGGATAAATATGATAACTTGTCCTTGGTGAAGCAACTAACTACTATCAAGAGGGCCCCACAAGAGGAGATGAGTGATTTCAATCTCCGCTTTTAGATGACTTGGAACATAATTCCTATTACGGTAAGGCCTTCAGCTGAGTATGCTTTCTTGTATTATTTGAAGAGCTTAAATAGTGATATCTCTGTAATGATTCAATCTATGGGGGGGGTTTCTTTATCCCAAGCTTTTGATACTACTATTAGGGCATAAAACAGTCTTATCCAGGTAGGGAAGATAGCTCCTAGACCTCCTATGCCTTTATTTCCTAATATCCAGTCTAATATGCCATTAGTTGTCCCACCACTATCTGTTGTTCCATCTTTTAAACCCATAGAGATAGTTCCTGTAGCTCCTCTAAATGAACTATAGAGTATTAAGGATAGTTAACAAAAGATAGATAATTTGCTACAATCTTTTGGGAATGATTTAGTCACCCTCAAGAGAAATCAAGCACAAACAAACCTTGCTACTCAAAATCAGTTTGCTGGTTCTTCTTCCCAATACCCTAATCAGCCTAATTATCATGACAATAGGCAGCAATTCCAAGGCAATACTAATGCAAACAAACAAAATTAGAATGTGAGGCCAAATAGACAGTACAATCCTGCACCTCTTAATACTATTAGGGATATTGTTCCTACTCAGAATAATATTGCTACTGATTGGTGTTTTCCATGCAATGAACTACATGACTAGTCTACATATTCTAATGGAATTCTTAACCAAGCTCTTATGGTCCAAAATGCAATGAATTCATAGAAGAATGTGTCTGTTGAGGAAGTACAACAACAATCAGATCAGAGTGCTATAGATAATGGTTTCCTAAATTGGCAAGAGGAAGAGTTTTGTGGTCTAAATGAAGATTCATTGATTGCAGCAAATACTAGGGAAAAAAAGAGAGCTCTTGAAGTAGATCAATCCGCTGGTAATGTACCTTCTTCACCAGTTTCTATTCTAAAGAATCCATCAATTTCATCTAATAAGGATCAAAATTAGAGGAGTGATGATCAAGGGTCTCCTAGATCTTCACACAAGGTACAATTTATTGTTCCATTCAATATTGTTGATATTATGAAGAAAACAAATGTAACCTTTTCTGCATGGGAGACTTTATCTATTCTAGGATAGATTGAGATTTTAAAAGAAGAATTATCCAAGCTAGCATTAATTCATAGTAGACAGTACAACAACCACCTAGGGTAGTTATGACTAATTCTAAGCCTCCTAAGGTTTAGGAAAAGTTATCAAAAGAAGAGAAAAAGCTAGCTAAAGCACAACAGCTAGTAATACCAGAAGTTAGAAAGGCTGTAAATGTGAAACAACCAGTAGTAACAATTGATAAAAGGCTGACAAATATTTAAAAGACATCTAAAAAGGAAGTTAAGAAACCTACAAATGATAAGCCTCCTCTTTTTTATGTCTCATTGATTATTGGAAATAAATTAGTTCACAATTGCATGGTAGATAGTGGTGCAACTAGCACTATCATGCCTAAGAAAATTGCAGATTTGCTGAATTTAAAATATGAACCTCTTGAGAAGGGTCTGGTCCAGCTTGATGGAACTTGAGTTAAGACTTTAGGGGTCATTAAAAATGCAAGTTTGACCTTACACTCCTGCCCAAATTTCTCAATACCTTAGGATATATATGTCATTGATTTGCAGTATATTTTGCTATGTGCCTATCCAGAGACTTCACAGTCAAAATAGATGGATATTTTTCATCAGATTGGTCACATTTGTACTTTAGAACTAGATATGGTACTAAGGTGACCATAAAATTAGAATTGATGGCCAAAGATCACAAAGAACCTTACAATCTAAGTCCCATTAATGCAAGCTATGTGATTATGGATCAAGAGGAAATTCCTGATTATTCAGTCTATAACACACAAACTAAAGCATATCCAGACATTGTTTTGGATGAATGGGCTACTAGAAATAAACAAAATGATAATATGTTTGATGCTAGATTTGGGAACTATATGATATTAGAATCTGATTCAGTTGTGCCTAGTTTGATAAAAGATCCAGAATTTGAATCTGACTTGTCTAACCAGCTATGGGATTTGTATTTTGATGGATCAAGGAATAAGGATGGAGTTGGTGTAGGGGTTATGTTGGTTTCATCGGATGGTGATAGATTTTATGCTGCATTCAAGTTATCTTTTCCTTGTTCTAACAATGTGGTTGAATATGAAAGTTTGATTCAGGGATTAGAGTGGGCAAGATTAAGAGGAATTAAGTGTTTAAGAAAATCAATCAGCAAATGGAAGACCAAATTATTCAGTTGAAAACCAACAAGCTTCCAAAGGGATTGGTTAACCTGGAATCAGCTTTCAAATCTAATGATTAGTTTAGGAATGGTAAAACCAACCTGTTGATCAAAGAAGATCATTACAAGGAAGTGGAAATATTCAGAGATAAGCGGTTAAAGGTTGGTAAAATTAATTCTCCTAAAGAAAAAGAGTTTTTTATTGATGTTTTCAGAGAATATAGTGATGTTTTTGCATGGGATTATGCTGATTTGAAAGGATTTGATCCTCAATTAACCCAACACACTATAGAATTAGAGCCAAATGCTAGGCCAATTAGACAAAGGCAAAGGCCTATAAACCCCAAGTTAGAACCATTAATGTTGAAAGAGCTTAGAAAACTCCTAGATGGTGGTATTATATTTCCTATTAAGCACACATCCTGGGTTTCTATCTTAGTTCCAGTAAGGAAGAAGAATGGAGAGGTAAGACTTTGTGTAGACTTTAGAGACCTTAATAGGGCATCTCTGAAAGATAGACACCCTCTTCCTTCCATGGAACAAATTTTGCAATATGTTTCTGGTTCTGAGAGATTCTCAATCCTAGATGGGTATTTTGGTTATAACCAGATTTTAGTCAAAGAATCTGATCAGTTTAAAACAACTTTCACAACTAAATGGGGTACAATGGCTTACAAAAGAATGCCATTTGGGTTGTCAAATGCTGGGGCCACTTTTCAGAAAGCAATGGATGTGGCTTTCAAGAACTTAATGTATAAATTTGTTCTAGTCTCCCTAGATGATGTGACAATTTACAGCAAGGGTGCAAATCAACATTGATCATTCGAGACAAATTTTGCAGAGATGTAGAGAGTTTGGGATTTCTTTAAACCCAAAGAAATCTATATTTGTAGTTCATGAGGGAAAACTCCTAGGATGCCAGGTGTCCAAGGAAGGTACAACAATAGATCCTGAGATAATTCATGCAATTCTAGAAATTTCATTGCCTAAACACAAGAAAGGATTGCAGAGTTTCATTAGGAGAATAAATTTTGTGAGAAGGTTTATTCCTGATATTGAAAACCTGTTGAAACCACTGACTTCTATGCTTAAAAAGGATTTCCCTTTTAGCTGGACTGATGAGGGAAAGAAGAATTTTGAATTGATAAGATAGGCTTTGTCTTCAGCCCCTACTCTTGTTAATCTTGATTTAACTAAAGAATTTATTCTATATGCTTATGGTGGTTCAGATACTATTTCAACAATGTTGATTCAAAAGAATGAAGAAAAATAGGAGTAGCCAGTTGCTTTTTTCAGCAAAGGTATGGATGATTATGAGAAAAGGTACAATTTTGTTGAAAAGTATGTGCTAGCTATTATTAAGGCTTTGAAAAAGTTTAAGCATTTGATTGCCAAGAATAAAGTACATTTGATGGTTGCACATCCTAGTATTAAAGATTTTTTGCTTAATAAAGATATTAATGAAAAGAGGGCAGCTTGGATTACAAGAGTCATGGAATATGATGTTCAAATCTATGTGACTAAGCTAGTTAGAGGTAAAGGCCTTTGTGATCATATGGAAAAAGAAGAAGAACAAGCTGAAACCATTGAAGAATTTGAACATTTTCAAGGTGATGTTGTATTGTTTAATTATTATACATCCTGGTTATCCGATATGACCAAATTCTTGCAAACTGGACAATGTCCAAATAATCTTGACAAGGCAAAGAGGAGATACTACAGGTTACAATCTATTCCCTATGTTCTCATTGATGGTATACTTTATAGGAAGGACTATTCTGGAATGTTTCTTAAATGCATTGATTCAGTAGATCAAAGTAGAATTTTATCTAAATTTCATGATGGATCTTGTGGAGGACATTTCAGTCCTAAAACAACAGCCTGGAAAATATTAAGGGTAGATTATTGTTGGCTTGATTTATTTAAGGATGCCTACTCTTGGGCAATAAGGTGTTAGAAATGTGTTATGTTTGTAGGGAAACAAAAGCTAGCAGCATTGCCATTCAAGCCAATTGTGGTGGATCAACCATTTTCTAAGTGGGGAATGGACTTTATAGGTCCTATTAATCCTAATTCTAGTGTGGGTCATAAATGGATTCTGATTGCTACTGATTATTTTACAAGATGGACTAAGGTCGTTGCATTAAAAGAGGCTACAGGATTTGTTGTGTTAAAGTTCTATGAAGATATTGTAACCACGTTTGGAGTTCCTCAATCAATTATCTCAGATAATGCTATGGCTTTTGTTGGTTTAGCTATTACAGAATGGGCTGTGAAAAATGGGATTTATTTAAATACTTCTTCTAACTATTATCCTCAAGGTAATGGTCTTGCAGAGTCTACTAGTAAAAATCTGATCATAATTATCAAAAAGACATTGCATGAAAATAAAAGAGATTGGCATTCTAAATTGAAGGCAGCCTTATGGCTGGATAAGATTACACCTAAACAGGTAATTGGGAACTCTCCTTATGTCCTAGTTTATGGTAAAGAGGCCAGATTGTCAGTTTCTACTGAATTTCCAGCATGACAGCTAGCTGATTAGATGTTACTATTTGAAGAGGGAGATCCTCTTGAACTAAGGTATGTTGATTTATTGTTGCTTGAAGAAGGCATTGGAAACCATGGAACTAAAGCAAGCATAGACTAAGAGGTCATTTGATAGGAAAGATAAGTACAAAGAGTTCAAAGAAGGTGATCTAGTACTCAAGTGGGATGTGCTAAAGAGCAGGCCAGGGTAGCATGACAAGTTTGATAATTTTTGGTCAGGCCCTTTTGTTATAACAGCCTGTAAGGAGAATAATGTTTTTTAGTTGTCCACAACTGAAGGAGAAGATTTGAAAATTCTAGTTAATGGAATACACTTCAAGCTTTTCTTTGAGGGTTAGGATATGTTTAGTTTTTAGTTCAATAAGTGTTGTTCAAGCACTAGGTCTCTAGGTTGCATTGAGTCTAGTTTAGGTGCATTTTAATTTTAAAAATGGTTGCATTCATGGTTTTAGTTTTCCTAACTCTGTTGCCCTATGATAAGTCTTAGGTCATGTCTAGTAGGCAGACATCCAGCAAAAGTTGCCAAAATTGTTACTCAAAATTACAGCATACAATACAATAAGCATAAATAGGAAAAGGTTGCACATTTGTTTGTCTAATTAATACTACCTTGCAAGTTTTGTTAATTTACATGTCATTATTGCATTCATTTTAGATGTCATTTTTGTACTCTAAGTATTGATCACTGTTCCAAAGATTTCAAAATTCATAAATGATCATTACATTGTGCATTCAAATTGAATGTAGTATACAAATATCTTTCTTTGTTTCATATTTCATATCAATAAGTAGAGTGCATTTGCAGAATTGAAAGAAATGATTGAAGTATGGAATATGGGTCTCATGCTTTGCCTTTGTATTAGTTTTTTGTCAGTTGGTTGTCTACTAGGTCTTAGGTCTTAGGGTCTTCAAAATCTGGGTCTTCATCTACATTTAGGTCTTTAGGGTTCATACTTGCATGAGAGAGAAAAAATGGTTAGATCCTATTGGATCTAAGCAATGCATAAGAAACAAATAACATACTGTAATAATCAAATTTTCAAATCTACATATCAATCTGGAAAATTAAATGCAATAAGGAAATGTACACTAACACTCACTGCAAGGTAGTATTAAAGGGACTTGTTTCTATAAACATGAAAACTTTTACTATTTTTTGATCATTCTGGTGTATGTTGTCCTTTTTATTAACCAATTATCTAAATTAAAGGGACTTAGTATGTTCAAACGGAGAAACCTTTTTTAGATGATACAGTGCCTTGGTAGATTAGTGAACATAATGGTTTGAGAATTCACTGACAAATTATTTATTATGTTCACTAATCTAACCATTTTAAAATGATGTTGTTTGAAAGCTTAACAGATTATTTTGCAAAAAGAAAGTTGACTAGTTTTCACATTCAGTCATATAGAGGTTGTAGATCAAGTTGGAATTTCAAGATAAAGTGCTATAGGAAGTGTCAATGTTGCAAATAGTCATGATCAAGTCATAAAATGTAGTTACATAAGTATTGGTACAATATGTCCTTGTTGTTTCAAAGGTACATATTCAAGTAATATCACTGTTGTTTCTGATTACAGAAAGAATGCTTTAGAATTATGCCATAAAGTTATAAAATGTTTTTATTATGATGTTTTTGAGTGTCACGAGCCCATGCTCGAACTTCATTAACAATAAAAAAACATTTGTATCTTGTTGCATTTCTTATATTTAAAGTTTAGATTCAACATCAAAATAGAAAAAGGACTCTGTTCAAGCATGCTGATATGTATTAGTGAATTCAAGGATGTTCTCTATTTTTAACATTGATTTCAAAATTTAGAATGACTATTTTCATGTATCAATTAAAAAGTTGAAATGAAATGAAATGATTGAAGGTAATCGTGCTACTATGTACCATAAGAAAAATGAAACTGGTGCACTGGTGTTCATAATAGTACAATGTTGTTGTGATGTAAAAATAGAGATACAATAATGTACATGAGCTATCAAGAAAAGAAATGAAATGAACAACAGATAGAAAAGAGATGTACTTATCTTTTTAAACAAGTGGTTTATGTTCTTTGATATCTCTGGTCATGTTTTTAGTCAGCTCCCAAAGTCTGTGAAGCTTATGACTAAAAGATGTCATAGCAAAACCGAATACATCTACCTCATTTTTCAGTCATAAGCTTATGATTTTGATGAGATAACTAGTGAGGAGAACTCATAAATAATTATGTTATCAAGTGTCACTGCCAGTTGAAACTTGGGTTCCAAACTGAGAAGGAGGTCGAGCTCATTCATCATGGTTTTAATACCATTGAATCATAGTTCGATGTCAAAGGGGAAAGGCTGAGTTCAGCTAATGTATTGCTGGCATTGCAAGAAAGTCTATATCAATAAGAATGGAATATATAAAAAAGAAATCAAAAGCTTTATGTTCGTGTTGAGCAGTGAACTTGAAATGAATAACTCACCAGTTAAAGGCCGAGTTATTGTCAGCAATGAACTTGTGGTTCAAACTCAAGTCAGGTTCATGAGTCACATTTGTATTATGACACTCACGAATTTGTATGCAATCAAGCCAAAACAAAAGTGCACCAGTCATTAGTCATGACTGTCAGATGGAATAAGTCCAAGCTCATGGTGCTAAACAACAAGCACTAATAAAATACACCAATCACAACTTTGGTTAAAGGCCAAACTTCAAGGAAAATAAAAGATAAACAAAACATGAACACCAATCTTGGCTTACTCATGGTAAAGCTACAATTACATAAATCATGACTCATAATCAAAACCCATAAACTATAAAACATTTCCATAAGTCACGGCTTGTTTCACAAAGCACATAATGTGGAAACTCAAGTAATATTCCATGACTTATATAGTCATAAGCCGTGACTTATGGAAAATAAAGAGAGTGCCTTTTCCAAGCCAAAGATACGACCGAGGGCTGTATATTCAAACAAAAATGCTCAATCACAATGAAAGCGAAGGGGAACATCGAGATTCATCAGTCACATGCCATGTAAAGAACAAACAGAGGTGAATGATTACATCTATCAATATGAAAAGAGACACAACGCCTTACCTTGATTTGAGGCTGAGAAGACTGTGTTATCCAAAGCCATGCTCGAGTATGAAGTTACAAAATGCAAAGAAACAGAATGGACTCCAATTAAATGCTAGTAAGCTCAAGTTCCAGAATACAAAGCTCAGCATAGAATGCCCACCAATGAAAGGAAATCAACAAAGAGCTCAAGTTTCATTAGTGATTGATTGAGTTTCATCAAAAATTTCTCCAGAGTAAGGCTAGGGTTTGCATATTTCTTCCTAATTCTTCTCGGTGAAGACACAAATACCAAGTTCAAGAATGAAAAGAGCTTAAGAGTTTTTGGAATCCATGAAGTAAAATGTATTGAAGGCCTTTACTGTTGTTGTCAGTGTCTGCAATTTTCAAAATTTGCAAATGTGCCACCTCATTCCTCAAGTTTCGAGTCATGTGCAAGTGGGTCAAGTTTGTTATTCCCCACTCTGCATTTTTTTACACTTAGTATTTTTAGAGGTTAGGGTATGTATTTGGATATTGAAATTTCATTTCAATTTTCAAAAGTTTTAAAATTTTGGTAATTTTTGTAAAAGGATTTCAATCCTTATTATAAGCCATTATTTTAGGCATTGAGCATGGAGAGTTGACATAGGCTAATTTTTGGCATAATTTTGGGCCAAAATTGGGCAATTTTGGAGAGCTTGTATTTTTGGATTTGTGGCTTAGGCATAGTATAAGATTGATTTTCTTAATCAATTTTAGGGGTTACGAGTTTTGGAGGGAGGTTAATAGTGAACACATTGTTCCTATTTTGTTTTGAAACCATTTTTTGTAACCACATTATCATATTTGTGAGAGAAATAAAGCAGATGCTCTTGGATTCATACATTTTGGATTTTGATTTGATAATCCTAGTTTCATCTTTCTTTGCAAGTGTTGTTTTAATTGCAATCCAAAAGAAGTGAATTTGTTTTGTTCCTTCTTGAGGTAATCAATTGTTTCTTAAACCTTGTATGGAAGTCGTATGTTGTTAACTATTTGAACTATTTGTGATTTAATCCTAATTGTGAAGTCTATTAGCCTATATGTTGAGCAGTGATTTAAAGAGTCAAGCATTTGATATATGCTTTTGAGCTATTATTTTGTTCTCCCAACAAAGTCTAAACCCATTTTGGTGTATCACCCCACAGTCATTTCAATTTTAAGAGTTCTTTCTATCCCTTTTCTTATCAAATTTTCAATTGGGTGGTGATATTTCATACTTAATAGGAACTGACCTAGAATCCAGAGATTCCTCCTTATTCATAGTCTACCCACAGCTAGAGGAGGTTTCCATTGTTAGGATAGAATTGTTGTGTAGCCTTAATGATTGAGTTAGGGTAACAATTCTAAACCTGAACAGAAACATCATACACTGTCAGTACACAAATGCCAATCTTGCTTGTACCTATGATAACCAATTTTTCTAAAAATTCTAATGCATCCAGCTAAAACATATGTTGATATAAATGATAAAACATGAATGTCAACACCTCAAATAGAACCTATTCCAACATGAAATGAAATCAAGGCTCTTTCCTACATGATAGACATAAGGTAATTATGATAATCAGATACCCTATTCCATCCAAGAATAATATTGGCTCTGGTATGAAAAATGGCCCAAGTGACTATCTCCTATAACCACCATTGGGGATAAAGACACACTCAAACCTGTAGCTTAGGTGGAATAATGTCTGGTACTTGCCCAAATTAGTACATAGGCAAAGCACATATATAATCAAAGTACATCTAATAAAACAATGATGTAATCATTCATATGTATTAGAATTGTTACAAGTGTGATTGTCATTGCACAAAAGGATCAACCTGATAATTTCTAATACAACCACTAGACTTATAGAATACATAGGAGGTGGTTAAGCCATGTCACACACCCAAGAATTGTGCTACACAACACAATAATACCAAGGGTGCACACCTTGTAAAAATTCCCCCTAGCATAAGAGAGGGGTTTGAACCTATGATCAAGCTCTAATGCCACTTGTTACAAGTGTGATTTTCATTACACAAAAAGATCAACCTATCAATGCTTAATACAACCACTAGACTTATAGAATCCATAGGGGTGGTTTAGCCATGTCACAAACCCAAGCATTACACTACACAACACAAGGAGACTAAGGGCGCACACCTTGCAATAAGAATGTCATGAAACTATCCATTCCCTATCTAATCTTCTATGTACATCATTAATAAGAATTTCATTTAAATTAAAAAAATTAAATAATCATTTTATGATAATATGAGCAAATAACTGTGAAAACTCTAAATGCATATCCATCAACATGATAAAGCATAATATCATTGAAAATCTAAGATAACATCATGACAACATATATAATGATATGGTAACTACTGGAGCATACATCAATGAAACTAACAAATCAAATCATAAGCCATACAATCCTCAATATCTCAAAATTTGAATAAACTAGCTACCATGGTAACCTTAAATTTCTAGCACCCTAAATTAGGTATGCAACAAACCAAAACACAATGGTTCCCACAACTGGGCATAAGGGAAAAAAAACTTACCAATGTAATGACATAAATAAAATCACCCTAGAGGTAACAACCTCTCACAAGTCCAACATGATCACATAATACAAGCATATCTCCATCTAGGCATAAGGTGAGCTCAACCAATCACATATAGAAAAATAAACATCTAGAACCAAACAAGGTACCATAAATATCTCATCCAACTGCACAAAATTACTAACACACATAAATATGAAGCCACATCCATTAGGATTTCATGCATAAAGCATATGGGAGAGGCACTAATGTTAGGAATGGGAACACTGAAAGGGTGGGGTGAATCAGTGTTCACTGTATATTATCTTTTTACTTAATCTTTAAATTGAACTTAAATGCTTAAGTATTGAAATGAATATCCACATAAACATGAAACATGAAATCAACACATAACACCAATATGGTTACAGGAAAACCCAAATAGGTAAAAACCTCGGTGGGAATTGACACCCACTAATATTGTGTACTAGTGTTTTATGATCCTTGTTGGAAGATCCTTAACCCTATTAGGAGTTGCTTTACAATGCATTAAGTACAGTAGACCTTGTTAAGGGTCAGACTCTGTTAGGATTATTTTACAATAGTCCCTATTAGGGGAGTGGATGCACTATCCTAGAGCTCACTGATCAAGTGGTGAAGGCTACAACCTTCTGATCTCAGATACACACTATATCTGTTGGATGAACTGTCACCATGACACTGCTTGTCAGATCAGTTCCTTTGATGTGCTGATGCTTTGACCTCTTGAAAAGCTCTAATACATCTTATAGTCTCTTCACACACTTCTTCTCTGCTTATTACAACTCTATATCATCTTCCATAACATTTACAATGGGTGCATCTCATATTTATATGCGCATACAAAATAAACAACTAGGTCAGCCCTTAAACTTATTACATATAATGCTTCCAAATGAATTGGCTCAAGAATGTTTACAAACAAACATATATACATTTTAGAAATCTAATTACAATAGGCACATAGCCTTTACGTCATTAGAATATAACTGCAACTCAAAATGATAACAGTCAACTGCTTACTCTATTCTTCACTGGCACATACTGGCTGTGTAACTTCAACTATCTGTATCTTTCTCATACTTTCATATATGATCATGCAATCATAGGCTAAGCATGAATATAGTCTAACCAACTTAACTTCTAGGGCACACACCATAACTTAGCCGTACGCATGTGCATTGATGCTCCGAGCTTCAGGAACTCTATACACTGTCTAGTCTTCAACACTTAATCGATTTCTAATATTTACATCAAGTGCACTCACTCCAAACTTCTATATGACTTTGTTGCAATAATTAAAACACTATATTAAGCCATATACACTAGTATATCCAAATTGCCAACAATCTCCCCCTTTTTCATTGATGGCAACAAAGGAATATGGCCAAGTTGCTAACTATCCTTAATACAAAATTTTTTTGTCTCCCTATACATATCTTTCTATCTTATAACTCCTTATACATATCTATACTCCATATTCTACACATACTCCCCCTTTGACATTAATGACAAAGGTGTGTCAAAACTGAATCTACAAAAACTTACTGTGATAGTACATTCGGATATGCAATCTGCAGATTTTGCATCTCCTTCCAAAATGTGATCAGTGAATTTACAATCTGTAGATGGGCACATAAAGCATACTAAAGCTTCTCCATCTCCTCTAGATTAGTGCTAAGACCTTGATCATATGTCACCATGGTGGCATCGATCTCCTTGATATTCTGATTTAGTATGTCTAGTGAGGGTGCAAGAGCATTCCTTAGCTGAGTCTGCCTTCCCCTTATCTTAGTCATCTCTTTTTCTGCCTTTTCAATTTTATCAATCTGACCTTGGTAGACATTATTGCACATGTTCACATCCACTAATGGATCTTCCACTAATTTTCTTATGTTTTCTATCATAGCTTCAGCCATTTGAATCTTCTTGTATAGTTCACCAGTCAACTTGTCTTGGTTCATGCATTCAGCAATGATCTTTCTTCCCTTTGCTACAAATTCCTTCAGGGATGCTTGACCAGCCTTTAGTGAGCTTAAGTCAAGTACATAGTTTCTGATCAATTCATTGAGCCTTTTCTTCATGTATTTATCCTCTGCAACTAGGGATGCAAATTCTTCCAAGCTAGTGAATTTTCCCTTGAACTATCAAATCATTGAATTGACATTATCAACTGAGTGTATTTTGGACACTTTCTTGTCTGTAGGTAATAAGCTGTTTAGAATGTTCACTCAATCTACAAGGAGGGGATTCTTCATCACTTGTTTCTCCTTGGACTTCTCCATATCTAGGATGCTGAACTTAATCAGGTCTTCTTCTCCCCATGAGTCTAAACTAGTTGTGTCAGGTGTCAAACTTGACAACAATGTTGCTGAAGGAGTGATGGGTGTGCTATCCATTACTTCTTGTTTTACCTTGTTTAGTTCAATTGATGGTTCATTACTCTCTACTTCTTTTCCTTTCTTTTCTTCTTCTTTTTCTATTTTTTCTTTTTCTTGTTCTTTCTTCTCTTCCATCTTTTATTCTTCTTTCTCATCTATTATATCTTCAATCAATACTTCTTGATGAGTGGGAGGTGTGTTGCTACATAAAATTTTAGCTTCTTGTGTGCTCACAAAAGCTTCTTCAAACTTATCCAATTTAGTGTCAGTGGCCGCCATGGCTATCTCTACATTATCAATGACAATGGTTCTATCTTTTAGTGACTCTATCATGGGTGCAGACTTATCTGCCTCTGTTTGAGTTTCCACTGTAGGCACTAAATCCTGAGGAGCTGTTACTATTGCATTAGTGGGCTTTGCCACTTTGAATTCCTTTATGGGTACTTGTGCTATGGGTGTAGTAGCTAGATACATGTGCCTATTCATGAATACTTTCTCGAATGCCTTCTCTATTTCCTTAGCAACAAGATCATAGTTTTTGTCCATAATGTGAAAAGTCCTTGACTTTGTTCTGAGATGTGGCTTCACTAAGTCTAACAATAAAGAGTACTTCTCCTCTAGAGAACATACATGAAGAGTATCATCTAGATTCTTTTCCCTTATCTGTAGGTCTTCTTCAATAGCCCGTCTCTTTTGGAATTCTAGGATGTTCCACACATTATCAGGGATCATAGTCTTAAGTTCCAAGACTGTCTTCTTGAACTTTAGCATGTGTTTGACTATCATTACATGTATCTCAGATTTGTCTATTTCACTATATTTTTCATAAAACTTCCTAACTTGATCAATTCTTCCCTCATCAACTATTCTTGCACTTAGCACATTGAGACTAGGTTTGAAACTTACTTCAGGAGGTGTTTGTGAGTTCATTTTGTTCCTTGTGACTCTTGAGGATAGATGAATAGTGCTGATCTCTTTCTTCCTCTTTGGCATTGCCTTATACTTAGGAGGAGTAGTAAAGTAAATGGTTTCCTTGGGTGTAGAAGGAGTAACATCAGTTTTACCCTTATGTTCATCAGATATTTCTATCTTCACCTTCTTTAGCTTAGGATTATCTGATTCTGCCTTTGTTGTATCTACGCTCTCTAGTTCCAAATTAATCTTTTGTTCCCTTGCTTTGTCTAGGTTTGCTTGAGATACTCCATGTATTCTCAAGATTTCTGAGGTAACTTTAGCAACCTTTCTTTTTGTTGCTACGTTGTTTAATACTGCATCAACTTCTCTAGTTTTCTCCTCATAGGTTCCCCATCTTGGCTCATTAGGGTCTTTAGGTGCTGCTAATAGAACTTTAGCATAAGCTTATAAAAATTGTTCATCTACCTCATATCCGAGTGGATGAATCCACTTCATTCTAGGTTCAACTTCCTCCATGCATGTTACATCTATTTCAACCATAAAACAGATAGTATCCTTATACTTTTCAACTATCTTCTCTGGTATCCTATACCTCATCTGCATCTTAACCCTGAATGTCTTTAGCTCCAATGTCATGTAATCCTTCAAGGTGCTTTTAGTACATTCCTTGAGAGATATCTGAGGCATTATGGGAATGGATTTGTCTAGATACAAATCAGATACTTTTCCAACAATGTGAAAGTACATATAGATGATCAAAGACCCAAATCTAAATATTTTGGTCTTATCATGCTTGATTGCCTTAATGTTATCAATCAGTTGTACACACAAGATTTCACATAGGTTGAACTCTCCATTTTCATTAACAATTCTTATGGCTACAAGAATTGTGGCTGCAGATACACCATTCACCTTGCTGGTGTGTTGAAGCATGTATCCAAGTATCATAGACATCAATTTGATGTCATTTTTCTCAATAGGCTCTATGGTCATTCCACACCTATCACTCCTTGACTTGTAATTTTGTTCAACAATCTTCCTTACATCTTTACCCACTGGAAGGATGACACCTATCCTTGAGAGCCTTGTCATTTCATGAATTAGGTCACTGGTAATTCTGACTGAAACTTCACCTATCCAAAATAGGTCATCATGAATCTTGCTCAGAAGAATCTTGATGCATTCAGATTCATAGAAATCATATGCCGTAGCATACTCCACTATAGGATGATTATCCCACTGCACATATTCATCCAAGAAGGTTTTGTCTGGTTTTAACATGGTTTCCATGTGCGCCCTTAATCTGTCCAATCCTACTGGTTCTTTCTTGCAGTAGATGTATGCCCTAAAGTCCTCAACATGCATAACACCCATAGGCATGTGGGAGAATACCCCTTCTAGGTCATCTAGTGTAGACTTGAATGGATGCCTCTTAAACACATATCTTTTCTTCTCTACAATATCAAATACTATGGGAGTAGCCATCACTTACTTGTGTATCACTTTCACAAAGGTTTCCAAGGGATTCTAAATTGGCGTGATGAACTAGGGTTTCTGCAACCGATCAAATGCATAACAAATCACTTGATGAATCAACTAAAATCCTTCTCAATCAACTTCTAAGACTCTTCTACTCTTCAATTTCTCTTAATTTGAATGCAATGAGAGATCTTCTAACTTCTGTGTACTTTAAAGTATAATTTTTTCCATTAATGCTTGTCGCGTAAACCAGGCTGTCATTTGGAAATTTCTATCTTTCATTCTATATACAATTAGCTAGTGTGCTCTTGTACGAAGGTTTCTATAGTCTCCAAAAGCTTAAGTCCAAAGGCGCATACTCTGAGAGTGAGTATACCAGCCACGTAGGGGTCTAGAATTAAATTAGCTCCCCCTATGACCCTGAGGGCCATTCATCCAGATGTAGAGGGTGCGTCCACTATCAAAGCATCCAATACATACTCATCAACCTTATCCTTCTTTGCTTCTGACCAAATCATGATCGCATTCTCTGAGGCTTTCACAAAATTGACTTCTCCTTCGGGATCCAAAATTGGTTCTTCGAGATTTTTGGGGCTTTCCTAACCTTGCGTCCTTGATCTGCAAAACTTTGAGATGTGTCCAGCTTTTTTACAAGAGTGACAAATGACTAGAGGGCTTATATTCCTCAGCTCATTGATATGAGTCACCATCTTACATTGTTTAGCTGAGTGACCATTATAGTTACATATCTAACATGTAACATTCTGAGAGCTTCTTACATTTGATTGATTTTGATTTCTTTGACTATGAGTCCTATTCTTTTGGCTTGTCTTGCAATTCATAGCTCTGTGGCCAAATTTATTGCATGAGTAACAATAACCATTGAAAGGTCTTACCTCTGTACAGTTCCTTGCTATGTATCCATGCTTGTTACATGCATAACAAGTGCGGTCTACTAGCTTGCACTCATTCTTAGGTGGTTCAATATGATCCTTAGTCTAACTTCTAGTCTCCTTAGCATTTGAGGTACCTTTAGGTGGTTTCATTCTTGCTCACATGTTATCAATATGATTTTGTGCTTCATTGTATCCAATGCAACTAGTATCTCCTTTAGCTCTTCTTGCATACAATTGATATTCTATCAAATTAGAACTAGTGTGTAATTTATCAATGTGATTCTTAGCCTCTTTCAATTTAGATTCCAAGCTTTCCTTGTTGTCTCTTAGCTCTAAGATTTCCATGTTTTCTTGCCTCAATTCTTCATTCAGTTGAAGGTTCTCTTTGACCTGTTCATCATAGACTTCTTGATTGTTAGTCAGCTTATCATCAAATTCTTCAAATTGTTCTTTTAAGGATTTATTTCCTTCATTCAAATTCTTGACCATTGTCCCTAGATCACTGGTAGAGCATTATTTCAAATCTTTTCTTAGCCTTTTGATGACTAATTGAGCATCACTGAGTTTTTCCCTTAGTTCTTCAGTTTCTCTTTCAGATTTGTCCAGGTCTTCAAGAGCAGCTTCAAGATTTCTTTTCAAATGTTTCATTTCTGCTTTGTCCATGATCTCCTCAAGTGGTTAAACTTCTTTATTGAGGACTAGAGCTATGATACCAATTGTTAGGAATGGGAACACTGAGAGGGGGGGGGGGTGAATCAGTGTTCACTGTATATTATCTTTTTACTTAATCTTTAAACTAAACTTAAATGCTTAAGTACTAAAATGAATATCCACATAAATATGAAACATGAAATCAACACATAACACCAATATGGTTACATGGAAACCCAAATAGGTAAAAACCCCGATGGGAATTGACACCCACTAATATTTTGTACTAGTGTTTTATGATCCTTGTTAGAAGATCCTTAACCCTGTTAGGAGTTTCTTTACAATGCATTAAGTATAGTAGACCTTGTTAAGGGTCAGACCCTTTTAGGAGTATTTTACAATGGTCCTTGTTAGGGGAGTGGATGCACTATCCTAGAGTTCACCGCTCAAGTGGTGAAGGCTACAACCTTCTGATCTCAGATACACACTATATCTACTGGATGAATTGTCACTGTGACACTACTTGTCAGATCATTTCCTTTGATGTGTTGATGCTTTGACCTCTTGAAAAGCTCTAATACATCTTATAGTCTCTTCACACACTTTTTCTCTGCTTATTACAACTCTATATCATCTTCCATAACATTTACAATGGGCGCATCTCATATTTATATCCACATACAAAATAAACAACTAGGTCAGCCCTTAAACCTATTACATACAATGCTTCCAAATGAATTGGCTCAAGAGTGTTTACAAAAAAACATATATACATGTCAGAAACCTAATTACAATAGGCGCATAGCCTTTACATCATTAGAATATAACTGTAACCCAAAATGATAATAGTCGGATGCTTACTCTGTTCTTCACTGGCACATACTGGCTGTGTAACTTCAACTGTCTATATCTTTCTCATACTTTCATATTTGATCATGCGCTCATAGGCTAAGCATGATTATAGTCTAACCAACTTAACTTCTAGGGCACACACCATAACTTAGTTGTACGCACATGCACTGATGCTCTGAGATTCAGGAACTCTGTACACTGTCCAGTCTTCAACACTTAACTAATTTATGATCTTTACATCAAGTGCGCTCACTCCAAACTTCTATATGAATTTGTTGCCATAATGACAACACTATATTAAGCTATATACACTAGTATATCCAACTTTCCAATAACTAAACCTTTTCAATGTTTTGTATGATCATTAATGTATTCAAACCCATTTTGTAGTGCTTAATAAAATAATGGGCGTAAATTAACAAGCATGCGAGGAATACACATTTGAACCACATGCCTCCAAAGATTTTTTATATGAGTATAAACACATTTATAAATGATAGATCTTGTAGGATTTCATGGTACATGTCTTGAGTGATTAATGCATCCATTATAACAGCTTTTAGTGCATAATAAATTTTAGGACAAACACTTATTATTTCAATGATGAATTGAAACTCAAATTGAAGTATTTATCTATATGTGTGAATGTCTTTTAAAGTTTTTGATTGGATAAGAAAATAAAAAGAACTAAGTTGAATATTTTTTAATAGATAATATTCTTCTTGTAATTTGATGAAATCGAAATTGCATCCTTTAATTGCATCAATATATTTCAATTGTGAGTCACCAATTCCAAGCACATTATGAAAATGTAAAGGGATCCATGAATTTGCATTATTATATGCAGTTTCAATCACCTTATTATGTAATGTTTTATTAGGCATCATGGTTGCCTTTGGTAGATATGATGAAGTAGATGATATATGAGATGAATGAAATAATTAAAATGGTGAGATTTAATAGGATGGGTATAATGAAGATGGCATTATATATGATGGAGATGGTAATGCTAAGTAGTGTGGTTGTTGTGAGAATCCATGTTTCCATTCACCATACATGGTAGATTAAGAATAATTTTGTGAAGAAACGTGTTGTATGTCTAATCCAATAAAATGATAAGACATGTTAACATCATCAAGCATACCTTGATATTTCAAATTTGATGCATGAATTTGTCTATAAGTAACAAATGAGACTATCTCACATTCACCTTTAATTTGATGAGGCTTACTAAAGCTTATATGTCCTTTGGTACATCCCTTGATCAACTTTGCATGTGCACTTAGCTTCCTCCTTGCAACAATCAAAATAAACATGGTTAAATATTCATTTTCAAAATTCCACTATCCTAAAAATTCATCAATTATATGTTCTTTTTCATATATAGAAATAAAATTTATAGATGCAAGTGACAATGGTAATAAAAATATTGGGGTAATTTATGGTGCATTCATTAGATAGAAGGGATAGAAAAACATCACATTGGTTTGACACGATTTCCCAACCAATTTAATTTTTGGTTTTTAAATTCAAAAGAGTAGGTCTAGGGATGGAAACCCATAGTGGAGTCAAAATGCAAAACCCCTTGCAAGGTCTTAGGGAATGTTTCCTCTTGTGCGGCCTTTGGATTATTTATTTTTGAAGCAATATTTTGCCAAAATTGATGCATTTGGACTCTCTTGAAAATGCAACATTTTAAACATGTTTGTGCTATTTATTCTCACTTATTGCTTTCTACTAATTAACTTACAACAATGAGCATGGAGATATGTGTGTGTGTGTGTGTGTGTATGTATCTATATGGTGAACTTAGCTTCTATTATCTACCTACAAAATCAAATAATTAATCTATATGATTTAAACAATGTAAATTAGGAGTAGTCTCCCATGCGAGGTAGTAGTCACACGATATTTCTTCCTAACACATTGGTCCTAACTCAACCCACTGAGCTAACAATCCTTTGACACCTCTCCCTAGCAATGACACCAAAATGATATGCCAACACTAGGGAAAAAAATAAGAGGAATTAATAACTAGATTTAGCTTGGTCTACCTATCAATATGAGATGTAAATTTTCAAAAGGTATCAAGGTTGTATGTCATGAAGGGATGAAATTCATGAGATGAATGGTTATGAATACAACTATGAAAATAAACCTATTATAAATCTACATAATTTGGGTGACAAGAGCTATCACTTCCTAATGATAAGAATAATAGAGCACAAATTCCTCCCTATGCTACTACTTTGATCATGGAAAATAATATTTTATTTATTTCCAAATGATTGCTTTGATATCCAATTCTATTTACAATATTTTCCTTATAAAAATCTTCATACTAGAAAATCACCTCTAAAGAATATTTAGCACACATCCCTCAAAACTACTATCTAAGTTGGCATAAAATAGTATGGTTTATTTGGACATACATCCAAAAAAATCATGGCTCTTGTCAAACCTTAGTCATAGACCACAAATTAAAAAAAAAGACTTAGTTACAATAACAAATAAAAATAGGAAGCATGCATATTTCTATTTCCACAAAACAACTAGCAAATGAACCACGGGCTATCCTCAATTACATCCAATATTTCTGGCATACAAGTAGTTGGTGGTAGATAGGATTACAAACATTTGGGAGATCATGGATTAAAACTAGGAGGTATCTTCTATTAATGGAAAATACAAAGGTGAGACTTAGCGTTTAAAATAACAACCAAACATTGATGTGTACAACCATGTATTCAATGTTTATTTTATATGCCTTGGTCAATGTTGTTGGAAAAAATAATGCATTAAACTAATTTGGCAAGAGTCTCTGTGGAAATAATGAGAGACAAGAAGGTTCCTATAAATAAGGTGATAGAAAGTTTGTAGGAAGTTTTCATTCTTCTCCTTCTTGTAACATGCTAAAAAATATATTTTCCAAAGCCCAAAATAACAATGCCTATTGTAAATACAAACAATAAATAATTTTCATAATTTAATCTAAAAATTATATTTAATACCTATTACACACACATCACCATATGCAACATAAAGGTAACAAAATGGTATGATATAGAACAAAAATGGAATGTGGGAATTATTATAAAGATGCATGAAATAGGCCAAAATATAACATAAAATAGAACATAAATTTCTCTCATCAAGGAAAACCTATGGATGCAAAATTATGACCTATGAATGGAGAAGATTGTAAGGTGAAACCCTAAAATATAAACCCAAAAGGATGTATGCAAACTATAGAATTCCAACTAGTGTGTTTATGGTTTGGATAGCTCTCAGGGATCTATCTTGTAACCCTAATTTTGTCTTATTGCAAGGTTCTAAGATGACATTTGTCAAACTATTGCATTATAGGAGTATGAAAATTACATTAAAGAATCTTATAGATGCATCATAGAAAGGTAGTAATTGTAGTGTTTAAACAATGATTACATAGTGGAATATGACAATCATAATGAAAGCACTGGTAAACAATCTAAATAATTCTAGACAATGGGTAGGTTAAACTCTAGGCAATTGTGTCTCAGTAATGTCAAGTATGGTTTAGAAAGTGAAATACATATTAGGATGTCTTAGATGTATCACAAGAAGTCTCAAATGTAGTTCTAAAAGTCTCAATTATATTATTGTGAACAATGAAGACGCGCAAGACAATATGGTTGTTATGAACCCTTGTAAAACTAGGGTGATTGGACTGAGGGCTGCAAATTCATCAAGCCCAATTGACTCTATTGGTATTTCACAACAAATAAAGATAATTTTAAGACAAGGGAAACCTAGGATTGGAATGTGGCTATATTATTTGGACTCTAATTGGATTGCTCCAAATACTACCTTGAGGTGGACAAATAGAGACTCAAGTGTCACTAGCTCCCCCTTACATGATACATGAATCACTTGAATCTCTTTCCTTAAAGATACACAAATATAACCAAGGGATTTATGTCTCAATAATGAGGATACATACTGGGTGGATTAGAAGGTCCAACCTTTGCACAAGAAAATATTGGAATTTTTGCTTTTGCAAATAATGGTGTCTAGTATGGGCATTTATTCAGGTGGACTAATGTGCAATGATTCGCCTAATTAAGGGGCCTCCCAATCCTTTCAAAGAAAATATTTTTATGTGTTGCAATGGAGGTTTTTTACATATTTCATGAATATTTAGGAATACATCTATCAGTATGACACATATGTACCTATTGATTGTGACATTAATCACAACCACTTTTCTTGTATAGTGGTTTAGAAGTATATTGGCCTTAGCCTGTTACCATTTGGGCCATCCCTTGAGGTGAGTACCTCTTTTCCCACCAAGGAAAACCCTCTAAAGAAATAATTTGAGCATTGTCGTCACTGTTCAATGCTAAAATAGGTCCACCCACAAAAATACACAAGCATGTCAAATACTCAACCACAATGGTTAATTGACCTTAATAAAATAAAATGTGAGAAAGACACACGAGTTTTGAGATTAAACTTTATAAGCCCACTTGATGCCAATGCTAGAAGCTTAAAAGAAAAAATTAGTAACCAAAAACCCTAATCTAGGAATAAAAAACACATAGAAAACCAAAAACTAAAAATAGAAGATAAAAATCCAAGCAAACTACAAAGTTTTTTTATACCTACTCTTACTAGGTAAATGCATCACTTGGTTGATGATTGGGATGATTAACCTTATGATTATTGATTTAGATTGAATGATTACATATCAGAATTAGGCAAATGTGGTTTTTTATATGTAGTTTCATTGAATTCCCTATGATAATAATAGTAAAAATATAACACACAAACAAACACAGTCACATCCTAGAATGATTGCATATATAAATTAATAGATTATGGCTTAGAATCATGTTCTTGTGTGGATTGATCTTTAATTGTGTTGAAAGGATCTAGAACTATAAAAATAAAAAACACACTAAAAATAAGAAAATAAAAGTGTTCACATCTGGTTTGCCAGAATGTATAGGTTGTAAAATTGTTCGAATTTGTAAACCTGTAATAAGAATTGTTAGGATTCAACCAAAAAACCCAATCCTATTACAAATCCTAAACCTATCCAAGAAGATAAATAAATAATCAATCATGCACAATCCATAGTAAAATTCAATATAAATCTTATTGCACATAACTATCAATAAATCTCCCTTGTTTCTCTCTTTTTCTATGCAATTTAGCCTCTCAAATTTGTTCCTCAATGTGATAACATAAAAATTCAAGAATTGTGGTTAAAGAATTATGATAATTGAGTCTCATATTATAGAATTATAAATTTCAATAGATGGGTACGATTAAGGGGTTTTGATTGATAATGAATGTCTAGGATTAGTTTGGACTAGACTAATTGGACATATGACTAAGATTGATAATAAATTGGTTGCATGATGCAACTAATTGAATAGATAACTTGGTTGATTGACAATGAACTGGTTGCACGATAGAAGACTAAATATGTAATTGACTACATTAATTAGAAGACCGACTTGATTGAAAATAAGAATTGTTAGCCAATCAAAGTAAAAGGGGTGGAACTAAAGATAATTCTAGCATTAATAATTAAAAAATTATTTAATTATCCATGAGGGAGAATAAATAAAATAAATATTTTATTTATCTTTAGAAGAGTCAGTTAGCATTGGGAAAGTTGAATAGTTAAATAAATTAAATAATTTATTTAATTTTACAAGACATAGTAAATTAAATAATTATTTAATTAAATAAAATAATTATTTAATTATGGTGACAAAAACAAGAAGAATTAATTAAATTAAATAATATAAACTATTTTAATTAAAATTGAGAAGAGAGATTAATTAAATAATAAAAATCATTTAGTTAATCTTTAGAAGAATAATTAGAGAGTCTTAGATGAACATTAAATAATTAATTTAAAATTATTCAATTATTGGAAAGTGGAGAGAAATGACAATTTAAAATTCAAATTTAGAAATAATGACACCAATTAATTAAATAATAAAGATTATTTAATTAATCTAGATGCATATTAGTAAAATATCATCCACAGGCGATGAGATAATTTTTAGTGTCTAAATGTTTCCCCTCTTTAAAATAATGCATTATCAAACGTTGTTTCAAAGAACAATTAATAACAATCATGCCCAAGTATGCCCCAATTGGATCATGGTAGGGATTCATGAGAAATTTGACCTTGAATTCTTTTTTCCTAACATGTCTCAACCATTACAACCTTTCTAAGACCATCTAGTCTTATCCTACCAAAAACTCAAAGTCCAAAAGATTTGTGAATTGAGAAACCCTAAGGATGTCCCATCTCCTTGTCCTAGACCAGGACTCCTTCCTACTCCTTCTACTCATCCTATATATGCTTCAGTCAAACCTCCTATATCTTACAAACATCCTGCATCCTCTATCTCTCAATCATTTAAGGTTCCTTATGTTCTTCCTCACAAAGGAGAAAAGGAGTCAATGTTGATTGATAAAAAACCATCCCTAATTTCAAGAAAAACCAAATGTGATTTGTGTGCTTTTGATTGTCATCATAGACATCTTTCTAGAGCATTTCCAAGACCATTTATTCTTATCCTAACAAAAACTCAAATTCCAAAAGATTTGTGAATTGAGCAACCCCAAGGATGTACCATTTCCTTGTCCAAGACCTAGACTCCTTCCTACACCTTCCACTCCTTTTTATTTTTTAGTCCCACCTCCTATATCTTACAAGAATCCTAAAACCTCTATCTCTCAACTCATTAAGGTTACTTCTATTCTTTCTCACAAGGGAGGAAATGAGTCAATGTTGATTGATTCTAAACCATCCCTAATTCCAAGCAAAACTAAATACAATTGTTGAGCTTGTGACTGTCACCATAGACATCTTGCTAGGGCCTATGAACTTGCTTCCCAAAATATTTCCTCTCCCAAGATAACTTCCAATTCCTTTATTCCCTTTGACCAACCTACGAATAGCCCATGGGAGGAAGTTAATGTAAAGAAAATCAAATTTAATAAACATAATGACTTTTCTGATCATATTAAAGATCCTATTGTAATTAATTTAGATGAAGAATATACTCTTCATGATAACAAAAATATTTCTAATGTAAATGATGTTAATGATAATAATTTTGATGATATGTATGAGTTTATTTAAATCAATAATGAATTATCTACTAGATTTTCACAAATGTTATCCCTAGCTCCTAATGTGATAAAAAAATGATTCATCATTAGAGCATATCCTTATTTGGAACTTTCATTAGCTCCATCTTCTATGTTCAACATTGTGTCTCTTGTGCACTTCCTGTTAGCATTATTGGTAAGGATGCAACCGATACATGGTAAAGTGGTTTTGTCATTGATGTAATTAAATGTCTAAGCTAATAGGTGTAGTGACCGATGAAGATAAAGATTAGAGTAGTAACCAATGAAGTCACTAATCCGAGTCGGAGCGGTGACTGATGAAGATAGATTAACAGAGTCCAAAACATTGCATAAGGAAAGATGTAACTGGTGAAAGAGATAATTGTTAAGATATCATTGAGACCGGTGAAAGCCACAATTGATGGACACTTAAGAGACTCTTCTACCAAGATTTGTTGCACAAATCACGTAGGATTTTCTGTTACGAAAAAGACCAGTGAAAGGAACAGTCGAAGAATATTGAGGAGATTCTTTTGCCTAGATTTATTGCACAAACCATGGAGTAATTTATTCTAAGGGAAATTTTGTGACACGTATCTAATGTTTTCATTACAAGACCGAAACATGTCCAAATGATGGGTCTTCCATTAAGGGAAATCTTGTGTCACGCATCTGATGCTTCCTCACATGACTGAAACATGATTGGATGGTGGATTAAAAGAAGATCTTCACAAAGATATCAACAAAAAAGAGAGGAAAGATATGTCCCACATTCAACAAGAAGTCTATTTATTCTTTAGTCAGTGAAGAAAAACATTTGCCTTCATTCTGCCAAAGAAAAAGAGTGATATTGTAAGATTTTCAAAGCTACTATAAGGGGAAAGGAGAAGAGAAGAAGAAGAAGAAGAGGAGAGTGTGCAAGGAAGCACAACCTAAAGAGAGCATACTTGTGGTGCCTAGTGATGACTCTCAGTAGATAAAACTATGATCTTATCAGGCTCAACAAAGCTATTTTCAAAGGATCAACCCTTCTATTGCTCTCTAATAATTATAATAGTCAAATCCTAGTATTTGGGTGGACATTAGCAGGTCCCTTGTATCAAATCCCTTAATCGGGTGACATCTAGTAGATGATCTAAAGTCCTTTGACAAGGAAAGCTTTAACAAGCCTTATTTTAAATCCCTTAACCGGGTCACACCTAATAGTGTGTTTTTAATCCTTTAATAGGGAAGGATTTTAATAGGGCGCACTTTAGAAGAGTGCAAAATTTGTGAGTTCTACTCACACTATGGTTTTCACCCCTTTTGGGTTTCTACATGATATATTTGGTGTTCTATGTTGCTGTGATCTTGTGTTAGTTATTTCTTTTATAGGATTTATTTTGCATGTAGTAGTAGTTAATAGATATCATAGTTTTTTCAAGTTTTAGTGGGTGTTGAATCACCCCTCCCCTCTCAGCACTAGTTGGGACCATCAATTGGTATTAGAGCCACATCCTTTTTCTAAGTTTCTTAACCACAACAAGGAAAATATCATAATGATGAGAAAGGAAGGACCCAAGTTCTCTAAGGAAAACTTTAGTCTGTGGTGCAACATGATGAAGCTATACATGAAAACCACAAGAGATAAGTTTTAGAACAATGTGATCACAGATTACAATGAACCTACCAGTTCCTTGACGATTGATCAACTGAAGGTCAGAAGTGAACACACAACTGCTATGGATATGATAGCCAGTAGCTACCTGATAACATGCATGTAGAGGTTGAAAATTTGACTACAACTTGTCAAATGTGGAAAATATACAAACTATGTATGAAGGCGACCCTCATGTTCAAAGAGAAAAAGTAGAAATCCTCTAAGGAAAATATGATGACATGAAGATGAATGAAGGTGAAGACATTGAGAACTATAATAACAAAATAAATAAGTGATGAAATCCATCAAAAGTGTTGCATGAACACTGAGTGAGGAAGATGTGATAAGATATTGAGGACGTTGAGACCTTAGTATGCTATCAAGATCTCAGCCATACAGGAGCTTAGATTAGTAAGAACATCACAAGCCACCCTTGACTCTCTTATCAATAAGTTAACTACATTTGAGTTAAGCAATTATGATAACAACTTACCTATGTTAGATGTTGTTTTTAAGTCTTCTATGAATATTTCTTCCACTAAGAAAGGAAGAGAGACTAGTAATAGTTCTACCAGGAGGTCTGGTAATTTCCTTGACAATACTCTCTTAGAAACAAGAGAAGGATGAGTTTGAAGCACTCATCGCAAGGATGTTTCTTAGAGGAAAAGGGAAGTACAAAGGGAAAATTCCATTGAAATGCTTTTCTTGTAACAAGATAGGACACATTGCGGCCAAGTGTCCTGAAAAATGAAAATAAAGAAAAGTTCAACTAATTCAAGAACAAAGGAAAGGAGTGCTACCTTGTTGAGGAAGGTGTCACTGACAATGAATTTGAAGAATCAGGAGATGATGAAATTTACTTTGTGGAAATAAAGGAAGAAATCATAGTGATAAGTGAAATGACACTTATCTCCAGCTCTCACCAATGTGAGGATTGGATCATTGACATTGGATGCACTCACCACAAGACTGGTGACAAAAACTAGTTCATCATCTTGAAGCTTATTGATGGTGTACTAGTGACATTTGGAAACAATGTTCCTTATGCTATTAGAGGAAAATGATCTATAGCACTTGGTAATAAAGTTGTTTGTGATGATGTGTATTGGGTAGAAGGACTCATGTACAACCTAATGAGAGTCGCTCAACTAAAAAACAAAAGATATCGATTAGAGTTTGGATAGGGATCATGCATTGTCAATAATCTATCAAGAGCACAAGTTGCCATTGGTAGACAAATAAAAGGGAACTTGTTCTACATAAACTCAACTAAGGAATCTTTCCTTATGACAACAACAAAAGGGGAAATAGAGAAAACTTTCCCTATGGAAAAAGATGACAATAGTTAGTTGTGGCACAAAAGAATTTGCCACATAAACTTTGACAATATAGTCAAGGTAAGTAGGAAGAATTCATTTAGAGGGATTCCTGACATCACAAATCCAGACAAGGCCATGTGCAAAGAATGTCAGTTGGGTAAACTGATAGGTACAAGCTTCAACAACAAGTCTTATTCAACTGGTAATGTACTAGATCTTGTTCACACAGACTTGTGGACCAATGAGGATGAAGAGATACTATGGAGATAGATATTTTATGCTCTTTGTAGATGATTTTTCAAGGATGATGTGGACATTGTTCCTAAAAAAAATTTAGAGGCCTTCCATATGTTTAAAATTTACATGGCCCAAGTGGAGAAGGATACTGATAATAAATTGAAGTGTCTAAGGTTGGACAAAGGAGGTGAGTACACATCTCAAGAGTTTATTAACTATTGCGAAGAACATGAGATAAAAAGGAAGATGTCTGCACCAAGAACCCCTCAACAAAATGGAGTCATTGAAAGAAGAAATGGAACTCTAGTAGATTGTGTAAGAACTCTGATGATTCAGAAGGATCTACCCCATCAATTCTGGAGAGAAGCGATAAAAATCCATGTATATACACTAAACCGGGTTAAAGTTAAGAAAGGAACTAGTAAAACTCCATATGATTTATGGTTTGGCCATACTCCTAGTGTAAGTTATTTTAGAGTATTTAGAAGCAACTATTACATCAAGAGAGATGTTTACTCTAGCAAGTTTGATCCAAAGAGTGATGAAGGTGTATTTTTGGGTTACTCCACCAATATTAAATCCTACTGGTGTCTGAAAAAAAGGATGGGAAAAATAGTGGAGAGTGAAAACGTAAAGATACATGAGCATTCAAAATAAAGTGATAAGATTAGTCAAGGTGAATCTGATAGTCACCAAGGCCATGTAGTAAATGACCAAATATAATTCCATGAAATGATAACCATTGATGGAGAATAGGTAAACAAACCCATGGAATAGGGTGATGTACCTGAGTAAGGAAGGGATCAAAACATAAGAAAAATTGAAGAAGATGAATAAGAATATGTTCATGATCTTGCTAGAAATGTGCCTCAACTCGAAAGAGAAGACCGAGATCATCGGCCAGTTCTACTAAGGTATGTCACCTATCTCTCCACTAATAACATTATTGGTCAAAAATGTGACAACATTTTAACCAAGAGAAGGGATAGATAAAGTACATGTTTTCTTTCTAGCATAAAGCCTAAAACTACCAGAGAAGCTCTGGAGGATGACAACTGGGTCAAGGCAATGGAAGAGGAACTAGAGAAAAAAAGTAAAGAATGAAATATAGACTCTTGTACCCAGACTTGAGGAAAATAATGTTATAGTGACCAAGTGGGTGTTTAGAAACAAGCTGAATGAAGAAGGAAAGGTGTTGAGGAAAAAGGCAAGGCAAGGCTAGTCTGCAAAGGATATGCACAAGAAGCAGGACTAGACTATGGGGAAACCTTTGCACTAGTAGCAAGACTAGAAGGGGTAAGAATTCTACTTTCCTATGTTGCCCATAAAAGGTTTAAAGTATATGAAATGGATGTAAAATCTACATTTTTTAATGGTATACTGGAAGAGGAAGTGTACATAGAGCAGATAGAGGGCTTCTCATCCACATAGAAAATTGATATGGTTTTAAAATTGAAGAAGGATCTCTATAGACTCAAGCAAGCCCCAAGGGCTTGGTATGAGAGATTACACTCATACCTCCTAAGCATGGGATTCACAAGAATAGGTGACAACAACAATATGTATCTTAAGACAGGTAAAGAAGGAAACTTGATTGTTAAAATATTTATGGATGATATCATCTTTGGAGGTGATGATAAAATGAGCAAAGACTTTGCTGAAGAGATGAAGAAATAATTTGAAATGTTTATGATTAGAGAAATAAAATTCTTCATAGGCCTACAAGTCCATCATCTCAATAAATGTATATTCATATTTCATTCCAAGTATATTAAAGAGATTCTTAAAAAATTTGGGCTAGAAGAATCCAAACTGGTTAGCACACTAATGATAACTAACTGCAAGTTATCAAAGGAGGATGATGCCAAAGAGGTTAACGAGACACTTTACCGATCAATGATTGGTAACCTTTAATATGTTGTGCACAATAGACCAGACATTGCACATGCAGCAAGTATTGTGGAAAGATTATCTACAAACCCAAAAGAGATACATTTGATAGAAATAAAGAGAATCTTTAGATATCTAAAGGGGATTGAAGAATACGGTCTCTAGTTTCCTCACAAAGGAGGTTTTGAGGTAAAGTGTTCACCGATGTAGATTGGGTCAGTAACATTGATGATAGAAAGAGAACAAGTGGAGGTGCATTCTTTCTCGAAGAAAGGATTGTGTCATGGACAAGCAAGAAGAAAAACTACATATCACAATCCACAACATAGTCTGAGTATGTTGTTGCAGCAATCAACTACTCATAGGTAATCTACGTAAAATAGATATTAGAATGAATCAAAGAACAAGTACCTAAACCGATAACAATATTCTATGACATCACAAGTGGAATCAACATATCCAAAAATCATATTATGCACTCAAAGACAAAGCACATTTCTATAAAGTATCACTATCTAAGAGAGAAAGTGTAGAAAAAAGAAGTCAAGCTGGAATATGTTCCCATAAAATAACAAGTAGCTGACATATTCACAAAGCCTTTATCAAAGAGTACCTTTGAATATCTTAGAGGTAAATTAGGGGTAATTCTTCATGATATTCAGTAAAAGGACAAAGGAGATTATCAATCTGACAAGCTCAAACAGAGGAAACAACCTCATATAATTGAGATCAATGAAAGGCATGGTTGATGGACACTAAAGAGACTCTTCTACCGAGATTTGTTGCACAAATCATGTAGGATTTTCTGTTACAGAAAATACTGGTGAAAGGAACAGTCAAAGAATATTTAGGAGATTCTTTTGCCAAGATTTATTGCACAAATCATGGAGGAATCTCTTATAAGGGAAAGTTTGTGACACGTATCTCATGTTTCCATTACACGACTGAAACATGACTGAATGATGAATCTTCCATTAAGGGAAAGCTTGTGTCACACATATAATGTTTCCTCACATGACTAAAAGATGACTAGATGGTGGATCAAAAGGAGATCTTTATGGAGATCTCAAAAGAAAAGAGCGGGCAGATCTATCCCATGCCAAGAAGTCTATTTATTCTTCAGTCAGTGAAGAAAAACATTTTCCTTCATTTTGTTAAAGAAAAAGAGTGAAACTGTAAGTTGTTCAAAGCTACTATAAGGGAAAAGGAGAAGAGAAGAAGAATAATAGGAGAGTGTGCAAGGAAGCACAACAACCTAAAGAGAGCATACCTGTGGTGCTTGGTGATGACTCTCAGTGGATAAAAAAATGATCTTATTAGGCTCATCAAAGCCATTTTCAAATGATCAACCCCTCTATTTCTCTCTAACAATTGCAATAGTCAAATCCTAATATTTTGATGGACATTAACAGGTCTCTTTTATCAAATCCCTTAATCGGGTGACATCTAGTAGATGTTCTAAAGTCCTTTGACAAGGTAGGCTTTAAAAAGCCTTATTTTAAATCCCTTAACTAGGTCACACCTAATAGTGAATTTGTAATCCCCTAATAGGGAAGGCTTTTCACAGGGCACACTTCAAAAGAGAGAAATTTTTGTGAGTTCTACTCACACTGTTGTTTTCTCCCGTTTTGGGTTTTCACATGATATATTTGGTGTTCTATGTTGTTGTGATCTTGTGTTGTTATTTATTTTATAGGATTTGTTTTGCATGCAGTAATAGTTAATAGATATCAGAGTATTTTACAGTTTTAGTGGGTGTTGATTCACCCCTCCCCTCTCAGCACCGGTTGGGACCATCACTTCCCACCTTCCCTAAATAGTCATGACTAAGATGGGGTGCATGCAATATGCTTGACTAGCTCCCCTTGTATGGTGGATTATTTTATGTATTTTCTTGTTTGTAATGTTATTCCCCCATGACGTGTTGCTTGTTATATGGCATGTCTAGATTTCTTTAGAGAATCCTTGAACATTTATTCATTGGTGCAAGGTTATAAAGGAATCAACCTGTCGTAATGTTATTATATTTTTATCTTGATTCTTTTATATGTTGTATACATGTTATGTCGTGAATGTGTTTTTGTCATAAATGTGCCTTTGTGTTGTGTGATTGTAGGTGACACAAAGCATAAACAACCATCTATTCTTCTTGTTCTCCATAATTTTGACTCAAAAATATTATTTTTTTGTACCTTATGGTTTCTTCTTCCATTATTCTCATAGTTATACTACCTTTGCAAGATGTTGTCAATTCATCTACAATAATTCCTGATATACATGAGTTATCATATGATCAAACTAACCCTAGAGCTAGTAGATCTCTTTGTGCATTCTTTATTTCATGTGCATCATTTCCCTTGGTTTGTTCTTTCTTAGGGGTATATCATAGTGGAAATGTATTTTGGATGCATGTATACTCCATTAAAGTCATTTCTCCCATTAAGGAATTTTTAATCACTTTAACACAAGGACATGCAATCTACTCCTAGTTACACATTTTGTACACACCATAAAAATTCAAATTTGTAATATAAAAAAATATCAATAAAAATCCTTTTATGCCCATGTGCATTGCATCTTTTATGCCCCTATGCATCCCATCATTTATGTACCTACACATTATATGACTTTAACCCCCTATGAATTATTTATTGGATTCCTTTGGAGACAATGTTTCCTTAGGATTGATCATACATTTTTGCACATCCTATATCTCTCTTTACATGACCCATAGTAATTCAAACCTTACTAGGCTAGCTTGGTTATGTCCCCTTTCTCTTTTTTTTAGTGTTGCTTCTTGTTATCTTGGTTTTGGATTTGATAAGGACCTAAGTCACTTGGGGGCTTGGTGTCTTATTTTTCTCCTTGACCTTGATCAACTTTTCCAATACTTTGATCTAATTTACTATGAGCATGAGGTAATTTAATAAAACCATTAAAGTGGGGGCTAAATGTACAATCCTAAATCATACTAACCTACAATTGGATACTTAGCTAGGTCATATTTTAGTGTCCCTATGATTTCTTTTTTGTTATTCTTGATCCAACCTACCACTCCTCATTTGGGGTAATAAGTTCAAGAACTCAAGTTTAATTCAAAGATCTCTATCATCTCAAGTATTCCAAGGAAAATTCCAAGCACCCAAAGCATTTTCAAGGAAATATTGTCCATTGTAGAAATATTCTCTCCCTAATTGAAGGCCAAGAGGATGGCAGCTCAATCATGAAAGAAGATACTTCTTCCAACTACATGAATATAAATGTGATTTTATTCCTTCCCAAGGAAAGCAATATCAAGTATATCAACATTAGAGATTCAAGGAGCATTTCTTGATTTGGGAATTTATAAAAGGCATCCTTTTAGTTTTCATAAAATCAAGCAACTAAAAAATTATTCAAGACTACTTCAATCATCGTTATATACATTGCAACATCAAGTTTGATTGTGAAGGTCTAAACATTATATTTTTAGATCTAACCTTTTCTTTACATCAACAAACTTTCTATTTTCATATATTTCATTTTAATTTCAAGGTTGTTTCCTCTACTGGGGTTTGACTATGGAAAACCCCTCTCTACTTAATATTTTCTCACTTTTTTGTGTGTAGGAACAAGTGGCACTAGTTTCGAGATCAAATCTTGAAAGTACAAGACCTCAGCTATAATTTGTGACTAAAATTGTTGGAAAGAGTGGGGAATAAGTGAACCTAGTTGACTTAGTACCTGAAGACTAGATCTGTAAGTTAATTATAATTTCTATGCTCCATTTTTGGTAATAGACATTGTTTGTTAAATCTTTGTTAGATGGTGTATACATAAAGTCAATTTTATTCCTTATTTTACCTTGAAGCTTGCATATTCCCATTCAATTTGGTATTAATTCATCCATTCCTCAATTGCATAATAATGAAGGAACCATTGCATTCACTTGGAACTTGATTCCTCTTTCAAGCCTAGGTTCCAATCATATTTTCTTCCAATGCAGCATAAAAGGAGATAGGGCCTAATCAACCTTCACTTGACTCCTTTGATCACCCCACCTTTTTGTGTTAATCTTCTTTTTTATGTTACACATTGTGTGGCTGAAAGTTTTCTTATATTCAACCATATGTTGTTGAAACCAAAGGCTTCCATTATTTTTAATAGAAATATCCAATCAACCCTATCATATGCCTTTTTTGTATCTAGTTTGATGATCGACCCTACCTTTTCAATATTTAAATTGAGTGTATTGTGGCTTGGGAAAGGGTGATGCCATCCATGATGGATCTCCCAAGATAAAAACTATTTGTTCATCTAAAATGATGTATGTGAGAACTAAATTCAAACTATTAGCAATAGTTTTGGTCATTACCTTGTAAACCATATTGAAAAAAGAGATTGGCCTAAAGTCATCTAGTGAATCTCATTTGTGATTTTTTGGATATTATAACTATGAAGGTGTTGTTTACTTCCTTTAGTAAGTGACCTAATCTCTAGGATGCATTTCTTTCCCCTATTAGGTATTTCTAATTGTTTCCAAATATTTTTGAGAAAAGCTCACTAACCATCCATCTTGCCTGAGATCCTTATCCCAGTGCAATTGAAAGAGTGCCTTCTAAATCTCTAAATGTGAAAATTTCTAGTTGAGGAGGTTATCCTATGCATTTGTGACTAGACTAGGAATGTTTCAAAAAATTCTTCTCTATGTCAATAGATTTCATCATTAGAATTTAATGAAGTGTTGGAGAAAGGTGTTATGAGTCTAGAGATCTCTTCAGACTCACCTTCTTTAGATCCATTTAGAAATATAAAGGAAGTAATCATGATCACCATACTATTATATGGAGCCTAATCAAACTCAAAGGTTAATTTTCCCCACTTTTATTGGTGCACTTTCCCCCCAAATTATTCAATAGGGGTCTAGGGGCAGTGCCCCTGAAAGCTCAAATGACTTTTATTATTTTACAAAGGCATCAGGAGTTAATTTTTTATTAGCTAAAATATTCCAACCCTATTTTTGTAATCGACATAAGTCTTGATAAAATACATTAAGGTTAGGGTTTTCATATGAGAATTTTGTAGCATTTTGAAACATTATTGAGTTGCAAGGGATTGTAGATTGTGATAAGTTTAATTTACTAGATAATAATATTGAAATCTCTATTTGGTAGATGTAGCCCAATATTGGGTGAACCACATTAAATTTTTGTGTCTTCTTGTTTCTATTTTTGTGTATGTTTTATTCCTATGTTTTATTGATTAAATCTACATTTAAATGCTATATATGTATCTTCTAACCCTAACACATTCTTCATTTCTTTGTGTTTTTATAAAAAAATTTTGGTATTGCTGTCACCTTCATTTATCCAGGTTTCTTGAGTCCTCTTTAGCACTTGTATATCCTCATATGTGGCCAAGAGTTCCTTTTCTTTCAAAAAGAGATCTTGATCCATTCTAGCTCTTATGACTATCTCATCAAGGGTTTGCAATTTTGTTTATATATCTTTTTTTGATTCAAAAATATTTTCAAAATAATCCCTAATCCACATTTTAATCTTATGCTTTAGTCTCTTTATCTTGGATATCAAAAAAAACATTTTTGACCCCTCTATGATATCTCAATTCCATAATTCCCTGATTATGTAAATAAAATTACGATCTCTCATCTACATATTCTCAAACTTGAAAGGGTTTCTATACAATTTATTGTCACCAAAAATTTCTAATTGCAGAGGGAAATGATTTGATCTTAAGCAAGGTAGACTTTGAAACTCAAACTTGTTATGCACTACATACTCGTCCCTACATTTTTCCCTAGGAAAAATGTTGGATCCCCTCTTTTTTCTTTCTTCCTTTTCCTTTCTTTTCTTTTATTTTTGTTTGTTTCCCTCTGGAGTCTGTGACTTTGGAGTCCACCCTATTTTGTCTTAGTTTTTGGTCAGGGCCTTGGACCCCCAGCCTCTATAATACTTTTGGGTACTATGAGAGTTGGATGTCCAATCCTCAGAGCATAGAGCCTTAATTGTAAAATGAAGTAGTAAGACATTTAGTGGCCTTTCTCTACCAAGTTATAAAAGGACCTTTTGAAGGTCAGTTTTAATCACCAAGTGATTAAAAGTTATTATGAGAGGAACTTATATGATAAATTCTTCAAGCTTGCAATTTTAATTAAATGCCATACAAGTTGGCTTACAAATGTATACAAACATTTAATTTTTCATGTCAGCCCAAGACAATGGCTACCAACAATTAATTCACCAAGTCGGCTCACAAATCACACAGAACTCTAGTTGATAAATCTAAACTACTGAGCAATAGTAAAATTATCGAGCACGTCAGGCATCGCCGAGCACCAGTATCGACTGAGCACCGCAGGCATGATCGAGCAATCATTTCACTAAGTGCTAGAGACTACTGAGTTCCTTCAGTGACCGAACTTCCTTCAATGACTCAGACCGTCGGTCAAGGCTACAACCGAGCAAAAATTGACCAAAACACAAACACTTCATGCAGTTTACCGAGGACACAAAATGCCCCTGACTTAACCTAAGATGCCCCTGCATCAGTTTGTGTAAGATTTTTTTTGCATACAAAGTGTTTTTAAAGAATCCCTTGGCTAATTTGTGTGACATTCTATTCAGGCAGATTTTTCTTTGCATTTTGGTTGGGTAATTTAGGGATTTTATTTTTATTTTTCATCTTGATTTGTTTTCTTTCCATTGTTTAGGATTTGTCCATGGGGTTGTTAAATAAGGGATTTTCAAGAGAATTCTCAACCTTGAACTTAATTTTGGGCCTCTCAATAAAATAGACAACACCACAAATGTTTCAATCAATGTGCATTAACATGCCCGATTGTAAGGCCTTCCAAGTTAGGGCCAAATACAAAATGAAACAATTCTACAAGATCCACAATCAGATCCAATACAATCTTAGCTAGTTCATCTCTGAAGACAATCAGAAGTTGATGGAAACCCTAAGGTAGATCTAAACTTAAGCTCACAAGCCTCCAAGCAATCTCCTTGTCTCCAAGTATGCAAACCCCTAGCTCTACTATACAGGACTATTAGATTACAATCTGATTTGCAAGAACATCAAGAACTTTTCCAAAACTTCACCAACTCTAGCTTTCAAAACCTTAGATCTAACTCACTAATTTTTCCAAGTCATGAACCTTTTTCGCAATAAGTTCTCCCTAATTTCTACTCCAAAACATCTATCCAAGCCTTCCTTAAATACTAATCATCAACCACAAGTCGGATGGATGAAACCCTTAACTCCCAAAACAAATAATTAAATTCCATACAAGTAGGCTTACAAATGTATACGAACATTTAATTCTACATGTCAGCCTAAGACAATGGCTACCAATAATTAAATCACCAAGTTAGCTCTAGTTGGTAAATCTAAACTACCGAGCAATAGTAAAATTACCGAGCACGCCAGGCATCGCCAAGCACCAGTATCAATTGAGCACTGTAGGCATGATTGAGCAATCATTTCACCAAGCACCAGAGACTACCGAGTTCCTTCAATGACCGAACTTCCTTCAATGACCGAGACCTTCGATCAAGGCTGCAATCGAGCAAAAATCGGCCAAAACACAAATACTCCATGCATTTTACCAAGGACACAGAATTCCCTTGCCTTAACCTTGGATGCCCCTACATCAGATACCCCAAGTTCCAAAAGATGTTAATACGTGAGAAGAACATCTTCTAGGATTCAACACATAAATCTTGAACTGGTTCTTCACATACAAGTCCTCCACCTTTTCTACTTGCAAAGCCTTCCACTTCATCTTCCTCAGTCTCTTCAAGTCTTTTCTGGACAATGTATAGGTCAGTTCTCCATACCGATCATTCATTTTCTCTAGATCCACAATCTCAACTTGGCTACCAATAGTCAGGCTTCTCCTACTGAGTGTTACATCCATCAAAGGCATCAGTGAAAACTTCCTATCATTCTTCTCAACAGTAAACACATTCCTGACACAGTCATAAATAGCTTTTCAATCATATTGCCAAGGTCTACTGAGAAATATATCACAACTATTCATCTTCACAGTGTCAGAAAGCACAAGATCCTTATACTAGCCAATCTGAACATCAATGAAACTGTTAGCACTTGTAAAAAAATTTCATGGCTCTGGCACTTTTGTTCTGGTCTCTACAATTTATTTTAGGTCCCTGGCACAAACCCTTGGTTCAAAAATTCAAAAAACTAGCCGTTGGTGTAAAAAACCTTTGTATTACCCTGGCCTTGTTATATTTTCAAGTTAACTTTTCGGGCCACTTAAAACATTTTATCTGTATGTGTTTTTTTAAATGGGTTCACTTTATGTCATGCGGTTAGGTTCTTCATGTGTTGGCAGGGTCCCCTTTATATTTCCTAAGCACCCGTGTTTTAATTTTTCCTAAGCCCTATAGTTCCCTGCCGAAATATTTTCCCTAAATCATGCTTTCATATTTTCCTTCATTTTGGCAGCCTTTATTTTCCCTGGGCCCAGCTCTGACACCATCTCCATCTAATGGTGGGCGTATCTTCTCAAACGATGTGTTAGACGCATAATATCTTGAGGCGACTGTTGATTCTTTGTATGACGTAGCCTTTTTCTTGTGCGAGTCCACTTGCCAGGTATTCTGATTTGGAGGTTTTTTATTGGTCCACGTAGTATGAGGTGGAATCCTATCAGTGGGACTGGTTTTCTTGGCATTCAGGTGGATTAAAGTTCAATCTAATCTTGTGGCTGTCATTATACCGTTGATATAACATGCTCAATTTTTAATCCAGCGATATAGTGATAGCCATTGATTCTCTTTAAGACGGCAGGTGGGTCCGTTGACATGTATGCATAGTTGGTAGCTTCTGGTTGGTCCATGTAGTAACACGTTGGCATGCTGTTAGTGGGACCTAGTTTCCAGATGTGTCAGTGGGTCTTGATCCTGTCAGAGAATCGACGAACGATGTATAATCTTATGGGTTTTGTCAGAGGCTTAAGATCTTGCGACAACTATTGATTTTGTTTCTCGTTAGATGGTTGTCAGAGATGGGAGGAGATTCTTCATTTGACGGTGGGTGTGAAATCTGATAGAAACTCGGATGGGTATGCGAACTTCAAATGGCTGTCGATCTTCCTGATGCGGGCCCGGTGAAAGTTTCTCAGTCTTTTAGTGGTTCTGACAAAGTGGTTAGCAGCTTGAAAAATTTTCAAGGGGTTTCACTTGTTCCCATGAAATAGTGGTGGTTCTCTAAGTGTTTTAGTGGTTCAGTGAACAAGCGTTCGTAAAATCGCTAAACTTTCTGGCGGATAGATAAAGTGTTTCGCGAACTGGCGGTGACCTTTTGTCACTAGTTCACTAAAATGTGGGACCGAGGTTAATGTTTTCCTATGGTCGCCAGGTCACAGAGTTAAAAGGTGGGTTAAGTTTCCTTTTCGTGAATTGGAAATGCATTGTCGCATGGTTGCTAGAGGGTAAACCCAGGGTGGCAATTGAGTTAAAGACTTAAAGGCCCACGAAATAAAGAGATCTGACAGTTGCAACTTAAAGTTGATTTGATTTTAAATGTTAACCATTGATTTGCTATTAAAGCCATAAAATGACCGTTGAAGTTCAAATTTGAATTTGCAGAGGGTTTCAAGTGACAGAAGGTACCAAAATTTATGGTTTTAATGGCCAGTTTTGATTGATTTGGTGGCGCTGGTTATTGCAGACTGGTCCGAGGGTCCCTGTGGTAGGTGGCATGATGTTTTTGTACAAGGAGAAGTATGGTTTTGTGCTTGAGGTATGTTTGTAGGTGCCGATTTGACTGGTTTTCATGGCAATTCCTTATTGTTTTGTACTGTCCTCATAGATTTTGATGATTGCAGATCCATCTGAGATTCATTTTCTCTGGGTTTCTTATGTTTCTTCCCCTGCAATAAATTCTGATGTAGTTTTGGTTGGTTGAGTTGTTGAAACCCTAACCCTAGTCACCTGAAGCTTGATCCATCCTTTTTGAGGATTCCAAGGTGACTAGGGGTATAAGAAGAAAGATGTTTTATTTTGAAAGGGTTATGATCTTGATTAGTTCCAGGGAGTTGTAGTAGGTGGTATCATATTGTATTAGATTGAATAGAATTTCCTTGAAGTCTTTTGCAGGTTATTGAAGTGGTTATCTCTCTTCTCTTCTTTGAACATGTACATGATTCATTATACTTAATACAATTATTTCAAGCTTTCAAGTCTCTCCTTGGTGTTAATCTTGTGAATTCTAGATTTTCTGATCTATTGCATAGGGCTACCTTTGTATATGTTCTAAGTCTTCAATTCTTGATCTAGGATCAAGTGAAATATACTTTGGATAGGACATAGATTCACTTTGATTTGTCTACAAAAGGATATTATAAGTAGTAGATGTGCTGAAATACTTGTGTTTATGGCTATGAGTCTTTGACAATAGTTGGTTCATGTTTCAATGTCTCTATTTGAGATTTGCCCAATGGATAATGGCACTGATTAGAGATTAGTATATTCAGTTGAGTTCAATGCATGATTGGCCCTTGCTTACTTCTCTCCATCTCTAGATATCAACACTCTTCAAGTTTTAATTGTATTTGGTTGATAGTAGTAATAACCTATAGTAATGGAGAGTCAATGAATGTGAGGTTAGCATTTAGCACTTTCTTACTATTCAATCTATTGTTTAGACCCAGTCTTTGGTGTGTGAAGTATAGTTTTCACTAGGTTAGGTGCACCCACCTTGGTTTTACAAAGCCAGAAGTGAAGAGGGCAGTCTTGTCCCTATAGTTGGTCTAGTTGCCCTAAGATCCTTATAAATTTTGGAATTAACCAATCCTAAAATCAATCTGAGGGTATATTGTTAGCCTAAGAGCATAAGCATCCATTTTGAACACCAACAAGATGGTGACTCTACTGGGGAAGTGTTACACAAGTCTATAGTAACCAGTAGGTCATCATTGAAAAATAGGGTTATTCTTGTCCCTTGTCTTATAGTCTCATTTGGGTATTTGTTAAGTGGTATTGTAATATTCCCAATATACTTGGGTGGTGACTCAAATATCTCTGCAGTAGTGCTAGTCAGTAAAATTTTATCAAATGAGTTATAGAGGTACTAGGTCCCAGAGAAAGGAGCATCCTGAAAGTTTAATGGAAGAAGGTATTCCAAGCACTTCCAGGCCTAGTCAGACAAGGGGAAGAAAGAAGAAAGGAAATCTTTCTCATACTTGGAGAAATAAAAAGGATACAAGACAAGAAACTCAAACCAAGCCTAGTCAGGAAGAAAATATTTCAGAATATGAAGAGGCTGTTGATTTGGGATTAAACTAGTATGAGGATGAATTTCAAGTGGGAGATGATGAGTCTGAGACTACTCTCCCTGAATCAAAAGAGATCTTTGAGGAGGTCTATGAATTGGAAAGAAGAGTCCAAGAACAAGTTGCTATCAGGCAACAAAGAGAAAAGGACAAAGAGGACAGAGTAAGACAAGCAATGATAAGGGCTGATCAGCTAAAGAGGTAGTTGTTAGATTTGGAGGAAATTAATTTTGTCCTAGAGCTTGAAAGCGTAGAGGAACAGACTATTGTGTATAAAACACATGAGATAACTAGGCCTAGAGATAAGGGAAAATAAAAAACTGTTGGAGTGCAGATTAGTGAACAAATTCATGTGGAAAACCCATTAGATCAAGGGTTGAGATTAGATGCAGACCTTGAGAAGGCTAGAAAAGAGAAAGAAATGTGGGCTAAAGAACTAGAGAAGGCAGAGTTGGAGGCTACTACTGCAAAAATGAGGAAGAAGATTGATTTTATCAAGCATACCTCAGGACCTTCAAATGTTGCTGCTTCTTTCTTGGGGCAAGGTGGAAATCATGGTAACCTTGTAGCTCAAACAAATGGCATTTCGGGTGCTACTAAAATTCCTGATGGTTCAAACACAAGGACATCTACATCTCAAGGAATGGATCTGCCACATGGAGTTCTTGTTCATGAAAGGTACAAACAACTTATTTTTTTTGGTATTCCTAGTTATCCTAATGTTATTCCTGATGAAATTAGAAAGAAACTCCCTAAGTTTACTGGAAACAATGTCATTACATGTGAAGAACATCTAAAATTTTTTATGGATGTAATAGATGATTATAATGTTGAGCCTGATGATGTTGTAATGAATTTATTTGTACAATCTCTAATCGAGGATGCTAGGGATTGGTTTAGAGGATTGCCCCGTGCTAGTATAGGATCTTGGAATGAATTTAAGAATTGTTTCAAAGAGCATTACGGAGATAAAACAAATGTAGGTTTTATTTTGAATGAATTCAATAGCATAAAAAAAAATTAGAATGAAGAGGTCCTTGAATTTAATATAAGATTCCAAAAGGCTATGCATAGGCTATTGCAAGTTATCAGATTAGATGATAGGGTGTGTCTTGTGACATACTTAAATGCTTTTGATGCAAAGATGGGTTACCTCTTAAGGGATAAGAACCCTAGAAATCTTGGGGAGGCTTACAAGTTGGCTATCAACATAGAAAGTAATAGAAGAATATCAAGAAAAATTGGGAGGAGAGATGATTATAGGCCTCAAGTGCAAAACAAGAAAGAAATGGGAAGGTCTAATAATTTTAAGCCTAAGGAGGAGGACAATCTAAAGCAGATTCTAAGTGCTTTAGAGAGTCTAAAGCCTGATGAAAAAAGAAACAATAAGGTTGCAACAAATGACAGACAAGATTCAAGTAATTTTAGCAGGCAACCAAGAATGCAGAATTACCCATACAATACTCAATGGAAGGATGGCAAGCCCATTTTTCTAGTTAAAAGGGATAGGCCTGATGATAGGATTCCTGACCCTTTGCAAAGAAATTCAGTTAACATGAATGATGATATCCCATGGTGTACTATTTGTCAATCTCCTCATAGTCCAGAGCATTGTGTTATTGCTTTGAATCTACCTGATAACCAAGAACAAGATGAGAACTATGATAAGAGTGGTTATGGAATGACTTATTCACATGCATGGGATGAGGTTGATTCTACTGATGGTGAGGAGGAAGAATTTTATGATGTTGGATGTGGTGCAGTGAAGTGTGAGGAACTTGTTTCCTTAAGGAGACCCTCTGATGAGGAAATTGCACAAATCACTGCAGACATGGTCACTCAAGCTAGGAGTAATTACAATTTGAGAGGTAGGATAGTTGGGGCACAAGTGGTAAACTAGGTAGCATGTTTATCAAGAATTCTGAAAGGAACACACAACAACATGAGGAAAAGGAAAAGGGTGCTGGTGTTGTTAGTCAGGTTAAAATAAAAAAGAAGAGTGGGCCTACTGCAATACCTAAGGGTAAAGTAAAGGCATCAGAAGTAGCTGTCCCCATACCTCAAAAGGAAGATTAATCTGTACAAAAGAGTAACTTTGACTTGATTGTCCAAAAAGAGGATAAAGGTATCTCTGAGATTAAGGAAGATACGGGCAACCATTCTTATGTTCCCATTGATATGACTAAATTGCTTTCAAAAATAACTGTCAAGGTTCCATTGTTAGAAATGATGAGAATAGAAGAGCACAAGGTCAAGGCCTTGGATTGGGTAAATGGTGCCTCTTCCATAAAGGTCCAAGAAATGAACAGAGGTGACAAGCATGTGGCTACTTTAGATGACACACATGACAGTAAAAATGAAGAAATTGTCTCTGAGATTCCTCAGAGGTATTTGGATGCAAACATTGTAAATACTACATCAGGGATAGTTGATCCTTTTTTCTTGTCCCTTATGATAAATGGAAAATTATTGAAGAATTGCATGATTGATTCTAGAGCATCAAACACTATCATGCCTATAGAGATCATGAAGTCATTGGGACTAAAGGTTGATACACCTCATGGGAGATGCCAAGCTATGGACTCAAGAGAAGTGCTAGTTATTGGTACCATTAAGGCTTTGCCTTATAAATTAGCAGCATTTCCTAACAAACAATTAACTATGAGTGTTCTTGTAGTCGACATTCCCCCTCAATATGGAATGTTGTTATCTAGAAAGTGGAGTGCCTCTATGGGAGGAAGTATTTAGTGTGACTTGTCTTTTGCTACTTTTAACATTGAAGGTGAAAATGTGAAAGTCTCAAGGGAAGATAGAACTCCACATATGATTGAGGAGGATGAAGAGGAAAATATGAATTGTTTTGTGGACACTAACATTGGTTCTTTCCAAGTTCAGGAGAGAGAGATGCAAGAAAAGGTCAAGCCTATCTTTCTGGCTGATGATAAAAGTAACATGGTAGAAGGTAATGTATTATGGACCTTGTATTTTGATGGAGCAAGTTCAAAGGAAGGTGCTGGAGCAGGAGTGCTATTGATATCCCCAAGTGGTAAGACTTTTAAGTTTTCTTTCACTCTCTTGTTCCCTTGTACAAATAATGTTGCTGAATAGGAGGCCCTATTGATTGGTTTGAGACAAGCATCAAAACATGGGATCAAACATCTTAGGGTGATTGGTGACTCTGAGTTAATTGTTTCTCAGATTAGATCAAAGTATGCATCAAAGAATCAAAGGCTGAAACAATATAGAAATGTTGTTTGGGATGAAATTGAAGGTTTCAGTGCCTTTGGTATTGATTGGGTGGATAGAAGCCAAAACAGGATGGCTGACTTACTAGCAAACATAGCATTAAGGCTAGAGGATATTATCTTTGCAGGGATATCTAGGATTGATTGCAAGTTTGGGCCTTCTATCCCAGACAATGTTGAGAATTGGTAGGTATTTTTTGATGATCAGGATATACTAAGGTCTTTGCAATGTGAATCTCATTTTGATGGTCAGGAGATGGATTTCAGCACTTTTGTTGACATCAGAAATGGAAAAGAGAATGTTCTTGGGAAGGAAATTTTGCAATTAAGATCAAATAGGATCCCAAGGGGACTGGTTGCTCTTGAGAGGGCATTTGATGATAAAGAAATGACTTTTTTTCCTAAATTTGTTGATAAGATAAATGATTTGGAGGAAATCAATTTAGGAACAAGTCAAATACCCAAAAATTTTTACATAGGTAAATGTTTGTCCCAAAGAACTAGGAATAATCTGATGGATCTTCTCAAAAGATTCAGACATGTCTTTGCATGGTCTTATGATGATTTGAAAGACTATAGATAAGATTTATTCTAGCATGAAATACCATTGAAGGAAGGAACCAAACCTTTTAGGCAAAAGCTAAGGCCTGTGAACCCTACTTTGGAACCAAAAATGCAAGATGAACTCAAAAAGATGATGGATGCTAGCATTATCAAGCCTATCAAACATTCTACTTGGGTGTCAAACTTGGTTCCGGTCAGGAAGAAGAATGGTGACATTAGGTTATGTGTTGATTTTAGGAATTTGAATGTCAATTCTTTGAAGGACAATTATGGTTTGCCTAATATGGAGAATATGCTGCAGAAGGTTACTGGATCAAATTTAATGTCTGTGATGGATGGTTTCTCTAGATATAATCAGGTCATGGTCAAGGAATCAGAACAATTTAAGACTGCATTCACTACCCCTTGGGGAACATATGTTTATGTTAGAATGCATTTTGGTCTGACAAATGCAAGAGCTACTTTTCAGAGAGCTATGGATGTAGCCTTTGCAGACTTTATAAACAAATTTCTAGTGGTGTATCAGGATGATCTCATAGCATATTAAGATAAGGAAAGTAAACATTGTGAACATCTTGAGAAAATTTTTATTAGGGCCTTGGAGTATGGGATCTCTTTGAATCCAAAGAAGTGTTCTTTTGCTGTTGTGGAAGGCAAGCTCTTAGGATGTATTGTGTCCAAGGATGGAGTGAGAATTGACCCTAAAAGGGTTATGGCTATAGATAAACTTTCACCACCTAGAAATGTTAAAGGAATACAGTCTTTCTTTGGGCAAGTAAATTTCCTAAGGAGATTTGTTACAAATTTTGCAGAAATCAGTATCCCTATCTCTAGGATGTTGAAAAAGGAGGAAAAGATTGAGTGGAATGAAGAAGCAGATGAATCTTTCAGAAGTATCAAAAAGGCCATCAAGGATGCTCCAGTTTTAAGGACACCTGATTATGGTAAGCCCATGCAGATATTTTCTTTTGCTTCTTATCATACAGTTGCAACAGTTTTATTACAAAATAATTTAGATGGATATGAACAACCCATATCATTTTTTAGTAAATCCTTACAAGAAGCAAAATTGAAATATGATATTACTGAGAAATAGGCTTATGCCTTGGTCAAAGCAATCAAGGCTTTTATATGTTATCTTGTAGGAGCTAAGGTGGTTGCTTATGTTCTTAGTGCTGCAGTTAAGGATATATTGGTGCAACAAGAAGTTTTAGGAAAAAGATGTAGATGGATCAATAGGATCCAAGAATTTAATATTGATATCTAGATTACAAAATTGGTAAGAGGCTTAGGTCTTGCAAAGTTGATGGCACAAAGCAATTTAGTTGCAAATCATGTGAACGTGTTAGAAGAAGAACAAAGGCCATACATTTGTGATATGGATTATTGTGATTGGTACAAAGATGTTATTGGCTACTTGCAAAAATTGGTCCTTCCCCCCAAGATGGATGAAAATAGAAGGAGAACTATCAAGTTGCAATCTGCAAGGTATGCCATTATACATGGTAAGTTGTGGTGGAGAAGCAATGAAGGAGTATTGCTAAAATGCATAGACCATGAGAGGTCTGAGGCTCTGTTAAAGGAAATGCACCAAGGTGTGTGTGGAGGACATTATATGGCAAAGACCATAGCCCACAAGATCCTTAGGTCTGGATTTTGGTGGCCTACAATTTTTAAGGATACCCATCAGTTCGTAATAAAATGTGATGCATGTCAGAGATTTGTTGGAAAGTTGAAGTTTAATGGGAATTTACCACTCGGACCTGTTGCAGTTCAGGCTCCTTTCTAGAAGTGGGGTATTGACTTCATTGGGGAAATTCAAAATAAGTCTAGTGGTGGACATTCTTACATACTAGTGGCAATAGACTACTTTACTAAGTGGGTTGAAGCTATCCCCACTAGAAAGGCTACTAGCAGAGTGCTGACAAATTTTATGATGCAAAACATCCTTACCAAATTTGGTTTCCCAGAGGTAATTGTGGTTGATAATGCAATGTGTTTTAGATCATAGGAATTTAGTGATTTTTGTCAGCAGTATGGGATACACATTTCATTTTCTTCTCCATATCATCCACGAGGAAATGGCCAAGCTGAGTCCAGTAGTAAAAGTCTAATTAAGATTCTCAAGAGAGTGTTGGACACGAATAAGAAAGCCTGGGACTCAAAGTTATGGTGGGCATTGTGGGCTAACAGGGTAATTGTAAAGAGGGCCATAGGTTGTGCTCCATTTGATTTGGTATATGGAATAGGTGCTAGATTGCCTCAAAATAATCTATTGCAGATGTACAGGTTTATCCAAGCATATGATGAGGACTTGAATGATGAAATGAGAGTAAGAATGGATGAACTGATCCAATTGGAAGAGGTAAGGAGGGATGTACATGAAAGAAATGAGGCATTGCAGAGACAATGTAAGAATTTGTTTGATAGGAGGGCCACCCAAAGAAGTTTTGAAATTGATGACCTTGTCTTAATGTGGAATGCAAGGTTGGAAGATAAGGGGAAGCATGGAAAGTTTGATCCAATTTGGTTGGGCCCTTATCTTAATGAAAGCAAATGGGGGACAGATTCTTATGTTCTGAAGGATTTAATTGGTGGTACTATGGAATTGCCTATTCATGGACAATTCCTAAAGTTTTACTTCTCCTGAAATATCTTTTCCATGAGTAGTAGTTTAGGTTTTCCCTTGTATGGTCGTTTGTTTTTGTTTTTTATGTGTTGAAGTTTTGAGTTGGTCTACTCTTCCAGGAGATTCTAGCTTGCTCGTTGTATCTATAGGAGATACACGTCCCCGAGTATGAGCCACTGTTAGCACTTGTAAAAAAATTTCATGGCTCTGGCACTTTTGTTCTAGTCTCTGCAATTTATTTTAGGTCCCTGGCACAAACCCTTGGTTCAAAAATTCAAAAAACTAGCCGTTGGTGTAAAAAACCTTTGTATTACCCTGGCCTTATTATATTTTCAAGTTAACTTTTTGGGCCACTAAAAACCTTTTATCTGCATGTGCTTTTTTAAATGGGTTCACTTTATGTCATGCGGTTAGGTTCTTCATGTGTTGGTGGGGTCCCCTTTATATTTCCTAAGCACTTGTGTTTTAATTTTTCCTAAGCCCTATAGTTCCCTGCCGAAATATTTTCCCTAAATCATGCTTTAATATTTTCCTATGTTTCAGAAGCCTTTATTTTCCCTGGGCCCAGCTTTGACACCATCTCCATCTAACGGTGGGTGTATCTTCTCAAATGATGTGTCAGATGCATAAGATCTTGAGACAACCATTGATTATTTGTATGACGTAGCATTTTTCTCATGCGGGTCTACTTGCTAGGTATTCTGATTTGGAGGTTTTTTATTGGTCCACATAGTATGAGGTGGAATCCTTTCAGTGGGATCAATTTTCTTGGCATTCAGGTGCATTAAAGTTTGATCTAATCTTGTGGTTGTTGTTATACCGATGATATAACATGCTCGATTTTTAATGCAGTGGTATAGCGACAGCCATTGATTCTCTTTAAGATGGCAGGTGGGTTCATTGACACGTATGCATAGTTGGCAGCTTTTGTTTAGTCCATGTAGTAACATGTTGGCATGCTGTCAGTGGGACCTAGTTTCCAGATGTGTCAGTGGGTCCTGATCTTGTCAGAGAATCGATGAACGATGTATAATCTTATGGGTTTTGTCAGAGGCTTAAGATCTTGTGATGACCGTTGATTTTGTTTCCTGTCAGATGGTTGTCCGAGATGGGAGGAGATTCTTCATCCAACGGTGGGCGTGAAATTTGATAGAATCTCAGATGGGTATGCGAACTTCAGACGACCGTCGATCTTCCTGATGCCACCCCGGTGAAAGTTTCTCAGTCTTTTAGTGGTTTTGACAAAGTGGTTAGTAGCCTGATAAATTTTCAAGGGGTTTCACTCATTCCCATGAAATAGTGGTGGTTCTCCAAGTGTTTTAGTGGTTCAGCGAACAAGCATTTGCAGAATCGCTAATCTTTCTGGTAGATAGATAAAGTGTTTCGCAAACTAGTAGTGACCTTTTGTCACTAGTTTGCTAAAATGTGGGACCGAGGTTAATGTTTTCCTGTGGTTGCCAAGTCACGGAGTTAAAAGGTGGGTTAAGTTTCCTTTTCACGAATTGGAAATGCATTGTCGCATGGTCGCTAGAGGGTAAACCCAGGGTGGCAGTTGAGTTAAAGACTTAAAGGCCCGCGAAATAAAGAGATCTGACGGTTGCGACTTAAAGTTGATCAGATTTTAAATGTTGACCGCTAATTTGCTGTTAAAGCCATAAAATGACTGTTAAAGTTCAAATTTGAATTTGCAGACGGTTTCAAGTGACAGAAGGTACCAAAATTTATGGTTTTAATGGCTAGTTTTGACTGATTTGGTGGCGTTGGTTGTTGCAAACTCGTCTGAGGGTCCCTGTGGTAGGTGGCATGATGTTTTTGTACTAGGAGAAGTATGGTTTTGTGCTCGAGGTATGTTTGTAGGTGGTCAATTTGACTAGTTTTCATGGCAATTCCTTGTTGTTTTGTACTGTCCTCATAGATTTTGATGATTGCAGATCCGTCTGAGATTCATTTTCTCCAAGTTGCTTATGTTTCTTCCCCTGCAATAAATTTTGATGTAGTTTTGGTTGGTTGAGTTGTTGAAACCCTAACCCTAGTCACTCGAAGCTTAATGCATCCTTTTTGAGGATTCCAAGGTGACTAGGGGTATAAGAAGAAAGATGTTTTGTTTTGAAAGGGTTCTGATCTTGATTAGTTCCAGGGAGTTGTAGCAGGTGGTATCATATTGTATTAGATTAAATAGAATTTCCTTGAAGTCTTTTGTAAGTTATTTAAGTGGTTTTCTCTCTTCTTTGCTTTGAACATGTACATGATTCATTATACTTAATACAATTATTTCAAGCTTTCAAGTCTCTCCTTGGTGTCAATCTTCTGAATTCTAGATTTTCTGATCTATTGCATAGGGTTACATTTGTATATGTTCTAAGTCTTCAGTTCTTGATCTAGAATCAACTGAAATATACTTTAGATAGGACATAGATTCACTTTGATTTGTCTACAAAAGGATATTATAAGTAGTAGATGGGTTGAAATACTTGTGTTTATGGCTATGAGTCTTTGACAATAGTTGGTTCATGTTTCAATGTCTGTATTTGAGATTTTCCCAATGGATAATGGAACTGATCAGAGATTAGTATATTTAGTTGTGTTCAATGCCTGATTGGCCCTTGCTTACTTCTCTCCATCTCTAGATATCAAAACTCTTCAAGTTTTAATTATATTTGGTTGATAGTAGTAATACCCTATAGTAATGGAGAGTCAATGAATGTGAGGTTAGCATTTAGCACTTTCTTACTATTCAATCTATTGTTTAGACCCAGGCTTTGGTGTGTGAAGTATAGTTTTCACTGGGTTAGGTGCACCCGCCTTGGTTTTACAGAGCCAGAAGTGAAGAGGGTAGTCTTGTCCCTATACTTGGTCTAGTTGCCCTAAGATCCTTATACATTTTGGAATTAACCAATCCTAAAATCAACCTAATGGTATATTGGCAGCCTAAGAGCATAAGCATCCATTTTGAACACCAATAGAAACATTGTTCTCTAACTTCCAAAGCATGAACATCTTGCAACCAACCAAGCCTATAAGGACAAGGATGTTTCATTCTACTCAAACCAAGTTTTTGAACTAGGTCCTCAGCAACAAGGTTATCAGTGCTACCACTATCAACAATATTATCACAAAGTTTACCTTTAGTCTTGCATCAGGTCCTAAACAAGTTATTCCTCTGACAAGGTTCATCCTTTGTATCAAGCAATGTTCGCCGAAGTAGCAAGTTCTCTGATTTAGGTTCATTCTAAATGTTCTCATTCATTGCAGTAGTTCATCGGTCAACCTTCTCCTGTGTACACTCAAAAGAATGGTGTCCTTCCTCTCCATAGTTATAACAAGTACTCTTAAAGATAAGTCTACCTATCTTCTTCTTCGGTTCCATAGGTTTTGGTACATCTTCTACATCAGTCGATTTCTCCTTCACCAAGTGATCAATCTTTTCCTTCCCTTGAGAGTTACTAGGTTGTTTCCTCTTCAACTTATCTTGTGCCTTCAGAGCATACTGATAAGCATCTTCAACAAAATCAATCTTCAACATACCAAGCTCATCCTGAATATTGAATCTCAAACCATTCACATACCGAGCTGCCTTTTCCTTACCAAGCTCTCAGTGTCCAAACCAAATAGTAAGTTTGTAGAACTCCTCGGTATAATCTTCAATAGAAAAATCCTTTTGCTTTAGATTCTACAACTTCTTAAACAAGTCAAGCTCATAATTAGCCAGTATGAACTTAGCTTTCAACTTAGTCACCATCAATCTCCACCAATTGATCTTTGTTTCACCTTCATCTTCTCGATCTCTTTGTAGTTATTTCCACCAAAGAGAAACATGTCCTTTTAACTTTGTCTGTGCTAATCTCACCCAAAGAGGATCTTCAATTTCTTCTAGCTCAAAGAAATCTTCAAGTTCACCAATCCAATCAATCAGATTGTTGGGCTTGAAAGTACCAGATAAAGTAGAAACTTTCATTTGGTAATTACTAAACCAAGTAGCAGGTCTAGGCAACCAAGCAGTTCTATCTTCACCAGATCTATTCCTTTGATCATCACCACTAGATCCATCAGTTTCAAATTCTTCAGCAGCTTCTTCATAGCCATCCTCAGTACCAACATTTCGAGGTATACCAACAATAGTTCTCATGATCTCGGCGACCATATCATTCTTCATCTATTCCATCTCAGATCTAAAATCTAATTTCACCTTCTCTATGATTCGGGATTCAATAGTATCACAAAGATCAGAAATAACTCTAGGGTCCAATCTTCTCAGAGGCATCCTTAAAGATAAGAGAAACCCTCTGCAACAAACCCTCACTGACCACCTTGTGACAATTTCCAAGTTGCAACAAGTTAGATCTCAACCTACAATCTTGTAAATAACTAGGGAACAATTTCACAAGTTCAGTGCTTCGAATCTGTAATCTAGATTGCACACAATTTTTGCTCTAACAAGATTAACTTCATAAGATCAACCTTGCTAGGTCAAACTTCTACTTCAACAAGATCAAACTTTCACTCCAACAGGAACAAAACTTCACTCTGATACCACCTTATGCAGTCAAGGATGGTGGATCCAATGAAGGACAATCCAAAACTTGCAGCCAAAAGAATTAAACAGTGGAATACTCAACAAAATAGACAACACCACAAATTTTTGAATCAATTTGCATTAACATGCCCAACTGTAAGGCCTTCCGAGTTAGGGCCAAATATAAAATGAAACAATTCTGCAAGATCCATAATCAGATCCAATACAATCTTAGCTAGTTCAGCTCTGAAGACAATCAGAAGCTGATGGAAACCCTAACATAGATCTAAACTTAAGCTCACAAGCCTCCAAGAAATCTCCTTGTCTCCAAGTATGCAAACCCCTAGCTCTACTATATAGGACTATTAGATTACAATCTGATCTGCAAGAACATCAAGAACTTTTCCACAACTTCACCAACCCTAGCTTTCAGAACCTGAGATCTGACTCACTAAGTTTTCCAAGTCATGAACCTTTTTCTCTCTAAGTTCTCCCTAAGTTCTGCTCCAAAACATCTACCCAAGCCTTCCTTAAATACTAATCATTAGCCACAAGTCGGTTGGATGAAACCCTTAACTCCCAAAACAAATAATTCAATGCCATACAAGTCAGCTTACAAATGTATACAAACATTTAATTTTGCATGTTGGCCCAAGACAATGTCTACCAACAATTAATTCACCAAGTCAGCTCACAAATCACACAGAACTCTAGTCGGTAAATCTAAACTACCCAGCAACAGTAAAATTACCAAGCATGTCAAGCATTGCCGAGCACCAGTATCGACCAAGCACCGTAGGCATGACTGAGAAATCATTTCAATGAGCACTAGAGACTATCGAGTTCCTTCAGTGGCCAAACTTCCTTCAATGACCGAGACCGTCGGTCAAGGCTACAATCGAGCAAAAACTGGCCAAAACACAAACACTTCATGCAATTTACCGAGGACACAAAATGCCCCTGCCTTAACCTAAGATGCCCCTGCATCAGTTTGTGTAAGATTTTTTTTGCATACGAAGTGTTTTTGAAGAATCCCTTGGCTAATTTGTGTGACATTCTATTCAGGTAGATTTTTCTTTGCATTTTGGTTGGGTAATTTAGGGATTTTCTTTTTATTTTTCATCTTGATTTTTTTTCTTTCCATTGTTTAGCATTTGTCCATAGGGTTGTTAAATAAGGGATTTTCAAGAGAATTCTCAGCCTTGAACTTAATTTTGGGCTTGTAAATTTTATGGTTTTAGGGCTCTTCTGTGTCCTAGTGTTTGGTGTCGAGCGTTCAACCCTCCAATCTTGGTTTTTTTTTAAAATTAGACTTTTTCAATCTTACATATCTTGTGCCCTAATCTATATATTATTATTTTCAAAAAGCTATATTTTGTTCATAAGTGCTAAATTAGAGTTAACTAGGGTTTTCAATCATACCCTACCCTATTTTGGCCTAGTTGTAAGCCACGTGGCACATACCCAAGCTTCAAAATTCTAGTTTTGATACCATTTTTGCCTAAGTGTTCACATTTCACCAACTACCTCTTGACTTTAATCAACCAAAACTTTAATTCTCGGCCTACTAGTCACTTTCATGGCTAAAATTTAAAATTCCTCAAAGTTATGTAAATAAACATTCATTTTGGTTATTGGGCATTCCCCAAAACCTTACAGTTTAAGGCTTGACTTAACTCTAAAGAAATTCATTATGGTAGAAGTATTAATTTTGGAAAAGGGACTCTTGACCTCATTATCTAGGACTCATCTATCTAATCTACCATAAAAAAATAATAAGGAATTGTACTAGATCCATGTGTTAGGAAATCAGATCTTGGGAATATAATTTATTGTTTTATATTTACTAATAAATGACTATTCTGATATATAAATAGACTGTAATGCTTTTTATATTTAAATTGATTATATTATATGCTGTGACCGCAGGTGATAACAGCAATGAACTCCTTTTATTGATTGTGTTATCCATGCGATCACAACATACATATATATATGCTGATGATCAGATGACAGCAAGCATTATGTCCCTTCACAAATGAAAGGGCGTGACCCATGGTCGCTGCTTGCATTAGTGCTAGTGACTATTAACAACAGTTGCTAGCACTAATGTAAGCAGTGACTTACATTAGTGTAGTCAGCTGTCTCAATGTTCATTCATTCGACTTAATAGTCGATGCTAACAATTATGATAGATATCGAACATAGTTTGATCAATATTAATGTAATATCATAATATTGTATTATGATATTATCATTATTATATTATAAATATAATAATGATAATATGATAATAACAATATAAATTACAACTCTTTATTAACAATGTATAGAATAGTATTATATATATATATATATATATATATATATATACACGAATGAAGCTATATCTTAACACTCCCTCTTAGCGAGTGAGTATTAAATATCAAAAGTCTATCATGACATCCGCCAATTCGGGATGCACAAGTAAATGTAGTCTCGTCATGAAAATAGACTTGAATATCATGATCTCCACACATTTGGGACACACAATGAAGTAGTCTATCATGATATGGTTTCATTATTACACATCCAGTAATAACAAGGGTCAAGATCTCCGCACAATCGGGACACACAATTAAGTAGTCTATCTTGACACTTTGGTTAACCATTTACAAGATCGTCACCTTGAAATGTTAACCCACACACAAATGATCATTTTCACAATATTGCAATATACACATTTTAACATTTATTCCGTAATAAAAAACTTATAAATAAGAGGGGTTTAAACCATACATCAAACCTTGATCATGCCAAGTTTATTTCTAAAGTATTCTATCTTCAGCTTTGCCAGTGGTTTAGTGAAAATATCAGCATTCTGTTCTTCAGTACTAAATTACTCTAGCCTTATGATATTTCTCTCTACCATATCTCTTATGTAGTGATATGGAATCTCAATATGTTTGGACCTGTTATGAAAAATTGGATTAATAGATAACTTGATACAACTTTGATTGTCACAATGAATCACAGTTGGATCTAGAGGTTTTCCAAACAATCCAAATAATAGCTTTCTTGAGTTTGCAAACATATTTTGATGCATCATGTATAATGAACCCTTCTGGCTGCTCTAAATATACTTCTTCTTCAATGGTGCCATTTAGGAATGCCATTTTCACATCCATCTGGTGTATCCTCCACCCTTTAGATGCTACTATAGTAATGATGGTTCTGACTGATGTATACCAAGCTACAGGGGCAAATGTTTCTTCATAATCAATACCTACTTTCTGTGAGAATCCTCTAGCAACAAACCGAGCTTTATGCTTCTCAATACTTCCGTCAGAAGCATATTTAGTTTTGAATAGCCATCTAGAAGAGACAACGATTTTATTTTTAGGTCTAGGTACTATGTCCCAGACATCATTCTTTATTATAGATTGATATTCTTCAATCATTGCCTCTCTCCATGCTTGATTAGATAATGCCTCCTTTGGATTTGATGGTTCTGATTTATTGATTTCTGTTATAAGAGCTGCATAACATTTTTGAGTTCTTGTCCTTTTACTCTCATGAGATATTTCATTAGGTTCTACATTATTTTCTTTAATTATTTTCCTTACCCATAATGGCCTTTTCTTACCATTGATTACATTTGTATTCTCATTTTCAATGACAGGAGATTCAGGTTCTTCTATATCCTCCCTCTCAATTTTAGCAGTGAGATCTTCTTCTATCTCCAGGATGTTATCTTCTTCAAGATTTTTAAATGTGTTATTTTCAACAAATTTTACATCTCTACTCATCTCAATGGATTTTTGTCCTGGAATATAGATTTGATACCCTTTTGTGTTTTCACTATAACCAACAAGTATGCCTCTTTTACCTGATGGTTCTAGTTTAGTCCTCTTCTCTTTAGGTACATGAATGTATACGAGACATCCAAATATCCTAAGATGACTTAGGTCTGGTTTGATCCCTGTAAATGCTCCTTCTGGTGTTATGTTTTCTAATATGGAGTGTGGACACCGATTTTGAATATATACTGCTGTATTTGAAGCTTCTACCCAAAAAGAAGTATGAAGGTTTTGATCGAGCATCATGGCTTTTGCTGCTTCAATTATGGATCTATTCTTCCTTTCTGCTACTCCGTTCTATTGAGGATTATATGGTACAGTATACTCCCTCTTAATCCCAACAGAATTACAAAATTCTTTAAATATGTCAGATTTGTATTCACCTCCATTGTCTGATCTTAATACTTTTATTCTTTTATCTGTTTGATTTTCTACTAATGCTTTAAATTATTTGAATTTAGATAGTACCTCACTTGATTCTTTAACCTTAAGAAAGTATATCCAAGTTTTCCGAGAATAGTCATCAACAAAAATAATATGGTATAGTGATCCTGTTAATGAAGGTGTTGACATGGGTCTACATAAATCAGTATGAATTAATTCTAAGATTACTTTAGATTTGTGCTCACTTGTAGGAAAAGACCCTTTTATATTCTTTCCTAGTGCACAACCTTTGCAAATGCCTGGATGATTATTTTTAAAGTGTGGAAGACCCGTAGTAATCTTGTTTATTAAAGGTAGAGCATTATACCTTAGATGTCCCAACCTCTTATGCCATAATTCATTGTGATTTGCGATTTCATGAGTTAGTGCAGATTTCTGATCATTACATATTTTATAAAGACTACCATCTCTTGTCCCTATGATTGTAGCATTCTTCATATTTGAATTCTTAGGCCATAATAGAACTTTGTCTTCATTAAAGGTGACCCAAAATCCTTGGTCTGCTAGTCCTGATATAGAGACTAAGTTTCTTTTGATTCCAGGTACAAATAGAACATCTTTTAGTTGTAGAGATACTCCATTCTTTATCTTTATGGTACAGGTCCCTATTCCTTTCATTGGGTAGGTGGAGTTATCCCCAATAGTCACTTCTTCGGTTGAATAATTTTCAAGTGTCTCAAACTGATTTTTGAATCCGGTTATATGTCTTGATGCACCACTATCAATTATCCAAGTTCTATTATTGGAATTTAGTTCACTTGAGAGAGCTGTAAAGAAGATTGGAATTTCTTTTGCTTCAGCTACGGTGGCTTGAGTCTTTTTCCTTTCAGGACAATGTCGATGAGTGTGCCCATATTTATCACATTTGTAACATTTGATTTTAGAAAAATCTCTTTTGAATCCCCTCTTTCTTTTAAAATTTTTTCTCTTTTTGTTGTGGGACTTTGTGTTGAGTGCTTGTGTTTCTCCCTCTTTCTTTAGACCTATTCCTTTGGTAATAAGTCTTGATTCTTCCTGAGTACAGTCATTCTTAAGTTGATCAAATTTTGGTAGAGGTGGACGTGTGCTTATGCATTGAATAAAATTCTCCCAGGATGTTGGTAATCCCCTTAGTGCTATTAGAGATAATTCCATGTCTTCTATAGTGTTACCAATGGAGAATAGTTGATCTCATATTTCAGCAATTCTCAGGAAATAAGATGTAACTGTTTCACCTTTATTCATTTTTATGGTCAATAGTTGTTCCTTCAAAGTTAATATTTGACTTGTATTGTTTATCTCATACGTTTCTTGAATTTTCTTAAAAACCTCATATGCTGTTGCTAATCTTGCTATGCTTGGGAGAATAGAATCTTTAACTGAATCAACAATTAATTTCTTAGCTTTATTGTTCCTCCTTTTCCAAGTCATTTTCTCTGCTTCGTCTGTGGGCATTTCTTTTTCTATTTCTATGAAAGATTCTAATTCCAATTCTTGTAAAAGCGTGATGATTCTAATTTTCCATGATAGAAAATTTGATGCTCCTTCCAATCTATCCTCCATCCTAATTCCGGTGGTCATTTTGATAATTTGTGATGACTCTTCTCCTTTAAATAATATTTTTGTTTTGTATTCCTATCAAATAATAATTCAGAATTAATTCCCTTTAACTTTGCTCTGATACCATGTTAGGAAATCAGATCTTGGGAATATAATTTATTGTTTTATATTTACTAATAAATGACTGTTCTGATATATAAATAGACTGTGATGCTTTTTATATTTATAATGATTATATTATATGCTGTGACCGCAGGTGATAACAGCAATGAACTCCTTTTATTGATTGTGTTATCCATGCGATCACAACATACATATATATATGCTGATGATCGGATGACAGCAAGCATTGTGTCCCTTCACAAATGAAAGGGCGCGAACCATGGTCGCTGCTTGCATTAGTGCTAGTGACTATTAACAACAGTCGCTAGCACTAATGTAAGCAATGACTTACATTACTGTAGTCGGCTGTCTCAATGTTCATTCATTCGACTTAATAGTCGATGCTAACAATTATGATAGATATCGAACATAGTTCAATCAATATTAATGTAATATCATAATATTGTATTATGATATTATCATTATTATATTATAAATATAATAATGATAATATGATAATAACAATATAAATTACAACTCTTTATTAACAATGAATAAAATAGTATAATATATATATATATATATATATATATATATATATATATATATATATATATACGAATGAAGCTATATCTTAACACCATGGTCTAGTATTCCCAGCTGTTGTTCCCTGCGATTCCTTCAATAAAATTATCAACTCCAAAATTTGCATCTTAGGAATTTGTCATCACTCATCCCATCTTTTTCAAAGAAACATGTATACAGATCCTCAATTCCCAATTCTTTTTCAAAGAAACCTGTATACAGATCCTCAATTCCCAGTTCCTAGAGTATGTTTAGTTTTTCGTATGTGCATTGTATTATTGCATGAAATTGATTAAGTTACCTTGTTTTGTAGTATTGTAAAATGGATACAATGACATCATCATGTGAAGTTCATGAGATTGAGCTAGGGATAGCACTTGCAAGCTCATTAGGAAGGAAATATAAGGCAAAGAAATAATTGGAAAAGACATATCTCACCATGAGATACATCTATGAGGGGAAAACTAAGGTTTCTAAATTGGAAAGAAAGGTTAAAGTAATTGTATATACGGACATGGGGGATATCAATTTATATCTGATAAAAGCTATAGTGGAGATTGCGCTACCCTAAAAAGATCAGATCAACACCCAGGTCAAGAGGTCTGAACAACTACAAGTTGCCTCATTCCTAGTATTACTCCAATCTCTAGAGCTTATTATTACTCTGGACAACTATTATTTGGAAGCTATAAAGAGATGCACCCAATCACACAACACTCATATAGTCACTTTTGATGTAGATTCCATCCATACTATCCTCTGCATCCTCAACAAGCCAAAGCCTATGACCATGGATGAGGCATTTTCCATAGTTAAATAAAGGAAGACAAAGACAATATATAATAAGTATTTGAATAAATACTAGCTCACAACACCAAAGAAAGATTGAACCAAAATTTCAGACACCATCTGATAGGGAGGTTTTTTCTATCTAGTCCTATTTCACTTAGGACTTGTTCTAGGCCTTCTCTTGGCCTTCACTAGGGTTACCTTAGACCCTATTCACTGATGGATTCTTGATAATCTCCTCCTCTCCACTAGACCTCACTACCAAGGTGTGTTTCCCTTCTTTGTCCTTAACTCCTTCACATGAACTCATTCCTTGAATTCATCCTCTTACCAAAAAATTGTCATTACTATGCAATTAGGTTAGAAGGCTTCTTTTCAAATTATATTGACTAGTTTTGAGGTGTCACTACTACATTTGGGGCCAAATTTTGACCGCCATTTGTCAGATTTGCAATGCTCATTTGTCAGAATTTTGACACATGAGTCCATCACCATTTTTGTGTAGAAGATTACGATAGAAGACCTACTTGTTGGTTTACCAACACCATCTCACATCAAAAAGTTGCAAATGACAACAGCTTCGAAATGGCATTTCCTGCGGTTCATCCATCCGATAACAAGACCTATCGAAAATATACAATCTCTATTGAAACTGACTGTCGAACAATATTATTTCTGATGGTATAACTATTGGAATACCGACAGTTAGCATGATATTATGATAGATCTACCTGTCGGTGATATGGCCTCATTGTCGAAAGTTCTATCAAATATTTTCTCTTTACGACACTTAAATTGTCAGAATAGCGACAATTCTGCACTATTCTCCAACAAGTTTCCCTGTCGAACGTATAGCATTACTATCGCACAAAATGTCATAAATTATTTTTGTTTGACATTTTGTCTATCGAATGCATAGCACTTCTGTCAGAATTAATTATGAATTGTTGAAAAACTGACGAATAGGTACATTAAAGTTAACATAGCTTAAGAGACCATCATAGGTTGTCTCTTTCTTCGGTCTATATTATTGATAGAATGTTTTACCTTTCATTAGCTCATCAAATCCAGGGATTTGAAAGAATTTAATAGAATATTTTCATGACAATGTATATTATTTAAGTTGACATTGCACGAATTTATCTACTTCACGCACTTGTAGACTATGAGGATGGTGATAAAGAAGCATTGCCATGGGAGGAGATGCTTCTTTATCGTCGTCTTCATAGTATACAAGTGTGTGAAGTAGATAAATTCATGCAACGTCAACTTAAATAATATACATTGTCATGAAAATATTCTATTAAATTCTTACAAATCCCCAGATTTGATGAGCTAATGAAAGGTAAAACATTCTATCAATAATATAGACCAAAGAAAGAGACAAGCTATGATGGTCTCTTGAGCTGTGTTATCTTTAGTCCTAGCTACCTGTCAATCATTGAGAATAATCATTGCCTTGCATTTATGTACACTGCAGAAATTGATCATAGTCTTGCAAAAACATTTTACACTTGTACATCTCATCAATACTTGAGGCCTAAAGTAATTTTATATGATCACTAGCACATTTCGTGCATGGATGAGAAAACACTATCCAATGTTTCTAGATAACCATTTTTGAGAAGAGGAATGAGTGGAGGCCAAAGAAGGGATAATTGTGAAGGTTTTATAGATGTAGGTTACTAAATCATCATCTTTGCACTGGTACTCAATCTGGCCTCCACTCCATATACATCTTCTCAAAATCTAAAAACTCTCCATCATTGATTCTTGTCATTTTTTTAGCATCTTTGTGGATTTAGACCTTAAATTATTGAGCTTCTCTTTGTTTCAAGAATAGTTTAACATTCTCTACTTAACAGGGCCAACCACGTGAAGGTGGAAGCTCACCTAGCCCCTCCTAGGAGCCTCTTATGACCCTTTATGAAATTTTAAGACCTCTAAGATGTATTCTTAGGGATCGTAAAGGGTCATAAGGGGTCCTGGGACACAACAACTGAGAAACATAAATGTAGGCATCATGGTCACAATTTTTTGGAGACACAACATAATTGAGTGGTTTTTCAAGATGATGTAAAGTAGTGGTTCCTTTGCATCATCTGGGAATAGCACTCAATTATGTTGTGTCTCCAAAAAACTGTGACCATGATGCCTACATTTATGTTTCTCAGTTATTGCGATATGTACAATGCAGTCTGTCATTGTTGCAACAACAAAGCCTATATTCCACAACAAAAAGGAAGACATCTTTTTAGCCTGGGTCTCGATCCTACCCCAATTATCGAAGGATCCAGGGCCAGGCTCGAAAGATGTCTTCCCATTCTATCTGCAACATTGTGTCCATCTATGATCTTAGGAACATCATCATCTTTCCACTCTTCATTTGCCAAAATATATCGCTTCTTCAAGCTTGCAGAGTAATCTTATTAATAAAAGAACTCTTGCCAACATTAGGGTACCCACAGATCAAAATAGTTGATGTTATTGGTGCTTGTGCTCAACGATATTGATTCACTATTTTGAAACGACCAAATCATTTTTATTTCGATTGTAGAGAAAAGGAGTGGGAGAAAATGAGTGGGTGAAAGCTGATCGAGAGCGAGAGAAGGCATTGCATTTTATTTGATCATAAATGCTCTCTGAAATGACCAATCATGTTTTCTATTCAATTCCTTTTGGTGTTTTTTTTTCCCATATTCAGTAGATAAAAATCATGGCGGTAGCCACTTAGCCATCTTTTTGATGTTCCAGGTATTTTACAAAGATACAGGTATGTGGATTTATCATTCAATTGCTTGCAGTTATTGGTCAAATGCAAATATTTTGTCACGTTGCAAGGGCAAGATATTAGTTTGGTGTTTTTGGTTTATGTTAAAAGTTGATTTGGTAAAATCCTCAAAAAATGCACTACATGTTCTAAAATGTAAAGAAGTTGAATGTTAAATGTAAGATATATATCTCATCCATAGTAATCAAAAGAAAGGACATGAAACTTATAAGGAGATTTACCAAACCAAAAATATAAGCAAATAGGAAACATGGATTGGTACCTTATGAATTAGTTTTTGAGGTGCACAATCTTCATCAATCTCCTCAGAACAAGACCCCTCCTCATGAAAAATGCATTTAACACAAAAAACAAATCTACAAAACTGAACCAATGACAGTTTTAGAACAAAGAAATAGATTGATAATAATATGCTGAAAATTCTATTATGTTTAATACACGCAAAAGGACCAGTCCCAACAATTCTTAAACATACGTTATTTGATATGATAATAACATGCTAATTAAACTAATAAATTTGTTATCTGCATTTAATCTACCAATTACTAATTATACAAAAAACAAATTTACAAAACTGAACCAATGGCATGTTCTTCGTATGTGATTTCTTCATCTTTCGAGCCTCTGGCATCATATTCGACTGCAAATTTCAAATGCATTGCATTTTATTTGATCATGAATGCTCTCTGAAATGACCACATTCTATTGGTGTCATGCCCTAGCCCATGATTTATCTCCATTATTTGATGTTATTCGTGCTTGTGCTCAAGGATATCGATTCACTATTTTCAAATGTTTGGATCATTTTGGTCGTGACTGTTCCTCTAGTACACAGTCGGGAAATGTAATTGTCTAATGATTATATGTAATGTTGAATGGATTAAATGTTTTATTCTTGGTGGAAATGAATGGAAGGAATAGTGTTGGCGTTAGGTTTCATTTATTATTGAATTCAATGGTTTCCAAGATGTGTTGAGGAGTTTGCTCCTTGTTTAATGTTAACTATTCCTGCACAATCCACTCATACAACAGTGAAATGCTATGTGATTGACAATTTCATACAACTGGTCCTTTGGCATGTATTAAATACAATCCAGTCACTTATTGAATGCTTTGGAGAATACTAGTTTGACTGTCCATGCATTACCAGTGACTGAGATTCATTAAAGGATACAAAACCCTTCATTTTGGGGTTATTGTGTGTTGATTCAAATGTAGGTTTGATTTGGTTAATGTTTAGAAGAGATCAATAAAGTATTTAAAGACAATCTTACATGTTTGGAGAGGTTTGAGAGGCACTTATAATGACTGTACCCTCACAAACAGTAGAAAAGATTGGTTTTACTAAGTTTCCTTTCTCTATTTTGAGTTTCCTTTCTCTGTCGCACGGGTATAGTCAGAGGATTCATTGAAAAAATGATCCTTTGAATGGTTACTATGAATATGAATGATTTGATATAGCATATTGCTCATTTTACTTGAAGTTTTGAATAGCTTGTGCAAGGGTGAAAGTAGTTTTGGTCATTTTGGTCATGACTGTTCCTCTACACAGTTAGAAAATGTAACTGTCTAATGATTATATGTAATGTTGAATGGATTAAATGCTTTGTTCTTGGTAGAAGTGAATGGAGTTTCCAAGATGTGTTGAGGAGTTTTCTCCTTGTTTAATGTTAATTGTTCATGCACAATCCACTCATACAACAGTGAAGTTACAAAACTGAACCAATGGCATGTTTACAACAAAGAAATAGAATGATAATAATATGCTGAAAATTCTATATATTTTGTTTAATACATGCCAAAGGACCAGTCCCAACAATTCTTAAACATACTAGTTATCTAATATGATCAATTGTTAATAAAGGTCTAATTCTGTAGACTGCTAGCATGACGGAAGATTTGACCTAGCCAAATTTTCCTTTTACCACACAAAAAAAATGTGTGATAACTATGTCTACTCCAACCTTAATTGTTTAAGAATTCATCATATCAGATAAAGTATGTTTAAGAATTGTTGGGAGTTCTATTAGACCTTTGTTGTAAACATGTCATTGGTTTTCAAATGTTTGGATTCATGTTTTTTGATATTATTGGCATATATGTTTAATGATGCCATTGTATATTTTTGTCACTGAAATGACTGCATTCTACTGGTGTCGTGCCCTAGCCTATGCTTTAACTCCATTATTTGATGTTATTGGTGCTTGTGCTCAAGGATATCCATTTATTTGAAATGTTGACTGTGGTTATCAAATGGACAGCCCATGAGCTTCTAGCTAGGTGTCATTTGTATTGATAGCTTAGGGCATCAAATGTATTGTATCATTGATAGTTGAGACTTTGTTAAAAAGAAATAGGACAAAGAATGATTTTGATTTAGTTTCTCTATTTTGATCTCTAAGTGGCTTACAACCCTAGAGAAGTATATGCAGATTTACAAATGCAGTTGCAAGATACATAGCAGCCGATAATTCACAAGAAATCCATGCATCCAATTTGAATAGAAATTAATACAAAGAAATAGGGTCCTCCAATGGCCCAATCATCCGGACCTTGACTGTCCCCTCAACCAGTGACCCTTCAAAACTGGGTTATCATGCAATCAGTGAATGATCCTTCATTCTCCTGGTCTGCCCTACATCCAAACATATTGGAAATACACAATACAATGATAACAAGTCTTTCACAATCCCCCTTCCCTCAAGGGACACTATCAACCATCCCTTCCACATAGCATTTCACTGTTGTATGAGTGGATTGTGCAGGAACAGTTAACATTAAACAAGGAGAAAACTCCTCAACACATCTTTGTTGTAAACATGCCACTGGTTTAGTTTTGTAAATTTGTTTTTTGTGTTTAATTCATTTAAATGGAACATTAAGAATAGTAATAATATGCTTAATCTATTAGTAATTGCATATTAAATGCCCATAACACCTTTATCAGTTTAGCATGTTATTATAAGATACTAAAGAAGACCTACTATTTGTCAGAGAAATCTTCACTATCCCCCATAATGAAGACAATGAAGATTGACCTCCTACCCCACAACAAAGAACATTGTAATAAGAATAAGATATAATATAGTGTTAGAATAAACTTTGAACAAAGACAGTAATGCTTAAGTTAATGATCTAAAAAGCTACAAATATAGGAATTGAAAAAGAAGATAATGCCAAGAAACATTTTCACAAATATGAAACGTGAGGAAAAGTAATAACATTAACAATGCCAAGATTCACAGCATTAAATTTCACCTACGGATGAGTTTCTGCAATGGGTTGCCCAGCATCAAAAATATGTTGAGTTGCATTTGAGCTGTAACTAAGAGTATCATGTGGAACAAACCCTAAACTTTGAAAGCGTTCTCCAACCTGGCAATTCAAAATTCAATCTAGGCAAGCATTAGTAAGTGAAATAAATTATAGACATCAACATCAACATCATCATAATCATTAGAAATAAACTTTAAAGACATATTTTGGATAGTACTATGTTTCTTGAAGGTTTTTGTGATGCTTCTAAACTTTAAAGACATATTTTATGGCTTAATGATAACATAGATTAGTGTTTTGTTTTCTGATGGAATGTTGTTGATCATTCATGGTCTTGAAGAAAATTTTGATTGTTTTGATTCTCAAGTCTTGACATTTTTTCTCAATGTGATATAGATTGACCACAAGATGGTTCAGTTGGTCCTCTCTTTCTATTTAATCATTTGTCTTCTTCATGGTGTAAGTCTTCATTAATATTCATTAATGGTGGGCGGTGATTCCTTGGTAATAAAGGCATTGACAACATTCATAAGCGTATAGCTCTTTACTTGATCTAGTCACATCATCAACATCAAGGTCAGTTTGTCTGGCCTCGGCCTCAACCTCAACCTGCTCATTAACAACGGTCTCTACACTCTCTACAGTTGCAATACAAATTGTTACATTAATCCAAACACCAATTGCAATTAAATTTGTATTACTACACTAATCAATTTAAGATGTTTACTTGTATTACTGTGATGCATGTCCTCATTGTCATCAACATGCACAGGTTGTGTACGACAAGAATCGATAGACTCCAAAGTTTCTAGATAACCATTTTTGAGAAGAAGAAAAAGTGGAGGCCAAAGAAGGGATAATTGTGAAGGTTTTCTAGATGTAGGTTACTGAATCATCATCTCTTGTTGATATATTTCAGATTCTACTCTGAAATGAACAAACTATAGAGATCTAACATAGCTAAACATAGAATAAAGTAAACAAGAAGGGATAGTAGATACCCAGATATCAACCAAGTATACTCCAGTCTATATGCCTCCAACTGTACTAACAAAGGTGCTGAGGAGAACCTGATTAGTACCTTAGTGTTAGTGTATTAAGGAAGAGTCCAGTCCTAACAAAGGCTTCCAGCCCTAATCAACTTGTAGTTAACACTGCTAATAATTGCTGGTTGTATGGATCAGATCATAATCTGATCTTTATTCATGCTCAGACTTGTTCTTATCTATTAGCCAAAGCTGCTTATCTTTCACACCAATATATGCTGATCTAAGTTTTCTTAAGGTAGAGAATCAAGGTTTTGGGGGAGGGAAGCACGTTATGTTTTTGGTGCTTCTCTCCCTAGAATCCAACACCATATATATATGAATTGAATTATCTTCAAGAGGGCTGACCTGGTCTTATTAAATATATTTAATGTTAAAGCCAAGAGGCCGACCTTGGGCCCTTAAATAATTCAACCAACACATATATATAAATGAAATAATAATCTCCTTATTATTAGAAATCACACAAGGGTATTTATTTGATCAGTTTGATCTTGGCCAAAAGGCTATAATTATTAACACTTTGCACTGGTACTCAATCTGGCCTCCAGTCCATATACGTCTTCTCAGAATCTAAAAACTCTCCATCATTGATTCCTGTCATTTTTTCAGCATCTCGATGGACTGAGACCTTAAATTATTGAGCTTCTCTTTGTTTTGATAATAGTTAAACATTCTCTACTTAATAGGGCCAACCACGTGAAGGTGGAAGCTCATCTGGCCCCTCCTAGGAGCCTCTTATGACCCTTTATGACATGTTAAGACCTCTAAGATGTATTCTTAGGGATTGTAAATGGTCATAAGGGGTCTTGGGACACAACAACTAAGAAACATAATTGTAGGCATCGTGGTCACAATTTTTTTGGAGACAACGTAATTGAGTTGTATATCCAGACAGTGGAGAGCAACTCCCGCACCTCCAATTACAAGTTGACTACATCTATTGCTCATGAATACAAGGTCCTCCAACATATGTATTCAACTTGGAATTGGGGATGCAGAAGTTTCTCTACACCACTTGGGTACACAACTCAATTATGTTGTCTCCAAAAGATTGTGACTATGATGCCTACAATTATGTTTCTCAGCTATTGTGAAATCTACATTTATGTTTCTCAGTTGTCGTGTTTATGTGCATGTTTTTTTATGTATTTTGGATAGTAAGTCTAATTTAATTTGTCTGTGAACTAAGACCTTAAATCATGTAATGAGGACGCTTAGAACACTAGTATATGCAAATTTCATTATTTAATAATAAAAATCTATTAAAATGTTTATACCTTCTCCCATTTGCTGGTGTAATTCCTCTTTGAGTATCCCCTTTCTCCTTTGCATCCAAAATGAACTCATTCCAATCCCTCACTGGAATAAAGGGAGGATGCTCAAACTTTAGCAAGACTTCATACAGGCAATGTTCATAGATTACATTCAATGCATTATTTACGTTCGTAAATCAGTGTTGCATACAAATCTACAGATGGTGCATGTTACGAAGTCACGCTCAAGCTTGAAAATGATAGTCAATCCATAGTCAAGGTCAAGGAACAAATGGAACAGCCAAGAAAACACTATACGTTAAATCATGTGATTGATAGCAGATTGGGGCTCACCTGAGACATAAACATGAATAATTATTCCAAAAAAGGATGTAAACCATATATATGTGCACTTGAGGCAAAGAGAAGTTACATCATATCCATATTAAAATATTAGTTACAATATGAAAGTACTAAACTAACTAATTCCTGAGTTCATCTCTGCATATGGTCGCAACAAAGATATGCGATTACAATACAGAGAAGGCATCATAAAAATATAATTTTAGAATTTTCCCTAGCCTGACACATTTTGCACTCAAATCCTTCATCGCGGATAAGTGGAGATGGGCAGATAGATGCAGATGAGTTTTCATCGACCCAACTAAAGTATCTGCAGCCATTATTTCCCTGTGATGCCCAGTCTACATTAGTTCTTATATTATAATGAATAGTATTTACATTAGAAACATTAAATATATACACATCAGCAACCTTTTTTCTATTTGGGCAACACTAAAATTGTTGTCTAGGGTTGTTCGGTGTCCGTGAAGTCTTCAACACACACTACCCACGACCACATCGACAGTTTGGCACATTGACAAGAGTCATCGATCCTATATATCAATAATGCACCGTACCATCATTACTACATTTATTATTTTTAGATGATTATTTTTATATGAAATACACCAAGGAGTAGCATCAGAAATATTAACCATTTACAATAATGAAAAGTAAACCTAAATCAAATAGCTCATTTTTTTATCAACAAATGTAGTCTCTGTGTATATGAAAAATGAAAGAAATATGAAGCTAAAATAAAATAGTGAACAAAATAGTATTCGATCCACATAGACTGAATGAAATATACCATCAAAAGAAGGTGACAAAATCCTATCACAAAGCACAGACATAGGAAATAAAAAAGGGACAAAAGACAAGAAATAAGAAAAATCATTACGACTATAGAAAAATCATTTATACTACAATAAAAAAAAGAAACACTCTTTGTCAACTATTTTCAAAATCATTAGGACTATAGAAAAATAATTAAGACTATACAAAATCAAATTTTAGAAATGGACGGTTCTGATGCTTTGCCATTACAACAATTGAGCATTCATCATTTAGTATTGTGTATTCCATTTAAGTATGTCAACAATGTTCAAAATCCTGTCACCAAGCATAGACAAGAAATAAGAAAAATCATTAGGACTATAGAAAAATCAAGTTCTATAAATGGACGGTCCTGATATTGCTTTGCCATTACAACAATTGAGCATTCATCATTTGGTACTTCTTGGTGTATTCCATTTAAGTTTTTTAGTTGTCGTGTTTATGTGCATGTTCTTTATGTTTTTGGCTTCTCTCCCTCGCAAGGGATGCATCGATAGGTAATTGATTTGAAAGCATAATGATTTGACAATCTTTTTTCAGGATAGGCGTAATCATCTCGCCAACCTTAATTAGCAACATTTGTGATGTATGTCAAGTAATTATAATCAGTATGCCCAAAAAATAGACTTAGTACTAAAAGCATGTCCTTTGGTTTACTAGTTTAATCTAGTTTAAGAATGGTTTGTTTCATGTTTGGATGTACCATTGAATGAAGCTTGGCTATATTAAGTACAATCTTAAGACTCGTGACTCTTAAAATTCTCTTGTTTCCTTTGTTGGTACTCACAAATTTGGCACAAATTTGGAGTGACCAATTTAAAATTTTCTCTAAGGCAAGGTGAGTACCCCTGAAAACTTTTTGAATTAGTTGTCTACTTGAAGTGCAAGTAAAATATGACCAGATGATTTTCATGATGTACCAATTGGGGAACATGTTGAAAACTTATCTTGGAGTAAATGAAATGATTTATAGCTTTCAGAGTTCAGTTCTGATGTAAAGGTGTTCACCTTAAATCTGCATTCTGCACATTGCCCAGTTGTAGCAAATGGCCTACTTTGCATGCTTGCATCTCTAACTTGATAATGTTTCATGATATAAGGATTGGTCTGATGTGTGGTATGCATTAGAGAGAATCTCTATTTCCATTTTCAGATTCATATGAGTTCGTATGATAGGTTTTCCCAAGCCATTCTGTTTGCAATTAATTAAGTTTTCCAGAATGAGAGTGCAGAATTCTAAATGTCTTACTTTGAAGCCTTGCAACTTGCACCTGATTGATTGTCATTGGATAATTGAATGTTCCCCCATGTTCTAATCATGACAAAGTTCTACCGTGAAAATTTTTAAGCCATGATGAATCCATTTGGGTAATTTGTCAAGCTGATTCCGTTTGCAGTTTCTAACATTTTAATGAGGATCACTTGCACAGTTTAGTCAGAGGCCCTATTCGTGATGTTGTATCTTGAATAGAGTGATTGGTCATATCAAGAAAATGGTACCCCTACATTATAGACCAGATTTACTTTAATTTGGCAAGGTCTCACATCTTGAGGGTTTTGTATGCACACTTTCCCAGACTCTTTTCATTTGCAGAAATTGTTATTTCTCATATCTTCTTGTTCTGTATTTCCAAATGGCTACTTTCGAGGGGCTCCCAAATGTGTCTGGTTGATCATCGTGAGCCACCTTCTTGGATTCATGCTCTCCATATAACATACTTCCAATGCCTAGAAGCTTAGGTCTTCAGAAGGTCGCTTGACTTATTTTCAAAGTCAGAACTAGATGCATTTCATTGTTTTTGACAAGAGGTGTAAAAGATAGATGGTAGTTGCCAGATATTAAATTTACATTGTGAAGTTAGTTTCAACAACATTTACCACAATTTTCCTTGCCTTTGCTTTCACAAAGGCTTGCCAGTTGTTTGACAAAGTTTTCCTTGAAGGAATGGGCCCTACACTGATACAAGATACAATGGAAGTTACAAATGGAGATGCCATTCTGGTGAAAGATCCTGTGAAGTTAATGGTTCATGATGTTTTCTTTGATGACACAAAGTTTTTCATTGCACAAAGGCTTATATGGCCATTAGAGATTTTTATGAAACACTTGGAGTCCATAGAGATGCTAGCCAAGATGAAATCAAAAGTGCTTTTTGGGATTTGGCTAAAAATATATATATATCATCCTGATTTTAAATAAGGGTGACTCCAATGCAAAACACAAGTTTCAAGAGATACAAGATGCTTATGGGTTTTTAAAAGTTCCTAAGAAGTGAACTCAATGTGATAAGGAGGAATTGCTTTCTTTTTGAATTGGTTGTACTGGGGTACTCTTCTCCTTACATGGGCTATAGTGCAAATGATTTGGGGTTGTGAAGATGCTGTAGATTTCATAGTCATAAAGAGATTAAACATAAGTGTGCAACAAAATCTTATCTTCTATTTAAGTGAGGACTCTATCAGGTTGTTGGGAATTATCATTTGTATTATCATGCACAGAACTTGGGAACATTCAATTTTTGGTCTTATTATGAGTGCTTTTCTTCTAGGATATGGTTTGATTGAAATTCCCAAGAGCATTTGGACAAATGCAAATTGGATCTACCAACAGAAAGTTTTGTCTCATCGAGTTGTTAAAATGGTTGTTAAACTTGATGATCTTCATCAAGGACTCTCAAATGCAATTGTAATTATCCAGGTTACTTCAAATCAAATATCAAAATGGGATCCACTACACCCCTATATGGAAGTTATTGAAAATATGATAGTGCAGATGAATAGAGAGGATACAAACCTCAAACTATTAGGAGGAAGATATGTTAATAGAAGAGCTAGAAGTGATAACAGAGACATTAGGGGAGATATAGATCTCATAAAACCCCAATGCCCAAAGTAAAGTAACGTGCATTGGAGGCATGTTATGCTTTGAAAATCATTGCAACATTAAAAAAAAACATAGGGAGATTCACGCTGATGTGAATGGATTCATGTAACAATAAGAGGAGGCCCACGCATGTACAAGGAGGTTGCCTATTTGGAGAAGTACGCAGTGATAGGTAGGTATTGATAAAAGAAAGCCAGCACACATTGGATGTAAGGAGGCCAACGTAAATATTAATAAAGCTAAGAGGATACCAGTGTTTGCGTGAAGTTTGAACATGGATGCCAGGGTGAATGAAAAGAGACACCAACATTTTTAAAAAAAATAGATGCCAACTGATATTTTGCATATGCCAGTGTTTGATAAAGAAGCAGCCAACATTCGATAGAAGATTGAAGGCCAGTATAAACATTGCGTAAGGCAAAGGCTGCTCACGCGTTAAATAGAAGGCACTAGCACATGAAACAAATACACCAGTGTATAAAACAAATAGAAGACTAGTGTGTGAGAAACTAGGGAGATGCATATGCTGTCTCAAGCAGCACCATTCATTATGCAAAGCGGTTTATTTGGGGGTTGTTTGTTAAATAAATGAGGCTTTGCACACATAGGAAGCTGACAGAGTTTTCAAAGGAGAAGTTTGATAGAACGCCTGATAATATAATGAAGACACCAGCGTGAAGGCTAGTACACCAAGGAAAATGTGGGGGCCAACATTTGGGTTAAAAGTGCTAGCGTAAGTAAAAGGTGAGATACCAGCGCAATAAGATGCGAGTTCAAGACCTCTGGGCAAGATTTCAGCAAAGGTGACTGGGGATCTGCTCTTAGAGTGGGGTCAAAGTAAGAGGTCTCGTGGTTCTGGAGCTGATTACAACAAAAATGTTGTTGAGGAGATGTCTGTTATGGGAGGGGGCATGTTCTAAACATTGTTGCGTAGATTGGTAGAAATACAGGGCATTATGTGCAACAAATAGAGGCTTACACAAGGCCTACGTGAGGTTTCATCCTACGTCAAATGGTGTCGACTTAGTTGTAATATGCTACTCCTCATATGTCAAACAAACACCTCCTTAGCAAAATCAAGGGCACGCCTTGCTGCACAACACCAGCATGGCGTGCCATGAGAAGAATTTGTAATGCAAGAGTGTGCCAGTCCAGGTGTGCCGACAATGCTTTACTCTGAAAAAACAATATCCCACATTCAACTGGTTCAAGTTATCAAGAAGTTTTAAATATGAGGGTACTTGATTCATTGGTAAAGTGAAGTGGGAGGTTATGTGGATGGCCGCAAATTTGAGTGGGCCCCGGTTGCTGGGTGCACAATACGGCAGACAACTTTTGAAATGAAAATTAAAAGGCTCCCACATTGACCACATAGAGGAAATGTTCATCGACACCTCAAGATTCGTGCCACCATCTAATGGTGGTCGCATGATCTCAAGGCCAGTTTCGGCACTTGCGATCATGCGCTTAGCCGCCATGTGGCATTTTTGGTGAGATGGCGGTATGTTGTTGTTCAATTGCCCAGGTGGAGATATGAGCAAATTGGTGAGTGACAAGTGGCACAAGCAAAATGTAGAGGACAAGATGGCGATGATGTGGTCTGCCAGACCAATTTGATTGTGCCATGTGGCACTTGTGGGACCCGCCCATTTTAAATCTATGCAGATGAAAATAAACCAAATTGTGAAAGTCCAACTATATGCATAAATTTTGAAATTCATGTGATAGTTGCTGATGAAGTAGTGAAATTTGAAAATGCTCCTGGAGGCTCAATTTTTGCCTAAATATGCAAGTGTAGTATACCGTTGGAAATGCCACAAGACGACAGTTAGATTGGCGCCATCAGAAATCAGTTTTGGGCAAGCAGAAAGGAGTAGTGAGTGATTTTGTCTTCAAGATCAATTTTGGTGGGAAATGAAATGATTTGCAGATTGGATCTTTTTGGAAAGATACAGGTGTCATAGTTGAGATATTTTGAGGTTTCTTTCTTTCCTCCCCATATATTGAGTTTTCTTCCATTGTTTAAGGTTTCCGAAATCTTGGTCTCCACAGAGGGTTTGAAGCTGTGCTTAACTCCTGGAGTTTCATTTTTTCCTGGTTCTATAAGGATGTAGCAGTTTCTTGTATTAGATAGTATTGTTATGTTAAAGGAAAGCTTCTGGTCTTTTGCACATTATTGAAGTGGTTTAGGTCTTGAAGCGGGTGTATACAGAGGCAGGATCCTCATACTTAATATAAATATCATTTCTCATTTCTCTCCATTTGTGTCCATCTAATGAGTTTTGAATTTTCTAATTCATTGTATGGAGTTTTTTCCATGCATATGCTATCAGTCTCTAGTTCTGATCTAGGATCAGATTAAATGATGCTCTATATGAAGTATAGATTCATTGGGTTTTCACTGGGATGTTTGTATTAAGTGTGGGTTTGGGTGTTTATATTCAGTGGTTTGGATCTGTGATGAAGATTAGTAATTGGAATCTATATTCTATTATGCATTAGAGACTCTGGCCCAATGGATAAGGCACTGGTCAGAAGCAAGTAAATTTTGCAATAATGTGTCTGATATGGTGTGTTACATCCCACAAATATTAATCATTACCAATCTCAAAATCCTTCAAAATCTTGAGGTCACAAGGCCATTTTTGTTCCATCATAGCAATGGAGAGTCAATGAATGACTGGTTATCATTCAACACTTTCTTGCTATCATCTGATTTGTTTCAATCCAGTCTAAAGTCCTAGAAGTGTCATATGTTATTGGATTAGGTACACCCGCCTTGGTTTTGCAGAGCTAGAAGCACAGAGGGCAGTCCTGTCCCTATAGTTGGTCCAATCATCTTTAGAACTCAATATTTGGATCTAACCCATCCTTAAAACCTGTAGATGTATTGGTTGCTTGTCAGAGCATAATGTCCATTTTGGGAACCAACATCCTTCAGACCTCCAAACATGTGTACTTTGAGTAGCCCTCCAACAAATGGACTTGTGATGATTTTCACAATAGTACATGTGTAGGAGGACTACTAAAAGTATTGCTTAGGTAAATCTGAATGTTCATCACCTGTGCATATAAGAGTTGATCATAGAAGGTATATGATGTTGGGTAAGCTCCCAATAGCACTCAGGTAAATATGCATGTTCATCACCTGTGCATATGAAGTGGCTCTAATGGAAGATACAATCACTAAATTCTGCATACTCCTTATTTTGTTCTGCGTTGATATTGTCAGACATGGTCTTCCTTGAATGGAATGACTTGTTACTTGTACATTGACTAGAATTTTGGTGGAAGAAGGATGATTTGTTTGCAACCATTTTTTCAACTCTAATTTTCTCAACACAAAGGGACATTTATCATAGCCATAGAAACATGATTATTTTAAAATGAAATACACCAAGGAGTACCATCAGAAATATTGACTATTTACAATCATGAATAGTTAACCTTAATCAAATAGCTCATTTTTTTATCAGCATGTGTAATATCTGTGTATATGAAAAATGAATGAAATATCAAGCTGAAATAAAACAGTGAACAAAAATTCAAATTCAAGGCCTAATTTATCAAGAGCAACAAACATTAGGATGAAAGAAAAATCATTAAGAGTATAGAAAAATCATTAGGACTATAGAAAAATCATTAAGACTAGAAAATCAAGTTCTAGAAAAATCATTAAGAGTACTATAGAAAAATCATTAAGACTACAAAATCAAGTTCTAGAAAAATCATTACGACTATAGAAAAATCATTTAGACTATAAAATCAAGTTCTAGAAATGGACGGTTATGATGCTTTTCCATTACAACAATTGAGCATTCATCATTTGGTACTTCTTGGTGTATTCCATTTAAGTTTTTCAGCTATCGTGTTTATGTGCATGTTCTTTATGTGTTTGGATTCTCTCCCTCGCAAGGGATATGTCGATAGGTAATTGATTTGAAAGCATAATGATTTGACTGTTCCAAGTAATGTTTTTAATCCTTTGAAGTTTCTCATGATCCTGATGTAAGTTGATTGGATTAAGCAATTTAGGGATCCAATAGGACTTTAGGGGAGTTCAATAAATGTTTTGGAAGACTTAGAGGAACTATTAGCATGACTGTTCCTTCATCTACAACGAGTTAGACTGAATTTGCTGAGTTTTTCCTTTGTTTTGAAGTGTATTTTGTAATCTATTTCCTTTCCATGGACGCAAAGACCTAGGACCCATGGAAAAAGGATACTAACAATGTATTATAAAACTCTAATGTTTTTGACTTGCAGAGATTTGAGAAAGTAAAGAGAACACTGGCTATGTTTAATGTTAACTATTCCTGCACAATCCACTCATACAACAGTGAAATGCTATGTGATTGACAATTTCATACAACTGGTCCTTTGGCATGTATTAAATAGAATAGAATTTTCAGCATATTATTATCATTCTATTTCTTTGTTGTAAACATGTCATTGGTTCAATTTTAATCTATTGGTGTCGTGCCCTAGCCCATGCTTTATCTCCATTATTTGATGTTATTCATTGTTTTGAAATGTTGACTGTGGTTATCAAATGGAAAAAATAGAAAAAAAAAATTGTACATGAATTTTTTTTTACAAAATTGAGCCAATGGCATGTTTACAACAAAGAAATAGAATTATAATAATATGCTGAAAATTTTATTTTTTTTAATACACACCAAAGGACCAGTTGTATGAAATTGTCAATCACATAACATTTCACTATTGTATGAGTGGATTGTGCAGGAACAATTAACATTAAACAAGGAGAAAACTCCTCAACACATCTTGGAAACCATTGAATTCAATAATAAATGAAACCTAACACCAACACTATTCCTTTCATTCACTTCTACCAAGAATTCCAACACAAGCATAAGCTATTCCAAACTTCAATTAAAATGAGAAATATGCTATATCAAATCATTCATATTCATAGTAACCATTCAAATGATCATTTTGTCAATGAACCCTCTGACTGTACCCCTGCAGCAAAGAAAGGAAACCTCAAAATAGAGAAAGGAAACTTAGTAAAACCAATCTATGCCACTGTTTGTGAGGGTACAGTCATGATAAGTGCCTCTCAAACCTCTCCAAACATGTAAGATTGTCTTTAAATACTTTATTGATCTCTTCTGAACATTAACCAAATCAAACCTACATTTGAATCCACACACAATAACCCCAAAATGAAGGGTTTTGTATCCTTTAATGAATCTCAGACACTGGTAATGCATGGACAGTCAAACCAGTAGTCTCCAAATAATTCAATAAGTGACTAGATTGTATTTAATACACGCCAAAGGACCAGTTGAATAAAATTGTCAATTACATAGCATTCCACTGTTGTATGAGTGGATTGTGCAGGAACAATTAACATTAAATAAGGAGCAAACTCCTCAACACATCTTGGAAACCATTGAATTCAACAATAAATGAAACCTAACACCAACACTATTCCTTCCATTCACTTCTACCAAGAATAAAGCATTTATTCTATTGAACATTACATATCATCATTAGACAGTTACATTTTCTGACTATGTAGAGGAATAGTCACGACCAAAATGATCAAAACTACTTTCACCCTTGCACAAGCTATTCCAAACTTCAAGTAAAATGAGCAATATGCTATATCAAATCATTCATATTCATAGTAACCATTTAAAGGATCATTTTGTCAATGAACCCTCTGATTGTACCCCTACGACAGAAAAAAGGAAACCTCAAAATAGAGAAAGGAAACTTAGTAAAACCAGTCTATGCCACTGTTTGTGAGGGTAAAGTCATGATAAGTGCCTCTTAAACCTCTCCAAACATGTAAGAATGTCTTTAAATACTTCATTGATCTCTTCTAAACATTAACACATGGACAGTCAAACCAGTAGTCTCGAAAGCATTCAATAAGTGAATATGAATGTTTGAAAACTTTCCTCTCAACTTCGCCAACCACTCCTAATCGATTAGAGGGATTAGTTGAGTGTTTAGAAACTAAAACTTCTTAAACATACTTTATCTGATATGATGAATTATAATATCAACAAACGTGAATCCAAACATTTGAAAATAGTGAATCGATATCCTTGAGCACAAGCACCAATAACATAAAAAATGGAGATAAAGCACGGGCTAGGGCACAACACCAGTAGAATGTGGTCATTTTAGTGAGCATTCATGATAAAATAAAATGCAATGCATTTGAAATTTGTGGTTGAATATGATGCCAAAGGCTCGAAAGACATTGCCCATCAAAGATACCAATCAAAGATGAAGAAATCACATACCTTCTCTTGCACTCAGCTTGCATGAAGGAAGATTTAATAGCCAAATATTCCTTGTACCACATGAAGAACATGCCATTGGTTCAGTTTAGCATGTTATTATCATATCAGATAAAGTATGTTTAATAATTGTTGGTAAGGATAGGAATAGTGGAGATTCTAGAAATATTCCTCTAATCGATTAGGAGTGGTTGGGGAAGTTGAGAGGAAAGTTTTCAAACATTCATATGCACTTATTGAATGCTTTGGAGACTACTAGTTTGACTGTCCATGCATTACCAGTGACTAAGATTCATTAAAGGATACAAAACCCTTTATTTTGGGTTATTGTGTGTGGATTCATCCGCTTTAGCCAGGAAGATCAAGAAGATGGGGCAGGAGGACATTGTGGTAGAATAAGTATTTAAAGAAGCAACAAGAAGCAATAGAAAATTTTTCAAGAGTTTGGAACTCATTGAATGCATGATAACCCCACCAAGCATTCTTTCCTTTAAGTTTCCACAATATCTCAAAATATGATCATTATTCTTTACTTTCTTCTATATGCTATTCTTTCTATGGTTTTGTTATCTCATAAATATATCAAAAACATTGCAGATGTGCATATAAAAGTAAAATATTGTCCTTTAATTGTTTCACATTGAAGCATTTCCTCTTGGGAGTATTCTCTTCATTTGTACAATATCTGTCAAAATGGTTCCCATATTTCGTCAAGATCTATTTTAATCTTTATACTGCAATTTTGATTAGATTTGACCAATAGTTGATTTCATTGGTATTTTATAGCATATACTCCTAATGTGAAATGTGGAGAGAAAGAAAGAGACACACTAGGTATGATTTGCATCATATACCCATCATCACTTAGCACTTAAATAATAAATTATGGATAGGGAACAACCCCGTAACTTTTGGATGTTTGTTTCATGTTGGCCTCTTATTATATGCAAAGGTAGGCCTGTGTTAGGCTAACAACCATGGTGTAGGGGCCATAAGTTATGGATCCCAAAATAGTGCACACTTGTATTAAATTAGGTTCACTATACTACAAGGGAATGGAAACCATGCAATAGTGCCTCATGGGGATGGAAGCAACCCTTCACCAAGAAGATGATTGTGTCTGCAATATTTACTGGAGGCAAAGAACATAATTTGGTTCTAGCAATTAATCCTAGAAGATAATGGCACCCAGAAAATGCTTGGAAAAGATAGCACTCACTATATCTTTTATCACTCTTTTAAATTTGGGACAATAAATCTCAAAGATTGATCAATGAATTCTTGAACACAAAGAACCATTGACAGTTATAATTCATGTGTACAATAGCCAACAACTAGTTGTTCCAATCATGGTGTCCAATAATTATGTTAGAAAAAGCATCTACAAATCCCTTACACAACCATAATAGATTCAAACCATGAACCGTAAGAACCTAACAATGGGACTAAGAAAGATATAGCCTAAACAAATCTTGATCATATTCCACCCTATTGTAAGGCCCAAGAAGTAACTCTATCTTAAAGCTACACATTCCTCTAGATGAAGCTCAAAGGTCAGGTAGCTGAAGCATAGCAATACTTGAATGAATATAGGAATAATTTGATGTACAATCATTTGCTAGCTTGGTTTGTGGGTTTTTCACATAATATTTTCCCTTTAACCACATTTATAGTTTGAGAAAATAAAAAAAAATTGTTTCAGATTTATATTATCCTTTTGAACTAGCACACTGCCATCAAAATGCATAATCATTGGTCATATCAAGAAAATTCCTATTGATTAGTAGGATATCCTTATAAAAATTTGATGCATGGATTTCTTGTGAATTATCGACTGCTATGTATCCTGTAACTATGAAAGGAACAGTGTTGGTGTTAGGTTTCATTTATTATTGAATTCAATGGTTTCCAAGATGTGTTGAGGAGTTTTCTCCTTGTTTAATGTTAATTGTTCCTGCACAATCCACTCATAAAATAGTGAAATGCTATGTGGAAGGGATGGTTGATAGTGTTCCTTGGGGGAAGGGGGATTGTGAAAGACGTGTTATCATTGTATTGTGTATTTCCAATATGTTTGGATGCAGGGTAGACTAGGAGAATGAAGGATCACTCACTGATTGCATGATAACCCAATTTTGAAGGGTCACTGGTTGAGGGGATAGTCAACGTCCAGATGATTGGGCCATTGGAGGACCCTAGTTCTTTGTATTAATTGCTATTCAAATTGGATGCATGGATTTCTTGTGAATTATCGGCTGCTATGTATCCTGCAACTGGATCCGTAAATTTGCATATACTTCTCTAGGGTTGTAAGCCACTTAGGGATCAAAATACAGAAACTAAATAAAAATCATTCTTTGTCCTATTTCCTTTTAACAAAGTCTCAACTATCAATGATAAAATACATTTGATGCCCTAAGCTATCAATACAAATGGCGCCTAGCTAGAAGCTCATGGGCTGTCCATTTGATAACCATAGTCAACATTTCAAAAAAATGGATATCCTTGAGCACAAGCACCAATAACATCAAATAATGGAGTTAAAGCATGGGCTAGGGCACGACACTAGTAGAATGCAGTCATTTTAGTGACAACAATATACAATGGCATCATTAAACACATATGCCAGTAATATCAACAAATGTGAATCCAAACATTTGAATACAGTGAATCGATATCCTTGAGCACAAGCACCAATAACATCAAATAATAGAGATATAGCACTAGCTAGGGCACGACACTAGTAGAATGCGGTCATTTCAAAGAGAAAATCCCTCAACAATAAAATGAAATGCATTCGAATATGATGCCGGAGGCTCGAAAGATGAAGAAATCACATACCTTCTCCCACGCTCAGCTTTCGCTCCTTTTCTCCCACTCTCCAATCAAAATAAAAATGATGAGGCTGTTTCACTTTTCTTTTAAATGTATACCCCGAATCTATTAGAGTTCCAATGGTCAATTAAACACCCATCGAAATACCGACATCATTGGGGCCTATTACAAAAAAAACACCAAATTCATAAGAAAAAGTTACCCGTCGAAAACTTCTGTCAAAATTTGGCCCCAAATGTAGTAGTGTGTATCACCATCCATCTATCTTCCTTCACAAGTCGATCTCCAATAACTAAGCTTAAAGCCCTACTAGGCCTTTGTAGGTCTCCAAACTCACTTTTCAATGCATAGCTCCTAGAGTCTGCAAACAAGTTGAAAATCTAAAACCATATTCTGACACCCTTTTCAAAGTTCCCCTAGATTCACAAGTTCTTGGATCCTCAAGTTGACCGTACTATACTTTCCTACAGCCAAGCCTATTTTCTAGGCCTAATTAGGTCTCTCTAGTTTTCAGTGAGGGTTTGGATTTTACACCTATCAGATTGATCAAGGAGTCTCCTTCTCAGGATTGAGTCTTTGACATCTAAGCTTCACTATTTTGTGCTTGGATGGACTTCCTCAATCCCGAGCCTTCTCTCATTTGTTGGATCACTATCAAGCTCTCTAACCAGGCATGCTCTGGCTCGCCTAGGGCTTGACTCCAAAACTACTTCCACTACAAACCTGACCACATTAATACATATATACAAAGTATTTACAATACCTTATCATATCCCAAAGTTTCGTACATTTCCCTCCATGGGATTTCATGCTAGGGCCATTTTTGTGCTCTTCACTCTGGATGGACAAGTAAACTAGTCATAGAGGAGAAATTTATTAACACACAAAGGAAAATACTAGCTAACAAAACTAGAACATAAAAGAACTTAGAAAACTATGAAGAACTAATACATGCAAATGAAATTCTCTAGTCTAATCCATAGATTATGGAAAACTGAGCTTTTAGTCACTATTATGGGCTCCAGTCACACCAGTCTATTAAAAACAAAGCTAAAAACTATTACAGAGATCCAACCCTTTGTCTTGGTCAGAATAAGTCTTAAATAACTTAGGGGAACCAATCCAAATTGGTTAGAAAGTCCCCTAGCCAACTCTGGCTCTCAGAAACTCAGTTGAAAAAATGTTGTCATGACAACTTTTATATTTTTTATGATAACTTTTCCCAAGTCATCCTAATAGATCTTAAATGAACTCTAAGACTAATTCAATACTCCTAGGACCATTACTTAACTTGTTTCTCTATTTCCTACAGTCAACCCTATGCTTTGACTGACTGACATACTAAAATGGGATGTAAGCCAAAATTCTTAGGTCCCCCCTCAAACCTATGAAAGCCTTAGTTAAGTCTACTAGTAACCATCCTAATCATAGTGGATCTCTTCACACACACACTAGGGGCTTCTCTAAGTCCTTATTGGAGAGTGACTTGGCTAAGGTCACTACAAGCCAAAAAAACTAGGAGTTAGGATAGCCAAGAACCAAGGTGCTCCTACACCATACTCCCCCTGCAAAAAGAAACTAAGTGCCATTAGGAGACAAGAGTGCCAAAAATATTCCTAGCTTCTTGAAGCTATTCTCTGCTATCCATTGAGCCTCTAATTCAGGTAGAGACTTCCACTTCACAAGATGCTCCATGTAGACACCATGCCTAGTTTGTTTCTTCACCCTTGAGTCTAGTATCTTCTCAACTTGGGGCTTCATTGGGACTAGTAATTTGAGGTCTTTGACATCAGCATGAACATCTGGACTATGTTCTTCCTATTTGACATCAGGTCCTTTGTATCTAACCAAATCTTGGACATTGAAAACCGGTGATATGGATAGGTCACTAGGTAGGCCTATTTTGTATGCATTTGAGCCATACTTGGCTATAACCTTACATGGTCCAACTCTTCTCATTTGGAGCTTTCTTGGTATGCCTTTCTAAAGCCTTTCCTTCTTAAGGTGTGCCATTACCCAATCACCCACTTCAAACTGCAAATCCTATCTCCTTTCATCAACTCTAGTCTTCACCTTTTGATTGGATTCTACCAATGTCCTCCTTACATGTTCATGTACCTCTTGCATAGATTGAGAAAAGTCATCAGCATGACCACTCACTCCTTCTTGATTACCTATTTCTATGAGTTCACACACACCTCTTGGGTGCATGCCATACACCACTTCAAATGGGCTCTTATCGGTAGACCTATTTATAATGTCATTGTAAAAAAATTTATCTTGTGATAACACCTGGTCCCACACTTGCCCATACTCTTTTGTAAGACATCTCATGATGTTTCCCAACACTCTATTATTCACCTATGTTTGGCCATCCATTTGAGGATGATAGGATGAACCAAATGCAAGGGTTGTGCCTAGTCTCTTCCACAAAGTCTTCTAGAAGTGTCCCATAAACTTGATATCCCTATCTAACACAATGTTGATTGGTAGGCCATGAATCCTTACCACTTCTTTGAAGAAAAGTTGTTCTATATAGGTAGCATCATGTGTGGTCTTACATGGTATGAAATGAATCATCTTACTAAACCTATCAACCACCACAAAGAAACTATCAAAACTAGTAGTTGTCTTAGGAAAGCCTACTATAAAATCTATACTTAGACACTGAAATGGCCTATTTGGGATTGGTAAAGGCTGATATAACCCTACATTGGTAGATGTGCCTTTAGATTTTTGGAAAAAAATATATTTTTCTACATACCTCCTAACATCTCTTAGCATCTTGGGCCAATAGTAAAACCTTTTCACTAGGTCCGATGTCTTATTCAAGCCAAAGTGTCTACTAAGGCTCTCATTATGATTTTCTTGTATAAGGTTCTCCCTCATTGATCCCTTGGGTACACATAACTAATTACCCTTGAATAAATTTTTTTTTTGTAATGTGTAGTCATAAAACTCACTATGAAAGTGATTCTCAAATTCATCACATACCTTATATGCCTTGGAGAAGTCTTTATCTTCATTGTAGAGTTCCTTAAATCCCTCTAAACTAATGCTTTGAAGTTGGATTTCTTGGATAGTCAGCAACCTTCGGCTAAGTGAACCAGATACCTTGTTTTTTAGACCCTTCTTATGTTTAATGGTAAAGGTATAGGCTTGGAGAAACTCAATCCACTTGATGTGCCTATGACTTAGCTTTTATTGAGTGTTGATGTAGCTTAATGCTTGGTTATCTGTATACAACACAAACTCCTTAGGCAATAGGTAGTGCCTCCATTTCTTGATTGCTCATATCAATGCATAGAGATCCAAATCATATGAGAAATACCTTTATTTAGCCTCATTCAATCTCTCATTGAAGAATGAAACCGGTCTTCCCTCTTGGTTCAAGACTACTCCCAGTGTTATGTTGCTTGCATCACATTCCACTATAAATAGCTTGTCAAAGCTTGGTAGGACTAGGATAGGCTGAGTTTCCACTCTTTGCTTTAGTTTTTCAAAATTTTCTTGAGTTGCCTTGGTCCATACAAACTTGGTCTTAGCTCCTCCTTTGATAGTATTAAGCAAAGGTGCACATATCTCACTAAAACCTCTTATTAACTTCCTATAAAATTGAGCTAATCCATGGAAGCTCCTCAGTTTTGTCCCTATTTTAGGAGTGGGTCAACTGGTGCAGAGAACCTCCCATTTTTATAATTTTTTGAGTGATTAGGGGTTTTTTAGGTGTTTGATGTGTGTTGGAATAAGATCCACTAGGTTGGATCCATGGTCATGATTGTAAGAGCCAAATGAGCTCATGAGGGATTAGTGGTCCATTTGGCCTATATGGTCTATTAAGTCTCAAAGTGATAATTTTGGGTAGAAATGGTCTAAGAAAGGTCTTAGGACCTTAAATGTCCTATTTGAGGACTTAGGAGTCACCCTTAGTCATTGAGTTGGTCTAAAAGGCCAAATGACACTGTTTGTCAAAAAGTTGCTAGCAACTTTGCAAAGTTGCTTGAGCAACTTTTGCAACTTTTTGAAAAGTTGCTCAAATGGAAGTTATGGTGATTATGACCACTCATGATCGATATATGAGAATGGGATTGATGGATTTTTAAGTCTAATGAATTTTTAGTTTGATTTTCATAATTAAGAATTACCTCTATGGATGTTAGACTATTGTTCTCTTTGATTGCAGGGTTTCTTTTGTTTCCTGTATGGCCTGTACGGATTGACCAGGGTGATCAAGACCCATGGAAGTGTAGTGTGTTGAGTTATCTTTATTTTTCATTGACTAGATAGGTTCTAAGTTAGTGTGGTGATATTTGAAAGGCATTTCAAGGCACTGGTCTGTAAAGTCTATTTGTAGAGCCTCCATGCTTGAAATGGCTCTAACCTAAGCATCCACCAGTGGAAATGGTTGAAACCATAGGGGATGGAAGGTTAGAGTCTATATATAATGTTTATGTTTTCATTTTTTTGTGGCACTAATATTTATAGGCCAAGTTGGAAGCCCTATTGTTGACTGTTGAAGACAGGTGAGCCAAGACAGGGTAAAGAAGGTGTTGGTTCACACACCCATGATCTTGTGGAAAGAACTTAGTGGAATTTGTGAAAATCCTAAAGATTCCCCTTGAATATTCAAGAGGTTGGGGGAAGTGATTATATATTTGAGGACTAATTTGATGGTCATTTGTGCAGATAGGTCCAGAGGCCTAATTAATAGGCTTAAAACTAGGGCCTGCTAGTAAATGGGGTTGTGTGTGTGACCAGAAGCCTAAAATTTGGATTTGGAAAGTGTTAGTGGATACCTTTAATATTTTCAAGTTCTTCTATCATGTTTTTTGAGGGTTTTGGGAGCATTAAGCCAAAATCAGTGAAAATAGGCCTACTAAGAATTGAGCCAATTAGGCCTCCTAGTGAATTTGATACTTATAGACTTGGTGGAGTATCTAGAAGTGTGGGGAAGGGTTCCAAATGAATTTTGAAGGGTCAAGGACTTAGTTAAGAGTAGAAGTGATGTGTGGGAAGATCCTAAGCTAGGGTTTGGGATTCTAGAGGGGAATTTTAGTGAAGAAGCCTAGAGAATTGAAAGCCAAATTGGTCTTAAAAGTTGTGAATCTTCTAGGAATCAACTATACCTTGGAGGAGAAGTTGATTGAGAGGATCTTGGAGATCTAAATTGGAAAAGATATCACAAGGAGTAACCATTGGATGGTTAGGAGAAACTGAGAAGCTTTGGAGGAAACACTAGATCCCAAACTCTCTGCATCAGAGTGGTATCAGAGCCAAAATTTCTTGAAGGTTGTGTATGTATGAAGGGGAGGAGAGTCAAGAGGTTGAAAACATGCCACCCAAGGAAATGAGAATGGGTTCCATAGTGGACTTGGTCCAAGAACTATTGGCAAAGTTCAGCCTATCATAATTGTTATACACTGAATTTGCACCTCTGATCTCAAGCTCTCATAGTCTTGATAACTCAGTATAACATGGGAATCATCTCAAGGTTGTGGGACCTTTTGCTAACTGAGATGAGACCTCTAGGTTCTAGGCCGGTTCCTCTTGGATTATCACCTTAGCTTGCTCTTAGACAGGAAAGTAAAACTTTTGAGGGAAAGGGTTAGAAGGAGTGAATGAAAGGGAAATGACTGAAAGAAAACTACCTACTAGGTGATGCACCAAAACTAGGGTTTGGATCTCAGTATAGAGGGATGAAACCAGTGAAAGACTTAGGTCTAGTAGATCACAACTTACTGAATAGGCTTGCATAAGTATTTCATAAGAGGGCCTGAACAGAAGACACCACTTATGACCTACAAATAGACATTCACTTTTGCAGCTCGGTGTAGGATTGAGACAAGACTGCTAGGGGTTATAGCATACCCACAAAACATCTAAATCAGATCAAACACAAGAAACACACAAAATTGCAGAAAGAAAGAGGAATTAGGAAACCTAAGTATCACTAAAAGCATTCATAAACTTCAATCCAATAAGAGATAAGCCAAACAAGGAAACACAGGGACATGAAGGATTGTCACAAACTGCCTCTGCAATACTTGTATTATCAATGAGAATTTACAAGATGTGGAAAACCATAGAGTAGGAAGAAATGCTACAGATAGTTTTCCAAGAAAAGTCTCTCTTTTACAAAAATGTGAATTCTGAGCTCTACAAGCTCCAAAAAAACATTATATACAAACTCAATTGCATGCAGGCAGGAGTCAAAAGTTAACCAGGGTACAGATTTTCCAATTTAATATCAAACCTTAGGTCAATCAAATCTGATCATGAAAGATATCTCTGCAACATTAAAACTAATCAGATAAATGACCCATCCATGTACTAAAATTTCCTGCAGACAAAAACCTCGACCTGACAACCTCCTACAACCCACTAGGCCATAAAGGCTCCAAATCCGATCTTAGATCATCGAAAGGACCCCAAAATGATAGTCTAGATCTCTGCAAATTCTCCCAACTGTAACTGCTTTTGAAATCATCAATCCTCAGCTACCTGCACTTTGCAACATTCTCTGTAGAAGAAAAGCCCACCAAAAAGTTGCACCACCCTTGAAAATATCATGCGACTAGTGATATTTTCAAGGGTGGTGCAACTTTTTGGTGGGCTTTTCTTCTACCATGCCTTTGAGAACTTGCCTCTGCCATGCAAGACACCTCGGGCTCAAGATTGCACTGTAAACTTAACCCCTGGCTTCACCTCAGGTTCACCTTCTCTTTAGTCACAGAGTCACATGATGTCTTCCTTAACCCTAGGTCTATTCAGCAACTACGTGAAATCCTTTAATCGCGCACTTGCTTTACCAACCCCGGGCCTACCTGCAAGTTGAGATTCTAATCTAACGGTGGGTGCAAGATCTCATGGGGTTGGAAGATCCCATGAGATCTTACGACCATCGTAGATCTCTTTTCTACCGCCACCAAACTGCAACCTGGACCCATAGACTGTTGCACCTCAGCTAGACCCATGACCATAGGAAATGCCCCTTAGAATCCAATGATGGTCACATGATCACATGGGATCAAAAGATCCCATGTGAATATGCGACCACCATAGATCTTGCATCTATGGGGCCACATGCTACAGAGCCTGCAACAACCTTCACCGACTGCTAAGAAATAGACACATCACCTCCCAAGGACTCACTAGTAGCTGCTGAAGTCCCTGCTGACCGCTTGTGACATGGTCGCATGTGGTCAAGAGGTCGCATGCGATCATGCGACCAACCGCAAGATGCTACCCATTACCTACTGATGGTTAGTCGCATGGGCACATGGGATTGAAAGATCCCATGAAATCATGCCACCAACATGAAACCGTTGCTTGCTAACTACTTGGATGAGCCCGCGGTAACATTAAAAACTAGGACCCACCTGGTCATGATAGCGTGCTTAGGAAATATGCCACCTCACTCAAAAATGTGGACCCACTGAGATTATAATCTGACCGTTGTCACATGATCTCATGGGCTCAAAAGATTCCATGAGATTATATGACAGCCATCGGATCTCCACTATACTTACACGACTATGAGGAACTGGGACCCACCTGGTCGAAGTTGTGCACTTGAAGGTCAAAAACACAGAGGGTTTTCAAACTGGATGTCAAAAACATAGAGAATTTTTGGACCAAAAGTCAAAAAACATCCTAAGCCTTCAGAGATAAGGTAAAAAAATGCACTGAGTTTTCGAGCCAAAAGGCAGAAAACACACTAGACTTTCGACACTAAAAGGCAGAAAACACAGAGAATTTTGACACTTGAGCATTTCTTGGATGCGGCCAAAAAGGGAGTGATAGGTAAATTTTGGGCAACATTTTGGCAACCTCTGTGGGATGTCAGCCTGCTAGACATTAGACCAGTGACCTTGACATATCCATTAGGCATGGGGTCAATTCAGGAACACAAAAAACTTTCTGACAGGGAGAGGGACAAAAAATTGTGCTCAAGCACTTCTTGGAAAATAGGAAAAGACTAAACTAGAAAGCAGGGAAGCTAACCTAGCCTAAACTAACCAGTGCAGAGACCTGGTTAAACAAAACCATTCACTGGTAGTGAAAAATAGCTTCCCATCCTTCTCAGCTTACAATAATCCACATGTTCCTGGAAAGCTATTAAAAGATAAATACAAGAGACATGCAGAATCACCTGCTTGACAAAGATCTGGCTGATATAGATTTTTCTCACTTGGTCAAGCTGATCGTAGGCACCATCATTCTGAGGAGAAACAACAAGCAGCAATGAGACTTTACTTACTTGGCCAATGGGGACAACAAGCTGATCTAGTTCATTCATAGCATCAACTTCTGATGGAAAAACATATTGGGATGCTGGCACAACTTGTACTCCTTTGATAACCTCCATCCTGGCCAAATATTTGATAGGGAAACCATGAGAGATGTTGGACCTAGAACTCTCCTTGATAAACTCAGGCCCTTGAGAGATTACTTTAGTCTGATTGATCTCCTTCTTATGCTGATCAGAAATGACTATCTCCTGTAGATTGTAGGTGTCCTCTGGAAGTGTAGGCTTGTCATCAAGATGCAAGAAAAAGTACTCCATCTTGTCCCAAAATTGATCTTCCTTTTCTTCTTCTAGACTCTTTTGTAGAAGTATACTGTTGTCAGCATAATCATGATTTGTTGAGGACTTATTTATCTTAACCTGTTCAAAGAGAGCCTCCCTTAGATCAGCAATCTTCTGCTCAATGATCTCCTTTTCTTCCTCTAGTTGAGAGCATTTCTCAACCTACATTTGATAGCCTCTTTTATATGTTTCAATTGTAGAAGCTAGGGATCCAATATTTTGTTTGAGATCCTGCAGCTCTCTCTCATGAAACTCCTCATGAACTCTTAGTTCCTTTTCTTTCTCAATCTGAAATTCATTGCCTCTATCAAACATGGCCTCCATCAAAATCTTTTGGTCTTGGACCACCTTTTCACAATTATTCTTATGAATTTCCAACTCCTCATAAGAAACCCTCTGAGCTGCTAATGTTCTTTGAAAATCTTCCTCTTTCTCAGCTATAGCAACACTAACCTTAATCAGGTTTTCCTTGTAAACTTTGTGTAGTGTTGCCAGGTTGCTTGTAAGGGTTGCTTGACTTTTTTGCTGTCCTACAATGATTTCTTCACACTACTTCCATCTAGCATCAAACTGCTCCTTTGCTTGTGTCCACATATGCCCCCTTTGTGTTTCTAGCACCTCCTCATAGTGTTTCTTTTGTGCTTCTAGCCCCTCAGCAAGCATGGCCTCATTTCTTTTGTATTGTTCTGCCAGATACCTCCTGTAACCTTGGTCCTGCTGAGCCAAAGCTTGTTGTAGTTGGATCTGGGCATGATAAGCATGCTCATCTATGCAACGCATCTCCTCTTGAGGCTTCTGGTATGAGTATTGGTGCTGCCATGATATTGGAAGCTGGGTGGGTGGGGGGAAGCATGAGGTGACTGTTGCTGGCCTCCATGAAATGAAGGGATACCCTCATGAAAAGAAGGATGGTAATCTATCTTAGGTACTGAATCTGCTTGAAACCAGTAGATGTGAACTTGGAGTCACCAGATATGCAAAACAATGACCTCTCAAAGGTCTGCAACTTCCTAGATGCATATCAAAACCAACAAGAACTATGAAAACTATGACTTCTTGGTCCCACCGGGCGTGCCAAAAATGTTATACACTGAATTTGCACCTCTGATCTCAAGCTCTTGTAGTCTTGATAACTCAGTATAACATGGGAATCATCTCAAGGTTGTGGGACCTTTTGCTAACCGAGATGAGACCTCTAGGTTCTAGGCTAGTTCCTCTTGGATTATCACCTTAGCTTGCTCTTAGATAGGAAAGTAAAACTTTTGAGGGAAAGGGTTAGAAGGAGTGCATGAAAGGGAAATGACTAAAAGAAAACTACCTACTAGGTGATGCACCAAAACTAGGGTTTGGATCTCAGTATAGAGGGATGAAACCAGTGAAAGACTTAGGTCTAGTAGATCACAACTTACTGAATAGGCTTGCATAAGTATTTCATAAGAGGGCCTAAACAGAAGACACCACTTATGACCTACAAATAGACATTCACTTCTGTAGCTCAGTGTAGGATTGAGACAAGACTGCTAGGGGTTATAGCATACCCACAAAAAATTTAAATCAGATCAAACACAAGAAACACACAAAATTGCAGAAAGCAAGAGGAATCAGGAAACCTGAGTATCACTGAAAGCATTCATAAACTTCAATCCAATAAGAGATAAGCCAAACAAGGAAACACAGGGACATGAAGGATTGTCACAAACTACCTCTGCAATACTTGTATTATCAATGAGAATTTACAAGATGTGGAAAACCAGAGAGCAGCAAGAAATTCTATAGATAGTTTTCCAAGAAAAGTCTTTCTCTTTTACAAAAATGTGAATTCTGAGCTCTACAAGCTCCAAAAAAACATTATATACAAACTCAATTGCACACATGCATGAGTCAAAAGTTAACCAGGGTATAGATTTTCCAATTTAATATCAAACCCTAGGTCAATCAAATCTGATCATGAAAGATATCTCTGCAACATTAAAACTGATCAGATAAATGACCCATCCATGTACTGAAATTTCCTACAGACAAAAACCTCAACTTGACAACCTCCTGCAACCCACTAGGCCATAAAGGCTCCAAATCCAATCTCAGATCCTCGAAAGGACCCCAAAATGATAGTCTAGATCTCTACAAATTCTCCCAACTACAACCACCTCTGAAATCATCAATCCTCAGCTACCCACACTTTGTAACATTCTCTATAGAAGAAAAGCCCACCAAAAAGTTGCACCGCCCTTGAAAATATCACTGGTCGCATGATTGTATGGGCCCGAAAGGCTTCATGCGATCATGCGACAAGCCTTTGAGAACTTGCCTCTACCACGCAAGACACCTCGGGCTCAAGATTGCACTGCAAACTTAACCCCTGGCTTCACCCCAGGTTCACCTTCTCTTTAGTCATAGAGTCACATGATGTCTTCCTTAACCCCAGGTCTATTTAGTGACTATGCGAAATCCTTTAACCACGCACTTGCTTTACCAACCCTGGTCCTACCTACAAGCTGAGATTCTAATCTAACGCCGGGCACAAGATCTCATGGGGTTAGAAGATCCCATGAGATCTTACAACCACCGTAGATCTCTTTTCCACCTCCACCAAACTGCAACCTGGACCCACAGACCGCTGCACCTCGGCTGGACCCATGACCACAGGAAATGCCCCTTAGAATCCAACGATGGTTGCATGATTGCATGGGATCGGAAGATCCCATGTGAACATGTGACCACCGTAGATCTTGCATCTATGGGGCCACATGCTACTGAGCCCGCAACAACCTTCACCGACTGCTAAGAAATGGACACATCACCTCCCAAGGACCCACCAGTAGCTGCCGAAGTCCCCACTAACTGCTTGTTGTATGGTCGCATGTGGTCAAGAGGCCGCATGCGGTCGTGCGACCAACTGCAAGATGCTACCCATTACATGTTGACGGTTAGTCGCATGGGCGCATGGGATTGAAAGATCCCATGCGATCATGCAACCAACATGAAACTGTTGCTTGCTGACTGCTTGGATGAGCCTATGGTAACATTAAAAATTGGGGCCCACTTGGTCGCGATAGCGCACTTAGGAAATATGCCACCTCACTCAAAACACAGACCCACTGAGATTCTAATTCAACCATTGTCGCATGATCTCATGGGCTTGAAAGATTTCATGAGATTATGCGACAACCATCAGATCTCCATTGTACTTGCACGGCTATGAGAAACTGGGACCCACCTGGTCGGAGTTGCGCACTTGAAGGTCAAAAACATAGAGGGTTTTCAAACTGGAGGTCAAAAACACAGAGAATTTTTGGACTGAAAGTCAAAAAACATCCTGAGCCTTAAGAGAGAAGGTCGAAAACACACTTTGTTTTCAGGCCAAAAGGCAGAAAACACACTGGACTTTCGACACTAAAAGGAAGAAAACACAGAGAATTTTGACACTTGAGCATTTCTTGGAACAAACAAGATGCGGCCAAAAAGGGAGTGATAGGGAAATTTTGGGCAACAATAACCAAAAGGTAAGAGAATCACTGAATGGGGTGATGAGAGTGATGATGAAAATGAATGTCAGTCAGGAGAGACATCAAACAAAGGAAAAGAAAAAATTGAAGACAAGGACAAGGTGTTCTTGGATTATTTAAAGTCCATCAACAAGGATAGTATGGAACACATTCCTTACTATAGTGGACGTTTGAATGGTGAAGAGTTGTTGGATTGGCTAGAGGCCATAGATAATTAATTTGATTACAAGGAAGTGGCAGAAGAGAAGAGGGTTAGCTATGCCAAAGCTAGGCTCAAGGGATTTGCATTGGTGTGGTGGAAAATGATGTAGGATGATAGAATAACTAATGGGAAAAAGAAGATAGTTTCACGGGAAAGGATGACAATCAGGTTGAGGGCACAATTCTTTCCCACTGATTATGAGATTCAAATGTATCAAAGGTTGTAGAATCTGAGACAAAGAGAGCTAATAGTCAGCACCTATACTAAGGAGTTTAATAAGTTGATTCTAAGAACAAGAAGGTAGGAAGAAGAGGTAGAGAAGGTAGCAAGGTACCTCAATGGATTGAGGCAAGGAATCCAAGATGAAATCAACAAGATGGCTCTTGATAACATGCACAAGTGCTTTCAGTTAGCCTTGAGAGAAGAGGAGAAGGCTAGGAGGAAGAGTGGAAATGATTTCCAACAAAGAGGCAGGGGTAATAGCAATAACAGAGGATTTAGAGGCATGAACACTTTTGGTAGAGGACAAAGCCCAAATAGGGTGGAAGAGACACTGCCTAATGACAAAAATGGAGGAAATAAATATAGGGGTTCATTCCAAAGAGGAGGATATAGAGGAAGAGGACCACCAAGAGGTAGGTTTCAGTCCCAAGGAAGGACTAATTTAGTCTTCACTCGTAGATGCTATAATTGAAATCAAGTGGGGCATACAATGGGTAGATGTCCTGAAAAGGGTTCTTCATCATCAATGGGTGAAAGGAGGAATTAACTAGTGCAGGAAGAGGACACTCAAAGTGTCACTTCACCTATCTCCAAGGTAGGGCTAGTATTGGATGGAGAGAATCTCATGTTGAGAAGGACTTTGTTGAAGGTTCCTAACACCATGGAGCCACATCAGAGGAAGAGCCTATTCAAAAGTACTTTTAAGTCTCATGATAAGATATGCAAGGTGATAGTGGACTCTGGATCCACTAAGAACATAGTATCCATAGAGATGGTGGACAAGTTAAAGCTGAGAAGGATACCTCATACCACTCCCTACAAGGTATCATGGCTCAATAAAGGATAGAAAATGGTAGTTGATGAACAAACAATGGTTGAGTTTGAAATAGGAGACTACAAGGACAAGGACCTATGTGACATATTTCCCATGGATGCATGTCACCTTCTTCTAGGATGCCCATGGCAATATGATGTGAAGGCCATACATGATGTTGAAAGGAATAGCTACTTAATCACCAAGCTAGGAAAGAAATTTCAGATGGATCCATTGCAAGAACCTAATGAGGAGAAGCATGTGGGAACTAGTGCCATGCTCTTGAGTGGGAATGAGTTTTTAAAGGTTATGAAGAAGGAGAAAGAGATCTTTTGTGCAGTGATAGTGAAGCCAAAGGAGGAGGCTAAAGAGAAAGTTAGCATACCATCAGAGGTACAAACATTTTTCAACAAGTAGACCTCATTCCTATAGAAAATTTTCCAAACAAGGTAGCATATAAGATGACACCTAGCCAAAATAGCAAAGTAGATTTAAGATTTTTTGGATAAGGGATTGATAAGGAAGAGTTTGAGCCCTTGTGTTGTACCTATTTTCCTTGCACCAAAGAAGGGAGGCACATGGAGGATGTGTACTAATTCTAGGGCCATCAACAAGATTACAATTAGGTAAAAATTTCCAATGCCAAGAATTGAAGACTTGTTAGACAATTTGGGAGGTTCTTGTTACTTCTCCAAGGTGGATTTGAAGTCAGGCTATCATCAAATCAAAGTTAGGCTTGGTGATGAATGGAAGACAACCTTCAAGACAAATGAAGGGCTTTATGAGTGGATTGTGATGCCCTTTTTCCTAGCCAATGTCCCTAGCACATTCATGAGGCTCATGAATGAAGTGCTGGAAGACTTTATAGGTAAGTTTGTAATAGTTTATCTTGATGACATTCTAATTTTTAGCAGGTCTAAGGAGGAGCACATGGAGCATTTGGAACAAGTCTTAAGAAGGCTGCATAAAGAGAGGTTGATGATCAATAAGGACAAGTTTGAGTTCTTGAAAATTGAATTAGTTTACCTTGGTTTTGTGGTTACTAATGGCTGCATGAAGATGGATCCTGATAAATTCAAGTCAATCTTGGATTGGCCTAAACCTAAGTCCATAGGGGATGTTAGGAGTTTTCATGGTTTGGCATCCTACTATAGGAAATTTGTGAGGAATTTTAGTCATGTGTGTGCACATATCCTCAACACCATTAAAGGTGGAATCAAATGTCAATTCAAATGGACAGAGGCAGCTAATAAGGGGTTTGAGATGTTGAAGAAAAGGATTGCAGAGATACCTACCTTGAGGTTTCCTAATTTCAATCAATTTTTTTTGTGGTGGAATGTGATGCTAGCAAGCTAGCCATTGGAGCAATGCTAAGCCAAGAGGGACACCATGTGGCCTTCTTCTCTAAGAAGTTGAATGAGGCTAAACAAAAGTACTCCACCTATGATTTGGAGTTATATGAAATGGTGCAAGAACTTAAAAAGTGGAGACATTATCTCCTACCAAGAGAATTTGTGGTCTATACAGATAACCATGCCCTTAGTTTCTTGAATGGGTGGGACAAGTTGAACCAAAGACATCTTAAGTGGGTTGAATCTTTGCAAGCCTACACATTTGTTATCAAGAATAAGAAAGGAGTTAGCAACAAGGTTGCTGATGCTCTTAGTAGAAGAGTGTTAACTATTTAGGAAATTCAATTGTAAAGTGTGAGTATGGGAGACTTAAAAGATATCTACAAGGAGGAAAAAGACTTCAAAGATGCCTATGAAGCATGTGAAAGGTTTAGACAAGGATTCAAGGTGGAATTTAGTGAGTACATCTTGCAAGAAGGACTATTGTTCAAGGGACACTTGATGTGTATACCTCAGTGCTCAATGAGGGAAAACATAGTGAAGGAGAAACACCAAGGAAGCTTTGGAGGCCACTTTGGAGTGGATAAGACACTAGAATAAGTGAATAAGCATTATTATTGGCCTAAATTGCAATCATATGTTAGGAAGTTTGTGGAACAATGTCAGATCTGTCAGAGGGCTAAAGGATAGAGCAGTAATAGTGGGTTGTATCAACCTCTATCCATACCTCAAAGGCCTTGGGAGTGCCTGAGTATGGACTTTGTTTTGGGTTTGCCAAAGACACCTAGAGGGCATGATAGTGTATTTGTTGTGGTGGCCCATTTTAGCAAGATGGCACACTTCATACCATGCAAGAAAACAAATGATGCTTCACAAATTGCAGGTCTATTTTTTAGAGATATTGTTAGAATCCATGGATTACCACTGAATATAGTAAGTGACAGAGATAACAAGTTTGTGGGCCACTTTTGGAGGACCCTATGGAAGATTCTAGGAAAAAATTTATATTTTTCTTCAACCTACCATCCACAATCAGATGGATAAACAAAGGTAGTGAACAGGTCACTAGGGAACTTGCTGAGATGCTTAACTAAGCAACATGGACAGTCATGGGATCATATCATAGGGTAGGTAGAATTTGCCTATAATGACTCTATTAATAGGAGTACTGGTAAAAGCCCCTTTGAGATAGTCTATGGGACTCATCCTAGAGGAATCCTAGAGTTGAGAGATCTCATTTTTTAGGATAAGAGGAGTGCTCAAGGAGAGACATTTGCAGGGTAGATGAAAGAGTTGCATGAGTAGGTCAAAAGGACCTTACAAAAATAGGGAGAGAAGTATAAATTCAAGGTAGACTAGTCAAGGAAGGATTTGTAATTCAAAGTAGGGGACTTAGTCCTTGCTTACCTCAAGAAGGAGATACTACCCAAGGGCCAGCCTACCAAGTATCTCATGAAGAAGATAGGACCCTTGAAGATCTTGCACAAGTATGGCAAGAATGCTTATGATGTGGAATTGCCTCATGATTTAGGCATTTCACCCATCTTTAATGTGTGTGACCTGTATCCCTATAAGGGACCATCTCTAGACACAGGTCCAATTGTTCTTTCAGACTTAGGAGATGATGATTGGGTCAAAGATTTGCCAACCCCAATCCCACTGAAGTTGGACAGCATATTGGACACTAGGGTGATCAAAAAGATAAGGAAAGGTACTTATAAGGAGTATCTGGTTAAGTGGTAGGGGTTACTTGATGCTGAAGCTATATGGATGACAAAACTAGATATCTTGATGCATGGGGTCACCATTGAAGACCTCCTAACTCAAGGGACTTGAGTTCTTTGTCCTAGGGGAGTGTGGTGTAGAGCACCTCCCATTTTTCTAATTTGGTGAGTGATTAGGGGTGTGTTAGGTGTTTGATGTGTTTTGGAATAAGATCCACTAGGTTGGATCCATAGTCATGATTGTAAGAGCCAAATGAGCTCATGAGAGATTAGTGGTCCATTTGGCCTAAATGGTCTATTAAGTCTCAAAGTGATAATTTTGGGTAGAAATGGTATAAGAAAGGTCTTAGGACCTTAAATGTCCTAGTTGAGGACTTAGGAGTCACCCTTAGTCATTGAGTTGGTCTAAAAGGCCAAATGGCACTCTTTGTCAAAAAGTTGCTAGCAACTTTGCAAAGTTGCTCGAGCAACTTTTTGAAAAGTTTCTCAAATGGAAGTTATGGTGGTTGTAACCACTCATGCTCAGTATATGAGCATGGGATCAATGTATTTTGAAGGCTAATGAAGTTTTATTTTGATTTTCATAATTAAGAATTACCTGTATGGATGTTAGACTGTAGTTCTCTTTGATTGTAGGGTTTCTTTTATTTCCTATACGGCATATACGAATTGACCAGGGTGATCAAGACCCATGGAAGTGTAGTGTGTTGAGTTATCTTTCTTTTGCATTGATTAGATAGGTTCTAAGTTAGTGTGGTGAGAATTGGAAGGCATTTCAAGGCACTGGTCTGTAAAGTCTATTTGCAGAGCCTCCATGCTTGAAATGGCTCTAACTTGAGCATCCACTGATGGAAATGGTTGAAACCATAGGGGATGGAAGCTTAGAGTCTATACATAATGTTTATGTTTTCATTTTTGTTGTGGCACTAAGATTTCTAGGGTAGGTTGGAAGCCCTATGGCTGACTGTTGAAGTTATGTAGTCAAGGATGGTGGATCCAATGAAGGATAGTCCAAATCTTGTAGCCAAAAGAATTACAAAGTGGATTACTCAATAATACAACACAAAGTAATTATTTTAACACTAATTTTAATTAACATGCCTGACTATAAGGCCTTCCGGGTTAGGGCCAATTACAATCCAAAAATAATTCTGCAAGATCCACAACTAGATCCCATACAAACGCAGCTAGTTCAGCTCTGAAGATAATCAGAAGTTGATGGAAACCCTAAGGCACATCTAAACTTGAGCTCGCAAGCCTCCAAGAAATATCCTTGTCTCCAAGTATGCAAACCCCTAGCTCTGCTACCAAGGACTATCAGATTACACTCTGATCTGCAAGAACATCAAGAAGTTTTCCACAACTTTGCTCTTAGGCTTCGCATCTGAATTCCAGATCTGCTAAGTTTCCAAATTATGATCTCCCAATATTCTATCCAAACTTCTACCCAAGCCCTCCTTAAATACTAATCATTAGCCAAAAGTTGGCTGGATGAAACCCTTAACTCCCCAAAATAAATAATTAAATGCCATACAATTTGGCTTACAAATGTATACAAACATTTAATTCTACATGTCAGCCCAAGACAATGGCTACCAAAAATTAATTCACCAAGTCGGCTCAAAAAATCACACAAAACTCCAGTCGGTAAGTCAAAACTATTGAGCGATAGTAAAATCACTGAGCACACCAGGCATCGTTGAGCACCAGTGTCGACCGAGCACCACAGGCATGACCGAGCAACAATTTCACCGAGCGCTAGAGACTACCGAGTTGCTTCAGTGACTGAGCTTCCTTTAATGACTGAGACCATCAGTCAAGGCTGCAACCAAGTAAAATTTGCCAAAACACAAACACTCCATGCATTTTATTGAGGACACAGAATGCCCCTACCTTAACCTTGGATTCCCATGCATCATGAAGATAGGTGAGCTAGGACAGGGTAAAGAAGGCATTGGTTCACACACCCATGATCTTGTGGAAAGAACTTAGTGGAATTTGTAAAAATCCTATAGAGTCCCCTTGAAGATTAAAGAGGTTGGGGGAAGTGATTCGATATTTGAGGACCAATTTGATGGTCATTTGTGCAGACAAGTCCAGAGGCCTAATTAATAGGCTTAAAACTAGGGTTTGCTAGTAAAAGGGGTTGTAGGTGTGACCAAAAGCCTAAAATTTGGATTTGGAAAGTGTTATTGGATACCTTGAATATTTTGAAGGTATTATGTGAGGTTGTTTAAGGTTTTTGGGAGCATTAAGTCAAAACCAATGAAAATAGGCCTACTAAGAATTGAGCCAATTAGGCATCCTAGTGAATTTGATACTTATAGACTTGGTGGAGTATCCAGAAGTGTGTGAAAGGGTTCCAAATGAATTTTGAAGGTTCAATGACTTAGTGAAGAGTAGAAGTGATGTTTGGGAAGATCCTAAGCTAGGGTTTGGGATTCTAGAGGGGAATTCTAGTGAAGAAGCCTAGAGAATTGAAAGCCAAATTGGTCTTAAAAGTTGTGATCTTCTAGGAATCAACTATACCTTGGAGGAGAAGTTGATTGAGAGGATCTTGGAGATCCACATTGGAGAAGATAGCACAAGGAGTAACCATTAGATGGTTAGGAGAAGCTGAGAATCTTTGGAGGAAACACTAGATCCAAAACTCTCTGCATCACCAACTTAGTATGGCTTCCACTTTACTTGGATCCATCTTAAGGTCACCTTGAGACACCACAAAGCCTAGGTAAACTAGTTCTTTCTTGAAGAATTCACTCTTCTGTAGACTGATGGCTAGTTTCTCTTCATGGTGTTGCATATGTTATTCCTTGGTCTTTCTAAAGATGAGGATATCATCTAAGTACACCACAAAAAACCTACCTATGTAATCCTTTAGGACCTCATTCATTAATCTCATGAATGTAGTAGGTGCATTTGTAAGCCCAAAGGGCATAACTAACCATTCATAAAGACCCTCATTAGTTTTAAAGTCTGAATTCCACTCATCCCCTTCATTCATCCTAATTTGGTGATACCCACTTTTAAGGTCAATTTTAGTGAAGTATTGAGACCCCCCAAGACAATCCATAAGGTCTTCTATTCTAGGGATTGGAAACCTATATCTAATGGTTATCCTATTGATTGCCCTAGAATCAGTACATAACCTCCACTTACCTCCCTTATTTGGTGCCAAAACCACTGAGACAACACATGAGCTAATGCTCTTTCTTATCAACCCTTGATCAAGAAGTTCTTGAATCTACCTTGCAATCTCTTTGTTCTAGTCTGAGGTCACTTTATATGCTACTTTGTTAAGGAAAAGATGATCCAAGTACAAATTCAATTTGATGATTGATTTCTCTTTGAGGAGGAAGAGTAGCTCATGTCCCATCACTAATTATGTCTTTAAACTAATCCAATAGGTGTTGTACTTCTTTTGGCAAGGTGGGGTGTAGTATCTTGGTCTCTTCCTTGGGTTTTAGGACTATGGCTAGGCCAACTCCTTCCTCTTCCTTGAGTTCATGAAAGAACTCCTTCCCACTCATCAAAAGTACATTAGGATCACATGTACTTGTAGCTACTTCCTCCACAAGTGACTGTATTTTATAGGTAGCTCCATCCTTCTTGAAGTTGTACATATTCTTCTTCCCATGATAGACTACATCCCAATCATATTGCCATGGTCTTCTTAGTAGAAAATGGCAAGCATCCATTGGTAGGATGTCATACAACATCTTATCTTGATAACCACCTATCATGAAATCCACCCACACTTGTTCATTCACTAGAACATTCTACCCCTTGTTTAACTAGGTCACTTTGTAAGGATAAGTATGAGGTATCCTCACAAGTTTTAGCTTTTGGACTACTTCCTCTGAAATCATGTTATCAGTTGAACCCAAATCAATAATAAATTTTCAAACCTTGCTAAGGATCTTGCATTTGATCCTAAAAAGAGCCCTTCTATGCTTAGGTTCTTCCTTGACTAGTTCCTTGAGTAGAACCCTCCTAAAAATGAGGTTCTCACCATGATCTGAATCCAAGCTAACCTCTGGTGACTTCACACTGCTCACCTCCTCTTGTGAATAAGCTATCTTCTTCTCCCCTTGTGAGCTAGAAGCTTTTTCAGGGCACCTCTAGGTAGGGTGTCCTAGTTGTCCACAATGGTATCACTTCATGCTTGCAAAGTGTGACCCTCTGTTGAAACTATTTGATCTACCTCTTCCACCTTAAAATCCTCTTCCTCTACCATAATTACCTCTTCCACTTGGCTCACTAATTTTTTCAACCAGCTTAGAGTCTCCTTGACTTCTTGGCTCATTACTCCTGCCACCATAGCTAGCTCTATGTCCTCTAGAGTCTCTCCCTCTACCTCTACCTCTTGGAGTAGATTCTTGCTTCTTCTTATTCTTCTCTTCTACCTTAAGTACTAATTGAAAGAACTTGTAAATAGTAGTAGGCATCCATAAACTAAGCTCTTCTTGGATACTCCACCTTAATCCACCCAAGTATCTATCTACCCAGATACTCTCCTCTTCTTGAACTTTGGACCTTAAACAAATTTTTTGAAACTCCTCGGTGTAAGAGGCCATATCCATCTCCTTTTTGCTGAGAATTTGCCTCTTCTTATGCATTTGGATCTCATGATCCTTTGGTAGATAATTATCCTTAATCTTTGTTACCATGGCTCTCCAATTGGCTATTGGTCTTTTCCCCTCTCTTTCCCTCTCTTCTTGAAGGAACTTCCACCATGTCAGGGTTGGTCCCCTAAGTCTTGACTTGGAAACCTTCACCCTTTGTGCCTCTAAGACACCTTCACACTCAAAATGATTTTCCATCCCTTTAATCCATTCCATGACTAGCTCTAAGTCCATCTTTTTGGTGAACAAGGTTATCCCCTCAAGTGCTTTGCCTCCCAATGCCTTGATGGCTTTAAGGAGGGTTCTTCTTGTATTGGTGGATTTGGTTCAAAAATATAGTCTACCTCAGCTATTTTTTTGCCCTTGTCATCTACAAATTCCATCTTCTCCTTCATTTTACCAGCTGCCTCTACAACTTCATCAAGCTTATCTTTCAAAGCTTCAACAGTCTCTTCTAGAATTTGGTTCCTCTCCTTTTGTTCTACCACTTCCCTTGCCAACTCAGCATTGGTTACCATGGTGGATTCTCCCACTGATGTACTTCCACCTTTTGATATACACTAATGTCTTACCCCAATCTTTAATTGGCTCTTATATCAATTTGATAGGGAGGTCTTTGCTATCTAGTCCTATTTCACTTAGGACTTGTTCTAGGCCTTCTCTTGGCCTTCACTAGAGTTACCTTACACCCTATTCACTAATGGATTCTTGATAATATCCCCCTCTCCACTAGACCTCACTACCAAGGTGTGTTTCCCTTCTTTGTCCTTAACTCCTTCACATGAACTCATTCCTTGAATTCATCCTCTTACCAAAAAATTCCCATTACTATGCAATTAGGTTAGAAGGCTTCTTTTTAGATTATTTTGACTAGTTTTGAGGTGTATCACCATTCATCTATCTTCCTTCACAAGTCAATCTCCAAGAACTAAGCTTAAAGCGCTATTAGGCCTTTGTAGGTCTCCAAACTCACTTTTTAGTGCATAACTCCTAAACTCTCCAAACAAGTTGAAAATCCAAAACCATATTCTAACACCCTTTTCGATGTTCTCTTAGATTCACAAGTTCTTGGATCCTCAAGTTGATTGTATTGTACTTTCCTACAACCAAGCCTATTTTCTAGGCCTAATTAGGTCTCTATGGTTTTTAGTGAGGGTTTGGATTTTACACCTCCCATTGGATTGATCAAGGAGTCTCCTTCTTAGGATTGAGTCTTTGACATCTAAGATTCACTATTATGCACTTGGATGGACTTCCTCAATCCCTGAGCCTTCGCTCATTTGTTGGATCAATGTCAAGCTCTCTAACCGAGCATGCTCTGGCTCACCTAGGGCTTGACTCCAAAATTGCTTCCACTACAAACCTAGCTACAATAATACATATATAAAAAGTATTTACAATACCCTAGCATATCCCAAAGAGTCATACAGTTCCCTCCATGAGATTTCATGCTAGGGCCATTTTTGTGCACTTCACTCTGGATGAACCAATAAATTGGTCACAAAGGAGAAATATATTAACACACAAAGGAAAAATCTAGCTAACAAAACTAGAACATAAAAGAACTTAGAAAACTATGAAGAACTAATACATGCAAAGGAAATGCTTTGGTCTAATCCATAGATTGTGGATAACCAAGCTTTTAGTCACTATTACAGGCTCACAGTCACACCAGTCTATTAAAAACAAAGCTAAAAACTATTACAGAGATCCAACCCTTTGTCTTGGTCTAAATAAGTCTTAAATAAATTAGTGATGCAGGAGCATCTCAGGTCCTTGGAAATCCTGTGTCACCAAAAAAAATTTAGAGTTTGTTTGTGTTGCTCGATTCCTTCTTTGACCGAGTTGGTCGGTAGTTGGTCAGTTTCCTTTGGTTACCGAGTGTGGTCGGTTATCTCCTGGGCGGTCAGTTGTTTCACTGGCGCTCAACATTGCCTGTCTGCTACTCGGTTATCTTGCTCACCGATGGGTTTAGTTTTAGTGTCTATTATGGCCGACTTGTGCATTTATATTGGATCATGGATTTAATGTTGGAATCCATCATTGGGAAGCATGTGGTCCCAGATCTGACCGTTCCTTTTGTTGATTATGGATCTGAAGGCCAACTCAGTTCGGTAGCTTCTTGTATAAATGTAGTTGTTGGTTTAGAGTTTAGGAGGCAATTTTGGGGATAGGAGTTTGATAGAAGATAGAAGTAGATATTTTGATAGATCCTCACATGTTTGATGACTTCTGTAATTCATTGTAATATCTGGCCCTAACCGAGAAGGCCTTACAGCTCGACATGTATGGTTCTAGTTGGTGAAAATATATGAAAGTTTATGCATTCTCTCTCTCACTGTTGTTGTTGTTGGCTTGCACATGTGTTGGGTAGGCTTGGATCATTAGGGTGCACCATTGTTTGGCCCCTCTTTCTCCCTACCTTGTGTCAGGTGGTATCAGAGCAAGGTGAGATATTGATCTAGGTCTGCGGATCTAGGTTTGTAAGTTCCTCTTGAAGCCCTAGTTGATTGTTGTGGGGTAGAAGATTGTGATCTGACCTACAATTGTAGAGTGTTGTCAAGATGGTTTGTGGGAGGCGAGATGCAAATCCAGGATTGGTAGATATGCTAAGGCAGATTGCTGCTAGGTTAGAAGCTGTTGAAATAGCCCAGAGAAGAGGCAGACATCTTGAAGATGTTAGTGATGATGAGGTTGAGGAAGAACAGGCAAATGCAGAACCTGCACCTGTTATGGATCAAGGTGAAGAAAGATTTTTGAAGGCTTTGACAAGTCTAAAGTCAACACCACATTTCAATCCTCCTGAGTATGGTGGAAAGCTAAATTATGATGAATTGGTGGACTGGATCACCGAGATGGAAAAGTACTTTGAATATGAAAACATTCCTAAAGATAAGAAGGTGAATATTGCAAGCACAAAGTTGAAAAGTCATGCATCCTTATGGTGGGAACATCTGCAGCTGGACAGGAAGAGGAAAGGCAAAGACAAAATCAAGGTATGGAATAAAATGGTGAACAAATTGAAAGGAAAGTTCTTACCTTGTGATTATCAGGTTAACCTAGTTCGGCGAATGCAAAGTTTGAGACAAAAAGATAGCTCAGTAAAGGAGTATACTGAGGAATTCTATAGATTAGATATCCAATCTGGACATGATGAAGATGATGTGGAAAGAATCGATAGATACCTGAATGGTTTGAGAGTTTCCATCCAAGAGGAAATTAGTATGGTCAAGTTGGAGAACATTGAAGAGGCTTATCAATTTGCTTTGAAGGCCGAGGAGAAATTGAACAAGAGACATGAACAAAGACAAAGAGATTGAGGTGGTAGATTCCCTAGAGGAAGAGGTAGATCTAATGGTGAAAATGGTAGATCTAAACCAGAAAAGAAAAATCTGGTCAAAGGCAAGACCAAGTGGAAAGGTGAAAGCTCATCTAGAGGTAGAGGCAGTAACTACCGAGGTGGTTATGGAAGAGGAAGTTTCTGAGGAACTTGTTACAATTTTGGAGAAGGACATAGATCTTTTGAATGTACACATGCTAGTAAGAAGGCTGGTAGTAGTAGAAATGCTTTGATGCAAGAAGAGTCACCGAATGAACCTGAGAAAGAAAATAACTTGATGGTAAGGAAAGCATTGTGGAATGAAAGAAAGAAAGAAGATCCGGTAAGGAAAATTTTGTTCAAGACCAGATGTAGAGTTTCTGACAAAGTTTGGAAGGTAATCATTGATAGTGGTAGCTCAGAGAATCTGGCATTTGAAGAGATGGTCACAAAATTACAGTTGGAAAGGTTGGCACATCCGAAGCCCTATCAGATTTCATGGATCAAAGATGAGCATACACTCCTGGTAAGTGAACAATGTTATGTGAATTTGAAGATTGGAAAGTACTATGATAAGGTGTTATGTGATATCATGCCTATGGATTGTTGTCATATTTTTTTGGGTAGACCTTGGCAATATGATAGACATGCTATATATGATGGGAGATTACATAAGTATACTATTGTGGCTGATGGAAAGAAACAAATCTTGTTACCATTGATGGAAGAACCTGTTAGTAAAGTTTGCACATTTGTGGAAGTTTGTTTGATGGAGGGAAGAAAGTTTGTTAACTCTTTGAAGAAGAATGATGTATGTTTTGTTGTGATCCCTAACAAACCAAGTAAGAAAACAAAGGATAATGTTCTTGAGGAGATTGATAAGTTACTCATCGAGTACAGTGATATCATTTCTAATAATGTACCTGATGGTTTGCCACCAAAAAGAAGCATTGATCATTGTATGGATCTAATCCTTGGAGCTAGTTTACTGAATAAGGCACCTCATCAGTTGACACCTACTGAGAATCAAGAATTGAACCGACAGATTCAAGATTTGTTGGAGAAAGGCTTGATCAAAGAAAGTTTGAGCCCTTGTGTAGTACCTATTGTATTAGCACCGAAGAAGAATGGAGAATGGAGAATGTGTACCGATTCCAGAGCAATCAATAAGATAATAGTGAAGTATAGGTTTCCTATGCCGAGAATGGATGACATAATGGACAGTTTGACTAGAGCAAAGTATTTCACAAAGATTGATTTGAAAAGTGGGTATCATCAGATCAGAATTAGAAAGGGTGATGAATGGAAGACTACTTTTAAGACAAAAGAAGGTTTGTATGAGTGGTTGGTTATGCCCTTTGGTTTAACCAATGCACCGAGTACTTTTATGGGGTTGATGAATGACGTTTTGAAGAAATTCTTGGGTAAGTTTGTGATTGTATACTTTGATGATATTATGATATTCAGTAAGACCAGAGAAGAACATTTGTTGCATGTTAAACAAGGTTTGTAGAGATTGAAAGAGGAAAAGTTGCTGATAAATTTGGAAAAGTGTTCATTCATGAAAGAGGAGATTGTGTATTTGGGATTTGTTATTTCAGTTGATGGTTTGAAGATGGATCCTAAAAAGGTTGAAGCTATTTTGAATTGGCCTACACCTATGAATGCTGGTGAGGTAAGATCATTTCATGGTTTGGCAAGTTTTTATCAAAAATTCATAAGGAATTTCAGTTCAATTTGTAATGCTATGACTGAAACTATGAGAGGAGACAAAAGAGAATTCAAGTGGACACATGGAGCTGACAAAAGTTTTGAGACTCTGAAGCAGAAGGTTGTTGAATTACCTATTTTGGCATTACTTGATTTCAATAAGGTATTTCAAGTACAATGTGATGCAAGTGGAAGTGCAATTGGAGCTTTGTTGAGTCAAGAAGGTAAACTTGTTGCTTTCTTTAGTGAAAAGTTGAATGATGCTAGAAGGAAATATTCTGTGTATGATCAAGAATTTTATGCTATTGTTCAAGCACTGAAAAAATGGAGACATTATTTGATACCGAGTGAATTTGTGTTGTATACTGGTCATAAGGCTTTACAATATTTGGATAGTCAGAATAAGTTGAATCAGAGACATATGAAATGGGTTGAGTATTTGCAGAGTTACACATTTGTGATAAAGCATAAGAGTGGAGTCACTAACTGAGTTGCTCATGCATTGAGTAGAAGAAGATCTTTGATGACCGAGATGAAAATTGAAGTTCTTAGTTTTGATGAGATGAGAGATTCTTATGAGTTTGACCCTGATTTTTCTGAGCCATGGAGAAAGTGCAGAGCACCTATTCAAGATCAACAAGATACTAAATGGGATGGATATTTTATTTAGGAAGGTATGTTGTTTAAAGGTATTCGGTTGTGTATACCAAGAGGAGCAATGAGATCTAATTTGATAAAGGAGAAACATAGTAGTGGTTTGGCTGGACATTTTGGTATTGATAAAACATGGAATTTGCTTAAGGAGAAGTACTATTGGCCACAGTTGTATAAAGATGTTCAGAAATTTGTGAAAAGTTGTGGAATTTGTCAAGTGCAAAAGGAGTAAGTCAGAATATTGGATTGTATACACCAATTGTTGTTCCTGAGAAACCTTGGATTTACATTAGTATGGAATTTTTTCTTGGCTTACTGAAGACAAAAAGAGGTAGTGATTCTATATTTGTTTTTGTGGATAGATTTTAAAAAATGGCACATTTTATACCTTGTAGAAAGACATTAGATGCAGTACATGTAGCAGATCTTTTCTTTAAGTAAATTGTCAGATTGCATGGATTACGGAGGAGTATTATCTCTGACCGAGATAGTAAATTTGTTGGATACTTTTGGAAAACCCTTTGGAATAAATTTGGCACTGAGTTGAAATATAGTTCTACATTTCACCCACAAACCGATGGATAGACTGAAGTTGTGAACAAAAGTTTGGGAAATCTTTTGAGATGTTTAGTTGGAGCCACATCGAGTAATTAGGATTCTATGTTGGCACAAGAAAAGTTTGCATACAATAATTCAATGAATAGGAGTACTGGAAAGACAACATTTGAGATTGTGAATGGCACACAACTGAGAGCAATATCTGATTTGAGAGACATTGCTGATGAGAATAAGAAAAGTGTTGAAGGAGTAAAGTTTGTTGAGTACATGAAAACATTACATGAAGATGTGAAGCTCGTGAAGCCGAAAGACAGTAACCATAAATACAAAGACAAAGCTGATAGATCAAGGAGACATAAAAATTTTGATGTTGGTGATGAAGTGATGGTTCATTTGAAGAAAGGTCGATTTCCTGTTGGAACATATGGGAAGTTGAAGATGAAGAAGTTTGGACCTTGCAAGATTCTGAAGAAATTTGACAATGGAAATGCATATGAAATTGAGTTACCCGATGACATGGACATATCACCTATTTTTAACACTGCTGATTTATATGAGTATCATGAACCTGATGAAGAAGTGACAATACCGACAGGATATCCTAAGAAGCAGAATGATGAAGTTGAACAGATTTTGAAGGAAAGAGTTGGCAAGAGTACAAGAGGAAAATAGTATATGGAATATCTAGTAAAGTGGAAGAATAGACCGATGGAAGAAAGTTCATGGATTTCATAGTCTGAGTTGGATGTAGCTCAGACTCAACCTACCAAATGATTCAGAGAATCATTTCAAATTAACCCTAGGTGTCTGATGTAGGAGCATCTCGGGTCCTTGGCAATCCTATGTCACCAAAAATAATTTGGAGTTTGTCTGTGTTGCTCGGTTCCTGCTTTGACCGAGTTGGTTGGTTTCCTTGGGTTACCGAGTGCGGTTGGTTATCTCCTGGGTGATCGATTGTTTCACTAGCGCTCGACATTGCCTATCTGCTGCTTGGTTATCTTGCTCACCGACAGGTTTAGTTTTAGTGTCTGTTATGGCTGACTTGTATATTTATATTGGATTGCGGATTTAATGTTGGAATCCATCCTTGGGAAGTGTGTGGTCCTAGATCTAATCGTTCCTTCTATTGATTATGGATTTGAAGGCCACTCAATTCAGTAGCTTCTTGTATAAATGTAGTTGTTGGTTTAGAGTTTAGGAGGTAGTTTTGGGGGTAGGAGTTTTATAGAAGATAGAAGTAGAGATTTTGACAGATCCTCACATGTTTGAGGACTTTTGTAATTCATTGTAATATTTGGCCCTAACCGAGAAGGCCTTACAACTCGACATGCATGGTTCTAGTTGATGAAAATATAGGAAAGTTTCTGCATTCTCTCTCTCACTGTTGTTGTTGTTGGCTTCCGCATGTGTTGGGCAGGCTTGGATCATTAGGGTGCGCCATTGTTTGGCCCCTCTTGCTCCCTGCCTTGTGTCACTTAGGGGAACTGATCCAAATCGGTTAGAAAGTCCCCTAACCAACTTTGGCTCTTGGACAGTTAGTTGACAAAATGTTGTCATGACAACTTTTATATTTTTGATGACAACTTTTCCCAAGTCATCCTAATAGGTCTTAAATGACCTCTAAGGCTAATTAAATACTCCTAGGACCATTACTTAACTTATTTCTCTATTTCCTATAGTCAACCCTATGCTTTGACTGACTGACATACTAAAATGGAATGTAAGCCAAACTTCTTAAGTCCCCTCAAACATATGAAAGCCTTAGTTAAGTTTACTTTAACCATCCTAATCATAGTGGATCTCTTCACACACACAATAGGGACTTCTCTAAGTCCTTATTGGACAGTGACTTGGATAAGGTCACTACAATCCAAAAAAACTAGGAGTTAGGCTAGCCAAGAACCTAGGTGCTCCTGCACCACCATCCTACAAGCTAATTTCATTCCACCTAGCCATGGAATGATAGCAATGTTAAGCCCCATCTTCAAGAAGCTGAATGTAAAGGAGTTCGCACCCTAGATGTACTACTTCATGATCACCATCATCACTGACAAGGCTATTTTTTATTGGCCCCAAATGATTTCAAATACTATTTATAGGAAACTCTAGAAAGCCAAGGACTCAAAGTAATTTTATATGACTTCCTATGTAATATAGATAGAAATTCACCTAGAGGGTATAAACAGTTTCGATAAGGTTGGACCCTGGGGAGACGAGATGGATGATAAGCTCATGTGGAAACATTACCTACAACTTTATCTAGAGAGGTTTCCCATTGCATCTTTTTGTTTCAACGACATATTTGTATATAATCACATAATAAGGATCATAGGTGATGGTGGGTTTCATTTATCCATAGTGGAGATGACCCTGATCATCCCATGAGGGTGTTGATTTTTTAGTTCCACACCCACACCTACATCCACATGTTTAGATTTTCTACAAGACCCTACCTCCTACCACGACATTGCACTAATTGAGTAATTTTGTTGGAATTTTGTAGACAAATTTTGGAAACGCTTTCTCTAATAATGTTGAAGCATAAAATGGTCAGGGTTGGATTCCCCTTCTCCTACAGGGAATACAAGTGCACCCTCATTGTCACAAAAGAGTTAGATAACAAGTTGAAGAGCCTCCAATTGGAGAAATTTGATTTGTCATGGGCATTCTATGACCCCTAAGGTAAGATAAAGAATGTTCTTACCAACGATTATAAAGGCCACATACCTTACCTCGAGGATTTTTGGGTTGACTGTTAGGATGACTTTGATCCACGCTAATGATAGTACCACCGACTAATGGCAAAAAAAATCATAGACTTTAACTTGTGGACATTCCTTTGGGGTTTTCATGATATAGAAGTTATCTTAGATCCCATTTTTTATGTAGATAAGATAGGAGATAGGATCCTCCTGAAGATTAAGTGGGACGAGCTAGTAGATTATGATATCCTAAAAATTAGGTAGGAGGTAATTGAAAAAATTCACTTAGTTTTTTACCTTTGAGTCCCCAAAGATTGCCAAGTGAAAAAGTAGAAGGAAAAGGCCAAGCCCTCTCAATAGTATAAGAGGTGAGAAAAAAATAAGAAGGGAACCTCATCAAGGAAGCCATATCTCTACAAAATGTCTCAATTGAGGTGCTTTTTGAGAAGTTGGGAGAGAAGATTAATCAGTCATGGAATTTTTCTTCCGCCATAGGAGTCACTTATATACTTAGCATGGAACCTCTCATAGCTACAAATTCCTCCTAGGATGCAACAACAAGTTTAGTTGTTTGTAGTTTGAACATACATCAAATCAAAATAGATGCAGAAGCTTGTCGAGGAGGATGTTACACTGCAACATCCTAGAGGGAAGAAGAATAAAAAGGATAATAAGGTATATGATATTGCCACTAACCTAGCAAGTGAGGTCAGTTTTGAGGATTCTTAGGTTCCCAACATCAAATTACTCACTAGGAAACATGTGCTTGAGATGGTCCAAGATTACACAGACTCAAGTAATCTCACCCTTGAAGTTCTTGATGAGAATACCAATGACGTGTTAACTCTAGAGGACCTAGACCTCCTCAAATCCATAGAAGAAGAAGAAAGAAAATTAAAGGAGGAAGAGAAGAGGTTATAGAAATAATAGGAGGTGAAGGAAGAGGAAGAGTATCTCTATAAGGTTGAATAAGAAAAAAATCATGCTAAACAAACATGAGCTAGGAGGAAACATAAATCCAATGAGTGCACACACCAAGAGGAAGCTAGGCTCGAGGCGAAAGAAGTGGCCTATAAAAAGAAAGAGGTCAAAGATGAGAAGTATCATAAAGAGGAAGAGAAAAAGAAAGCCACTAATTTAGTAGCCCAACTACAGGCATAGGAAGATACTCATCATAGATCTATTGAGGCTACATCGAATAAAAAATAAGAGGAGGATTCTTAGAAGAAATAAGAAGAAAAGAAGAGGGTAGAGGAGTAATAAAAAGAACAAGGGGAAATTGAACCTTTAGGATAAACCATAACCCCACCATCTAGATCCCTTCAAGGAAATCCTCATCCTAATATTCAACTGAATCTACAGCCCAATCCACCACAAAATTTATTACCAAATCCACAACCCAATCTAAAGGAGATCCCCATGTGGGATTCTCAGCAAGAAGATATATCATAGGAGGAAGCAGTTGTAGAAAATCTAAGGAACCCTCCTCCCAAAGAGAAAGCATAAGAAACACCAATGAAGTAGGGTGATAAGATGTCCAACTTACAAGACACCACATATACTGAGGTCAATGTCCAAGATTTTCTAGAATGGTTTATGGAGATAAATAAGAGGAAACATCTTGAAGATCTCATTGTTACACCTTGATTGCAAGAGATAATGTTCGAACTCACAACCCCACCCTAAAAGAAATCTAAGAGGGTGTGTTTTGTTATTACTACCAAGAGGAATTCTTGAGGAGAAACAGTGGTGGATATTACATTACCACCTGAAAATAAGGATGTATTCGAGGTCACTCCCAAAGACTATCAAGTGTGCGAGGTTAACCTTAGAAAAAGGAATAAGTGGAGTGATCTTGGGAACCTTAATGAAACCACCAATTTTGATGAATGGGAGGTTTATCAAATAATATCATAAGGAGAGAGAGGCACAATTCATAGTGGCCATATTCAAAGGAATAATATAGGATTTGACTTATCCTATCTCTACATAGATTCCTGAAGTGTCCACCTCAGGAAAAAATCTATATGTCGAGATGAGTTCTTCAAGGATGATGAAGAAGAAAGCAATGACTGCAAATTACTGGGCCTTCAATAAAGTAGGGAGAGTCCAAGATTTCTTACCAAGTCCATTCTAGAGTTTTTTTAAGTAGTAAGGATACATTTTGATGTTAAGGAAACACTTGGTTCCTGGGAAGATGAGATCACCCAACACACGAGGTAGAAAAATATAATAGAGGAGATCGTCGAGTTAGGAAAAGAAAAGTTGAATCAAATCAAAATTCTTGGTGACAAGAGTTTGGAGTTCCCACGACTCATCTACCACAAGCCTTGTCTCTAGCTTGATCTTTTGGATATGGCGTTTCAATCCTTAGCTCATTTTCCCACATCAATACAAAGGCAAGTCAGGAAGTATGCAAAAAATTTGAAGGATTTCACAGACTTAGATTCCAGAAATGTTGATGGGTTCACACCCTTACATTCTTTGCTCGGTGGTTTTGACGAGAAGGCTAATAAGAGGTTTGGTGCCTCCCAAGAATTTGACAAGCAGACAATGGATGAGTGAACCAAGATCCTCATTAAGATACGTGAGGCCCAAAAGACTAGAGCTCAGATGCACAATCAATCAAATGATACTCAGGAGAAACTTACAGAGGGTAAAGTCCAGCTCTAATATATAAACTAACTTGATGAGGACATCATTAATGCATGCATTAATGAATTCAAGAAGTATACATAAGATATGGCTTCAAGATAGTAGACTCCCATGTCCTCGCTTCTCCTATGCTTTTATTTAATCAATTTTATGGTATCCCAAGGCCCCAAATCTCAGAGAATGTAAAACTCAAAAGGAATTCTTTATTCTTTAATTTCGTATTCATTCATTTATTATGGAGGCCTATGTTGATGATTGGAGCCGGCTATGCAGCCGACAATTTTCCCTCGGCTCCCCATCCGCTCGCTCACCCATACATCCATGGGAGCTCCCTCATACCGTACACCGTACTGTCGTAGACTGAGCTGCAGCAGAATACTGACAGCCGCCGTCAGCTCTGGAGCTCCCACTTGCCCCCAATCTTCCCGTTGATACGCTCTGTTGGATACTTGTTTAATTAAAGCTCTGTTTAATTTTATTCACGAATTAAATCTTTTGGATATTCCAATGAATTTGGGAGTTAAATCTTCACGAATTTAATTTTATTCACGATATTCCAATGAATAAGGGTTTATTTTGGTTAAGGGTTCATTTTGGTTAAATATCTAAATTATAAAATTGTAATCATAATATCATATCTATTATCAACATCAAAATATTAAAATATTAAATTGAATTCAAGTTACTAAATATTTGTATGTTAAATAAATGTAAAACTTCAATGTTTGAATAAGAGTTGCTCTGATTTTTTAAAAAAACTTAGGTTTATGCTCAAATGTTGAAGAATATCAACAATTACACTTAAGATATTATAATAGAAAAAACATAGAAAGAAAATGATCTCCGTCAAATTAGATTACATAAAAATTTCAAAGTTTTTCCTAAAAGATTTATTTTTCCATCTTTAATTGTCATGTAGCTAAGTATTGTATTGTGATTAGAAGACATATCTAAAATATAAAAAAATCTCAAAATCATAGGTTCTTTCCTAATGCGCTATTATTGTCTAATCAGAGAGCCAAGCCTTGTATTGTATGCAGTCATTTTTCCAAAATCAAGAAATCCCAAAAACATAGTCTTCTTCCTAAGTCATTACTATAGTCAACTCATTATAGTCCACCTTGCATTATCTTTTATTTTTCCATCTTTAATTGTCATATAGCTAAGTATTGTATTGTTATTACAAGACATATCTAAAATCAAAAAAATCTCAAAATCATAGGTTCTTTCCTAATGCGCTATTATTGTCTAATCATATAGCCAAGCCTTGCATTGTAATGCAGTCATTTTTCCAAAATCAAGAAATCCTAAAAACATAGTCTCCTTCCTAAGTCATTACTATAGTCAGCTCATTATAGTCCACCTTGCATTATCTTTTATTTTTCCATCTTTAATTGTCATATAGCTAAGTATTGTATTGTTATTACAAGACATATCTAAAATCAAAAAAATCTCAAAATCATAGTTTCTTTCCTAATGTGCTATTATTGTCTAATCATATAGCTAAGCCTTGCATTGTAATGTAGTCATTTTTTCCAAAATCAAAAAATCCTAAAAACACAGTCTCCTTCCTAAGTCATTACTATAGTCAGCTCATTAAAGTCCACCTTGCATTATTTTTTATCAAATCACACACAAAAAAAATACATGGAACAAAATATCTTACATCCACTTGTAATAATGTATCAAAAAAGCTTTGAACCTTTGTATTTGGCCTTTTATATTGTCGAGTATTTAATGATATTTCTATAATTTTTATATTGTTAAATTAGTTTTTATTTACTTTATTTCTATATTTTTACAACATGCCCTGGAATTATATTCTAATATTATTTTTGAAGTCAAAAGAAAGTGTGAACACCTTGTAAGAGAATTATACTATGGAGTGATTAGAAGGAATAATATATTTATTCCTACATATTTGAGTGAGATAGGGGGTCACTAATTGTTTTAATATCGCTTAGGATGGGTAAAAACAATAAATGGGAATCACTCATCGAACTAGGTGTATAAGATATTCCAAACCAAGGAAATTATTTCTCAAGTGATAATCTTGCATGGACACCTATTGGAGATGGTGATGAAATGGACTTATGTGCTACAATCCCTTTTGAAAAGATCCCTCACTTTATCAAAGGGGAAGGTTTGCTGGATAGTACAAAGACATACTTTGTACGCAAGAAGCATAAAGAGTCCAACTCAGACAAATAAACTAATGAATGAAGAAATTAGTAGCCTCCATTTTACAGCTAAGAAATATTTTATATAAATTTATTCAATAATCAAATACAATACAACATGGTCCCATGCATAAACTGATTAATTTTGTATGCATATTAATTTATTTTATGATGCATACAATTTGAAGGGAATGCAAGAGATAATTTAAAAATTAAAAATTAAGAGAGAAAGTTCCTATACCACTTGAGAAGAATGTTCCATCATTGAAACTAGCTATAGTGAATAATAAGTTATAATAGCTAAGAAAAAAACTTAGGACTACAATTCAATTAAAAATAACAAAAATGTAGTGACAACCTAAGACTATTCAATTATGGACTATTATGTCAAGTACACAGCCTTTATTAGTGCCAACATAATATAGCCCTAACATGAAAGGATTATCAATGGGATTCTTGTTATAACAGTGATAATTGATAACAAGAAAGACGACCCACCTAGAGCTACACGTTTTATTGTTTACATAAATGATGCAAGTTTTTAAAAGATTCTTAATTAGTTCAAATATTAAGTAGTTAAAAGTATTAGATTTTTATTTTAATGATTCAAGTTTAGATTTTTAAGATTAGAATGCCACATAGTATCATAGCATCATATCTATTATCAAGATCAAAATATTAAAATACTAAATTGTGTTCAAGCTATTTAATATTTGTATGTTAAATAAATGTAAAATCTCAATGTTTGAATAAGAGTTGCTGTGATTTTAAAAAAACTTAGGTTTATGCTCAAATGTTGAAGAATATCAACAATTACACTTAAGAGACTATAATAGAAAAAACATAGAAAGAAAATGATCCCCATCAAATTAGATTACATAAAAATTAAACAAAGCTAAAATTAAAGATTCACCTAAAATTCAGTCTTAAAATTTTCAAAACTTTCCCTAAAAAATATTTATTTTTCCATCTTTAATTGTCATATGTTTAAGTATTGTATTGTTATTAGAAGACATATCTAAAATAAAAAAAAACTCTAAATCATAGCTTCTTTCCTAATTAGGCGCTACTATTGTCCAATCATATAGCCAAGCCTTGCATTGTAATTTAGTCATTTTTCTAAAATAAAAAATCCTAAAAACATAGTCTCCTTCCTATGTCATTACTATAGTCAGCTCATTATAGTCCACCTTGCATTATCTTTTATCAAATCACACACACAAAAAAAAAACATGGAACAAAATATCTTGCATCCACTTGTAATAATGTATCAAAAAAACTTTGAACCTTTGTATCTTTCATTTTATATTGTCAAGTATTTAATGATATTTCTATATTTTTATATTGTTAAATTAGCTTTTATTTACTTTATTTCTATGATTTTTGCAACATGCCTTGGAATTATATTCTAATATTATTTTTGAAGTAAAAAAAAGTGTGAACACCTTGTCAAGAGAATTATACTATGGAGTGATTAAAAAAATATATTTATTCCTTCATATTTGAATAGGATAGAGGGTCACTAATTGTTTTAATATTGCTTAGAATGGGTAAAAAGAATAAATGAGAATCACTCATCGAACTAGGTGTACAAGATATTCCAAACCAAGGAAATTATTTCTCAAGTGATAATCTTGCATGTACACCTATTGGAGATGGTGGTGAAATAGACTTATGTGTTGCAATCCCTTTTGAAAGGCTCCCTCACTTTATCAAAGGGGAAGGTTTGTTGGATAGTATAGAGACATACTTTGTATGCAAGACACATAGAGATTCCAACTCAGACAACCCTACTAGCCACACTACAAAGATATACTCAAGGTTTGCCTATATTTAATACAATAATTAAACATGTGATATTTTATAATTTCTATTCATCATGTCAATTAATACATTTTTTCTCACATATACACAGTTATTGGTGTGCTTTTGGCCCCGAGGACAATAGAAAAAAACCTCAAAACATGGAAAGGCTATGAAGATTTACCCAAAAAAGGGGTTGTCAAGCTCATTTTCTAGTTCAGGTTATGTATGGTAGACTGGATGTTGCTATAATTACATATAATGAGCATACCCATTATGATGCTAATGGAGAATTTTGTCATGGAAAGGATGACCTTGCTGGTGATCCAAGGAGAAATTTTGCACCAAGGTTATCGAATGAATGCAAATCTTATATTGAGTCTTTATTACTAATGGGTGTCAGAATTAACAATATATGTGAACAACACTACTTAGATCATGGTCTAACTAAGTTGATGAATAGAAGGGACACATGTTTGTTGAGAAAAGATGTATTGAATGCATGGAAAAGAGTGTGATCCCTTCGATCTCAGAAAATGAAGATGATGCAAAAAGTGTAAGCTTGTGACATTCAGAGGAGAAAGATAATTTTTTCTACTATAAGAGGCCAAACACCATGGAAGATGTTCCATTTGTTGTAGGCATCCAAACAACGTGGATGCGAGAAATGATGGTGAAACATTCACATAACTCACTCATTGTAATGGATTCCGCATTCTCTACAAATAAATATGGTGTAAGTAAAACATTTCTACCCATATCTATGGATCATAAATTTATCATTGATACTTTTAATCTATATGTTTCTTCATAAATATATTATATTTATTGATATGGTTTATTCATTTACAGTATGAGTTATATACATTGCTTGTATTTGACGAGCAAGAGGCTGGTGTTCCTGTTGTGTGGGCAATATCCTCAAGAAATAAAGTTGAGGATATAAATGAATGGCTAAGTGAAGTTTACAAAAGAGGAAAAGAGTCCAAAGAAGACTGACATGTTAATGCATTCATGACAGATGATGCTAGTGTTGAGATTGAGGCAATCAGGGTTTTTTTGCTTAATATTTAGTTTATAGAAGTATATTTTGTATTTTATTTGAATGCTAAAAAAGAATTTTTGTTCCAATACAACTTATGAAGTTTTATAATGTAACTTGTAGATTATCCTTTGATTGTCGAATACTTTTATGTATTTGGCATGTGTGTAGGGCATGGTTGAAGAATGTGTATAGGTAAGTCACTTTTTATGTAGAATGCATCAATATTATATGTTTGAACATCATATCTTGATATTATGCTTTATAATTTAGGCATGTGAGAAATAAGGACATTGCAACACAAATGTTCAATAGATTGGGCCAGATTATGTATGCAATGAGTGATGAGGAAGACATTACTACTCACCTAATAAAAAATTTCATGGAGGAATTCAAAGAGGAGAAGGCATTTATTGACTATTTTTAGAAAACCTAGTGTCCTAATGGGAGTCGTATTGGTAAGATCATGTGATTATTCATTACAATTTAAATGCATTTACATCATGTTAGCTATTTTTGTGTAACATCATTATATTCGTTTGTGTAGAAATGTGGGCCAAGAATTTCTGAAACTTCTCTCATTCAAATCAAGAGACCAATGCTTCAATAGAATCATACCATTGCCACATCAAGAGTCACTATTTAAGCGATCTTTCTAAGAAATGCACAAGGAGAATGGATTGGATTATCCACATACTTCTTCATAGGGTAGAGCCATTCTATAAAAATAAAAGATTTTTGCAGTTATCTGGGTTTCTAACAAATTTCAAAAAAGAACGATATTATATAACTACATTAGAAAGATCAAAAACAATACTAGATATAGATTGTTGTCCATATGATCACCTCCATAATGTGTATAAGATAAGAAGCCATACAATTCCAACAAAATGGTATGTTGTCAGAAAATTTGGACTTGGTTTGCATGTGTGTGATTGTTAGTGGGCAAAAAAAGGAAACACATGTAAACATGTATTGAAGATTTTAGATCTTCTAAAGAGAAACAAAACAAATGAGCAAGATCAAGTTGTAGGTAAGTTTTATTTGAGATATAAGTTTAGTTTTCAAAATTTTAATGATTATTATCTTTAGTCTCAAAAGTAACTAATTTAATTATATTAAGTTACAGAAGGTGTTACTCTATTTGTTAGAATTTAATTTTTTCTTGGTTATTTATTTATTTAATAGGATAAACCAAGGTATCCTAATGTATTTTGTCCTCTAGTCCAAGTGGGAGGACATGTCATATTTGTAATTCCTTTAATAAGAAAAATAGATATTCCTCCTTAAGAGGAATCTCACATTTGTCTCACACACAAGTATGAATGTCGCACTCATTCACATAGGGAGTTACATGCAAACTCCTTCACTCATCTCTACTTAAAGAGATATTTCTCCACACACTTGACACCAATTTCTCACATTTCTCTCACACAATTTCTATCCTCTTGTAGTTCTATCATATTGTATTGAGCTACTTGCTCATATTCTTTCTCTCTCTCTCTCTTGGCTTTTCATGCCTCATTCATAATTCACAAGGGGTTTTCTTTGCTTTCCCCTTTCAAAATCTTGTCTCCTCCTTGCTTATTTTTTGGTGTATGCTCCTAGTTCTTGCACTAATTCATGGTAATTTTCCTTACTCCTTGCTCTTGGATTAAACAATTTCCTGCAAATCTATATTTTGTTCTTTATTATTTTAACATGGTATCAGAGTAGGTTGGTTTAATCTCATTTTGAGTGTACAGGTGAAGGAGCTACCATATTTTGGAGCACTCCAAATTGGAGACTCTTGAGAGAGATTTTACTAATATTTTTTGTCTAATCTATTTAAGTAAAAAAAAATTAATTTTTTTTTTTGGGTTTGGCTGGTTTACCGTCAAACCCGGTTGATATAGTTGGTTAATTTTTTAATTACGTATTTAATGCAAATTCATTATTATCAAAATATCAATATTTTATCCTTATTTTGGTTTGTACAGGTTATATTATCTTAAATTATTTTAAAGTAATATATATATATATATATATATATATATATATATATATATATATATATATATATATATATATATATATATATATATATATATATATATATATATATATATATATATATATATATATATATATATATAGTTCTCATTAATTTGTTTTTTTAATCTTCCTAAGTTTGTCTCTAACTCTTATTTTTTTGGATTCATTATATATCTCATAGTAAATCTTTTTTAATACCTTATTTGATAAAGTAATTACTTTTTCTCTCTTCCGAGTATAATATTAAAATTTTGTTTATTATATTCTATATCAATGTGATTTTTATATTTTTGGTTAGCTTTCTCTATATTTCCGTTCATATTTGCATAATATTCAGTTTCAAATTGTAATTATTAGTTTCTAAGTTCGAGCTCTTGCTTGAATAGAATTATTTTTTCAAATTTCTATTATTAGTTTCTAATCTTAGTTCTTGCACGCATTTTTTTGGAATATCATCAATTGCATGCGCTGTTATTGGTTTTATTCAGTTTTTTTAATCATTTTTTCCCCTAAATTACAGGAACCGTTGCTTTTTCCTGTCACTGTTTTCTACATACCTTTTTTATTTCCTTTAGCGGTCTTCTTTAATTTTTTTCTTGAGTTGGTTCTTCTTTCCTTGCATGTGTTTCTTGCTATTAACTGCTTCTGAATTTCTCTCCTGGTTATTCCCTTTGGTTTTTTTTCCTTTGCATGCTTGCTTTGTACATGATCTTGTTTCTTGGAAGAGTTGTAACTCTTTTAAAATTTTTGGTTATTACAGCATCTGCAAAGTCAAAATCTTTCAGGCGTCTAATTGAAGCCAAAAAACCATTGTTAGATATTGGCTTTTTCTTTAATCTTTTGTTTTGCTATTAAATTGCTGCAGGAACTTCATCTACGCTTCATACTTTGAATTAAGCCTTTTTTGCTGTAGTTTTTTTTTGTAAAGACCTGGTGCTATATTATTGTCTTTTGTTTAATTTTTTTTTAAATTCTCATACTGATCTGGTTTCATATTAAAGGCATGGATCTTGTGCTATAGGAACCTTTGTTCTTTGCATGCACTGTTTAGTTAGTATAGAGGTTTGTTCTTTGTTGCATGCTATTTTTTTTTATTAAAATAGTGTATCACATCATCTTTATTAATATCTTTTAGTAGTTACTGTAGCACCGCATTGTAACTCATTTCTGTATCTCTCCTTTACTTATCGATTTAATCTAGTTTGCATGGTAGCACTACAGGAAGCATTATGCTACAGGAATCATTGATCTAGTTTATGTGCTACAGGAACCTCTATTCTGCAAGAATCTATAGTTTATGCTATAGGAATCATTAATCTAGTTTATGTGCTACAGGAACCTCTGTTCTGTAGGAATCTATAGTTTATGCTACAGGAATCATTAATCTAGTTTATGTGCTACAGGAACCTTTGTTCTACAGGGATCTATAAATTATGCTATAGGAATCATTGATCTAGTTTATGTGCTATAGGAACCTTTGTTCTGCAGGGATCTATAGATTATGCTACAGGAATCATTGATCTAGTTTATGTGCTACAGGAACTTCTATGCTGCAGGAATCAATATATTTAGTTTTTTCATTATATTAATCTGTATTAGCAGCTCATTTTTTTTTCAATAGATTCAATTCTTTTTTCAGCTCAAGTTCTTTATTAAGGGTTTTGTTTAGATTCAATTCGATTTAGCTAACAGTTTCTTGCAGGTTTTTTTAGGTTTAAGGTTTATAACCTTTTTAAAAAAAATTGTATTCTCTTCATTTCAGTATATGGTTAATTCTCAATTTTTTTTTGGAAATTAGTCATATAATCTCTTTCTATATAGAATCTTTTTTATTTAAAAGTGTAATCTTTTTTGCTTTTGCTTTTTTGCAGCTCTGAAATTTTTTTCTCTATTCTCAGTATTATTTACATTAAAGATTTTAGCGCTAAGTTTTTTTTAACTTTTGCATAGGTTAGCTGTGATTCCAATTAGTTTGTTAGCTTAATTTTTTAAATTAAAGTCTTAGATTCAATATTTATTCTAATTTCTATCCTAGTATCTTTTTTAACGTTTACTTGTAGGTTTGAAATCTATTAAGTTTCCTAACATCTGTTTTGCAGGTTCATTATTTCTTTTACATGCATTAGTTTTTGAGCAACTCTGGTTGTTATCTATTAATCCATAACAGATTAATCGGGATCTATTTTCTCTTGTAGGCCTTAAGTTAATTTTTTTTAAAAGAGTTTTTTTGCTTTTTCCTTGCATTTCTCTATGGAAAAATCTAATATAGCTTTCTGCTATTGCATGCAAGATTAGTTAGATTAAATGTTGTTCTTTCCTGCTCTCTGTTTCTCTATTTTTTCTGTCTAAGCTCTGTTAAAAGTTTCATTCAAAGTTTAACTGTTTCATCATGACTACCCTGATGCCAGAAATTAAATTAACCAATACCAACTACCATGCATGAAAAATTCACATGACTTTCATACGTAGAATTAGACACATTTTAGATATTGCCACTAATGCCAGTTCAAAACTAGCAATCACTGCTTCTCAAGCTGACCAAGATGCTTGGCAGACTAAAAATGAGGAAGCACTTGGTTTAATTGGAATCTCCTGAAGTCCCGAATTGTATGTTCTTATTTCATCTTGTTCAGAAGCCCATCAGGCTTGGGACATCCTGAAAAACACCTATGATAGTGCAGATGAGACTCGTAAAATTCAGCTTCAAGACCAACTTGAAGATCTCAGGTATACAGATTTCAACTTTGTTGATGATTTTTTGCTAAATTTGATTCCATTAAAGTTTTATTAACTAGGTTATAAGTAAATTTATCTGATTTAAGTATAATTCACATAATAATTCATAAATATTTACCTAGGCAGTTTCAGCAATTTATTACAAATATTTATTCTCAGTTAGCTATTCCTTCTTTAGCAACTCAATTAACTTATGTTATTTTTCAAAATATTTTGCATCAAGAGGAAGCTAAATTAATTCAATTTGGCATACTTAAATCTCACGAACATACGTATGTCTCTCAATCTCATAATAATAATAGATCTTCTCATAATAATTCAAATAACAATCAAAATCATCAAAGATCTAACAATTCAAATAATAATCAAAATCATCAAAGACCTAACAATACTAATACTTCAAATAATAACCACAATTATCAAAGATCTAATAATAATAATAATTCCAATAACTATCATAATAATAATAATCATTCTAATAGGCCTTATTGCACATATTGTGGTAAAGATGGTCATTTGATTCATAACTATTTTAAGAAACAAAAAGATGATCAACGTAATTCTCAAAATTACTCAAATAACAAACCTAATGGTAATCAATCCCGTTTTGCTTTTACTGTCAGTTTTAATGCTTCTAAACCTCTTGAATGGATCGTAGATAGTGCATCTCAACATGTTACATCTCATAAGGAATTCTTTGATTCTTTGCAACCTGATTCTTTGAATATTCTTGTTTCCTTAGCTGATAATCATTGCTGTCAAGTTGAAGGAACTGGTAATGTTTCTGTTCCAAATGGTAAATTACATGATGTTCTTTATGTTCCTGATTTGAAAGCTAACCTTATTTCTGTTCAATTATGTCAAGATTATAAGGTTGAGTTTCATAAAAAGAATTGTCGTATCATTGATCCTAACACTGATCAGATAGTTGCTAATGCTAAATTAGATACTGATAATCTCTTTAAATTTCACCAATTTTCCTATCCTAGATACTCTTTACTTACTACTGTTGATTTTTATATTTGGCATGAGAGGCTAGGACATTTAAATTCTGATTATACCTCATTAATGCAAAAATAAAATATGGTAGATGGACTACCTAAATTTACTACTTCTAAGTTTGATTGCAATGGATGTATGAGTGGTAAAATGCATAGAGAATCTTTTCCTCATAAATCATCTTGGAGAGCTAATAATAAGTTAGTTTTAATTCATAGTGATCTTTTAGGTCCTATGGAAAATACTTCTCTATCAGGCTCTAAATATGCTTTAACCTTTGTTGATGATTATTCTCGTAGAACTTGGATTTATTTCTTACATAGTAAAGATCAAGTCCTTGATACTTTTGTTGAATTTCATGTTTTTGTAGAAATATAAAGTGGTTGTAAAATTCAGATTCTTAGGATTGATAATGGTACTGAATATGTGAATCATGCTTTTCATTCTTACTTAAGATCTTTTGGTATCAAATATGAGCTTACTATTTCTAATACACTAGAACAGAATGGTGTGGCAGAACAGAAGCATAGAACAATAGTAGAAATGGCTAGATATTTTTTACATGCTAGAATTATAGATTATAAATTTTGGGCTGAAGCTATGGCATGTGCTACCTATATTCTTAATAGAACTCCTACTAAGGCCCTTCCCAATAAAATTCCTGAAGAAGTTTGGTCAGGAAGAAAACCCAATTTGTCTCATTTATGAATTTTTGGTTCCACTGCTTATGTTCACACACCTAAATAGAAAAGGAAAAAGTTAGATCCTAAATCCTCACCTCATATTTTTGTTGGCTATTCTAAAAATACCAAAGGTTATAGAGTTTATGATCCTCTTACTAATAAAGTTCAAATAGTTAGAGATGTTTGCATTGCTGAAAATGGTGTTCATGACTGTTCTCAAATTTCAGATTTTGATTTTACTCACAACAACATTGTTCTTGTAGAGGACCAACCTCCTTCTCTCAACCCTATTCCTTAGGTTTCTGTTTCTGCACCTTCTATTTCTGCTCCTAAAGTTTCTATTTCTTCTATTTCAGCTCATGATAATACTAATAAATAGGATAATCCTAAACAAATAGATAGTAATGATACTCCCTCTAATGATTTTGTTCCTTGTAGTAGTAGCAGTGATGATGATGATGATGCTAATAATATGTTTACTCCTCCTAGTAATATTTCTGTTAATTCTAGAAGAAATCCTAAATGGTCTAAAGATTTACTTAATGAAGGTGATGATTACATTGCTAGAATGGGTGGACTTAAACCTAGAAGGATAAATTACTGCAATTATGCTCTTATGTCTTCTCTATCTAATTCTAATGATCCTCAAACTTTTTCTCAAGCTAAAAATCAACCTCATTAACAAACTACTATGCAAGAAGAATATGACTCTTTAATTTCTAATAATACTTGGGATTTAGTTACTTTACCTCATGGTAAGAATCTGATTTCTTGTAAATGGTTATATAAAACTAAGTTAAACTCCAATAATGAAATTAGTAAATTTAAGGCTAGATTAGTTGCACGTGGTTTTTCTCAAATTGAAGGAATAGACTATAATGAAACATTTGCTCCTGTTGCTAAAATGTGTGTGTGAAAATTGTACCTGATCTGTAGACACAACACTTCAGTAAAACATTAGAGGTTAGCTATAATCAAAATCGTGCAAAATTGAAATCTAATTTAACCAAGCGATTTACTGCCTTCTAGTAAATGCGAGATTAATGTTCTCAGATTGTTATCGAGATCAGTGACCTAGACGACACCTAAATGAAAGATTTGAATGCAATTGATCTAGATATGAATTGAATGCAATTAATCTATATTTTTGAATTTTCTATGCAATAAGAATGATAAAAACTGATATGAATCTATGCTAATATGGAAATTGATATGCTAAAATGATCTAACAATGATATGAAAAAGAATCTAAATGAATGTTAAAAAAAAAACAAATTGATCTCACAATAGCCTTGATTCGCAATAAGCTTTGATTCTCCAAATTCCAATTCTTCAAAATAGTTGTGCAATTCGTAGATGACTTTGGCAAAGTAAGCTTGCAAAATTATGAGATGCTTTGAGATGAGCTAAAGCCTTGGTTTTATAGAAATTCAGGGCTTTGGAGGTGCATGAGAAAAAGCCATAAATCACTCAAATAACTCAGGTTGATTTTTGAGTTATTTTTAAATAAAGGATAATTAACTCACAAAAACATGCAAAAGCTAAGCTTTAACTCAAAATAGAGTTTAGCTTTAATTGATAATTGATAGTTGTCTGCTTTTATGATTGTGTATGTTTTATTTATGAATTAATTTAATAATAAAGTGATTTATTTCCAATTTAACTGCTTTTAAAAATAAAATAATTGATTTATGGGTTAATCAATTATTTAATCAAAATTTTATTAAAAATTATATTATTAAATAATGACAACTTGCTTTCATTAATTAAATAAGAATTTAATCAATTATTCATATGATATTAGATTTATTGTCAAAATTAAATAATATAATTAATAATAGATAGAATTAAATTTAATTACACAATTAAGTGGCAAATATTAAATCTAATTAATTAAATATGAAAATATTCAATTAATCAAACTTTAGGATAAATGTGATTTATTGCCAAATAATTATAAAATTAAAAATAATTATGATGATTAGAAATATTACTAGGAATATTCCCCGATGCAGAATTTAAGATAATCAATTATGATTCGATGATGTTTAGATGTGCCTTAGATTAGGACTTTGATGTCGATTTCATTTGAATTGAAGATGTAGGAGATTAATGAACTTATAGCCCATTTTTGGGGTATTACATTTTGCCCCTCTTTGAATTATTGTGCGAAGCGCAGTGGTTCAAAGATAGTCTGTGTTTGATAAAGATATGAAACTAATGTTTGAAATTGATAATTGATATGAGACAGAAGCTAATTGATATTGAATTGATATGGAAATAATAGGTCCTGAATGACCAAAGATAATGTTCACTGTAGCAGCAAATGAACCTATGATTGCGAAAAAGTGTCAAAACACCTGATTCCAAACCTTAGGATTGCTAAGAAGTGAGTGACCGGTTCTAGACTCAATTGTCTTAGCAGAACTAGCAGGTATCACATCTGAATCCTTCAGTTGCCGAAGAACTAAGGAAAGAACACTATGATCTGATGGTTGCAAAAACTGATACAATTTACAAGATTAGGAGAATACCAGATTGATATGGATCTTGATGAATCTGATATGCCCCAAGTGATGATAGATTTGCCCCGAGTGATGAGGTCTTTTGATGAATCAGTAACTAGACATGATTGTTTGTCTTGATCACTGATCAAAGATATTGATAGAAATTGATTTACAGACTTTGAATGATGTGTAATACCATGCCCCCTTCGGGATTAAAATTGAAATCTAACAAGAAAAGTCAGCGTTGATAGTTTAGAAGCATGTTAATTGATTTGAAAAGTGGTTAAACACATTCAAGAATGCATTCTGCATCGTTGGAAGGTCCCAAAAGACCAAGTTTGACTAGGTGAAACTATGAGTTGACCATAGTTGACCATGTTGAAATTTTGATAGTTTGATGTTAGATAATCAGTTAAGTTGAATACTGGATTTCTGTGATGATTGAAGGTTGATTATGCGAGTAGTTAATAATATGAATGATCTCAGATTTGAATTTTGATCCCGCAAAAAGATTCTACTTGCTATTTCATTGGAGGAACCTTCGTGTGGGATTCAGCTCTTGTTAGATTTGAAGATGCGAGTGGAGAATTGTTTAAGCATTGAAGTTCATTTAATCATTGTGAGATCATGCAAACATGCAAAATGCAAAGAAGCATGCAATATGAAATGCAACCTAAGACCTAGGACCTAGTCATTGATCATATGTCGATTTGTTATCATCATTGAACTTTTAGGTAACCAGATAAATCAATACAACGCCCATTAGCTATGAAACCATAGACATATGAATATTGATTTGTATTCACAAGAATCAATACAACACCCACTGGCTAGGAAACCATGGACATATGAATATTGATTTTGTTTTCCGAATGTCGAATTAGATATAAGAACCAAGGCACAAACACCAAGATGACTTGAATATCACGTCCCTTTTGATATAGCAATTTGTATAAGCATCAAAACATAAACGTCGTGATGACCTGAATACGGCTTGCATTGCAAACACATCAAACAGCCAAGAGATCATTCTAAATCCAATGTGAATTACCCGTGGTGACCCTTTATTGTTCACATCCTTAGGTAAGATTATGTTTCACAGTAGGAGAAAGAACTCACTCAAAAAGATAATAGTTAGATAAATACTTCTTTGAATCATCCGGGTATCAATGGTCGAGGTATGCATGGCCATCCAATTCAAGATAGAGGCTCTTACAGTCGGACACCATTTCAATCCAAAATTTCCAAAGTTGTTAGATTTTCACATACAAGCAGAAAACAAAGAAAAGATTATGCCCCCAGTCATCACTCTCTAAATCCTATAAAGGACATCATCAAAGAGCTCAAAGGGACACAATATGCAAAAATCTCAATGTGAATCAGTAAGCATACAAGGAGATAAAAGCATGTAAAAAGCATAGATTGTTTTCAGTTGAGTTTTGATGTTTGATTGCGTTGTTGTAGATACAAAATCCTTTCTGGAGACAAGACTGACTGACTGACTCACATGAAGCTTCAAAGGACTCTGACTAGATATGATCCGTCTAAGATACATGGGAGACCATAGGATATGACATTGATTGCCCCCAAGTGTTAAACATTGATAGGATACAGACGCTTGAGCTTATTGGTGTACAGACTGACTTATTGAGAACAAGAATACAGAAACAAACTGGGAGATATGTACAAACTAAAGCAAAACTGAAAGCTAGGAAAGACCAAGATTGCACTGATAGATGGAGCATTTGGAACAAGTGGCACCCGTTTGCCAGGTTTTCACCATCTTGGCAGAGATTCTATTTTTGCTACCAAGGCGCCTGTTTCCAAGTTTTCACCAAGGCACTTTTTCTTTTCTTTTCCTTTTTTTTTTTTTTTGTATTTTTCATTTTTGTTTTTCAATTTTTTTAAATTTTTGATATTTTTTGATATTTTTGAATTTTTGATATTTTTATATTTTTTTTATGAATCATCAAGGTGCCTATTGCTAGGTTTTCACCAAGATGGTCATTTTTTCAGGACATTTTCTGATTTTTAAGTTTTTTTCAAGATATTTTACCATAGACTGAATGCCTTAGGCATAGAATTTCTTTACATGGAGAACGTTGATTGGTTCTCAGAGTTGTTCTCCTTCAGTCGTTGAGAGTTGATAGGCACCAGAGCCAAAAGTAGCAGTGATGACAAAGGGACCCAGCTAGTTGGGTTCGAACTTCCCCTTGCGTTCTCGATGGGATTGATTTTTCAGATTTTCTCTCAAGACTAGATCACCAACCTAAATTTTTTTGTGTTTGACTTTCTTGTTGTAGCCTCTAGACATTCTCTTCTGATATACTCTGAGATGATCATATGCTGCTTGTCTATGCTCATCTAGTAGTTTCAGTTCTTGTAACTTAGACACTCTGTAGTCATCATCAGTTACTAGACCATGCATTCTGATTATTAGTGATGGGATTTCAACCTCAATAGGCAGTACCACTTCAGACCCATAAACTAAAGTGAAAGGTGTAGCTCCAGTCGGCATTTTAATACTTATTCTGATACTTGTTTTGATACTTGTTCTGATACTAGTTCTGATACTTGTTCTGATACTGGTGTTGATACTAGTTATGATATTGGTTCTGATACTGGTTCTGATACTTGGTATACTTGATAGCATCTTTTTCCATTGCAAACTCCCAAGCAAGATCATATCGTGCAGTCCCAACATCTAGCAAGGTGGAGAACAAGAGGGATTGGCAAGTTGGTGGAGGAGATGGAAGACAAGAGAATGAAGGAGAATGAAGGGAAGAAATCCTCAAGGGAAAACTCCTCAAGAATACTCAAGCTAAGAAAAATTGTCATGTAAAGCATATTTGGACAAGCAATGAAAGGCTAGCATAGGATAAGTCACAAAAGCGTAATGCCAAAGAAGGACAGGATGTATTCCAAAGAAGTAGACATGTCAAGAGGCTTCATAGCACCGTGTTTTACTCTTCTTCTTTTTTTTCTTTTTTTAGATCAAGACCAAAGGGGAAAAGAATAGCGATAGGCAAAAATGGATGGAGGAAGATGGATATGAAGGCTAAACAGGAAGGGAATGAAAATAAGATCATCGCAAGATAGCTCACAAAATAGCCAAATGTTCGTGTATAGATCAACATTGTCAAGATCAAAGAGAGAAGATGAAATGGATGAAATATGTAGAAGAACTACGCATGATGCCTGATTGCCAGGTTTTCATCATGGTACTTATCCAAGGCACCACAAGGGAGTGGTTTTCACCATAGGACGATTTTTTTTTTCTTTACTTTTTCTACCAAGGCACTTGTTTTTAGATTTTCACCAAGGCACATTTTTAATTTTTAATTTTTTTTTAAAAATTTTTTTCTTTTTGGAAGAAGGCAAGCTTTTTAGATAATTCTCCTTGAAAGGATAAACCATGATATGCCAAGGATTCAAAATGATATGCTCAAAGATGCTGATAGAGAAAAGGAGATGGAAGAGAGAAATGGAGGATAAAGTTTTATGTAAAGCGAGTGAGGTTGGAGGATAGGAGGAATATGCAAATGAGAAAAAAGGATAGAAGGTAGAAGGATAATGCATAGAGGGATTGTGAAAGGGTAAATGGAAAGGAAGGAAAGATCAACATCAACACACACCTTGAAGGGTGGTGAGAGGGTGAAGGAAACATGAATGAAGGAATACGTGAAGGAATATGGTGAATGGATAGCAAAGGTTGTGGTTTAAGCGCATGGAATAGAAGAATATTTTTGGAGGGAAATGAAGTGGAAGCCTTTGGAAGCTTGAATGTCAACTTCACTTTTTTCTCAACACCAGACTCTTTCAAGAGAGACTTTAGAATCCATATAACCATAGGATTTTTATTTCCTTTTGATGATCTAGAGAGAATATCTTCAATGATAGATTTTGGAACCCATACTTGTCTTGTAGTTTTTTTCTTAAATATCTCTTTTGACTCTATATTTTCATGTCTATTAGAGGAGACATGGTGATCTTTTTTTGATGGATTATTATATTGCTTCTTTTTCTTGTATTGAACATTCAAGTTACTTCCAAAAGAATTGGCACTTGTGGAAGAAGGAGGATATGACTGGTTTAGATGGGTGGGTGGATGAAAAGGATTCAAGGGTATGCATCTATGTTGATCTTAAGGAAAGATGGGAGATGGAGGTATGTAAGGACCCAAGATGGATGGCAAATTAGGAGAGTTAGGAGGGGAAAGTGAAGGGACATAAGGACCCAAGATGGAAGGAAGGTGTGAAACCCTTAGCAGTGGTGGAAGAGGTCCAAGGATGGAAGTGGAAGATGCAAAAGGATAATCAACAAGTTCATCAACATCTATATGGCAACCAAGGACATCAGCATCTTTAGAGTGAGCATTAGAATTTTCACTAGAATCATGAACATCTTGAATAGGAGCACCTTCTTTGATAGGATTGTTCAAAGCTTGCAAAGACTTAGGAAGAGTAGAAAGTGGAAGCGAACATGGAGTGGTAGAACAAGAAGATGGAAGATTTTGATCTTGACAAGGATCTTTGGATAGCATAAGCATATCATTTTTCTCTTGATTTTCAATAGGTTTAACATTGGAAGTAACAACACCATTTTCAATAACCTTAATGGAAGTATCATCTTTGGAAATTGGAAGTGGGGTAAGGTTATTTTGATTGTTAATAAGCTCAACGGTGTAAGTAGTAGCCTGATCTTGCTTAGGAAAAAACTTAAGACATGGTAGAATGCATGAAAAAGGGTGTGTAGGATCAAAAGAACCATGAAGCGGATAAGAGACATCATGAAAAGGATTGGATGACATGGAGGGTTCTTGATCTTGATCTTTCTTTATGTTCTTTTCTTCATCATTTTTAGAGTCCTCTTGACATGGAGCCACTTCTAAAGACAAGGAAGCATGTTGGGATTGTATGGAAGACTTTGGAAGAGATGGGGAAGGACTAGCTGGAGTAGGCATTGTAGCATATGAAGGCATAGGCTCTTTAGGTTTAGCATTATTGAAAGTATTTGTAGCCAAGTGAAGGTTAGCTTGAGTTTCTTTAAGAGGTAGCCCTGGAGGATAACTATAGGGAACCACATGAAAAATATTAGAGCTTGTGTTAGATGAAGGTTCTGTGAAAGATTTGAAAGACTCAGAAGCTTTAGGAAATGTATGGGTATTGGAGGAAGTAGGGGATGGAAGGGAACCATCACAAGACAAAGGTCCAATATTAACATGATCTTGCTTGAGAGTGTAATCTTTATTTTCAGCCTAAGAGTTCTTAGATGAGAGATCTTTATAGTATTGACGTTTCAAGCTAGCACGATGCATTTTATAGTCCTCAGTAGTAGTAGATGGATCATAATCAAGGTATTGTCCACAAAAGCCATCAAAGTCTCTTTCAAAATTAGAATCATATAGATCACCATCACGATCTATCCAATGGGGTGGCCCATTTGTAGTAAGTAGGAACACACGACAAGGAGGACTCTTAGGAACAGAGGTGTCATAGGTATCATTACATTGTCTGTCGTCATAGTCATCATAGTCTCCAAAGCTGGATGTGTCACTCTCCATGGAAGAGGTATCATAAGGGTTATCACATTGCTCAAATTCTTTCCAGGGGCATGGTGACATGTACAAGTCTTTATCAAATGAAAAAGAGTATAGAGCTTCCATGGAGAACTCTTTAGGTTCCTTTTCTTTCTTAAGATTGTCTAGCTAGACTTGCATAGCTTGTAACTGCTTCATCATAGCGGTGATTAGAGCTTCTTCCTCTTGTGTACTGATTCTTTGAGACATGTGTACTAATTCTCAATAGCTACTGATCTGTTCTTGACACAGTGATTTGTATGACAGATTTTGGAAATAGGCTAAAGAGGCTAAGTATCCAGTAATTCTGATAATTTTCTGACAACTCTTCAAAATTTTTCCCAAATGACACTCTATAGACTCGTACGACAGTGGGTATGCTATGAAATGACAGTTGCAAAACTCATACGACAGTTGGGTAGCAATGAAACGACAGTTGAAAATCTCATATGATAGTTGTAAGATTTTGACTTTGAGAATTTGCTGGCATGAAAACTTGTACGACACTGGGTTTGCTATCATACGACAGATGGGTTGTAATGAAATGACACTCGATAGAAACTCGTATGACTTTTTGACCTCCTGAGATGAGTTTTGACTCCAGAAAAGGATTTTACTTCAGATTTTGCAAATTTTGAGCTTTTAGATTTGAATTGTTTGCAAATTTCAATGTCCAGATTTGAAGATTGTAACAGATTTGTTCATTTTCAGTAACCAGATAGATAAACAAGCATGCAAAATAGCAAGCACATGATTTCAAGCATGTCTAAAAACAATGAACAAGGGCAAAAGGAACCTTGCGCATGAACAATTAAGTGACTTATTCGTTCTAATCCTCAGAAGCACTAATTGTGTATGTTCCAAAAATGTTTTGCAATAATGCACATATACCTTATAAAATAAAAATTTGGCCTCGCTAGGGTTTTTTAGTAATGGTTTGACTCTGCAACTTTTATGATCCAAAGGGGTGAACTCCAATCCCGATGCACCAAGATTTTGACATAGTTTGAGAACTTAATCTTCAGGAGCTGCTAGGGAGATCTGACAACCCAACAATGAACCATACCCATGGAGATTTCTTCCACAAGGACATTTATATAGCGGTTGTCACTACCACGACAAAAATAGCTATGACCGCTTGAGGTTCTGTCAACGAAGTTTTCCCCATGAAGGGATTGTCCACTACGGTTAACCCTCTCTAAAAATGACTCACAATAGTATACCACAAGAGGACCTGGCTCCAGATCCAAGGTTTTTGACACCTTTTCACTTTTAACCCAAACAAAGCAAGCAGATTAATCTGACATGCTAAGACAAAGTTTTGCTTCACCAAGGTCTATGATGCCAACTCCATGTGATCTATCAACCTCTCCGGGGAGAGAATGTATCAATCAATAAGAGAAGATGCACTAACCAATTTTGATTCACCAAAGCTCATGATGTCAACCCCACGTGATCTATCAACCTCTCCTGGGAGAGAATGTATCAATCAATAAGAGAAGACACACTAACTAAGTTGAATGTGAAATGCACTAAGTATCCTTCCTACCTACAAGGATTCTGTTGTCAAGAAAGATTTCGCTAGGAATCCAATCTCTCAAGAATCATGAATAGTGTTCATAGGGCCTAATTACTATGTGAGCATAGATATATTCTCGAAATCAAATCTACCAAAAGTACCCAAAAAGTAGAAAGAGGAACACTTAACGCTTAAAGCGAATATGAGATGAGTCCACAAGGTGGAACACTTAACACCTCACACAAGCTGAAAATGAGTCCCCAACTTAGAAAATAGGTGAGTTCCTAAAAGCACAAAAGGGTTGCCAAGTGGAACACTTAACGCTTCTGTCCTGTTGACCCCTCCCCTTTATGGCGCTGAGATTGCAACCATGGAGAAGAAATGAGGGGCCGGCGGATTAGCGAGTCCAATAACCCAAGATAGTAATCATGATCAATCACAAGTATCTAAGACTACTTAATGAATCCTAAAGGGGTCACAACCTAGTATCAATTATGCAAGTGTGTAAAACAAAAGCATAAAAAGAATCACCCAAGCTAGACACACGAGAGATTTATTTTAAGTCCCAAATTGAAATGTCATTAGATGAAGGAGAATACCTGGGATCCTTGCAATGTGCTTAGTAGATTTTACCTAATTTTTAGCAATTTTTGTTGAGCTTTACTATGCAAGCAAACTACGAACTTTCCAACAAGCCAACAAGCAAATAAGATATGCAAGGTATATTCAACTTATGAAAACCCTAGGGTTAGATCTAAAAATCAATTGTTAGGAGAAATAATAACTAAAAATTAATCCAAATGAAAACTCATATCATGCATTGAATTATATGAAAAATAAGTGCATACCCATCACAAAATTTTAATTTTTTTGCACTGCATTTGACCTAGTCAACAAAATCTAATTTTTTTGATATGATTTTGGCCACAAAAATAGAAATTTAGAATAGAGACCCCTACTAAAAAATAGAGATATTTTCAAAAATGCAAAAATTTTAGAAAAATCTCTTCATTTGTGCCCTAGAGACCCGTTTTATCAAAATAGACTAATTTTTGTAAATTGATTATTTGAGCTATGATATCATATCTAAATTTAAAACACAAAGAATGGACCCCTTGTATAATTTAAAGAGATTTTCAAAAATATAAAAATTTCCAAAAAATATGCTGATTTGCGTCAGATATTAATTTTTTTTATAATTTCAAGAAAAAATTATTAAAAATTCAAAACATTTCAGAAAATTCTAAAATTTTTACTGTAGCTTCCTTGATATGTCACCAACTTGCAAAAAAAATTTCAGATGAAAAATCCAAGCTGTTTGAGAGATAAAATTAAATTTTTGAAACTTTAGGATTTTAGCTCCCAAAAAAAATTAAAACTAGCATGCAAAAGTGAATTGCCCCATGGTGGACGCCAGAAATATGTGTGTGAAAATTATACCTGATCTGTAGATACAACACTTTAGTAAAACATTAGAGGTTAGCTATAATCAAAATCGTGCAAAATTGAAATCTAATTTAACCAAGCAATTTGCTGCCTTCTAGTAGATGTGAGATTAATGTTCTCAGATTGTTATCGAGATCAATGACCTAGATGAAACCTAAACGAAGGATTTGAATGCAATTGATCTAGATATGAATTGAATGCAATTAATCTATATTTTTGAATTTTCTATGCAATAAGAATGATAAAAACTGATATGAATCTATGCTAATATGGAAATTGATATGCTAAAATGATCTAACAATGATATGAAAAAGAATCTAAATGAATGTAAAAAAAAAAACAAATTGATCTCACAATAGCCTTGATTCGCAATAATCTTTGATTCTCCAAATTTTAATTTTTCAAAATAGTTGTGCAATTCGTAGATGACTTTGGCAAAGTAAGCTTGCAAAATTATGAGATGCTTTGAGATGAGCTAAAGCCTTAGTTTTATAGAAATTCAGGGCTTTGGAGGTGCATGAGAAAAAGTCATAAATCACTCAAATAACTCAGGTTGATTTTTGAGTTATTTTTAAATAAAGAATAATTAACTCACAAAAACATGCAAAAGCTAAGCTTTAACTCAAAATAGAGTTTAGCTTTAATTGATAATTGATAGTTGTCTGCTTTTATGATTGTGCATGTTTTATTTATGAATTAATTTAATAATAAAGTGATTTATTTCCAACTTAACTGGTTTTAAAAATAAAACAATTGATTTATGGGTTAATCAATTATTTAATCAAACTTTTATTAAAAATTATATTATTAAATAATGACAACTTGCTTTAATTAATTAAATAAGAATTTAATCAATTATTCATATGATATTAGATTTATTGTCAAAATTAAATAATACAATTAATAATAGATAGAATTAAATTTAATTACACAATTAAGTGACAAATATTAAATCTAATTAATTAAATATGAAAATATTCAATTAATCAAACTTTAGGATAAATGTGATTTATTACCAAATAATTATAAAATTAAAGATAATTATGATAATTAGGAATATTACTAGGAATATTCCTCGATGTAGAATTTAAGATAATCAATTATGATTCGATGATGTTTAGATGTGCCTTAGATTAGGACTTTGATGTCGATTTCGTTCGAATTGAAGATGTAGGAGATTAATGAACTTATAGCCCATTTTTGGGATATTACAAAATGCCTACCATTAAAGTTGTTCTTGCTTTAGCTGCTAAAATGAATTGGCCTATTCACCAAATGGATGTTAAAAGTGCTTTTTTGAATGGTGATCTGCATTAAGAAATCTATATGTCTCAACCTCTTGGTTTTATTCAACAAGGTAATGAACATTTAGTCTGCAAACTAAAGAAGTCTATTTATGGTTTAAAACAATCTCCTAGAGAGTGGTATTCCAAAATTAATGCTTTATTTATTTCTCAAGGTTTTGAAAGAAGTAAAAATGATCCTAACTTGTATATTAAGCATAGTGAAGATAACATTATTATTATCATTCTGTATGTTGATGATTTGATTCTTACTTCCAGCTCTAACCATTTAATTTCTGATATTAAATTTCAACTCAATCAAAAATTTCAAATGATAGCTTTAGGATTGTTACATTATTTCTTAGGAATGCAAATTTGGCAAACCTCTAAAGGTATTTTTATATCTCAAAGTAAATATGCTAAAGATCTTCTAGATAGATTTCATATGAATGATGCTAATCCTGTTTCAATTCCATGTGATTTAGGAACTAAATTAATGGTAGATATGGAATCTCCTTTTATTGATGCTACTGCCTATAGAGAACTTGTAGGTAGTCTAATTTATTTAACTCTCACTAGACCTAATTTATCTTTTAGTGTTGGTTTAGTTTCCAGATTTATGTCAAAACCCCAACAAACTCATTTCAAAATTGCTAAAAGAATATTACGTTATATTAAAGGTACTATTAACCTAGGAATATTTTATGATGCAAATTCTGATTTCTCTTTAAAAGGTTTTATTGATTCAGATCTAGGTGGAGACTCCAATGATGGGAAATCTACTTTTGGATATTGTTTTTCTCTTGGTTTAGGTTCTATCTCTTGGAAAAGTAAAAAAGAACAATTTGTGTCCCTATGCTCTACTGAAGCAGAATATAAAAGTTGTACTCATGCCTCTAAAGAAGCTTTATGGCTTAGAAGAATACTTGAAGATTTGGGTCTACCTCAACAAGAACCTACACTTTTGTATTGTGACAATCAAAGTGCAATAGCATTGGCAAAGAATCTAGTTTACCATGCAAAGTCTAAGCACATTTCTCTCCACCACCACTTCATTAGAGAACACATTGCAGAAAAGAAAGTTTCCCTCATTCATTACAAGGGTGAAGATCAAGTTGCAGATATTTTAACAAAGCCTCTTTCTAGAGAGAAATTTGAATTTCATTGTCATAATTTGGGTTTGATATCCCTTGATGTAATTAACCCAAGTAAAGATTAAAGGGGGGTGTTATAATTTAATCTTTCCTTGGTTATTTATATATTTAATAGGATAAACCAAGGTATCCTAATGTATTTTTTCCTCTAGTCCAAGTGGGAGGACATGTCATATTTGTAATTCTTTTAATAAGGAAAATAGATATTCCTCCTTAAGAGGAATCTCACATTTGTCTCACACACAAGTATGAATGTGGCACTCATTCACATAGGGAGTTACATGCAAACTCCTTCACTCATCTCTACTTAAAGAGATATTTATCCACACACTTGACACCAATTTCTCACATTTCTCTCACACAACTTCTATCCTCTTGTAGTTCTATCATATTGTATTGAGCTACTTGCTCATATTCTTTCTCTCTCTATCTAGGCTTTTCATGCCTCATTCATAATTCACAAGGGGTTTTCTTTGCTTTCCCCTTTCAAAATCTTGTCTCCTCCTTGCTTATTTTTTGGTGTATGCTCCTAGTTCTTGCACTAATTCATGGTAATTTTCCTTACTCCTTGCTCTTGGATTAAACAATTTCCTGCAAATCTATATTTTGTTCTTTATCATTTTAACACTATTGCTTGATGGTGACCACGATGACAGAGGGGGTCTTAATCATGAAAACATCACCACTAGTAATGTCTACATTGTCTTTACAATTAAATATTAAATTTTTATGCTTCTCAAAATTTATTATTTCTTATTTCAAATATAGATAGTTGTGTTCAATTTGAAGACCAATATGTTCTTGGACTTACCATTGTTGAAGACCAAAAAATAGGTAAATTTCTATATCACCATTTTAAAATGAAATGTTTATTATTTTCATTTTTTTTTGACTTACTCATATTTATTTCCAATCTAGATGACATCTTTGATGCTTCAAATGAAGACTTTGAAATTTCCATTGATTATTTGAGTTCATTTCTCCAAAATTTACCAACTAGAGTGAGTGAAAAAAAATATTTTAGTGAATGTGTTAGGAGATTTAGAAAAGATATTGAGACACCTCTCGCTTCCTCTTCCAAATTTCAAGCAATACCTAGCTCAGAGAACATTCCTCTGAAATGAATATCACCATGGTTTAGTCCAAGCAAAATGCACAAACGTCATTCTACTCATCAAAGGCATAATACCATTTCTCAAAACTTAAGTGAAAGAGTTGAGCATGAAACTTTTCAATTTCCCTCTACATGATGTAGAAAGAAAAAGAAAAAAAAGGGCATTAATCACTCAAGCATAGCAATACAAAAATAAAGTCTTATTATCATGCAACAAAAAAGTGAGTACTTTTATTCAAAAATATTTTAGTAATTTATAGAAGTATGACTTGTTATTATTTAATAGATTAACCATATGTTGTTACAGGTTTGGATGATCAAGAAAGTACTCCACAACGTTAATTACCTTTTTCTTTTGATCTAAACCAAACAATAACAGATGAAATACACCTCATAGATGGTATCTTTTAACTATTGATTTTTTTCATAATTTTTATAGAAAATTACTTAATTATGTCTCTAACAAATTTTTGATACTTATTCAAACAAACTAGATACAATTTGTGGAGATCAAGCATCTGTGGTCAATGTTACCCTACACAAACATTTCAACAAACCATTTTAGGTAATGAAAATTTTAAATATTTATATATTATCTACATAATCTATTTTTCCACTTAACATATTATCTAAGTTGATCAAATTTAAATGTGCATGTTATTGCAGTTTTAAATGATCAAAAAAGAAATGAAGGACATATGTTACCCTTTTGTATGGATCGTAACCAAACATCAACAACAATGGATGGAATGCAAATTGGATATGGTAAGAAAATAAGAAAATAAATTTTATTGTGAACCTTCAATTTGCATTTGTTTCATCTAAGTTGACATCTCAAATTCATGTGTTATTATAGATTTAAATGATAATGAAGAACATATGTTTCCCTATTCTATTGATATCAACCATACACTAATGGATGATGCAATGCAAATTGGAGATGGTAAGAAAATTACAAAGTGCAGTTCAATCAATTTTGAGTATTCAATTTGTATATTGGTTTTATCTAAGTTGATTTGACAAATGTGCATGTTATTGCAGCCTTAATTGATCACCAAAATAGTCGGCGACTATATTTTGATCTTAATCAAGAAACATCAACAACAGTGAATGTAATGCAAACTAGAGATGGTAAGAACATTATAATATGAAATTTAAACAATTTTGAGTCTTTATTTTGTAAATTAATTTTATAACTAGCTCATTATGTTTGCAGGTATAGGTGATACTATGATGGGGGATCATGGTCAATAGCTTTTTAGATAATCATTATACTATATTATTGTAATGGGTTATCTATTGAGTGCTTTAACTCTGTTTAGAAATTGGCTCTTAGAGGTAGTAGCTTGTAGATGACAATATATGTATATTATATTTTTGAGTTGGACAATATTGGATGTGTGCAAAATTGGCTAATTTTATTATGATATTTTAATCCTTTAAAATGAGATAATCAAGTAATTTCCTTTGGGTCACGTAATTTTTACTGGATGGTTGAATTTATTTTTAACATTTCACATGTCATGTGTTGTGTAAAGATTTAATGAGTTGTATGATAATAAAGTATTATTTCCTTAAATTTATGTAGAGGGTAGGTCAACATATGCTAGCCTCCATTCATTAGTATAACTAACATAAACGTTAATTGAAATTAACATGTTTAACCTAGCAAAAAAGTTCTATCTACATATGCTAGCCTCCATTCATTAGTATAACATAAACATTAATTAAAATTAACATGTTTAACCTAGCAAAAAAATTCCATCCATAACTCATTCCAACATAATCATAAACACATGATAACCAATTTTAGCTAGATAAGTAAAATTCAAAGAGTATCAACTACCTTAGCATATTTAAAATTTTATTTCACGAATACATAATTAATTTGTATACTCTACTTCAAATTATTCAAATCTTTTATTATTTTTAATACTCGAAAAATCTACAATTACATTAATAAAAAAAAAACATCTAAATACATTTATTTCAAATTAGGTATTAAAACAATCATAAATTAATTAATTATTTTTTTTAACTATACTTTTTGTTTTTGTGAGCCATAGCTAATAAAATGTGTCAAGAAGTTTGACTCAAAGATTATACATAATTTGTTGTTTATGATTTTGATTGTGTAGAATTTTTGCATCAATATAATATATTATAGAAATATAATGTCATTAATAATTTAACTTTATAAAAGAAATATTTCTTACTTATCAATAAAATGATTTTTCATTTATCATACATTTAAATGTCACACACAAATCAAATCAAATATTTTTAATTTAAGAAAAAATATAATCGACTACACAAGTAATATCATTATGAAAATATAATAGGCTACTAGGTAATGCCAAGTCAACAAAACTCAAACAAAAATATCATTATAAAAATAGTAAAAATAAAAAGAAGTAATTTTTTGTAAAAAAAAATAAAAATAATAATAAGATAATTTGTTTTTTTAGAAATCTTCGATATTGAAAATGAGATTATATATATTTTTAAATTTATTTTAACAAAAGATTTAAATTAAAAAATTAAAAGTTAAAAGATTTAATTCTCTTAATAGAAAAATATTAATTTATTTTATTTTTTAAAATTAAATTTGAATTTTTTTTAACTCCCAAATTCATTAGAATATCCAAAAGATTTAATTCGTGAATAAAATTAAACAGAGCTTTAATTAAACAAGTATCCAACATAGCATATCGACGGGAAGATTGGGGGCAAGTGGGAGCTCCAGAGCTGACGATAACTGTCAGTATTCTGCTACAGCTCAGTCTACAACAGTACGGTGTACAGTATGAGGGAGCTCCCATGGATGTATGGGTGAGCGAGTAGATGGGGAGCCGGGGGAAAATTGTCAGCTGCATAGCCGGCTCCGTTGATGATTACCTTTCTGGAGCTAACCGACTATCACCCAGATGGTGATAGCTACTTTGAAGTGTCAAAAGTTTGACAAGTACAATCTGACAAAGAAGTGACAAATGAGATGGGTCTTCTATAGACGATATTCCCTAGCATTCAGGGCATTAATCTTACATTTAAGGATCAATTATAGGTAGTTGAGATTCAAATAATCTACTGAAATAGCCTTTATTGCACAAGTCTCGAGCACAGAACATGTATAGAAGATAGTTGGACTTGTGTGTAGATGGACTTCCCCCTTAGGAACTAGAGTTCCCGTTCTTCCCTTATTTTCCCCACCTTTTTCCATCTTTCCCATTTCTTTCTTTCCCCTTCAAATTTGTAAATAATGCACATGATGTATATACTTGTGAATACATGTAAGTGAATGTAAATAATGTAAAATATTATAAAGGAAAGATGTAAATTTGTAGATTTCCTATAAATATGCAATTTTTGACCATTCTTAGGGTTCACAAAATTGATGATTTTTAAGGTCATAGCAATAGAGTTAGATAGTTAATCAAATCACTCTCTAATTTTTAGTTAATTTTATTTCATGCTCCCTTAGATATGTTTAAGCTCGAACCAGTGATTATTGGATGTTTATACTAATAATGGAATGAAGAACTTGTGATTTGCATACCACTTGCATGTCTTCATATAAGTTATTGGTAAAATTGCATCATTCATTTGTTAATATATCCTTTTATGAAGAGTTTGTACATGCTAGGGCTCTGCTATTGGTACAAACACTAGAGAAGGTTGACATATCGCCTTCCTTGGAGTTTTTGTTTGGTTGCTTGGTGACCCGTATGCTTACTTAGTGTCCTTTGTATCATTGACTGCAATTGTGTTATGTCATATGTGTTCTTTCTATTTTTGGGGGCTTTCATTTCTTAAACCTTGTGTATTTGTTTTTGTTGGCTTGTGCAAATTTGGGTTTTTATAGTCTTGCTCCATCCTGGGTTGCTCGTGTGATTCAATTTTATGGATGGAAACCAAGAACATATCATTAATGGGAAAAAAGAAGTTGAAATTATAATGGCAGAGGCAGATATGAGTGGAAGGAAATATTTCTTCTTCCTTGAGTTCTCAAAAAATAGATAAAGATAAACCAAAGAAAGTCTCAAACAAATAGAAACCTTCTTATAAAATCATGGTTGCAAAGGTTTTTGTCTTGGTGTGCCCTTCATTCATTAGTTTTGATGGACACTTTTTTGGACAAGCTGATGCAGGTAGCAATGGATGAGTGGGAAGGTCTGCAGTCGATGGAGGTGGATGAAGTGGAGGAAGTAATGTTGATTCAATAAATCCTAGGGGAGGAAGTGATGACAAGTATTCTCCCTTTAGTTTCAAAACTCTCTCTCTTTCACCTAATGAAGATATGGTCAAGGCTATTAGGGTTTATCAGTCTCATTTGAGAAACATTGTTTTATTCTTTATTTGTATGGACTATGATTCTTTACCTTCTTGTAAATTTATTGATGAATGCTTGGAAATTGTTTGGGGAAAAAAATTGGTATCCATGTTAATTTTTGTAGAATGATTCAGAAAGGATTGTTTGTAATCTTCTTGAAATCACATAATATGCAAGAAAGAGTATTAAAAAGGGGGATTTTGGAATGTGGGTCACTCTCTATTTTGAGCATTTCCATGGTCGCCCAAGGGCAATTTTGAAAAGGTTATTGCTGGGTCTTCACCTAACTCGATCAAAATTAAAAATCTTTAGGATGAGTTTTGGCCTATTATTTATCAAATTCTTAAACCATTAGGGACTATTTTACTATTCAAAGAGTCTAGAGTTACTCTTCAACGTCTTAATGTGAGGGTCCTCATCGATCTTTCTCCTAAAGTTGATTTTCCAAAAGTTATTTCTTTGAATATTTAAGAAGAGATTTTCTCATGGGAGTTGTCCCTCCTGGGTAACCTCTGGACTTTCTTCCACTTTAAGCTTAATTGACACAATAGGCCTGATTTCCCGTCTCTAAAATAATCATAGGCTGCAAATTTTATAGTCTCCTAAGAAGTTAATGAATATGGAATTAAAAATGGTTCTAAATTGGTTGAAAACCCTTAAAAATTTGATGATTCTTCTTAAGACTATGTCTCGAATGGTGGCTCTCAGGGTGACATTCAAAATGGTCCATCTGTCGTCCAACCCTCATGTTTGAAGAAAATGATTTTACCACATTGGCTAACCCCTTATTTGAAGAAGATTATGTTGTATACCATGCTAACCTTGGCAACCCTCCCAACAGTTGAGGCACCCCATCCTCCCTTGCTGAGGATAAATTAGTAGATCGCCTTGACTCCAATACTAGGACTAGCCCTACCAGATTGAATGCCCAACAGATGGCCCTTATTATGATTAATGAGAAAGCTGCTAAATTGAAAAATGATAAACATCCCTTGGTGGTAGAGAATATCTCCTCACTTGAGACTATGTTGACAATTGATAATGTAAATCAATTCACTAAGTTGTTAATTCCAAGAAGAAAAGGAAGGCTATAGAAAGAATTCCTTTATCTTATAATAGTAATTCTAAGAATAATGAGATGCCATAATGTTTCAATATATTGTACAAGAATAAAAAAACCCTTATCTAATTAATTAATGATGATGAATGTTCATATCTAGAATGTGAGAGGACTTGAAAACTTGGATAGAAAACATGTTGTAAGGAGATAGTGCAATAATTTTAAGGTTAAAGATATCATTTTCCTTCAAGAGATCAAAGTTGTGGGGTTCCAAGCTCATACTATTGCTAAAATTCCTACGGGACCAGGCAATTGGCTTTCACTCTAATCATGAAAGAGGAAAAGGTGGGATTGTTATTCTCATTGGCCCTAACTCGGTTGATAATATTATTGATCATGGGTGATGTCCCTGCTAGAGAGCTCTTTGGGTCACTCTTAAAGTAAAGAGTAGGATCACTTCTATTTGTAATGTGTATGCCTCTAATGACTATTGAGATCAGGCTAGCTTATGGGACCAGTGTACCTTTGGTTTACCTAATGCTCACTGGTTATTTGTTAGGGATTTTAATATGGTGGAAAACAACATGGAAAAGCATGGGGGTATGAGACATAGTTGGAAAGGAAATGAGTTTTTCTTTTGGAAATTTTTTTAAAGGAAATTTAATCTTGTGGATTCCCTTGAGAAGAAAAGAAATGTATACTGTGATATTTTGTTTACCTAGTGCAATAATCAGTGTGGTCAACAAAGAGTTTATTGTCTAGACTAGATTGATTTTATGGTGATTCTTCATTCTTTTCATTTCCTCCTCAAGGAGGGAACTCTCTAACAATTGTCAACCATGTCTCCATGTCTGATCACTCACCCATTTCTTCTCTTATCCACTTTGACCTAGATTCACCATCTACCTCTAGACCCATGAAAAGTAGCCTCTTCAAATTGAATATTTTCCTCCTTGAGGGATCTAATACTAGTGATGCTGTTAGGATGGTCTCTTACCTCTCTAAACTTTGTAATCATAAGCTTTAGCCCAGAGAGTAATGGGACTCTCTCATAGATACATGGAAGAATTCATTTTAGATTATTGGTAAAAATAAAGCCATGGATACAAATAGGGAAGAATATTTTCTACAAACTAGATTGAATGCTATTGAAAAAGAGCTTCAAATAAAATGCTTTGATCCTAAAATTGAGAAAGAATTGGTTTCTATCAAACATCAACTTAGGAAGTTTCATAAATATAAGACTCAAGGTCAAAATATTATAGCTAGAATGAATTAGCTATATGAACGGGATAAAGGGTCCAAGAATAGGAGGGAACTGATTGAATAAATTCAAGTCAACTCTATGAATACTAACGATCTTGTTGCAATAAAAGAGGCATTCTACAAGTTTTATAGTGATATTTTCTCTTTGGAACATGGCATGGATAATTAGGAGGAATTGGCTAAATGCGTTAAGCTCATACCTAAAAAATTGTCTTCCAGTGAGGCCGCTATGTTGGAGAAAGATGTTTCGCTAGAAGAGATAAATGTTTCTATGTGTTCCCTTTCTAATGGTAAGTCCCCTAGTTTAGATGGACTCCCTACTAAATTCTAAAAATAGAATATTGACTGGATTGGTAATGAACTCTTGGCCTTAGATGAGGTTTTTTTTGAAAGAGGTTCTTTGGGTACACATATTAACAAAGGAATCATTAAATTGTTGCCCAAAGCAAGAGACAAAACTCAAGTTAAGAATTGGACTCCAATAAATTTATTGAACATGTCTTATAAGACCATTGCTAAAGTATTACCTAGAAGGATTATAGATTTTTTGAAGAACTTCATTTTAGTCACATAAACTGGTTTTATTCAAGGCAGATATATTTTAGAGAACCTTAACACTAGCTAGGAGGTGATGCATTGGGCAAGAGTCGATGGGTAGAATGTTTCTATGATATTGTTAGACTTTAAAAAGGTTTATGACAAGGTGGAGTGGCCCTTAATTATTGGTATGTTGAGGGATTTTGGGTTCCCAAAGTACTTTTTCAAATGGATCACGATCCTTTTTAATGAATCCTCCACTATGATTGATGTTAATGGTGATCTCTATGAACCTATAGCCCTCCAAAGATCGATTAGACAAGGATTCCCTATTGCCCTCTCTCTCTTTGTTATAGCTACAAATACCATGTTTTAAATTCTCATAGATAGTAGTCTTGGCCCACCCATTAGAGGTATTTCCATCCCTAATTCTAGTGAACTTATCAATGCCCAGTTTTCTGATGACACTTCTCTTTTTTAGAACTCTTTGAGGATAAATTTCATAATGCTTTGCAAAGACTTCATTTTTTTTTGTCTTACTTCTAGTGCCAAAGTGGCTCCTCATAAATCCACCATTTTGGGATGGTCTGAAGTGGGCCCGAGTTGGCTAGTTGCTAGTGGCTGGCAATGAGTTAGTGCTAAGAAAATTGTTAGATACCTTGGGATTCCTTTTGATGTAGAACCTTGTACTAGTGATATGTAGGAATGGATTTATGAAAAGATGAATAAGAAACATTTAAAATGGAAGACTCATTTTCTATCCTTAGCTGGTCATGTGCAAGTTGTTCAAAAAGTGTTATCCTCCCACCATATCTATTTTGCTTCCACTTGGTTATTCTCCAATTATTAGGTGAATATGCTAGAAAAATTTTTGAGAGAGTTTCTATGGTTTGATGGGATTGGAAACAAGAAGAAACATTATGTAAATTGGGAATGGTGTTGTAGGCTTAAAAAGAAAGGGGGATTAGGTCGAAAAGATATTAAGGCTCATGGGGTTTCTTTGGCTTCTAAATAGATTTATAAGGCTCTTTGGGGAAATGAGCCCTGGAAAGTTTTAATAAAGACAAACATTGAAAGGTTTGTTATTAGAAAAGGAAAGAAGTGGAAAGAAATCCCTTTGTGTGACATTATCATGGGTGATTTTAAAATGAGCTTATTTGGTACTTGTGTCTTCTCTTCATTTTGAAAGGCATGGTCTCAAGTCAGGGGGTTCATCTCTACCTGGGGTGCAATTGGTGGCCCTCCTTGCTTTACTATTGCTAATCATTCTATCTGGTAGGGATTGTACCTTAATGATAAGCCTTTGGCCTTAACTTAGAGTTATAACTTGGAAATCCAAAGGCATCTCTCAAATCTATGATCTCCTAGTTGATAATCAACTAGGGACATGGGATGATATTAGTAATAAATATAGAATTCCATCTTCTCAAAAGAAAACTTATACTCTAATTTTTAAAGCTTTAAATGGTGCTTCTATCGGTAAGATTACTAATATTGATGATTTTTTGAGACAGGTTAAATCGAATGATGGTACTTTTCTTATGGAGACATCTATTAAATAGATTTATAGTTTTCTCAAGAATGATTTATCTATTTTCATGCAAGTGAACCAGTGTTGGGGGTTTGATTGTCCTTTCTCATATTGGAATTTTTTCTTTGAATTCTTTTGGCATGTTCCCTATGAACCTAAGAATGTTTATTTTAGGAGGTTTTTGCTCCTTAAAAAACTTGTTGTGGGTAATGTTTTGTCTTATGTGGGCATTGAGGCTATCAAGTGTGGTATTTTTAATGTGGAGTAAAGTTTTGAGCTTCCATTTTTTGATTGTGTTTATGCTCTCAAGGTGTGGTCTATTTTTCTTGGGTCTCCCATTGTGTGGAATACTAAACCTAGACTATTTTGGTGTGAGGTCCTTGTTGGTTATGTGGATTTGTTTGATTTCAATCTCACAATATTATGGTTTATATTATCTTTTGATATTCTTTGGATGCTTTGGAAGGATAGAAACAGGGATATTTTTGAAAAGGAAAGGAGAACTCTTAAACTCATCCATTTTTCAATCTTGTCTCAGGTTTTGATGGTCCCGGAGATCCCAAAGAGAAAATTTATAATGTTGGATTAGGAAGGTTCTTTTCTTATTTTCAACGATGAAGTCTTAACTTCTCAATACACCAATACTTATCAGAGTCTTCTAAACCTAGTTGAGATTGAAGAATTAAATCAGATGCTCAAGAATTGTTAAAGTGATCTTCAACAAATGGAAGGTAATGTAGGTTATCAAGAGGGTGATGGAAATAGAGCATGGGGAGATCCCCATCAGTCTAATCAAGAGGGTTAAAGAGTTTTTGATGCTAGAAATACTATTTATCAAGGACACCATCCTGATTAAGGGGATGGCTGGGGTTAAACATTTTGAAATTCTAATGCTTTTTTGACAACAAGATCTATTTTTTTTGTTATCAAATACTAATTATACTTGTATATGGCATATCAAAATAGTGAAACATATATTGTTGTAAATAGGTTCATTCCCCCAATTTTTTAATTATATATATTTCTAGGGGTGATATGTTGTTTCAGGACACTTTGATACTTCTCCAATGAGCCTAGTTTTGGCTGAACTATGATGTTGTTATTGATCTTGTTAAACAATTTTAATAGAAAAATAGTTTCTAAATGCTTGTGTGTTGATTGAAGTTGTGTCAATGGAATGAATCTCTTTGATTTTGCATATACTTTATGAACACATGTTTTAAGTAGTTTTATCGTTAGTCTTGAGTAGATTTGATGGTATTGTTTATGAATTTATTATAATTAGATTCATTTCTCTGCACCCTATCCTATCTTTTGCATTTTCTTTTCAAACTCATCCTAAAATTTTCTCACAGGATAATTTATGCATGTCATAACATAACCAAACTAGCAAGCCCCTTGAACAAGAAGTCATGCATCCAACTTAGCTCATCAAACACCATTATGACATGATAACCAGGTGATTGGGAGGAAATAAAACTCATTCCCCTAGTACCCTCTTTCATGCGGAGTTGGTTGGTGCCCAAGTACATTTAGTGACATCTCATACACTATTGTATAACCCTACACAAGAGTCACATTAACGAAAACCGGTGCTAGAAGGAGGGCCTCCAGGATCCAACCTAACACCCACTAATGCATCCCTGAGTAATCCCCATAATCAAGAACTCTAACATTTAGGGTTTTTTTCTCTACTTAGAATTGAAAGAGTCCTTAGGTCAACCAAAAATATAGAGAACTCATAGAGCTAGGATATCCTTGTCCAAGCTAAGAGAATCACTAGAAATAGAAAGACTTTGACCTTTGGTTTGAATTTTATCACACAAAGTATCTCTTCTTCACAGTCAAGTGTGAGACCAACTATCCTACCTACTTAGTCTATCATCATGCCCCACCAATGGAAACCTACTTTAACTAGAACCATTCTCCATTGGGAATTTTAATAGGTGGAATCCATGACCTCCCACAATACCTAGATAAAATTTATCTCAGGTATTAACGTAATGGTCTCTCAATCGCAAAAGGACATTTACAAGCCTTAAAAGACTCTATGTACTGCTACAACATCCAACGTGAGGATGTATTTTTTAGGATTTTCTCTTACTCCTTGGGGGAAAATGAGCTAAATGGGTACCTCTCTACACCCACTAACTTGATCTATAGTTGGTAGGAGTTAGTGGACACTTTCGTATTGCACTTTCAAGTCTATGTAGACCTGAAAAACTTATACAACTAATTTTATTCCCTAAGGAAGGGACCCAATGAGCCCTTAACCATTTTAAATGTTAATATCTAGAGATCCTACAGGAAACTAACTCTCCCTTCATCAGAGCAGATCCCATCACCATATAGACCTACTTAAATGCTCTCGATCCCTTGGTCACAACTATGCTAACTAAGAAAACCAAAGTTGATGACCAGGATGCCCTTTCAAATATCTATTCCTTAGCTCTTTGGATCATTAAAGTATTGAATAAGACCACCAAAGGTATTGTAAACTACTTTCTCTTCAACATGTAGCCTGATGGCCATCCTCAAATGATCAAGTATAACCCAAACACTATTGTGGGTGCCCCAATTATGAACCTAAATCCCTAGTATGTGCATAACCATGTGGAACATCCAACACTAGTGAAACTTGAGTATCACTAGTCACATATTAAGCTCACAACTCTCCAAGTTCCTATAATTTATTTTTTCCAACTAGTTGCTCCAACCAGACTATAGCCTACCATGGCCCACGCCATGATTTCCAACCAAACTCAACCTTCATCACCACCTAATCAAATGAAATATCTAACTATAGATATGGATTCCCTCAAGGGGATTGTTGACTCAGGTCACATTTGAGTTGAATCAGATGATTATCAAGCCCTCAATTCCTTATAGCATTGGCCCCTCCCAGCCACAGGGTATCTACCAAGGGTAGAAGAATTACTAGAAATCCAACTCATGGTATAACAACAAAAATAAATGCCCATATAACAAAAACTAATAAAATACCACCCACAATAATGGATAGGTAAGTTCCAATCTATTAGAGACCTCAAGGAGTGCTAATCCCACTCATATTGCTAATATCATAGATTTTCACCCCCTAACCAACTAGTGTAGGCTTCAAGACACTTCATCACACTTTGATGTGAACTATGCCATAATGGAGAAGATTATCCAAATTTTACAATCAAATAATACCCCACCACCTGATTAGTCATCACCTCCACCTCTGAACATTATCTTAGTCTTTGATTGTGAGACCCACTTCTTCATGATAAAAGAGGATGACAAAGAAGAACCAGATATAGGAGGGTTATTCTAAGATCTTCCCCATGAATATGAGGCTTATGCCTTCCTAGCTACAAGGGATCCCTATAATACCCAAAGCTAGAAAAAAGGTCCCTTCACTACATCGGCCTCATTAAAGGATGCCCAAGTTTCTTCAAACCCCAATGCCAAAAAAAACCCTCCCCATTGTGGGGATCATTGTTTTATTTATCAATACCTAACCATGGAAATGACACCTAGACCCCTAAGAGTAAATTTGATGTCACCAAAGTGATGGAGGACACCACCACTACCATGTCTCTCTTGGAAGTGTTGCACAATTGTACCAAGAAGAAGGTGGCACTCCTCAAGTACCTTGAACAACCTAAACCCCACCTCAACAAGGCCAAGACCATCACCTTTAATGAAACTAATGCACCAGTCTACTAGGGTAATACCGACAACCCTCCCTTCCTTCTTAGTCTAAAAATTTATGGGAAGAATCTTCATAAATGTCTGGTGTACTTCAGAGCATTGGGAAATGTTATGCCCTTGTCTATATGCAAGAAGTTCGGGTTAACTCCCATTAAAGAAAATAGTACGATAGTAGAACTTGACAAAACATAGGTCAAGATGACTAGTAAGATAAAAAAATGTCCAAATCTAGTCACCTTAGATCCTTGCATCTCAAGTGTTATTGATATCCAAGTGGTGGACATTCTAGAGACCTACAAAATTCTCATGAGATGGAACTAGTCCAAATCCCTAAATGGGTACATCTAGATCAAATTTTTCCACTTGTGGCTACCATGGATAGGGATATCCAACTAGATAAAGATTAAAAGTAACCCCAAAATGAAACAACATGTCACTGACTACAAAAAAATGAATGAGGTGGCCTACGCTCAAGTTGAGTAGTTCCACTATAGAGATAGGGAGATCCTAACTCTAGATTTTGTTCTGGAAGGAGTTCTTTCCTCGAAGGATACTTTGCTAGAAAAAAAAATGCAATACCTCATCTTGTAGTGAAACCATGACATTCAAACCCTAGGTTCCAATGCAGCTCTGAAAAACTCCTCTCATTGCAGTGGTGTCGGGTACACTACCAAGGTCACATTGAGATTTCTTGTGAAGTGTGTTTGGAAACCGTTACCAGTTTACTCCCCTCCCTAGTAGAGGATAACCAAGAATAAAAATAACCATAGGAACCCAACTCACCCCACCATTACAAGTTAAATATTTGTTCCTAAAAGAGACAACCCAATTTCCTCCCCATCAAATCTGGTTCTTGCCCCTGAAACACCCACACCTATTCCCACAACCAGTCCCCAAAATGTGGACCTCTTGAATAATGATATTTGGACTCTCAAATTTGATGGATCTAGGTCCAACAAGGGAGAAAGACATGTGTGGAATTGATAAACCCCCTAGGAAGATCCTTCCTTGCATCCTATCAACTTCAATTTTGGGTGCACAAACAACATAAGAAAATATAAGGTTTTATTACTAGGTCTCTTATTCATCCTTAGGAAAAGATTCAACTACCTTTAAGAACTAGGAAACTCAGAGTTGATAGTAAAATTTTTTTAGAGCTTGTACACATGTCATGAAAAACAATTGGAAGACTATAGAATAGGGTGTGGAGCCTGATAGAGACTTTGATGCCTTTATCATCAAGTTGATTCCTCAAAAGTGTAATTATGTTCTTGACACCATGGTAGTGGCTTCTAGTACTCTATAACCCATGGTAGGCCTATGGATTAAAAGATTTTTCATCGAGCTAGTCTCAAGCCCAATAGTCACTGACAATGTCACCCACTTTTAGGTCTTTGAAGATAATAAACATATCCTTTCCTTGTTCACCAACATTAGAGTCCTTCAAGACTAGGTTATAGAAGAGGAAGAACATGGTGACAAGGGACAAGATGAAGAGGATGGCATCCTCAACCTCCCTACCAACACCATTCCTAAGGGTATGGTAGCCTTAGAGTGGATCTTTGACTTGGATCCCCGAGTCAAGGAAAACCTACCCTCATCCTTAAACAAGGATAAAGATGAGAAGGCCAATATAGGCTAGGAGTGAGAAGGAAATAAAATTTTCATAGGCACATCATGTTCCCCTAAAGAAAAAGGAAATATCCTCATAGTCTTGAAGGAATATATTTATGTAATAGCATGGAGCTATGAGGACCTAAAAACCTATGACACCTCTATAATGACCCACACAATCCCACTCAAACTAGACACTAAGCCTTTTAGGTAGAAGAAAATACTAGTCAATCCTTTAATTAAACCCCTAATCTTCCAAGAAGTGCAAAAATTGCTATCCACAAGGATAATCTTCCCAATCAGGCATACCACTTGGGTGGCCAACTTGTTCCCGGTCAGGAATATGTGTGGCATTATAAGACTTTGTGTGGATTTTTGAAACTTGAATAAGGCTTCAAAGAAACATAATCACCCTTTTCCATCACTTTATTAGGTGCTTAAAAAATTTAACAGTTCCCAAATAATGTCCTTGTTGGACGGTTACTCTTGATAGAATCAAGTCGTGGTTAAATATGAAGACCAAATCAAAACTATCTTTACCAAAATGTGGGGTATATTTTTGTACCAAAGGATGCCCTTTTTTCTTATCAATGAGAGAGCCACATTTTAAAAATACATGGACATCTCATTCAAGGGACTAGTTAACAAATGTGTAATCATCTACATGGATGATTTAACATATTTCTCTTCAAACAGACGTGAACATTTCACCCATCTATGAAGAATCTTTGAGAGATGTCATGCTTAGGGGATTTCCCTTAACCTAAATAAGTGTATATTTAGGGTTATAAAAGGGAAATTTCTTAGTCACATTATCTCCAATAAGGGAATATCTATTGAACCCAACCAAGTAGAGGCACTAATCAAGTTATAGATGCCCAATAGAAAGAAAGAGATGCAGTCTTTCTTTTAGAAGATCAATTTTGTCTAAAAATTCATTATCGGATTCTCTAAAATGGTAAAAAACCTAAATGAGATGATGAAGGAAAATTCCAAAATCAACTAGAGTCAGGAAGCTAAGGATGCATTTGTCCAAATCAAGAATGTTATTATGGAGGCACTGATGTTGATGATCCCAGACTGTACCCTCCCCTTTTATTAACTACTCCTTTTCTTCCACACATTTCTTTGTCATAGAGTTAACCTGGAGAGAGGATAGGGAGGAGAGACCCATTTCTTTCATGAGCTCCCCCTTAAAAAATATAGAAATGAGATACTCTACTATGGAAAAATAAGCTTTTTCCCTAGTCGGAGTAATGAAAAATTTTAGACACTATATCCTGAGGGGTGAGGTACATGTCATTGTCCTCGATCAATCTATCAAGTCCTTACTTCTTTAGAGTAAGCTAGGATAAAACCATGGAAAGTAGATGGTCATTATCCAAGAGTTTTAGTTAGAAATGCAAACTATGTAGCTTGTTTATAGACAAGTCCTTTCCTAGACCATGGATGAGGTAGGTTCGTAGATCTAATGTCAACAAAAAACTGTCGATTCCTTCACTTTAAACTACTAGTATGTAAACTTGGTATACCCATTACTCAATAACAAATGTCTAGAGAGGTGCACCCCTATAAAAGGACTCATTATCAGACTCAAGAGTTCCAACTTTATGCTTAAGAAAGGAACCCTATTTTGTTACAACTATAAAGGCATTTACCTCAGGTGCCTAGACCATGAGAAAATGTGCAAAATGTTTGAAGAGTTCCATGGAAAATTTAGAATTGGGCATGAATTTGATGATGCCACCACACATTAAATTCTCAAAGCTATTTACTACTAGCCCAAAATATTCAAGGATGCCCATGACCATGTGAGGCTTTTCCACTCTTGCCAAACCACTGCTTCCAGAGAGTGAATCCCTTCCATGCCCCTTAAAATACTTTAAGAGGTGAGGCCCTTCTTCCATTGGGTACTAAACTTCATCAGAGTGGTCAATCACAACTCTTCCATTGGTCATACACATATCGTCATACAGACAAACTATTGCACTAGGTGGAATGAGATCATTACATGTAAGAATAGCACTATGGATGTAGTTATCTACTTCTTAGAGGACCATGTCACCACCTAATTTAGAATTCCTTTTTCCTTAGTGTGTTTTAATATTTATACATTTTCATCTGCCCAACTTATGTAGCGGGCCTATCAATATAAGGTTGCCTTAAAGTTCTCGAGTAACTACTACCATCATGAGAAAAAAATAGAAAATTCTAATAACAAGAACCTCCTTGAAGTCATCAAATGCCTCCTATAATAGAATCCCCAAGATTGGTACCAAAAGATAAAGTATGCCTTATGTTTAGACCACATACGAGTTAAGGCCACCCTTAAAACTTCCCCATATTACCTAGTGTATGGCCAAAACATTAGTTTCCCTGTGAACTTGTAGATTCTAGTCTTGCAGTTTATGCAAGAACTTGATAATGAATAAAACACAATGGAGGTATGCCTCCTTGATCTTCTGTGATTATAAGAATAGAGGGAAAATTCCCTTGAACATTTTTCTAAGCATCAAGCTATTGTCAAGCATTGGATTGAAAAAAGAGCTCAATACACAGCCTTTTAGATTTTACACCTAGTTCTGTTGTGCGATAAGGCCTGGTAAAATAAAGGTGATCACAAAAAGTTCCAAAGGCTCTAGTTAGGACCCAACCAAATTGAAAAAATATTTGGTTCTGACACATACCGTGCCAATTCCTTAACAGAAGAACCTATCCTATTGGTCATCAACAGACAGTTCCTAAAGCATTACTTTGAATAGAGATACAAAGTTCCACCTCATATATTTTATGTATATTTTGTATCTCTATATATAGTTCCCCTTTGTAAATTCTTGTTGACCGATCTATGACTATTTGTACTTGTTGTATATTCATTTCCCCTTTTGATGCAGGAACATCTTGGGTTTAGAGCAATCTTGCATCAACCAAAAATATATTTTTTAGTTTGTTTGTTGTTCTCTTCTAGTTGGGTAGTTTTTTGTGTTTTAGATTGGCTCGTTATCTTATGTGATCCTTAGGATGCACTCTAAACATCATGGACATCATATCTTTAGGTTCACAGCTCATTCTGATGTTTCAAGATGAATTTATCTTATGATAGGTTCGGTCCTATATTGCTTTCATGTTCTAATAGTTAGGATTGGAAAGATTTGGCACTAATACATTTGATGCCAAATTCTAATAGAAATTTTCCATGGAGGATACTCTTTTTTGTGAAATTTGTTTTTTTTTGCAATTATCCCTGACAAAGTCAGAATTATGATGTCTATTTAGTAGACCGTCAGTATTCCGACTGCCTTGGGCTATACAAGAAAAAAAAAGTGAAAACCAAATCTTTTGATTTTAAGTCCATCACGGGATAAATATAAGGCATGTGAAGTGATTTAGAGGTAGAGTATGTCAGCTCAACCAAATCCATTTTGAGTTAGAGCTATATATACTTCAAAGCTTGATCTGCTACCAATTTCATTCCATCTTCAAGTATGTGAAAATATACTAATTCTCTGAGACATTTCTTTCATGGGATTTCAAACCATACTTCAGTGTGGCTCTTTTTTTTGTCTGATACTTTTGACAAGCACAAGAATACTTGTTAAGGCCTTGAAATATCAACCTAACTTAGGCATTAGGGTACACTTAATATTTCATGCTAACAATGGAAACCTTCTCGAGTTGTGGGTGGACTCTGATTGAGAAGGAATCTCCATATTCTAGGTCGGTTCTTATTGGATTTGGAATATCACCTTTGATTGAAATTTTGATTGGAAAAGGGAAGAAAGATAACCTAAAAACTGAATTAAAAAGGGGGTGATACACCAAACTAGATTAAGACTTCTCAGGAACTTCAAACCAGCCTCCACAATACACAAACTATTGAGATTTGCATTTAACATTCACTATTCAACATATAGGTTGACTTAGGATCTACTATTAGGGTTTGCACCACGAACAATGATAACCAACCAACAAACATATAGATTCGGGAAAAGGTTCAATTTTGATAACTTTAGAGAAGGAATTGTACTAATTCACTTATCAAGGCTACCAAACATACAACACTAAAATGTAGAAAGAAGAATAGGATTGATGACAAAACTCAGAAATTATATGAAATATGGAGAAAACTTGCTTTATTTCCTCAAAATCTAAAAAATGGTTATGAGACATATGCAAAAAAGGGACAAAGGAACCAAAATGTTCACTAAGTCCTCTTCTCCTCAAATATCAACCCCCAAATCTGATTATGAAACTCAGATTTATACCCTCCTAAGGCCAAATTCAAAAATCTAGCCCCTCTAAATCAACTCTAAAATTTAGCTAAGAAACCCTAACTAATAGCATAAATCATTATTTACAATCAAGCCCCTAATGTTGGCATTTAAAATAAACATCTTTTTGGAATAATACTGACAAATTATAATAAACCCCACTAATAAAATACCAAGCCTATACTTAAACTTAAATATAAAAACCTAAGTCTAAATATTATTAATGAATACATAATAGAAAGTCGACATGACCAACTCTAATTAGCAACCCATTGTGAAATATCTAAGAAATAGGCAAGGTAGCATTTAGAACTTTGAGGCACTATTTGTCATGCACTACAAGAGTTAAGGCATTAACTGTTTCTCTGCCATTAGATTTCAAACTTATCACCACTTGGTATTGTTCTTGATTTTTGAGTTGTGCTTGTATTTGGGAAAAAACTAGGAGCAGACCCTAAGCTATGGTGAGATTTCCTGCTAAAACTATGGCCTAGATTTACTCCTTCTTTGATCTTGAGTCTTCATCTAGAGATCATCTCTGGTTATGAGTTATGTTGTTGTCATTTTGAGACTCTCCTTGGCATATAAATCAAGCTCTCTCTATAGTTTTTTAAATTCATCCTTAGTTGTGATTGAGCTTTGATCATAAAGCTCGAGCTTGTATGCTTTGACTGTTACATTTAACCAAGATCTTGAGTCTTCTACATCTAGAATTTGGGCTTCCTTCATTCCCTCTCTTTTTGTTGAAGCTCTTAGATTTGAGACTGTTTGCTAGAGAATAGGAGCTATGTTGTCTATGAAACTCTCTTTTACATAATGTCAAGCATGAAGCTCGGGCTGGTAGCTAGAACTTGGGCTTTGACTAGAACTTAGGCCCTGATAATGAGCTCGGCTTGTGACAAGGAAGTTAGAATCCATAGCCCAAGATCTCATCTTGGGGCTATAAGATAAGTATATCACTCCTTTTTACTTGCTTTACCTATCGATAAAGGCCAAGTTTACTCTCCATCTATTGTTGTGATGATTTTAGGGTTTATTGTGTTGTTAAAAAAGGAAATCTGGTAGTTGTTTTACCGCATGATGAATCATTGCTTGCTAATTCCATTGTTAATTGCCACTCCCTTTGCAGCTTGAATTCTGGAAGCTATTACTGATACTCTACATTTCCATCAGTCACCTATAGCTCAGTTATTGTTGTTGTCTTCAACTATTGACTTGGGGTTCTATTGTTTATACTGTCTACTATAGTTTGGTTTTTCTTTGTCTCCAGCTGTTGACTTGAAGTTTTATTGTGCTTGACATTCACTATAGATAGTGACCATACCTAATGTTTTATTACTTCTCCTTGTCTGAACCAATAGTAGCCACCATGTTTGATTTTCTTTATTGGGCTCCTTTGCAATGTGTTGTGACTTTTAAAATGTGCTTGAACTTGTTACAAATGCTTGACTGTGTCTTCATGTCATGTGGTTTTTCTTTACTAGAAATAACAGTAACAAGTGCAAATTGATTTTTCATTAAAAGTAAAATGCAATAGTGTTTTGTTTCCTTTGTTCATGGGGTTCGAGCACGAGCTCATGACACCCAAAACTGTATGAATGTATATTATGAATTTTGAGAATGGGTTCATGAAATCCATAAACACACTCAGTGAACATTTTATGAAACTTAAACAATGCATTTCTGTAGCATTTATTCAGCACTGTGATTTGGACATGAAGCTTAATAAGACTATTATTTGGATCACTTCTTTTATCATTTGGCACTCATCACTTCACCAGTGGTCATCTTTTAAAACATTGCTGATGAACACACATCTATATAACATTATTGAAAAAGATGTAACTGTTATTCAATTCCTCTGTACAAGCATTCAATCTTCATATCACTGTTATTTGATCATTTACTGTTGCATTTTGTATTCACAACATGACTATCTCTCTTTTTTGTAAATGAACAACCTGTAACAAAGCATATTCATTGTAGATTCATCATTCAGATATTCACATCATTTGTCATTATTTGAAAGTGATAGACCCTCATTACATTACACATCAGTTATGAATTATTTACTGTCAGCATATGCACAGCTTGTGGCATCTCTTTAGTGCATTTGATAGTGAACACCACACTACATCTTCTTTTTCTCTTGACTGTGATATGAAATACACAGTCCATTTCATGGAATGCATCCTTTCTCACTCTATTCACAAAGAAACATAATCAAATCCATCTTGTTAGGTTAGTGAACATGACCAAATGGTCACTTTGTGTGGGAGTTCCATATATAATAACATTTAGGCATTAATATTGTTCAACTGATGGTGTTCACTAACCTAATGGTATCCTACTATTTCTGAAAAGGGTTTCTCATCTATAAGAACTAAGCCCCTTTGATTCAGATATCTGGTTTATATAAAAAACATGCATGATGATGACCATAAATAGTAAAAGGTTTCATGGAGTCATGTGCCTTTAATACTATTGTTCAGTTTATGTAGGTGCATATTTTTATATTACATTGATATCACAGATAAATGTGTAGCTTTGAAATATTTTGATTGTCGTATGATGCTTTTACGTCTTATGCATTGCTTAGATCCAATCGGATCTAACATCTTTTACTCTCATGATGTAGGACAAAACCCTAAAGACCTAGGACAAGACATGAAGACTTAGAAAGGACCTGAAGACTTGGACCAGATAGACCAGCTCCTAAATGTAGACAACTCCAAGGCAATGCATGGGACCCTACTAATACCTCTATCATGCTTTTATTTTTCCATTTGTACTCTATTTTTCCAACATGAAAGATGAAATATGAAAGAACATTTGTCTATTACATTCAATTTGAATGCACAATGTAATGATCAATTTATGAATTGAAAATTTGGAGATGATCAATACTTAGAATACAAAATAACTAATGATATGAATGCAATAAAAAAATATTTATCTACATCACCTAAAAAGTAATGTTGAATGAATGTTCCTTTATGCAACCTTTTACTATTTATGTTTATCATCCTGCATGTAGAAAATTAGGATAACAATTTTGGTGACTTTTGTTGGATGTCTACTTGCTAGACATGAACTACATACCTTATTCATTGGACAATGGAGTTAGAAAACTAGAACATGCATATGCAACCTTTATTGAAAAGAAAATGCAACTAAACTAAGACTCATGCAACCTAAAGACATCCAGTGCTTGACAACACTTATTGAAATGAAACCTAAACTGAAAAACTAACCATTAAAGAAAAGCTTGAGGTAGATCCCATTGACTGGAATCTACAAGATCTTTCCATCTATGGTAGATAGATGAAAGGCATTATTCTCTTTACACTCAGAAATGACAAATGGGTTTGACCAAAAGTTGTCAAATTTATCATATTGTCCTAGTTTACTTTCCAGAACATCTTATTTAAGAACTAGATCACCTTGCTTGAACTCCTTAGGTGTAGCTCTCTTATCAAAAGACCTTTTGGTCTAATTTTGCCTCAACTCCATATTCTTTAAGGCTTTTCTCCTTTCTTCTTCTAGTTGTAACAAATCAACATACCTCAACTTAAGGGGATCTTCTTCTACAAACAAAAACATTTGATTAGCTAATTGTAAAGATGGAAACTTAGTAGAAATTGGTAACCTAGCTTCCTTACCATAAACTAGTACATAAGGTGAGCTTCCAGTAATCTATTTTAGAGTGATTCTATCCAGCCATGGGACTGCTTTGAGCTTTGAATGCCAGTCTCTTTTGTTCTCTTGCAAAGTCCTTTTGATCATCCTTATAAGGTTTTTATTAGTAGACTCAGCAAGTCCATTACCTTGAGGGTAATAGTTAGATGATGTATTAAGATAAATCCCATTCTTAATAGCCCACTCTATTATTCTAGAACTAACAAAATCCAATGCATTATCTGAAATAATTGATTGCGGTACTCCAAACCTAGTTATAATGTCTTCATAGAATTTGAGAATAGCATATCCAATTGATTCTTTCAATGCAATGTCTTCAGTCCACCTTGTGAAATAGTCTATTGCAGTCAAGATCCATTTATGACCTACACAGAATTAGGATTAATTGGACCTATAAAATCCACTCCCCACTTGATGAATGGTTGATCTACAATGATATGCTTCAATGGTAATGCTGCTAGCCTTTGTTTTCCCACAAAAAGAGCACATTTATGACACCTTCTTGCCCATAAATGGGCATCCTTAAACAAATCATGCATGTAATAACCATCTCTCAATATTTTCCAAGTTGTGGTCTTGGGATTGAAGTGTCCTCCACATGAGCCATCATGAAATTCATATAATATTTTGCTTTGATCAGCAAAGTCAATACATTTTAGCAACATTCCAAAATAGTCTTTTCTATAAAGTATACCATTAATCAAAACATAAGTAATAGACTGTAATCTAAAATACCTCCTTTTGGCTTTGTCAAAATCAGGTGGACATTGTCTAGTTTGTAGAAATCTTCTCATATCAGCCAACCAAGTTACTGAATGATCACCAAGTACAAGATTATCTTGTAATAAGACAACCTATTCACTATTTTTAGCTTCTTCTTCTTTGGCCTTTTGGGCACACAAACCTTTGTCTCTAACCAGCTTAGTTACATGAATATGCACATCATATTCCATAACTCTAGTGATCCATCTTGCTCTTTTCTTATTTACATCTTTGTTCAATACAAACTCTTTAATGCTAGGATGTGCAACCATTAAATGAACTTTATTTCTAGCAACCAGATGCTTAAAATTCTTTAAATATTTAATAACAACAAGTACATGTTTTTCAACAAAACTATACCTTTGTTCATAGTCATCCATTCCTTTGCTGAAAAAGGCAACTGACTATTCCTAATTGTCTTCATTCTTCTGCACCAACATTGCTAAAATAGTATCATAGCCTCCATAAGCATATGAGATAAAATCTTTAGAAAAATCAAGATTAGCTAATGTAGGGGCTGATGATAGGGCTTGTTTGATCTATTCAAAACATAACCTTCCCTCATTAGTCCAGCTGAATGGCACATTTTTCTTTAGCATTGCAGTTAAGGGCTTCAATAAATTAGCAATGTCTCGAATAAAGCATCTAGCAAAATTTATCCTACCAATAAAACTCCGCAGACCCTTTTTATGTTTTGGTAATGGTAAATCCAGAATTGCATGGATTATTTCAAGATCTATTATTGTACCTTCTTTTGAAACTTGACACCCTAAAAGTTTACCCTCATGAACTACAAAAATTGATTTCTTAGGGTTAAGAGAGATTCCAAACTCTCTTCATCTTTGAAGCACTTGTCTTAAATGGTCTATATGCTGATCTGCAATTTTTTTATAAATAGTAACATCATCTAAGTAAACTAAAACAAATTTATACATCAAATTTTTAAAAGCCATGTCCATAGCTTTTTGGAATGTGGCCCCTGCATTTGATAAACTAAATGGCATCCTTTCGTATGCCATTGTTCTCCATTTTTTGGTAAAGGTTGTTTTAAACTGATCTACCTCTTTTACTAATACCTGGTTATAACCAGAATATCCATCTAAAAGGGAAAACCTTTTAGTACCAGAAACATACTGTAAAATTTGTTCCATTAATGGAAGAGGGTGTCTATCTTTCACAAATGCTCTGTTAAGGTCTCTAAAATCCACACATAATCTAATCTCCCCATTTTTCTTCCTCACAAGAACTAAATTTGAAACCCAGGATGTATGTTTGATAGGAAAAATAATTCCACTATCCAGTAGTTTATTCAGCTCTTTAAACATTAGGGGCTCTAATTAGGGGTTAATTGGCCTTTGTCTTTGCCTGATTGGCCTAGAATTAGGCTCTAATTCAATAGTATGTTGGGTCAATAGAGGATAAAATCCTTTTAAATTAGCACAGTCCCAAGAAAAAACATCATTAAATTCTCTGAATAAAGAAATAAGAAGCTCTTTATCCCGAGGAGAGTTAACTTTACCAACCTTTAAAAATTTGTCTCTGAATATTTCAATCTCCTCATAATGATCTTCCTTAAAGAGCATGCTAGTTTTATTCCTCTTGAACTGATCATCAGAATTGAAAGTGGACTCCAAGTTGACCAATCCTTTAGGAAGTTTGTTTGATTTCAACTATATAATCTGATCTTCAAGATGCTATTTCACTTTGTTATCTCTGGGAACTAAAAAGGCATCTGTTTCTACCATAAAACTTAAAATCTATTCATTAGTGTTGAAAACTTGCCAGTTAATATCATTATCCAGAATGGATGGCCTAACAAAAATCTTAATATAATACTGATAAAAAATTGCTCCTTTATTTTTAGAAATTGTAACATGTGCACCAATAGTAGCTAATCTATCAGCATGTTGATTTTTCCTTCTAGGTACAGAAATTAGGTTGAATGCATCAAAACCATCTAGAATATCTGATACTCTAGACTTATACAATTTTAGGAGATCACTCTTAAAAAAATTAAAACCTCTCACCTGATTGACCACCAATTCACTATCCCCAAATGCCCTCAAGCACTTGATATTTCTCTTTCTTGCCCACTCTAAGCCCTGGATCAAACCTTCATATTCAGCCACATTATTAGAACAAGGAAAAGATAATCTGAATGCAGCATAAAATTTGTCACCCTCTGGAGATGCAAGAATAACCCTTACACCAGCTCCATCCTTATTTCTAAATCCATCAAAATATAAATCCCAAAGCTGATAAATCAACATCCTAGGCTTTTATCAAGTTAGGCATAACAGGATCAGATTCAAATATCATATAATTACTAAAACCAACATCATACATAACACTATCTTGGTTATTAAGAGCATTTCCAGTTGCCCACTCATCTAATAAAATATGAGGAATTCCCTCAGTTTGAGTATTAAAGGATGGATAATCCTTAATCTCATTTGAATCTATGATCACACAACTAGAATTAATAGGGCTTGGATTGTATGGCTCTATGTGATCTTTGGTCAACAATTATGATTTAATGGTCACTTTGGTACTATATCTTATTCTAAACAACATGTGAGACCAATCTGATGAAAAGTATCCACCAATCTTGGCTGTAAAATCTCTAGAAAGACATAAGGCAAAATAAGGAGGTAGATTTGTAACATAGATGTCTTGTGGAATAGAGAATTTTGGGCAAGCATGAAGGGTTAAACTTGCATTCTTGATAACTCCTAAAGTTTTGATTGATGAACCATCTAACTGAACAACTCCTTTCTCAAGAGGCTCATACTTCAAATCAAGTAAATCTGCAATCTTTTTAGGTATCACTATGCTGGTTGCACCACTATCAACCATACAACTGTGTACTAGCTTATTTCCAATTATCAAGGACACATAAAAAGGAGAAGGCTTAACATTTGCAACTTTATTACCTTCCTTTACTACTATTCCTTGCACATTTTATGATTCTGAATTGGCCAAAATAATTTTGGAAGACTATTTTAAGGATTGTTGTGAACTTGCTGCACTCTTAGACAACTCTTCCTTAAGTAACTCAGCCTACCTTGGAATGGCTAAAGAATCCCACATAGAAATAGAGACATTCATCTTCTTCATATTATCAACTATATTGTAAGGAAAAACAAAATGTATCTTCTAAGGAGATTTAGGAGCACTCTGATCTGCATGTTTCTAATGTTGCTCCTTAGTTGTGGAAGAAGAGTGATCTTTCAATATTGAAACAGGTGTAGCAGGAGCCTTAGTCACTAATTACTCTATTTCTAGAGCTCTTTTTTTGGCTCTAGTGTTTGCTGTCATAGGTGAATCTTCATTTAGCCCACATAATTCCTCCTCTTGCCAATTAAGAAAACCAGTATCTGGAACATTTAGGTTTGGTTGTTGAATCTCTTCAATAGGCATATTTTTCTATGAATCAACTAAATTTTGCACCATTAGAGCTTGATTGAGCACCCCATTAGTGCATTTTGATTAGTTATGGGGCTAACCACATGGATAGCATCACTCATAATCGGCAGCAAGGTTATTATGGCTAGGTACTATATCCCTAACAACATTCAAAGGTGCAGGAGTATAAGGTATATAAGGCCTTTGATTCCATTTTGCCTATTAGCACTATTATTTCCTTGGTATTGCTATTTATTACCTTGAAAGGTAGGTTGATTAGGATACTATGATGAGGAACTAGCAAACTTATTTTGAGCTATAGGTTTTCCTTGTGCTTGATTCCTCTTAAGGCTCACTAATTCATTTCCAAAGGTCTGCAATAAGCTCTCAATTTTTTGTTGGCTATCCTTTATACTTTGCAACTCATTAAGAGGGGTAACTGGCACTACTTATTGGATTTTGAATGATGAAAAAGTAGGAAGAGATGGGGCATTTAGTGGCATATTAGACTGAATACTAGAAAAGAAGGGCATAGGTGGCTTGGGAGCTATTTTTACCACCTGAATAAGACTATTTTCTGCCCTAATAGTAGTATCAAAAGCTTGAGGTAAAGAATTACCTCCTATTGATTGGATCATGACTGAGATGTTGCTATTCAAACTCTTAAGAAAATACAAGAATGCATATTCAGCAGAGGGTCTTACCATAGCAGGGATTCTATTCCAAGTGTTTTGGAAATGCAAATTGAAATCATTCATCTCTTCTTGTGGAGCCCTTTTGATAGTTTTCAGTTGTTCCACCAAGGATAGATTGTCATATTTGACATCAAAGAACTTAGATAATCCATCTCCCAATGCATCCCATGTAATAATAGATGCAACTGGAAGAGTTCTAAACCATTCCAATTATTTTCCCTTCAATGATGTAGAAATAGCTTCAAAGCTACATCCTCCTTCGTGATGTGATGGATATTGAAAAGAAAAGAAATATATCTGATATATTCTATGGAAGTTGTTTTCCCTTCTCTAGTGAAAGATGGTAACCCTTTTAGGGCTGCCAATGGAATGTTGTTATAATTGGAAATATTCAAAGGACTTACCCAATCAAAAGGCACAAATGGAAGATTCCTAGCCATTGTTGGAAGTGTTGTAGGGGAACCAGATGGTAGTGACTGATCTACCTCAGGTGGCTATTCAGGAACAACTTGAGCTTGAAATGCTGGTAAACTTTCAGAAACTTCCTGATCTGAATCTAGAAATTTAGTATGGTAGCAGGGAGGAGATGAACTTCTTTCAGATCTTCTTTTTCTTGGCCTTCTTCGTTTCCTACCTCTTTCTATAGGCTCAACAAAAATCTCTCTAGGACCTCTAGACTCTCTTTGCACAGTTCTACGTCTCCTAGTTAAAGACAATTGCAAATACTCAAACTCTTTTACACTCATTGTTTGGATTCAATTCATGTATCACAAGGTCCCATGGGGCATGCAAAAAATTGTTAAGGCCTTGAAATATCACTCTAACTTAGGCATTAGGGTACACTTAATATTTAATGCTAACAATGGAAACCTTCTCAAGTTGTGGGTGGACTCTGATTGAGAAGGAATCTTTGGATTCTAGGCCAGTTCCTATTAGATTTGGAATATCACCTTCGTTTGAAATTTTGATTGGAAAAGGGAAGATAACCTAAAAACTAAATTAAAAAGGGGGTGATACACCAAACTGGATTAAGACTTCTCAAGAACTTCAAACTATCCTCCACAATACAAAAGCTATTGAGATTTGCATTTAACATTCACTATTAAACATATAGGTTGACTTAGGATCCACTATTAGGGTTTTCACCATGAACAATGATAACCAGCCAACAAACATATAGATTCTACAAAAGGTTAATTTTGATAACTTTAGAGAAGGAATTGTACTAATTCACTTATCAAGGCTACCAAACATACCACACTGAAATGTAGAAAGAAGAATAGGATTGATGAAAAAACTCAAAAAGTATATGAAATATGGAGAAAACTTTCTTTATTTCCTCAAAATCTAAAAAATGGTTACAAGACATATGCGAAAAAGGGACAAAGGAGCCAAAATGTTCACTAAGTCCTCTTCTCCTCAAATCTCAACCCCCAAATCTGATTATGAAACTTAGATTTATACCCTCCTAAGGCCAAATTCAAAAATCTAGTCCCTCTAAATCAACTCTAAAATTTAGCTAAGAAACCCTAACTAATAGCATAAATCATGCTTTACAATCAAGCCCCTAATGTTGACATTTAAAATAAACACCTTTTTGGAATAATACCAACAAATTATAATAAACCCCACTAATAAAATACCAAGCCTGTACTTAAACTTAAATATACAAACCTAAGTCTAAATATTATTGATGAATAGATAATAGAAAGTCGACATGACCAACTATAATTAGCAACCCATTGTGAAATATCTAAGAAATAGGTAAGGTGGCATTTAGAACTTCGAGGCACTATCTGTCATGCACTGCAGGAGTTAAGGCATTAACTGTTTCTCTGCCATTGGATTTCAAAATTATCACAACTTGCTATTGTTCTTGATTTTCGAGTTGTGCTTGTATTTGGGGAAAAACCAGAAGCAAACCCTAAGCTATGGTGAGATTTCCTGCTAAAACTATGGCCTGGATTTACCTTTGAGCTTGAGTCTTCATTTGGAGATCATCATTGGTTATGGTTTATGTTGTTGTCATTTTGAGGAACCCCTTGGCATATAACTTGAGCTATCTCTGTAGTTTTTTTAATTTATCCTTAGTTGTGATTGAGCTTTGAGCATTAAGCTCAGGTTTGTATGCTGTGATTGTTACATGTAACCAAGAGCTCAAGTCTTCTACATCTAGAACTTGGGCTGCCTTCATTCCCTCTCTTATTGTTGAAGCTCTTAGATTTGGGACTGTTTGCTGGAGAATAGGAGCTATATTATCTATGAAACTCTCTTTTGCATGAATGTCGAGCATGAAGCTCAGGTTGGTAGCTTGAACTCGGGCTTTGACTAGAACTTAGGCCTTGATAATGAGCTCAGCTTGTGATAAGGAACTCAGGCTCCACAGTCTGAGATCTTATCCTAAGGCTATAAGATAAGTATATCACTCATTTTTACTTTCTTTACCTGCCGATAAAGGCCAAGTTTAATCTCCAAATATTTATGCGATGATTTTAGGGTTTATTGTGTTGTTAAAAAAGGAAATCTGGTAGTTGTTTTACCACATGATGAATCATTGCTTGCTAATTCCATTTTTAACTATCACTCCCTTTGTAGCTTGAATGTTGGAAGCTATTGTTGATACTCCATGTTTTCATCAGTCACCTATAGCTCAATTATTGTTGTTGTCTCAAGCTATCAGCTTGGGGTTCTATTGTTTATATTGTCTACTGTAGTTCAGTTTTTCTTTGTCTCCAACTGTTGACTTGAAGTTTTATTGTTCTTGACATTCATTGTAGAAAGTGACCATGCCTTATGTTTTATTACTTCTCCTTGTATGAACCGACAGTAGCCACCATGTTTGGTTTTCTTTATTGGGATCCTTTGCAATGTGTTGTGACTTGAAAATGTGCTTGAAGTTGTTACAAATGCTTGACTATGTCTTCATGCCACCTGGTTTTTCTTTACTAGAAATAACAATGACAAGTGCAAACTAATTTTTCATTAGAAGTAAAATACAAAAGTGTTTTGTTTCCTTTGTTCATGGGGTTCGAGCACAGGCTTGTGACACCCAAAACCATATAAATGTGTATTATGAAGTTCAAGCACAGGCTCATGACATCCATAAATACACTCATTGAACATTTTATGAAACTTAAACAATGCATTTATGTAGCATTTCTTCAGCACTATGATTTTAACATGAAGCTTAATAAGACTATTATTTGGATAACTTCTTTTATCATTTGGTACTCAACACTTCACCTGTGGTCATCTTTTAAAACATTATTGATGAACTCATATCTATATAACAACATTGCAAAAGATGTGATTGTTATTCATTTCCTTTGTACAAGCATTAAATCTTCATATCATTGTTATTTGATCATTTAATGTAGCATTTTGTATTCACAACATGACTATCTCTCTTTTCTATAAATGCACAACCTGTAACAAAGCATATTCATTATAGATTCATGATTCAGATACGCACATCATTTATCATTATTTGAAAGGGATAGACCCTCATTACATTACACATCAGTTATGAATTATTTCCTATCAGCATATGCACAACTTGTATCATCTTTTTAGTGCATTTGATAGTGAACACCACACTGCATCTTCTTTTTCTCTTGACTATGGTATGAAATACATAGTCCATTTCATGGAATGCATCCTTGCTCACTCTGTTGACAAAGAAACACAATCAAATCCATCTTGTTAGGTTAGTGAACATGACCAAATGGTCACTTTGTGTGGGAGTGCCATATATAATGACATTCAAGCATTAATATTGTTCAACTGATGGTGTTCACTAACCTAATGATATCCTGTTGTTTCTTAAAAAGGTTTCTTAGCTATAAGAACTAAGTCCCTTTGATTCAGATATCTAGTTTATATAAAAAACATGCATGATGATGACCATAAATAGTAAAATGTTTCAAGGAGTCATGTCCCTTTAATACTATTGTTCAGTTTATGTAGGTACATATTTTTCTATTGCAGTGGTATCACAGATAAATGTGCAGCTTTGAAATATTTTGATTGTTGTATGATTCTTTTAGGTCTTATGCATTTCTTAGATCCAACTGGATCTAACATCTTTTACTCTCATGATGTAGGAAAAAACCCTAAAGACCTAGGACAAGAAATGAAGACTCAGACAGGACCTGAAGACTTGGACTAGATAGACCAAATCCTAAATGCAGACAAATCTAAGGCAATGCATGGGATCCTACTCATACCTCTATCATGATTTTATCTTGCCATTTGTACTCTATTTTTCCAACATGAAAGATGAAATATGAAAGAACATTTTTCTATTACATTTAGTTTGAATGCACCATTTAATGATGAATTTATGAATTGAAAATTTGGATATAATCAATATTTAGAGTACAAGATAACTAATGATATGAATGCAATAACAAAATATTTATCTACATCACCTGAAAAGTAATGTTGAATGAATGTTCCTTTATGCAACCTTTTCCTAATTATGTTTATCATCCTTCATGTCAAAAATTAGGATAACAATACTCTCTTTTATTTTCCTCATATTTTTTTCAAACAACAATGAAGGTTATTGTATATGATATCTCTATAGGAAATTCTGAAAATAAAATACCCATAGCTGCTTGGAAACTATTCTGGGTATCATGTTTGTTAAAGATTTCAAACAAGGGTTTCATTACTTGATTTATGGAAATGGTGAAGACTCATTAAAAACACTAAAAGAGCCACACTGAAGTAGGGTGACCCTTATACACAAACATGGTGATCCCTGGCATATTTATAATTTGTTACACTTTCTGGGCACTTTATCTTTGAAACATTAAGTTCTCATATGCATAAGCCATGACATATTATATGTATCTAAAGATTTATTTCCTTGATGGTTTTATTATATTACTATGAAGGTTTCATTCCTCATGTCATTTTTTATAAAATTATCCAAGGGTTTTGATAATGAGGAAATGATAAGATTAAAATATACCCTAACATAAATTCCCTTCTTTTTTTATTTCTATGTTCCTCCGCTTTGACAAAGTTTTATATTAAATACATGATAATGAAACCTTACATCTTTGCCTTTAGTAGTTTGAGGTTCTTCGAGATATGTTTATGATGCTTACTTTCTTTGTTAAAAAACCCATAAAATTCATTATTATTTCCATTATTTATTGAGGTTTTCTTAGGAACTCTACATACTTCCTTCACCTCTTTCATATATGATGCAAAGGGTTGGGGTGTGCTAAGTCTTTGATAGAAAATGGATCAAATTTGAGAGGTTTATGCACTATCCATGTTAGCCCAAAAGCCACTCACCTACTTCCAAGTGAACAAATATCTCTCCAATGAAAAAGGTTGGAATATTTAGTCTATTTAGGTTTATTCCAAAGGATTCAAGTGGTTATGGAGTTTCTAATACCTCGGAACACCCCAAACTCTCCAAACTGTTCTATTAGGCCTAGAATTTCCACTAGCCCAACAGTGACCAAAAGAATTCTTTTCTCCACATTTTTCAAAAAAACCTTGCAAAATAAGATTTTATTTTGACACCCTTTATCCCACTCTTCAACATATCATAATATCTCCATAAGTTACTTTGGCTCAAACTAACCAAACTCCACACTGTACCCTATTTGCAAGCCTAAAAGATGCTCATTTTACAAAGCAACTATATCACAGACTTAACCCTTGACTTCAAGACTTTCAATTTTCTTCAAAATGACTCTAAATGAAATATTATCAACTCAATTATACCCTATGGTATCTACAAACACAAAAGCCCCAATTTGGCTCCAAACAACCCTTAAATCTAGGACTTCTTCAATGTCTATGCTCCAATAAATTATCCACCCAAAAAATGATGGATTCAAATTTAAAATGACATGTCTAGACACTTCCAAATGTAAAAAAAATACCCCTTATTAAGCCAAATCTCCCACTTCTACTCCTATTCAAGCAATTTTCATCAAATTCTTAAACCCTGCAACGGTGATCACCTACTCCAATCACTTTATCTGCACATTATTATGTTAGAAAACTATGATACATGTAAGTAGAGGTCATTCCATCAGGATCAATGGTTGGAATTCATGGAATGACCATGCTCCCTTCAAACAACGAACTGTTATTAAAAAAACCAAAGAAATACAATGACTGTCAACACCAAATATCTAAAGCTAAATCACAATTGGTCTTCAATACATTCAAAGGTGATTTATATGTATCACAAAAGTATTAGAAATATGAAAAAATCAATATGAAATCATAAAATTTTTAGAATTACCTTATTTTATTGATTTCCTGAGTCTCAATCCGTACACTAGGCTTCTATATGTCATAAAGAGATCAAATGCATCCTTATATACCTTCTACCAGCTAACTCAACTAATTTGTATTGGTTACAATTTTTATTTAAGGTTTAAAAAAAAGGAAAACTAAGTTCTCTCCAAATGACCAGTTAGTCATTACATTTGAATATTTGAATTTCCAAATTTAACAAAATGGCTTATTTCTTTTGTAAATCCAAAAATACTACCACCTAAGGATTTTAAATATCTTATTAAACTATCCCAACATCTTCTAGACTCTCTAGACCTTAAAATTATATTATATTCATGATTTCAGTCCTAAGGTCCTTATCATGACCTTCAGGGACCTATTACAATTTTATCACATTTATGGCCCCCAAATGCCATAATGGGCTTCAAGAACCCATAGTTGATTTTTTTTATCTTCAAAGTCTTCATGCCATCTTTATGACTCCTTGGTGTCTTCATGTTGTTGTTTGTCCTCCTAGGTGCCCCTGCACCAATATAATTTTAGACTCAAAGCTTTCTAGGAAAGATGCATTCTGATAGAAATCCATGTCCCTTAATTCATAAAGGGTGTAGTTCATGATGATAGGAAAAATCTATTGTAACAATTATGAACCATTATTCTTGTATAAAGCTCTACTTGTAATTATTTCAATTATTTTAATTTTGTATTGCATTTTCTTTTGAATTAATACATGATAATGTTTATTGAAAGAAATGCTCTATGTTTATTTATTTGACTACTCCATAATTGTGATCTATGAAGTTTGCATATGTATTTATGGTTGGTCCTCTACAAATGATTACTGTCTGATCGCATTGTACCTGTACTAAAACAAGTCACTCTGCTACATTTTTTTGTGTATTCTTGGTGAATTGTTTTGATTATCTTCATATATTATTGTGGCATGCTACTATTGATCTACATCAATCCATGAAAATGAGGATGAAATCAATGTCTTTGCAATAGTTAAATATCACTGTCCTTAATACCATTTTTAGTTTCTTGTGAATGAGCATTGTTTACTCTTGCATTTGTTGCAGCTTGATTTTATCTTAACAGTAGCTACCACATTTATTATCATGCTAATTCACCATGGATGATCATGTATATGATGATTCTCTTATTTTTTAGTTGATGCTTTTACATCTGATCGTGACATTTATGAATGCCGATTCAATGAACAAAAAGGTTTCATTCATTCTAATCTCATTTCCCTTTTATTTTTTATAAACAACATGCTGAACCTTTTTTCTTTTCTTTGATAACTACAAGGTTTCAAATTTAAACAAATGTGTCCCTTAAATAGTTCCTTTGATACTTTTCTCTTCACTCTTCAAGGTTCTTGTCTTTAGACATTTTGCTTCTTGAACCAAAGAAACATCCTCTACTTCATGTAGCCATAGATTCTTTTCATAATAGTCATATATCCTTTGATAAATTTACAATTTTAAATACACTGTTATTGCTTGATCTTGGCATGATTTTTATTAAAAATTATTTTAGTTTTATAAAGTGATCATTTGGATGAATACTATTGGTAGCATCACTTATCATGTATCAGTTCTATAATGCAACTGCCTATCTTACTCTTGAATGATAAAAGCTTTGGACTGTCATTACAGGATTGTCGCATACCTTCAACATTTGAGAACACAATATTATCATATATTGTGGGACACTTTACCCATGCAATCATTTATGATTGAAAAACTTGCAAATATTTGTGCATGGGTATAAGCATCCTACAAGATACAAGAATAATCATTAGCAAATGGAGACCATTAGCTTACTTTGGTTTTTTTCACTTTAAACAACATACCAAATTTTTATGGTTGATTAGTGTTTGATCTTCTTGTTTCATTCTGACAAGTTAGGCTCAACCCTTGTGGGAGCCACATTTAACTCCACTTGTTAGACTGAAATACCTATCTCTACAAATAGAACAAATTGGTTAGAATAAAAAATACTTCATAAGGCAGTGGATATAGTCTTTTATCTTTTATGTGGATTCAGGGCAGTAGTAAATAGTATGTGTAGTGGTAAATACTCATGGGTAATCTATGTGAAGTATCTTAGGGTATAGTATAGGACAACATTAGAGAATACCTTGAAGTATGAGTGTCCCCCTGAATTACCAACACTTTCCGCACAATTTGTAAGTATTAGTAAATGAAAAATTGTATAAAATGTTTATAAATTGAAAACAATTTTTTTTTATGAAACAATGCAAAAAAAATTCATGATACCAAGCAAAAATGTAGGGCTCTGAGTTCAATAGACCGCTCATAGAAGATGATAGGATAATTGGCTTCTAGCAAGGCTATAGAGTCATGGCTGAACAACTATGAGAATTGAGTGCGCAAGGCTCTACAGATGGAACCATCGTAGAGGTAATTAATGTTTCATGTTGATGAATGTTAATGAATGTTATGTGATAATAAATGTCATGTTATAATGAATGAATTAATGTTATATTTTATTAATGGATGAAAGAATGAATGAATGTTAGATTTTAGCAGGGAATGTAGAGTGATGTTAGGGGGAGGGGCCATATGAGCTTCCACCTTCACATGGTTGGACCTATTAAGTAGAGAATATTAAACTATTATCAAAACAAAGTGAAGCTCAATAAGATAACACACTTTTCTCAATAATGAAATTAGTCACTCCAATCCTTGATCACTTATTATCAGTAGGGATCAATGGAACAACACCCTAATGCCTCCTTATGATGGCACCTCGGTGTAGAGGGATAGTGGACCCACATCTCTACAATCTGACCAAGAGGATCACTCCTAGACCCTATACCCCAAGTCCTTGCCTTAAGACCTATCAGTGGTCAAAACTCCTCCTAGGTTCCACTATTCTCCACATGTCAATATCCTCTCAAAATCTGATCTCTATTAGATCATTTTTATTGTTTAACATCCACTATTTTGATTTCTTGTACTCAATACCCTTCAACATGTCTTACCTATCCCACTCTAGATCAATTGATTGGATCAAATACCCTACACTTGAGTCACCCTATATCCTATCATATGGAGAAGCATATTCACTCTTTGTTTTAAGAACCAAGACACCTTGATGTAGAGCCAAGTGGATCACTTCTCAAATCCTATTCATTAAGGATAAATTCATAAAAGACCTTGTAAGATATAACTACTGACATCATGCATCCCAATCTAGTTCATCATTCTCCAAGTTTAGATCACTTCAAGGACCCAATTGGATACCCTTTCCCAAGACCTATTAATGGTTAGTGCTCTTTTATTGTCTATCTTTCCTTCCACTAGACTCCACACCCTAAAGAGACTTGTGTATTGTAGTTATCTCATCTCATAATTCACTCTCTCTTTCCATCACTTCTTTCTTTTGTCTCCTACACTCATCTAGTGATCTTTTCAAAAGGTCAATGTCTAATTGAATGGTTTTGTTCTAAAAATCAACAAGTGGTATTCTCCACTTATTTATTTAAATTAGACTATAAATTTGATAATTGGCCTTCCTTGGCTTTAATCTCCATATCAAATAGTTGGAATTGGTTTTTTAAATTGATTTCCTCTTTTAGATTATCTACTGCCCCTTCTAGAGCTTCTTGAAATTTTCCTCCAGTCATAAAATGCTTACATCATGATCACCAACAATTTTTAAGGAAGCTTCATAATCCTTCTTGATGTTTTAAACTTGTTCTCTAGCTCTTGATTGCATTCTTGTATCTTTTCAATTTGAATCACATAAAGAGAAACACTATTTTTCAATTTCTCCTAATTCCCCAGTTCACTTCGTAGTTGGTCCTATATTTACTATGAACTGAAGATCCAATTCCACTTTTCCTATTACCTCAGATTGTTTTATAATGTCTATTTTTAAATAAGATATCTCTATTTATTTTTTCCCACAGAGTCTCATTCTTGATACTTGTTCAGGTTTAGAATTGTCACCCTAGCTCAAGCATTAAGGTCATACAACAATTTTATCCTGACAATGGAAACCTCCTCTAGTTGTGGGTAGACTATGAATAAGGAGTAATCTCTGGATTCTAGGCCGGTTCCTATTAAGTATGAAATATCGCCACCTGATTGAAAATTCAATAAGGAAAAGGGTAGAAAGGACTTTTAAACTAAAATGAATGTGGGGTGATACACCAAAATATGTTTAGATTGGAATGATAAAACAACAACTCAGAATCATAAACCAAAAGTTTGATTATTTAGATCTCTATCCAATATATAGGCTAGCAGACTTCACTATTAGGGATATACCACAAATAGATAATCAGTTAACAACATACTTTTCCCATACAAGGTTTAAACAAAAACTGATCACCTCAAGGAGGAATAAATGCAATAACATCTAGAATGAATGCAATAACGAAATGTAAACTAACAAAACCTACAAGGTAGTGTTAATTTGACAAAAAAATGTGCAACCTTTTCCTATTTATGCTTATTGTGTTGTATGTTGAAATTTTGAGTAACAATTTTGGCGACTTCTGCTAGATGTCTGCCTACTAGACATGACCTGTAGACTTTATCTTTGGGCAACAGAGTTAGAAAAACTAAAACCATGAATGCAACCATTTATTGAAATGAAAATGCACCTAAACTAAAATCAATGCAACCTAGAGACCTAGTGCTTGGACAACACTTATTAAATTGAAAACTGAACCTAACCTAATCCTCAAAGCAAATCTTGAGGTGAATTTCATTAATTGGAATTTGTAGTTCTTCCCCTTCAGTTGTGGACAACTGAAAATCATTGTTCTCCTTACAAGCTGTTATAACAAAAGGGCTTGACCAAAAATTATCAAATTTGTCATGCTGCCCTAGCCTGATCTTTAGTACATCCCACTTGAGTACTGAATCACCTTCTTTGAACTCTTTGTACTTATCTTTCTTGTCAAATGACCTTTTAGTCTGAGCTTTCTTTAATTCCATAGTTTCCAATGCCTTCTTTCTCTCCTCTTCAAACTGTAACAAATCAACATACCTCAACCTGAGAGGATCTTCCTCTTCAAACAACAATATTTGGTCAGCCAACTGTAATGCTGGAAATTTAGTAGAAATTGGCAATCTGACCTCTTTACCATAAACTAGGACATAAGGAGAATTCTCAATTACCTGTTTAGGTGTAATCCTATCCAGCCATAAGGTTGTCTTTAATTTAGAATGCCAATATCTCTTATCCTCTTGTAAAGTCTTTTTGATAATTCTAATCAGATTTTTATTAGTAGACTATGCTAAACCATTCCCTTAAGGATAATAGTTAGAAGAAGTATTTAAATAGATCCCATTTTGTTATAGCTAAACCAATAAAAGCCATAGCATTATCAAAGATAATTGATTGAGGAACTCCAAACCTGGTTACAATGTCTTCATAGAACCTTAATACAATAGATCCAATGGCCTCTTTTAATGCAATAGCTTCAGTCCATCTTGTAAAATAATCAATAGCAGTTAAAATCCATTTATGACCAACACTAGAATTAGGATTTATAGGACCAATAAAGTTCATTCCCCACTTGTTGAACGGTTGATCAACCGCAATCGGCTTTAATGGTAATACTGCAAGATTTTGTTTACCTGCAAATATAGCACATTTCTGACATTTTCTGGTCCAAGAATAAGCATCCTTAAATAAATTAGGCCAATAATAACCTACCCTTAGTATTTTCCAGGCTATAGTCTTAGGACTGAAATGTCCTCCATAGGATCCATCATGAAATTCAGATAAAATTTTGCTTTGATCTACTAAATCAATACATTTGAGAAACATTCTAGAATAATATTTCTTATAAAGTATACCATCTATAAGAACACAAGGAATAGATTGTAACTTGTAGTATCTCCTCTTTGCATTGTCAAGATTATTTGGGCATTGTCCAGTTTGCAAGAATCTGGTCATATCTAATAACCAGGTTAAATGATCATTAAATAATACAACATCACCTTGAAACTTTTCAAATTCTTCACTAATTCCTACTTGTTCCTCCTCTTTTGCCATCTGAGCATAAATGCCTTTACCTCTAACCAACTTAGTCACATGAATTTGTACATCATACTCCATAACTCTCATTATCCAACTAGCCCTCTTTTCATTAACATCTTTGTTCAACAAAAACTCTTTGATACTAGGATGTGCAACCATTAAGTGAACTTTATTCCTTGCTATTAAATGCTTAAACTTCTTCAAAGCTTTAATAACAGCTAGCACATGCTTTTCAACAAAACTGTACCTTTTCTCATAGTCATCCATACCTTTGCTAAAAAAAGTAACCGGTTGCTCCTATTTTTCTTCATTCTTTTGAACCAGCATTGCTGAAATAGTTTCAGAACCAGCATAAGCATATAGAATAAAATCTTTAGTAAAATCAGGATTAACAAGAGTAGGGGCTGAAGACAAAGCCTGTTTTATCAATTCAAAATTCTTCTTTCCCTCATCAGTCCAGCTAAAAGGGACATCCTTCTTAAGCATAGCAGTCAGTGGTTTTAATAGATTTGCAATATCAGGAATAAACCTTCTTACAAAATTTATTCTCCCAATGAAACTCTGCAATCCTTTCTTGTGATTAGGCAAAGAAAGTTCCAGAATTGTAAAAATTCTCTCAAGATCTATTGTTGTACCCTCTTTAGACACCTGGTATCCTAGGATTTTTCCCTCATGAACTGCAAATATAGATTTCTTTGGGTTTAAAGAAATCCCAAATTCTCTACATCTCAGCAAAATCTATCTTAAATGATCAATGTGCTGGTTTGCAACCTTACTGTAAATTGTCACGTCATCTAGGTATACTAGAACAAACTTACACATTAAGTTCTTGAAAGCCATGTCCATTGCTTTCTAAAAAGTGGCCCCAACATTTGATAACCCAAATGACATTCTTTTGTAATCCATTGTACCCCATTTAGTTGTAAAATCTATTTTAAAATGATCATATTCTTTGACTAGAATCTGGTTATAACTAGAATAGCCATCAAGAAGTGAGACTCTTTCAGAACCAGAAACATATTGTAAAATTTTCTCCATAGAAGGAAGAGGGTGTCTATCTTTAAGAGATGCCCTATTAAGGTCTCTAAAGTCTACACAAAGTCTTATCTCCCCATTCTTCTTCCTTACTAGAACTAAGTTAGAAACTCAAGATGTGTGCTTAATAGGAAATATAATACCACCATCTAGGAGTTTTCTCAACTCTTTTAACATTAATGGCTCTAACTTGGGATTTATAGGCCTTTGCCTTTGTCTAATTGGCCTAGCATTAGGCTCCAATTCTATAGTATGTTGTGTTAATTGAGGATCAAATCCCTTCATATCAGAATAATCCCATGCAAAAACATCACGATACTCTCTAAAAAGATTAATAAAAAATTCTTTTTCTTTAGGGGAATTAATTTTACCAACCTTTAACTGCTTGTCTCTAAAAATTTCCACTTCCTCATAATGATCTTCTTTGATCAACGGGCTGGTTTTACCCTTCCTAAACTGATCATCAGAGTTAAAAGTTGATTCCAGGCTAACCAATCCCTTTGGAAGCTTGTTGGTTTTCAACTGAATAATCTGGTCTTCCATTTGCTGATTGATTTTGTTATTTCTAAAAATAGAGAAACCATCTATTTCTATCAAAAAACTTAAGATATGTTCATCAGTATTAAAAACTTACCAATAAGTGTCATTATCTGGAATAGATGGCCTAACAATTATCTTGACATGTGACTAGTCTGAAATCTATCCTTTATTTTCTGTTATTGAAACATGAGCACCAATACCAGCCAGCCTGTTAGCATGCAAATTTCCCTTCTAGGAATTGAAATCAAGTTGAAAGCATCAAAATCATCTAGAATGTCAAAAAATCTAGATTTATACATCTTAAGAAGATCATTTTTAACAGTATTGATACCTCTTACCTATTTTACTATCAGCTCACTATCACCAAATGCTCTCAAACACTTAATACCTCTCAATCTTTCCCACTCTAATCCCTGAATCAAACTTTCATATTTAGCCACATTGTTAGAACAAGGAAAAGACAATTTGAATGCAGCATAGAATCTATTACCATCTGGTGAAATCAACATAACCCCTGCACCAACTCTATCCTTATTCCTTAACCCATCAAAATATAAATCCCAAAGCTAGTTAGACAAAATAGATTCAGATTCTGGATCTTTAATCAAATTAGGCACTACTGAATCAAATTCCAAAATCATATAATTCCCAAAACTAGCATCAAACATATCATTATTTTGTTCATTCCTAGTAGCCCATTTCTCTAAAAAAATGTCTGGATATGCTTCAATTTGTGTATTATAAGCTGAATAATCAGGTATTTCATCCTGATCCATGATCATACAACTTGCATTAATAAGACTTGGATTATAAGGCTCTATGTGGTTTTTGGCCAACAATTTTGATTTAATGGTCACCTTAGTACCATATCTAGTTTTGAAGTACAAATGTGACCAATCTAATAAGAAATAGCCATCTATCTTGGCTATGAAATCTCTGGATAGACACATAGCAAAATATGCTGGCAAATCTATGACATATATATCCTGTGGTATTGATAAATTTGGGTAGGAGTGTAAGGTCAAAATCACATTTTTAATGACTTCTAAAGTCTTAACTAAAGTTCCATCAAGCTGGACTACACCCTTCTCAAGAGGTTCATATTTCAAATTTAGCAAATCTGCTATCTTCTTAGGCATAACTATGCTGGTTGTACCACTATCAACCATAAAATTATGAACTAACTTATTTCCAATAATCAATGAGACATAAAAAGGATGAGGCTTATCATTTTTAGGCTTCTTACCTTCATTTTCAGATGTCTTTTGTACATTTGATGGTTTCTTGTCAGTAGTTACTACTGGTTATTTGTTGTTTATAACCCTCTTCCCTTTTGGTATTATTGGCTGCTACACTTTAGCAGGCTTTTTATCCTCTTTTGATAACTTCTCCTGAACCTTAGGAGACTCAGAATTAGTCATAACCACACTTGCTGGTTGCTGTACTGTCTGATGTGATTAACTGCCAGCTTAGACAACTCTTCTTTTAAAATCTCAATCTATCCTGGAATAGATAAAGTTTCCCATGCAAACAAAGTAACATTTGTTTTTTTCATTGTATCAACAATATTGAATGGCACAACAAAGTTTTCCTTATGTGAGGACCTAGGAGAACTCTGATCAACATTCCTTTGATTTTGATCTTTATTAGAGGAAACAGATGGATTCTTTAGAATATAAAATGGTGAAGAAGAAATATTACTAGCGGATTGATCTGCTTCAAGAGCTCTCTTTTTTTCCCTGGTATTTGCTACAATTGATGAATCTTCATTTAGACCAAAAAAACTCTTCTTCTTGCTAGTTTAGGAAATTGGTATTTGTAGTAATTTGATCTGGTTGATTTTGTACCTCTTCAACAGATACATTCTGCTATGAATTCAATGCATTTTGTACCATAAGAGCTTGGTTAAGAATTCCATTAGAACATGTAGACTGGTCATGTGGCTCATTGCATGGAAAACACCAGTCAATAGCAATATTATTTTGAGTAGGAACAATATCCCTAACAGTATTAAGAGGTGCTGGATTATACTATCTATTTGGACTCACATTCCAATTCTGCCTATTTGCATTAGCATTGCCTTGAAATTGCTGCCTATTGGCCTAAAAATTAGGCTGATTAAGATATTGAGAAGAACCAACAAACTGATTTTGAACAATAGGGTTTGTCTGGGCTTGATTCCTCTTAAGGGTGACCAAATCATTTCCAAAAGATTGCAATAAACTTTCTATTTTTTCCTGGATGTCCTTAATACTTTGTAGTTCATTCAGAGGAGTTGTAGGAACTATTTCTGTAGATTCAAATGATGGGACAACAGCTAATGGTGGAACAACCAATGAAATATTGGACTGTATATTAGGAAAGAAAGGCATAGGAGGTCTAGGAGCTATCTTCCTTGGCTGGATAAGACTATTTTCTACTCTAATAGCAGTATCAAAAGCTTGGGGTAAAGACACTCCTCCCATAGATTGAATCATTATAGAGATATCACTATTTAAGCTCTTCAAATAATACAATAAAGCATATTCAGCTGAAGGTCTTACCGTAACAGGAATTTTGTTCCAAGTCTTCTGAAAATGGAGATCAAAGTCACTCATCTCCTCCTGTGGAGCCCTCTTGATAGTAGTTAGTTGCTCCACCAAGGATAGGTTATCAGATTTGTCCTCAAAAAATTTAGACAACCTTTCTCCTAAGGTATCCCAAGTAGCAATAGAGTCCACCGGGAGATTTATGAACCAATCAAGGGCTTTACCCTTGAGTGATGTAGCCAATATCTTCAAAGCTATGTCCTCAGCTATAATATGATGAACATTGCAAAGAGTTGCAACATCTCGGATATGATCAATAGCTATAACATGGGTTTCACTAGTAAAAGTTGGCAAGATTTTCAAAGAAGCCAATGGAATATCATTATGATTTGCAATCCTCAAAGGACTTCCTTGATCAAATGGAACAAAAGGAAGATTTCTTTCCATTTCTTGATGTGAAGGAGCTTGCTGCTAAATGGTAGGTGTGACAGAAGGCTGGGTAGGCTAAACTACCTTCCTTTGATAAGTCTTTAGATTTTGAGGAGTTGCTGCAGTACCACTTGTAGAAGCTCCAAAAATAGAATTATTTAAAGATAAATCTTCAATACTTGGCAATTCTGATCTAGAATAATTAGGAACACTTAAATCCTCAAGAAGACTGATTTCTTTAATAATAGCCTCAATTTCATCAGAATTTGCAGCTTGGTCTTCAAAAATGGGGTTATCAAAAGATGAAAAATTTGACTTCAATTGAGTACCTCTTGAATCTTGTGATGTTCTTCCACCTCTGGATGATCTTCCTCCCCTTCTCCCTGGCTGCAATTCTTGATAAACAAAACCTTCCTTGTTTGATCTTGTAGGAGTTCTACTCAGTAAGACGAACACTCAAATCTGAAACTGAATTGAAAACAACCATAGAACTCATATTTCAGAACTGAGAAGTAGTTCGTTGTCCCACCGGGTGTGCCAAAAAATATTCAGGTTTAGAATTGTCACCCTAGCTCAGGCATTAAGGTCACACAATAATTCTATCCTAACAATGGAAACCTCCTCTAGTTGTAGGTAGACTATGAATAAGGAGGAATCTCTGGATTCTAGGTCAGTTCCTATTAAGTATGAAATATCACCACCTGATTGAAAATTTGATAAGGAAAAGGGTAGAAAGAACTTTTAAACTGAAATGAATGTGGGGTGATACACCAAAATATGTTCAGATTGGAATGATAAAACAACAGCTCATAATCAATGACCAAAATTTTGATTATTTAGATCTCTGTCCAACATATAGGCTAGTAGACTTCACTATTAGGGATATACCACAAATAGATAATCAGTTAACAACATACTTTTCCCATACAAGGTTTAAACAAAAAATTGATCACCTCAAGGAGGAATAAACAAGAATTCACTTCTTTTGGATTACAGTTGAATAATAACACTTATATGAAAAGATGAAATCGGGATCTTAAAATCTCACCACAAATCAAATGAACCAAAGAGCACCTGATTTATTTCTCACAAAACTGATAATCAGATTACAAAAAAAATGTCTTCAAAACTGAATAGGAACAATATGTTCACTATCCGCCTCTCTCCCAAAACTTGCAACCTCTAAAATTGATTACGAAAATCAATTTTATATTATGCCCTAGCTTCAAATCTGAAAATACAAAACCCATACAAAATGCCCAATTTTAGCCAAAAATTGTGCCAAGGATTAGCATATGTTAACTCCCTCCCAAAATGCCTAAAATTTTTGCTTACAATAAGGATTAAAATCATTTTACAATATTTGCTAATTTTTTTAATTACCTAAAAAATTGGATAAAAAACCCAACGTCAAATAATCTATAACCCCTAAACTTAGGAAAAAAAAACACTAAGTATAAAAATGCAAAGTGGGGAATGATAAAATACCACTCAACCCACTTGCAGCATGAAACGACATAGAGGAATGAGGTGACACTGGGCATTTTAAAAAAATGTAGGAATGTGACATCTGCAGTAAAGGCATTGAATGCCCTTCACTTAGCGGACTCCAAGATCTCATAGGCTCATTTTATTTTTGAAACTGGTACTTATTTCCTATCTTCGAAGAGAGAAACAAGAAGATTTTTTGAAACCCTAGCCTTACTCTGGAAAAAATTTCATGAAACTCAGCCTCCTATTGATGAAACTCTAGCTCTCTATCAATGAAACTCAAGCTCTCTGTCATTTTTCTTCACTGGTGTGCCTTCTATGTTGAGATCTCGACATTTATAGAACTCAGGCTTACTAGCATTGATTGGATTCTCCATCTGGCTTGGTTGTGACTATGCTTTGACTGTGAAAGATATATGGCCAAAAATGGTAAGTCACTGTGTGTTCCCTTTGATCGACGAACTCTTTTTTTTTTTGCATAGCATATGACTAATTATATTCTCAACCTTCCCTTTTCAGATTTCAACTGTGAATGAGCATCATTGAAGCCATGAACATACACATCTTGGCTGTAAGTCGGGGCTCAAACCTAGCATTCTCTCTATGTCCCATAAGTTATGGCTTGGTGACTTATCTTCATCTTAGTTGAGTATGTAGGATTGGAGTTTTGACAATATGTTCATTTTTGTAAGTCATGGCTTTGGACTTTAAGCTTTCACCTCTTTTGTCTTTGTATGAAGCTATAACATAGAGAAGCATTCTGACTTTATGGGTTTGTATCAAATCATGAGCTTCCATTCTTACAAGTCATGACTTTGTGACTGTGAGTTGTCTTTGGCAACAACTAAACTTCATTTGGTAAGTGATCTCTCTTCTTAAGTTCACTGTAACATTTAAGGCACCAAGCCTCTATTTTAAATATCCCATTTTTGACATGGGCTCATTATAATGTTGACAGTGTCATGACTTAGACTTGGCCTTTCCTTTGACTTGCTTCTTGTATGAAAGGCACTAAAAACCATGAGCTCTGAATCATGAACTCGACTATTTTGTCTTGTAGTTTTATTATGACCGAAACTTTCATGAAGTTTGTTTAATTAACACCACACTGCTAATGTGGGTTCTTTTTTTTTAACAGAGCACTATCTTATGAATTACCTTCAATCACTAACATGCTAAGTTTCTAAGCAGCATACTGTGTGTGTGAAAATTGTACCTGATCTGTAGACACAACACTCAGTAAAACATTAGAGGTTAGCTATAATCGAAATCGTGCAAAATTGAAAGCTATCTAACCAAGCGATTTACTGCCTTCTAATAGGTGTGAGATTAATGTTCTCAGATTATTATTGAGATCAGTGACCTAGACGACACCTAAATGAAGGATTTGAATGCAATTGATCTAGATATGAGATTGAATGCAATTATTCTATTTTTTTGATATTTTCTATGCAATAAGAATGATAAAAACCGATATGAATCTATGCTAGATGAAATTGATATGCTATGAATGCTATTGAAAATTGATATGCTATAAATGCTATTGAAAACTGATATGAAATGAATGCTAAAATAAGATTGATCTCACAAAGATGTCGATTCGCAAGAGCTTTGATTCTTCAATTCTAATTCTCCAGCGTGATTGTGCAAAATATGAGATGATTTGTGAAGAGCTAAAGCCTTGTTTTATAGAAATCCAGGGCTTTGGAGGTGCATGGATAAAAGCCATAAATCACTCAAATTAACTCATCTTGATTTTTGAGTTATCTGATCATGAAAGATAGTTAATTCTCAAAATCATGCAAAAACATGCAAAAATAGCTTTTTAACTCAAATTAGAGTTTAGATCAGCTTTTTGAATTTCAAAAGGATGTTGAGTTCCAAAAAGTCAATAACTTGCATTGATTTTCTGATTTGGAGTTTAACTGTTTCTTTTGAATATGCATAATAATTAAGAATTAAATAAATAAATAAAGTGATTTATCCTCAACTCAACTGATTTTTGAAAATAAATAATTAATTTATGGGTTAATTAACTATTTATTCAAACTTTTATTAAAAATTATATTATTAAATAATGACAACATGCTTTAATTAATTAAATAAGAATTTAATTAATTAAAGATAGGAATTTTGATTTATTGTCAAAATTAAATAATACAATTAATAATAGATAGAATTAAATTTAATTAAACAATTAAGTGGCAAATATTAAATCTAATTAATTAAATATGCAAAATATTTAATTAATCAAATTTTAGGATAAATGTGATTTATTGCCAAATAATTATAAAATTAAAGATAATTATGATAATTAGGAATATTACTAGGAATATTCCCCTATGCAGAATTTAAGATAATCAATTATGATTCGATGATGTTTAGATGTGCCTTAGGTTAGGACTTTGATGTCGATTTTGTTCGATTTGTCGATGTAGGAGGTTAATGAACTTATAGCCCATTTTTGGGGTATTACATTTTGCCCCTCTTTGAATTACTGTGCGAAGCGCAGTGGTTCAAAGATAGTCTGTGTTTGATAAAGATATGAAACTGATTCAAAAGATAAACCGATCTCAAGATAGAAACTGATTGAAAGATATTGAGATAGGAGTTGATTGATATTGAATTAAGATGGAGATAATAGGTCTTGAATGACCAAAGATAATGTTCACTATAATAGAAAATGAACCTATGATTGCGAAAAAGTGTCCAAAACGCCTGATTCCAAACCTTAGGATTGCAAAGAAGTGAGTGACCCGTTCTAGACTCGATTGTCTTAGCAGAACTAGCAGGTATCACATCCAAACCCTTCAGTTGCCGAAGAACCAAGGAAAGAATGCTATGATCTGATGGTTACAAAAACTGATACAGTTTACAAGATTAGGAGAATATCAGATTGATATGGATTGATGAATCTGATATGCCCCAAGTGATGATAGATTTTCCACAAGCGATGAGGACTTTTGATGAATCAGCAACTAGACATGATTGTTTGTCTTGATCACTCATGAAAGATATTGATAGATTTGATTGACAAACTTTGAATGATGTGTTATACCATGCCCCCTTCGGGATTAAAATTGAAATCTGACAAGAAAAGTCAGCGTTATAGTTTAGAAGCATGTTAATTGATTTGAGAAGTGGTTAAACACGTCCAAGAATGCATTCTGCATCGTTTGGAGGTCCTGGAGACCAAGGTTGACTAGGTTTGACCATGAGTTGACCATGGTTGACCAAGTTGAAATTTTGATAGTTTGATGAAAGATAATCAGTTGAGTTGAATACTGGATTTCTATGATGATTGAAGGTTGATTATGCAAGCAGTGAATAAGATAAATGATCTCAGATTTGAATTTTGATCCCGAAAAAGGATTCTACTTGCTATTTCATTGGAGGAACCTTCGTGTGAGATTCAGCTCTTGTTAGACTGGAAGATGCGATTTGAAGAATCATTTAAGCATTGGAGTTCATTTAATCATTGTGAGATCATGCAACATGCAAAATGAAATGCAACCTAAGACCGAGGACCTAGTCACTGATCATGTGTCGATTTGTTATCATCATTGAACTTTTAGGTAACCAGATAAATCAATACAATGCCCACTAGCCATGAAACCATAGACATATGAATATCAATTTGTATGCGCAAGAATCAATACAACACCCACTGGTTATACAACCATGGACATATGAATATTGATTTATTTTCGGAATGTTGGATCAGATATAAGCACCAAGGCACAAACGCCAGGATGACATGAATATCATGTCCATTTTGATATAGCAATTTGTATAAGCATCAAAACATAATGTCATGATGACCTGAGTACGCCTTGCATTGCAAACACATCAAACAGTCAAGAGATCATTCTAAATCCAATGTGAATTGCCCGTAGTGACCCTTTATCGTTCACATCCTTAGGCAAGATTGCATTCCACAGTAGGAGAAAGAACTTACTCAAAAAGACAATAGTTAGATCAAACCTCCTTGAATTTTCTAGGTATCAATGGTCGAGGTACGCATGGCCATCCAATTCGAGATAGAGGCTCTTACAGTCGGACACCATTTCAATCCAAAATTTCCAAAGTTATTAGATTTCACATACGAGTAGAAAACAAAGAAAAGATTATGCCCCCAGTCATCACTCTCTAAATCTGATAAAGGACATCATCGAAGAGCTCGAAGGGACACAATATGCAAAAATCTCAATGCGAATCAGTAATCATACAAGGAGATAAAAGCATGTAAAAAGCATAGATTGTTTTCAGTTTGAGTTTAATGTTTGATTGCGTTATTATAAATGCAAAATCCTTTCTGGAGACAAGACAGACAAACTGACTCAACTGGAAGCTTCAAAGGACTCTGACTGGATAGGAAATGTCTAAGATACATGGGAGACCATAGGATATGACATTGATTGCCCCCAAATTTGAACATTGATAGGATACAGACGCTTGAGCTGATTGGTGTACAGACCGACTTATTGAAACCAGGATATGCAGAAACAAACAGGGAGATATGTACAAACTAAAGCAAGACTGAAAGCTGGGAAAGACCAAGATTGTGCTGATAGATGGAGCATTTTGGAACAAGTGGCACCTGTTTGCCAGGTTTTCACCATCTTGGTAGAGATTCTATTTTTGCTACCAAGGCGCCTGTTTCCAGGTTTTCACCAAAGCACTTTTTCTTCTTTTTCATTTTTTTTTTTGTATTTTTTTCATTTTTTCAATTTTTTTGAATTTTTGATATTTTTTGATTTTTTTGTGAATCATCAAGGTGCCTATTGCTAGGTTTTCATGAAGATGTTCATTTTTTCAGGACTTTTTCTGATTTTTAAGATTTTTTTCAGGACATTTACCAAGCACTGAATGCCTTAGGCATAGAATTTCTTCAGATGGAGAACGTTGATTGGTTCTCAGAGCTGTTCTCCTTCAGTCATTGAGAGTTGATAGGCACCGGAGCCAAAAGTAGCAGTGATAACAAAGGGACCCAACCAATTGGGTTTGAACTTCCCCTTGCGTTCTCAATGTGATTGATTTTTAGGATTTTCTCTCAACACTAGATTGCCAACCTGAAATTCTCTATGTCTGACTTTCTTGTTGTAGCCTCTAGACATTCTTTTCTGATACAGTCTGAGATGATCATATGCTGCTTGCCTGCGTTCATCTAGTAATTCAAGTTCTTGTAACCTAGACACTCTGTAGTCTTCATCAGTGAAAAGTCCATGCATTTTGATTCTGAGTGATGGGATTTCAACCTCAATAGGCAGTACCGCTTCAGACCCATAAACGAAAGTGAAAGGTGTAGCCCCTGTAGGCATTCTGATACTAGTTCTGTATGCCTAGAGAGCTGGATTGATCATCAGATGCCAGTCTCTTCCTATTTTATTCACTGTTCTGTGCAAGATCTTCAGGAGATTTTTTTTTGAAGCCTCAGCTTGTCCGTTCCCTTGAGGATAGTAGATAGATGACCAATGTTGAGTAATTTTGAACTTGGCACATAAGTCATCTAGGTCCTTGTTTTTGAATTGTCCCCCGTTATCTGTGATTATAGAGTGAGGGATCCCATATCTACAAATGATGTAGTTCAAGATGAACATAGAGATTTGTTTCCCCGTTGCTTGTGTTAGAGGAACTGCTTCTACCCTATTTGTAAAATAATCTGTAGCTGTGATGATATGGGTATGTCCATTAGAAGAGTGTGGATGGATAGTGCCTATGAGATCAAATGCCCATTGTTGAAATAGCCTCTTTTTCCATTTTAGGCCAATAGTACCCAGCCCTAATAAGTTTTCGAGCTAACGTTAAACCGTTCAAGTGTGACCCACATATGCCCTCGCGGACTTCCTCTAATGCACGTTGAGACTCTTCCCGTTCTAAACATCTAAGCAGTGTACCATCTAGACCTCGTTTGTATAGATCATTACCAATGATGACATATCGGGATGCGGATCGGATAAGGTTTCATTTCTCAAAATGGTTAAAGGACTCAGGGATGATTTGGTCGTGGAGATAGGAGAACATATTTTTGTAGTGAGATGAATCATAACCTACAACGGTGCAGATCATGCAGGTTTCAGGGGAGTCATATGCAGGATATGATAGGGCTTCCACCAGGAACTCGTAGCGTAGCTCATGTTCAAGCTGCTGTAAGAGAGTAGATAGTGTCACCATTGCATCGGCAGCCTTATTCTCCATTCTAGGTATTTGTTCAAATGTGATAGCGATGAAGTATTTCTTTAAATCATCTACCATTCTCTTGTAAGGAATGAGCTTTTCATCTTTGGTTTGGTACACATCATTGACTTGGTGGATAACTAGTTGTGAGTCTCCATGAATGTGCATCTCTGTAACTCTCCATTGTATTGCCATTTTCATACCATTGAGAAGTGCCTCATATTCAGCAATATTGTTTGTGCAAGGAAACTTTAATCTAAATGCTTTGGGTATCGAGTATCCTTGAGGAGTGATGAACAATATGCCTGCTCTAGATCCATTCTATGTGTAGGAGCCATCAAAGAATAACCGCCATGCTCTAGAAGAGAGGTGCATGATAGAGGAATCAAGAAATTCCATTTGCATGGGTGTATCATCAAATAGTGGTGCTTCAGCTAGTTGATCAGCAATGACCTGTCCTTTGATAGCTTTTCTTTCAACATATTCAATGTCAAATTTGCTCAAGAGCATGACCCATTTAGCTAGTCTACCTGTGAGGGCAGCTTTGCTTAGGAGATATTTTAGTGGATCAATTTTAGCTACCAAATGAGTAGTATGAGCTAACATGTAGTGTCTCAGTTTCTGCGATGCAAAGATCACAGCTAGACATGTCTTCTCTATCATTGAGTAGTTCTTCTCATAGGCCACTAAAGTTCTGCTGATATAGTAGATGGCTCTTTCTTTCTTGTTCTCATCATGCTGTGCTAGCAATGCCCCCAGTGATGAATCTATTGCGAAGACATATAATATTAATGGCTTCCCATGAACAGGAGGCATCAATATAGGTGGATTTGAAAGATACTTCTTGATATGTTTAAATTTGTTCTCGCATTCTTCATTCCATGCAAAGGTCACACCTTTATGTAATGTTTTTGTAAAAGGCTGTGATATGTCCGCTAGCTGTGATATGAATCTTCTGATAGATTGAACTCTGCCTTGCAACGTCCTCATTTGACTAATATTTGTGGGAGGTTGCATCTCTATTATAGCCTTGACCTTAGCTAGATCAACTTCAATGCCTTTCTTGGAGACGATGTATCCTAGGAGCTTTCCAGAAGTGACTCCAAAAGCACACTTTTTAGGATTTAGTCGAAGACTAAATTTTTCCATTTTGTCGAGGATCATGCTCAAGTCTGTTAGATGTTCAGTTCTAATCATGGATTTTTCCAAGGTATCATCCACGTAATCCTCCATTGTTCTATGCATCATATCATGAAAAATAGATGTCATTGCTCTTTGATATGTAGCTCCAGCATTTTTGAGTCCGAATGGCATAACATTCCAACAGAAAGTTCCCCACGCACATGTGAAAGCTATTTTCTCTTGATCTTCTGGAGCAATTTTGATTTGGTTGTATCCATAAAAGCCATCCATTAAGGAATACATTTCATAGCCCACAGTCATGTCCACTATCATATCATTGTTAGGCAGTGGAAAATCATCCTTAGGGCATGCTCTGTTCACATCTCTAAAGTCTGTGCACACTCTGATTGAACCATCTGGTTTTGAAATAGGTACAATGTTAGAGATCCACTCAGCATAGTCTATGACACAGATGAATCCAGCTTTGAGGAGTTTTTCTAGTTCTGCTTTGACTAAGAGTGCAACATGAGGATGCATCTTTCTCAATTTTTGTTTGATTGGTTTTACTCCGGGAGCAATGGATAGATGGTGCATAATGAGATTGGGATCCAATCCTGGCATATCTGAATATTTCCATGCAAAGTTGATCTTTTTTTCTGATAAGAATGTAGTGAATTTCTGTTTATCTTCTTCTGATAGAGATTGTGCTACATGTACCAATTGTGGTTCCTCTGTTGTACCCAAATTGATGGATTGAGTTGGCTCAATTAGAACTGGAGATCTATCCTGTAAATGACTCAAAAGGACATCAAATATCTCATCCTTAGGTGCCTCAGAGAGGTTTTCACCTTTAGATACATCTTTTCTTTTTACTTTTGTCGGTTCTAAGACTGCCACAAAGTAGTTTTCACCCTCAGAACTCTTTTTCTTTTTCTTTTTACTCTTGTTTTTCTGACTAAGATATTTGATGTCCGACTCGGTCATGCTGACGCTCGGTTCACTGATGGAAGTACTCATAGGCTCAACTGCATTGAGGTAGCAGGCAAGGGCATAGTCATTCGGGAAGGTATACATACCATGGTTTGGGTTTGTGGAAGTTTGGCTGATAAGATCAGGGCGTTGGATAGTCAAAGAGGGAAAGGCTTGGGATATGGTGTTCATGGATGTGGATATGTCATCATTGGTCCTAACCTGATGCTCAAGTTCAAAGGTGATATTACAACTTAAAATGTTCAATTCATGAATAGGCTCAACATCATCATGGGAGTCCTCTTCAGCCATAGGTGGATCAGACACGTTAAGTTCATTGTTTCGCTCTAGACCTACGTTGGGTTGAGATACATATTGGTGAATAACATCAATATATTTCTCTGTTATAAGCTCATCTTCTTCTGGAATGGCACCCCATTCATAGTCATTTGACTCAGCTTCTGATTTAGGATCTCTAGGAAATCTTAGAAAATGTGTGAAATCAGGATGAATACCCCAAGAAGGATTACCCTCAGTCTCTAACTTGAATTCATATTCATGGGAATCAGTGTCAGAATAACTACCCCCTTCTTCTTGATCAGTTTGATTGCCTTCAAGATTAGCTGGTTCTTGTGGTGCAACCATCTCTTGCGCTACAGTAGGTTCTTGTGTTTCTACTACATTAATTCTTTTGATAGGATCATCTGTATCATCAAGAAGATCTTTGATCTCTTTAGGCAATTTTTCATAGGGGATAAGCTCAGAGCTATCTGAATCATCATCAGAGGGTTCTGTTTCTTCTTTCTTAAGAAGGGGTTCTCCTGGTGCAATTTGTTCTATGACATGAGAACAACCACCTTTGAGATGATAGGGTTTCTTCTTAAACCCTATGCCACCAGTATCTTTTTTGTCTCTACCAATATGTGAAATGGGTGTCACAAGACCCTTTCCCCTGATTCCTAGAGGTCCTTGACCGGAATATCCCATCTTGGCTATCAATTTGTTTCCTGGACCATATGAATTAGAAGGGATTATAGGTGCTATAGATTCACTAGGTTGAACAATTTTGGATTCAGAATCATCTTTGTATAGCCATGCCAGCACAGCTTCATCCTCTTCAAATTCTTGTTTGGATACTTGCTCTGCCACAAAATTTCTTTTGTATGCTTCCATAGGTTCCTTAGGTTCTGATTTAGATTGCTTCAAGGATTGTCCATATGACTTAGGTGAGATTGGGAGAGATGTCAGAGACAAGACTGGCTCTATAGTGTATTCTCCCATCCCATTTTCTTTGATATTGATCTCTTTAGCAATGTCGTCCATCTTAGATGTGGAAGCAACATTTAGCTGCTTGATGGAAGATTCTCTATTATTGGGAACAAGCTTATCAGCACTTTCCTTCAATGTATTGCAAGTTGTACTCAGATCTGCTGGGATAGTAACTTCCACTCCTTCATAGGGAAATTTCAAGCATTGATGGTACGTAGAAGGAATAGCTTGCATTTCATGTATCCAAGGTCTCCCTAGGAGGATATTGTAAGCCAATGGTAGATCAAGCACCTGACATGTGGTATCTTTGATGACCGGACCCACTCAGATGGGCAAGACAATGGTGCCTTTAGAAGCTCTTTCTTGTTCATCATAGGCTTTTATGGTGATCTTCTTTCGAGGATCAATAGCCATCTCTGAGAATCCCAACTGTGTGATTAAGTTGTAAGAAAAAATGTTGAGGCCTGCTCCCCCATCTATCAACACACGTTTGACTCGACGGTTCTGGATCAAGACTTCTATGTGCAAGGGCTGATTATGTGGGTGACTTAGGGAGTTGTCATCTTCCTCTGAAAAGGAGATATATTGTGGAGATGTTAGATGACCAACCATAGTCTGGAACCTGTCTAGATCTAGATCATCAGGAACATTAGAGCCGACCAAAGCTTTGTCTAGGATATCTCTGTGAGCTGGAGATATTCGAAGTAACTCAAACATAGAGATTTTGGCATTGGTATGCTGGAGTTGTTGGATGATGTTGTAAGATGTAGGTCTGGTATCCTTTGGATTGGAAGATTTTGAGGCAACCTTCTATTTAGAAGCAGATGTGAGATTGAAAGGTATCTTAGGGACATTAGATGAACTTGGTGTTTGTCTTTTCAGATGAGTCTGAGCTTGTGATCTGGTAACTGCATTAGCTGAGGAATGATTTCTATCTCTTCGTACAATTGTGATGACATTGCAGCTCTCAGAGAGACATGGTTCAACCATATTGATGACAGCATCATTTCCAGGGTAGGCATAGTTGACTTTTTCCCCCATGTTAGGCTGAGAAGTGGAAACTCCCTTGCCATGTTGTGGAAACAGTTCTGTAAATGCTATGTGATCATTATTGCTGGTAGGATTATCGATCGTGATATCCCCTTGATCTATCAAGTCTTGAATGGTATGCCTCAAGTGGAAGCATCCATTAGTTTTGTGGCCTTTAGTCCGATGGAAAGCACAGAATTCATTATCTTTCCACCAATATGGTTTTGGATCCGGATAGGGTTTTCAGATTGGTGGTAAAGAGATCATGTTATCAGCTATCAGGGTTCTCAGGGCAGATTCCAAAGATTCTCCCAGGGGAGTAAACTTTCATTTATTATCCCATCATTTGAATGGCTTCTTTGGACATGGTTCAGCAGATTTTTGCTCTGAAGCTTCAATGGCTTTGGTGGCAAGGGTGAGATTGTAGGCCGGTGCCTTTGATGGGGTGCGGATAGTGTCAACAACACCATCAGAGACGATACCTTTGTTTCTATTCTAGCTCTTGTTTTTATCTTTTGAGCTAGATCCAGATTCAGACTTGTCCTTTTGAAGTGTGATTTCTCCTTTCTTGACAAGTACTTTCTCAATCTTGATTGCATTATCCACCATTTTATCAAAAGATACATGATCTTGCATTTGTAATGGATAGTTGAGCTCTGGAACAAGGTTATTGATAAAGATTTCAAGTTTCTCCATTTCGGGAATTGGTCTAGCATATAGAGAAAACTTCTTTCACCACCTCTTGAGAAAAGTTAGGAATGATTCCCCTGGATATTGCTTGAGGTTACAGATATCGATCATAGTGACTGAATGTTGAATATTGTAGGAATATTGTTGATAAAACAATTTAATCAATTCCTCAAAAGTTTTGATTGTAGAAGGTAATCTTGAAAACCACTGAATGGATGCTCCTCCCAAGGATCTAGGAAAAAGATGCATTAGATAAGTCGGTTCATGCATGAATTCTATGGATTGCGTATAGAACTCTCTGACATGATCTTGAGGATCAGAGTGTCCGTCATATTTGTCATACTTTGGTATCTCCACTCTTTTTGGGAATGGAGGCATATACAAGTCTTTGTCAAAAGGGAAAGGACAAAGGGCCTCCATGGAGAATTCCTTGGGTTCCTTCTCTTTCTCAATTTTATTCATTTTGACCTGCATAGCGTGCAGTTGGTTCATTATGGCCGTCATTGGAGTTTCTTCCTCATGCGTGATGATATCTTCGACATTGAAGTGAGGAGGAAGTTTAGCTCCTTCTTGGGCTAATTGCAAAAAGTATGCCTCTCTATCCATTTTCAAGAAATGCCTCATCATTCTTTTGAATTCATCGTCATTCTGACACCGATGGATTTCAGAGGGTGTAGGGTCTTGGTCGGCATTATGTTGAGAATGGTGTCCCTGGGATCCTCCTCCTAGAGAACCATGGTTTGTCCCTGCTTGAGACATGGTAGGAGTTTTTGGGCTCCCTGGAATAGATTAAGGAGGAGTTTGTTGATTACCTCTATGAGTTGATAGAGGAGGTATGTAACCAGTTTTCAATCGAAAGTTACCGAGACTGTCGTCTTCGTAGATACCTGACTTGATGAGTTATTCAAGAGTTGGACCTGGGGTATTGGTCAAAAGTAAGTGTTGAGATGTTTGATATGATTTTGACCACAAAAATAGAAATTTAGAATAGAGACCCCTACTAAAAAATAGAGAGCTTTCCAAAAATACAAAATTTTTAGAAAAATCTCTTCATTTGTGCCCTAGAGACCCATTTTATCAAAACAGACTAGTTTTTGTAAATTGACTATTTGAGCTATGATATCATGTGAAAATTTAAAACACAAAGAATGGACCCCCTATAAAATTTAAAGAGCTTTCCGAAAATATAAAAATTTCTGAAAAATATGCTGATTTGCGTCAGATATTAATTTTTTCTAGAATTTTTTAAAAAAATTACTAAAAATTCAAAACATCTCAAAAAATTCTAAATTTTTTACTGTAGCTTTTTTGACATGTTACCAACCTGCAAAAAAAATTTCAGACCAGAATTCCAAGCCGTTTGGGAGATAAAATTAAATCTTTGAAACTTTGGGGTTTTAGCTCCCAAAAAAATCAAAACCAGCATGCAAAGGTGGGTTGCCCCACGGTGGGCACTAGAAATGTGTGTGTGAAAATTGTACCTGATCTGTAGACACAACACTCAGTAAAAAATTAGAGGTTAGCTATAATCGAAATTGTGCAAAATTGAAAGCTATCTAACCAAGCGATTTACTGCCTTCTAATAGGTGCGAGATTAATGTTCTCAGATTATTATCGAGATCAGTGACCTAGACGACACCTAAATGAAGGATTTGAATGCAATTGATCTAGATATGAGATTGAATGCAATTATTCTATTTTTTTGATATTTTCTATGCAATAAGAATGATAAAAACCGATATGAATCTATGCTAGATGAAATTGATATGCTATGAATGCTATTGAAAATTGATATGCTATAAATGCTATTGAAAATTGATATGAAATGAATGCTAAAATAAGATTGATCTCACAAAGATGTCGATTCACAAGAGCTTTGATTCTTCAATTCCAATTCTCCAGCGTGATTGTGCAAAATATGAGATGATTTGTGAAGAGCTAAAGCCTTGTTTTATAGAAATCCAGGGATTTGGAGGTGCATGGATAAAAGCCATAAATCACTCAAATTAACTCATCTTGATTTTTGAGTTATCTGATCATGAAAGATAGTTAATTCTCAAAATCATGCAAAAACATGCAAAAATAGCTTTTTAACTCAAATTAGAGTTTAGATCAGCTTTTTGAATTTCAAAAGGATGTTGAGTTCCAAAAAGTCAATAACTTGCATTGATTTTCTGATTTGGAGTTTAACTGTTTCTTTTGAATATGCATAATAATTAAGAATTAAATAAATAAATAAAGTGATTTATCCTCAACTCAACTGATTTTTGAAAATAAATAATTAATTTATGGGTTAATTAACTATTTATTCAAACTTTTATTAAAAATTATATTATTAAATAATGACAATATGCTTTAATTAATTAAATAAGAATTTAATTAATTAAAGATAGGAATTTTGATTTATTGTCAAAATTAAATAATACAATTAATAATAGATAGAATTAAATTTAATTAAACAATTAAGTGGCAAATATTAAATCTAATTAATTAAATATGCAAAATATTTAATTAATCAAATTTTAGGATAAATGTGATTTATTGCCAAATAATTATAAAATTAAAGATAATTATGATAATTAGGAATATTACTAGGAATATTCCCCTATGCAGAATTTAAGATAATCAATTATGATTCGATGATGTTTAGATGTGCCTTAGGTTAAGACTTTGATGTCGATTTTGTTCGATTTGTCGATGTAGGAGGTTAATGAACTTATAGCCCATTTTTGGGGTATTACACATACCACCATAACTCGGCATTGTAGAGTTTTAGCTGTAAGTCAACCAATACTTACATCTTTTGTTCACAAGGATAACCACTACCCGTGACCTCATTCTTTGCACTCGACATTTTGACTATAGCATATTGAAATCTTCAAATGACTATTAGTGTCATAGCATTGTAATACATTTCTTCCTATCTACCAGTCACAACTTGACTTCTTCTTTTAGCCTGATAACATACAGGGCCGTGACTATTAGATAGGAAGTGAAACATCATGAACTCAGTTTTGAAACCCAAGTTTCACTTAGTCTTCATTAAGATCTCATCTTGACAAAAAATATGAAGCTCTTCACTCTTACTGACATGGATTCCTTTGTTGGCAGAAACATAACCAGCACTCGGCCTTTGACTGTAATAAACAATTATGAACAAACTATATAAAAATAGTAAGTTCTCAAAACTTGATTTTTACTTACAGTTTGTAAATGTGAACTGTGAACTGTGACCGTGAGCCTTCCTTATGAGATTCATTTATTTATCCATCCTCCTAATGTTGGTATATCTATTTTTGACAGTGCATCAAAACTGAGTATGAAATTCCTTCAGTTATACTAATAATAGTCCAAGCTAGAACTGAAAAATGCGATCTGGGATCTATTAAGACATTTTTCAGTCTCAGCTTTAGACTCTTATTGAGATGATTAAAAAATCCATCAGCATTCCATAATATGAGATTTCCTCTAGTTATTTCATCAAAGTTGTGAGCTTGTGACTGAAAGGAGTGATACATGTATACAGTTTTACTATGACATCTTTCAGTCATAAGCTTCACAAACCTTAGGAGCTGACTAAAACTATGACTGAAAGACATCAAGAAATAAGAATCACTTTGCTCAATAGATAAGCACATTCCTTCCTATAAAATTTATTTTTCTTTCAGCTCATGTTCATTTACATTTCTGTTTTCAATGCTAAAATAAATGTGCACACACATCACCAGGAACATCAAATTATAAAATACACTGTCTTTTTACTTTGAAAAGCATACCATGCACTTTGCTCATACATATTAGAACATTTCAATTTGGTCCTTTTTCTTTATTTGATGTTGAATCTGATCCTTAAGTATGGGCTTGTGACACTCACTATTAACAAACTAAAAATACTTCACAACTTTATGGCACAAACTTGAAGCATTCTTTTTGTAATCAGCACCAACAATGAAATTAATTGAAACTACACCTTTGAAAATGTTGGTAGTCTTTCCAATTTCGGTGTTTTGTCTTTCAAAATTTTGGATTCTTGATCTTTGTCCCTATTTTTATGGTTCAAATTCCAATTTTTCTAGCCCCAGAAGTTCCAATTTTCATTTAAAGGGAAAAAAACCCTAGATTTCAGGTCTCATTGCCTTTGAAAATCTAAGAAACCCTAAAAATGCTCACCCAAGTCTATTTGGCCGTTACCTTTTTCAAATGACTTAAAAGATCTTTTAAAGCATGTGCACTTTTGTCTCCCCGGTTAGTTTCTTAGTCTCCCAAGAAAATTGGCATATTCCTTGTTAATTAGCGATTACCCGAAAACCCTTTGTCACACAATCTCAATAGGTTGAGGGAATATTCTTTCTCTTCAAATGACTTAGTAGTCTCCCTTAGTCGCTAGGTCTCTAAATGACTATTATGAGAATTATTGACTACGGTGATAAAATTTTGTAGAGTAGCTATGGTCGCTTTATCTCCAAATCAAAAATACCTACAATCGGGTGATCTCTGAAAGAAGTAAGAAATTGATATAATATTCAATGATATTGAGATTTGTAGTTGGTCACTGAATCTCCAAGTGTGAAGCAGTAGTTTGTTATACTGGTCGCAAGATCTCAAGGTTTGTCAGCAGTTAGTTCTTTTATCCTACGACTAGGCGATTTCATTAGTCCCGCGTTCTCATCATCTTGGTGGTTATGTCTCTGACGGTCAGTGATTCAATGACAGGGTTACCTCTGAGTCTCCCAATGAAGCGGTTAAGTTACAAAAGCTATAGTGACTTAGCAAGGACCGTTGGATCAAGTTCTAATCAACGGTTGATGTTTATTCTCATTACTTGACTGAGGTTAAGTGATTCTTCTCGTGACTTTGAGAATGTAAGTGTTTGTGCAATCTCCAGATTTAACCATAGTTGAAAAGGATATCTAGCGACAAGGAGAGGTCTTCAATTGCGTGGTCGCTACATGAAGATGAGTTAAGGGGAGGGTTTTCAAATAGTTGTTCTCGGCCATTGATTTAGATTTGATCAAGTGGTAGCCACGTAATATCACATATCAAACCTTAGGTTAAAGAATGATCTAGCGACCTTGGGATTTGCATAGTCGCTCAGTCTCCAGATCAAACTCAAGTTAGGAATTTTGTTCAGCGATTATGAGATTATCTTCAGTCGGGTGATCTCCAGATAATCTAGAGTTAAGTGTTGACTGAAGTCAAGAGATTGAAGAAAATATGAATTTCTGCTTGCCAAAATTTGTGATGTGTCTCTTCATGATTGGTTGATTAAAAATGAAAAATATAAATAGGAAGGCGAGCTTGACTATAGTCGCCAGATCTCTAGAAGAGATAAATTAAAGTTTTCATGTCTTCAGTCATTGTATCTCCAGATAGTTAAGTCGGAAGGTCTCAAGAAGAAGTTTGAAAAGTCAACCGACTTCAGCGAATAAGAGATACACTATTGTTGCTAGATCTCTTGATGACTCTTTGTCACCAGGTCTCTAGATGAATTCAAAAGAAAATATTTTTGCAATGATTGAAGTAGTGACTATAGTCGCCAAGTCGGAGGATGGAAAATATAAGTGAACTTGGTCGCTCAATCTCCAGATAAGCTCAGAAGGTCTTAAATCTTTCAGCGATTATGACTTTCCCCCTTGGTCACCAGGTCTCTTGATAAAATGAAAGCTATTATATGACTAAATTTTCTATAGTCGCCAGATCTCCATAACTATTGAAAAGGTGCCAGATTCTTCAGCGATTATGAGAGAGTTTTGTAGTCGCTAAATCACCGGAAAGTTAAATTTGATTACCTGTCATTTTCTCAGCCACAACTAGTGAATTGAAGTCCTGAGTGTGACAAGTAATGGTGAAAGTGACATGATTACAACTTTTTGATCTCTAACAGATTGTTGCATTCAATTCAGCTAAATAAGTATGATTTTTCTCTATTCATTTTGAATTACCAAAGTTTTCAGAGCTAGAGCGATAGAATTTTCAAAATCCAGGATGTCCAAAATTTGTAGAAGTATTTCAAATTGTAGACAAAATGAGAAAACCATTAGTTAGTGGGGCCTCTATTGACAAAGGATGAAAAGAGAAAGTTAAGGAGAGTTTTTTAGATGAATTCCTTGCTCTACTACCGGGCTCATCACAGAATAAGAAGGTTAGTGATGAATGTTTCGTAGATGAGCTTGCTTATTGTAGAGATGCTAGGACACTGGATGTTACTAGAATGTGCTTATTTAAATATTTTTATTAGAATTATGAGAGTCTGGTCCCTGTCTCAAACCCTTGGACATCAGGATTAGGAAAATTGATAGTTCTTGAGGTCTTCCTAGATGTAGATGTTTTAATTGTCCTATCCCATAGCTATGACCCTCTTTCTACAACAATTAGGAAAGCTAATGGTTCTCCTCTGGTCATGCTTGATCGCAGTTCATTTATAAGGGCTTTCGGTATCCAGGTCCATATGGCTACTGAAATTAATATACAGGACTTGGCCAATAGCTTTACTAGGGAGGCTGCTATGGTGGAAAAAGAAATTCAAGCCCATGTACCCCGAGAAAATAGAAATTACATCACGCCAATTGCTAGGTCAATAGCCCCTTTTTTCTATAAGGATCTCAAATTCTACATGAAATATATTGCATATGGATTATGCAAAGTTCTAAGGATAGATGGTGGGGAGAGAATCACCACGGACCTGCTAATGATAGTTTTGGATTCCCAAAGTCTTCATGTGGCAAGGGGATATGATTATATTGGTTTTATAATAGAAAGAATGCATGAGTGTTTACAAGCTTTGAAGAACCGCATCTTTGGTTCTGTTTCTACACCGAGGTTCATGCATTATTCTTTGTTGATGCATCTTATTTTGTACTTCAATTATAACATTATGAACATGGATAAACTTGAGCCATAGATGATGTATCAAGGGAAACCAAACCCAGTGCAATACTGGATAAGGGCTTGGAGTCCTTCCACAAGGAGTGATTTTTGTGTATTTGAGAATTGGATGGTTCGGCCTATCCTCCTCAACTTAGGGCTTAATCTTTCTAGGATGTCGACCAAAGTTTTGTAGCTGGTGAGACCTTAACAATTTGTTGATAAATGGAATAAGGGACATAATTGGGGAGATATATACTATGAAAAAGGATATACTATGATCAGAGTTTACGGATGCCCTCAGCTTCCTCACTTACTACCATCTTTTGTTCAACCAAGGGTGGCATTTTTAGAGTTCATCTAGCAACTAATGTTGACTGAGAAGGAGCATTTGGCTTCACACAAGAAGGGAAACTTTACTCCTAGGCACTTTAGAGTGCATAGTATCACGATAGGCAAGAATGCCTTCAATAAGGTTGATGAGTGGATAGGATAGTTTAGAATACATGCTTCTTCCCATAGATATGTGGATATAGAAGGATTCATAGTTGTTGCTAGGCAATATTACATGCCCAACATCCTATTAAATAAAAGGCATGAGGAGTATCTCGAGGAAGATGTGTTAAGAAACATAATAGAAGAAGAAGAAATGGTGAGGAGAGCTGACCAAATACATGAATTGTATACCATGGAGAAGTGAATGAGACAAAAGGGACTAGCATTTAGTGGTTTCTTCCCTACATTACCTTATCTTCAAAGGCTTGAACAAATGATGGCTCAATTCAACACTCTGATGAGAACATTTGAAGATCAAATTGATGAGATTGACAAGAAAGGGGATGTCCATTATGAATCTAAGTGTGATGAGGATAGTGATGGTGGCTATTCTATGCATAGCATCCCTCCCCTGGAGTCAATAATGGTAGAAAAGCATCAGGTTGGGGAAAATATTGTTGATCTAGCAGAGCTTCATAGCTCTCAAGATACATGTGAGCCACCTACAAAGAAGCATAAATTATTGGTTGGTGAATCTTCTCAGGTGAAGAAAAAGGATAAAATAGGAGCCCTATTCCCTGGAACTAGTGTCCATGATCACCAATTAAGAAAGAAAATAAGGGAAGAGAAGAGGAAGCGAAAGCTTGAAACAGAAAATGTTGAGTTGCCCTTGGCTCTATGCCAAGATGAGAGAATGATTGAACATGATCCCTTCTTAAAGGATGATAGTTTCATAGAGTTAGAGGAATTCAAGAGCTTCTTGATTTGGCACAAACAACAATAGGTTGCATCTAGTGTGCAAATCATTGAAGAGGTTCAAGTGCCAGAGGAGGAAGTGCAACAATTAAGAGAATATGACCCTGAAGCTGAAAACTCACCCCAGATGAGGCTAGACAACTAGTGAAAAAGAGCAATATGCTACTTGTGCCTAGGTGGAACTTGTATTCAGACTTTATTATTGATCAAATCAAAAGAAATGAAGACATAAATTTGTCTTCAGAAACCCAAGTGGGGGATATCATTAGAGGATTTGGGTACAACCCAAAAAATCAAGCATTAGCTCTGTGCAGTCTTTATCTTAAGGATAAAAAGCCTTCAATTTTGAATGTGAAGGAGAAGATGGATGGAGATAAGATTGTGTGGTCTATCCACAACACAGGGGACCTTGAGATTTCTCAAGTGTTAACCTATTTTGCCAGACTAAATGAGGATAAGACAAAGCAACTATCAAAAATGTATGGCTCCCTTCTAGAGGACTACAGTGCATTTTTGAAGGACAAGGATCTCTGAATAATAAAGGAGAAGGCAATAGAAAAATCTTTGGTAGACTTAGAGCTTCAAGTCATGAATACTCCTATAGTGGCTCCTGCACCTCTTGAGCAACCTGCATTAATTACGGTTAAAGGAATGATAGAAGAAGAAGTTTCTGCAGAGTTAGAGAAAATAAATGTTAAAAAAAATGAGGCTATTTTATAGGCCTTATTAAAGATCTCACAGCATAGAATTGACATGCTGAAACAAAAATCTGATTTAGTTTTTAATGCTTACAATAAGTTGCCTAAATTGCAAGTAGAGGTTAATAATTATGATCAAATTTTGAATTGATATTATGCAACTTGGTCTCTTAGGGCACCACTTTTTGAGAGATTGGAAGTCATTCAATCTTTAAGAAATGATATTCCAGAGATAGTTCTATAGGTGGGAGATGAAATCAATAGAATTAAATGCATATTGCCACTTTTCAAAGGCAAGAAAAATCAGATAGTGGCTAAGATAGGCTTGCTCAGTTCAGACTCCAATAAATTTATTCCTCCCATTAAATGTGTAGATGCTGCCATTAAAAGATTTGATCAATGGAGATCAGATTTTTATCTTATTTTGCCTAGGAAATAGGCATTTTTAGATGAAAGCAATGAGGTGGATGTTGAAAGATTGAACAAGACCCTAGATGAAGCCATAAAAGCAAAGATGTAACTGATCAGATTTGTTGCAGATGTCAAAGCCATAATAGATGCTAGATGGGAGTGACATAAAGCACAACTGCAACATACTCAAAATTATAAATGGCCAACAAAGGAAGAGGTCACTGCATGGGATGCACTTACAAAGCCCAAGAAGATAATCTACTATAGTTGACTTTGATATCTTGGATTATGAATAGAAAGGACACCTGGAGGACTTGACACCTGATCTCAAAGCATAGGGATGATAAGCTATCATTTAAGAATGGTGTAGGTTATCCTGAAATGGTGGTCACCATATCTCATTAAAACTTAAGAAGCTATCATGAATACTTTCATACAAAGGTGTCAGTAGTCAGCGATCCAAGGTGCAGAACAAACCAAGATAATTTTGTCTTTCCACCACCTGAGGTCTTATTGTATCTTGTCTTTTATGCTCTTTAGGGTTAGGGTTTCAACCATTTGAAGTTTGTTGCATTCCCATTAATAAGGGAATTCCAAGATGGTTGAACAAAGAGGTATAAATAGAGTTGTTATCTTGTTTGAAAAGGGGATTGAAGATAATAAAAAAAAAATCAAGTACAATTGCTACAGAACAGACTTCTGAATTTTGTGTCTAAATTTCTGAGCATGATTTTTCTTATGTAAATTGCAAGTCTTCTTTAATATAAATATACTGCAATTTCTATCTCTTGTTGTTATTGTCTCTCTATTTTTGTATTTACTCTTGTATGTTTTATGTGCAAGGCATTTAAAATATACTAGTTGTTAAGTAACTTCTGTAATTGATTTTGAGTTTCTCTCAAGGAGAGAATTAAAATCCTTGTCATCAATTTCAGGGAGTAAATATATCTGTAAGGATATTGATAGTAATAATATTAGATTGACAGAATAGTTTGTAAGGCATCCTATTCGGATTTTAGATTGTATGTAAGGCATACTATCATATTTCTTTAAATGGACTTGTGGATTTGCATTTAGGACTCTTTTGCCCTTTGGATTTAGGCATTGGTTTGAAGTGTGTTTTTCTTAAAATTATCTTTTGAAATCCTTAGAAGAATCAAAATTCATTTCATTACCAGTACTTTTATTTTCAATAATTGTGTTTATACTTTGATAGGGCTATGTCTGAGTGGTACAATTCATATTTAGTGATTCCTTAAAGAAAGAATCAAGAGCCTATCCTTCCTTGAGTTGAACTCAAAAAAAGAAGGATGAATGTCCTTATGCCACTGTTTCATGCTATTACAATTATAATTTCTATTATAGTACTTTATATTGGGATAATTTGGGTTTTCTTTAGAGTAATAATGTCTTATTGAAGTAATTTGAAGAAATAATAGCATGACAGTGAAGACTTAATCCACCATTTGAATGTTTACTTGAATCATAGTAAATCATTGTAGGCAATACCCGCTTGAGTCTTGTGGAGCTCAATGTAGAAGGAGGATCTTATCCAATCCTCATCAATTAGGCTTTTCTTGCAAACTTGGAGTCCTTTTTAATTGAGAATCAAGCCCATACATTTGCCAAGTTTAATCCTGGAAGAAAAATCCCTAACAAATTGGCGAATCCATTGGGGATAATCAAAATATTTTACAAAGTTATAAGTGACATAGGTTTCAAGTTGAGTTTGACTCCTGGCCTACTCATTTCATACTGGTCAGTCACCATTGAAGGTCAGAGTTGTCCTTTCATCTTTCAGTGTCTTGTCCCTTTAGGAGCTTTGCTTCTATTTTCTCCCAAGGATAGTATCTCCAAATCCCCAAATAAATTGGGTGGTGACTCTCTACAAAATCTTTGTGCCAGTGTTCCATAAGAAGTCTTCTATTTCATAATGACCCATAAGAATACAAGGTCTTGGAGAAAAGAACATCCAGAAGAAAACTTAGAAGGAGAAATTTCTACTACTTCAAGGCAAAATCAAATGAGGAGGAAGAGAAATAGTAATGACATGTCCTTCACATGGAAACAAAAAGGAAATGTGAGGACACAGGATCCTATTCAAACAAACCAGGAGGGAAATACTTCAAAGTATGAGGAAGCCATTGATTTAGGTTTGAATCAATATGATGATTACTATTCACCCTCTGAAAAGGATGGAGGGAGAACCCAATCCCACAGAAGAGGAATTCCTAGAAATAATAGAAGATCTAGAAGCCAAAGTATAAGTAGACAAGACTTGGTTCCCTCTTTTCCCCTTGGTTCCTCCTTCCAAGGCCACCAAATACCTAATGACCACCAAGAAGAAATCCCTGCCTAAAATTCTTTATTAGAAACAACCCTCCCAGATTCTGAAGAAATTTTTGAAGAGGTGTTTGAACTAGAAAGAAAGATCCGAGAGCAAGCTACAATAACACAAAAAAGAGAGAAAGAAAAGGAAGAAAAGATTAGACATGTTATGATAAGAGCTGAACAATTAAAGAAGCAATTGTTGGATTTTGAAGCCATAAATTATGTTCCTATAACAAAACAAATAGAGGAACAACCTTTTGTCCAAGAAATACATGAAATAAGAAACCCTAGGGATAAGGGTAAACAAAAAGTTGTGGGAATTTCAATTAATGAACCAAATCCTACCAAGAAAAATTTAGATCAAGCAACAAGATTAGATGCCGACCTTGAAAAGGCAAAAAGAGAGCAAGAATTATTGGCTAAAGAATTAGAAAAGGCAAAGCTAGAAGCTATTGCAGCTGAAATAAAAAGAAATATTGAGTTCCTTAAACAATCTTCAGGACCTACCAATATAGTATCCACCTCCTAGGTACAAGGTGCAAATGTTTTGAATACTATCAAACTAACCCTTTGTCAGGTATCCAAACATCCACAACTTTAGGAATTGGCCCATCTCAAATAGGGTCCATCCATGAGAGACACAAACAATTGGTTTTTATTGGGATCCCTGGGTACCCTAATCCTATCCTTGATGAAATTAAGAAAAAACTTCCAAAATTCACTAGAAGCAATGCAATCACCTGTGAGGAACACTTCAAAAGCTTCATTGATGTAATAGATGACTACAACATTGAGCCTAATGATGTAATTATGAAAATTTTTGTTTAATCTCTGACTGAAGATGCTAGAGATTGGTTTAGGAATTTACCTCATGCTAGCATAAGTTCATGGGAACAGTTCAAGCATTGTTTCAAAGAACAATATGGTGATAAGACCAATGAAGGTTTCATGCTCAATGAGTTCAATAACATCAAGAAAAACCAAAATGAGGGTGTTGTTGAATTTAATGTCAGATTCCAGAAAGCTATGCATAAATTGTTACAAGTTACCAAGTTAGATGACAAAATATGTCTGGTCACTTACCTAAATGCTTTTGATTCAAAGATGGGATATCTTTTGAGAGACAAAAACCCTAGAAATCTTGTAGAGGCTTAAAAATTGGCCATTAACTTAGAAAGAAATAGAATAATATTAGGGAAGTTGGGAAGAAGGGATGATTATAAACCTCCAGTTTCAAATAGAAAAGAACCAGGGAAATCTGACACAAAACCAAAAGATGATGATAGTTTGAAGAAAATATTAAGAGCCATAAAATATTTGAAGCCTGGTGAAAGTAGAAGCAATAGAGTGCAAGGAAATGATAGGCCATCCTTCAATAACTTTAACAAGTTACCAAGAATGCAGAATTATCCTTATAACACTCAGTGGAAGGATGGAAAGCCAGTGCTTCCTGAAAGAAGGGATAAACCCAATGATAGAACCCCTGATCCATTACAAAAGAGTTTAGTGAACATGAATGATGATGTTCCCTGGTGTATTGCTTGTCAATCACCTCATGATTCTTATTACTGTGTAGTTTCTCAAAGTGTCTCTGCAGATGGAGAACAAGAAAGTAATGAAGAAGAGTCTTATGATGATCAAGGATGTACCATGACTTCTTCATGCATGTATGATGAAATGGACTCCATTGAAGAAGATGAGGGTCAAGATGTTGCAAGTTCCCAAATCAGAAATTAGGTCTACCATCAACAAGTTTTTTTCTGATGATGAAGAAGATAGTCAGTTGGATAGAGTCCAATGTAACACTTTAAGAGATGATGAATCAGTGGTCTTGAGAAGACCTTCTGATGAAGAAATTGCACAAATCATAGTAGATATGGTTACCCAAGCTAAGATTAACTATAATTTAAGAAATAGGGTAGTGGGTGATTCAAGTCAAAAGCCATCCGGTATATTCATCAAGAAGTTAGATAGGGATGTGAAACAAGCTCAAGATAAACATAAGGCTGCAGAAGTTGTTAGCAAGACTAAGATCAAGAAGAATGTCACATTTACTTCTCCTAGTATGAATTATAGAGTGAAGGCTAAACCTCTTGATAAAACTATCATTCCTTCCCAAAAGGAAGTCAAAACCCAAAACAAGGATCATCTTGGTATTACGGAACATGAAGAAAATAAGGAGGTCACTGTTATTAAACAAGATATAGTTGATCCAAAATATATTCTTGTTGACATGAGTAAGTTGTTGTCACAAATCACTTTCAAAATTCCTTTGTTAGAAATGATGAGAATAGAGGAGCACAAAGAAAAAGCTTTAAGTTGGGTAAATGGAGCTGCTCCTACTGATACCCAAAATATCACTAAGACTGATAAGATGATTGCCTCAATAACTGACTCAAATGAAAACCAACATGAGGAAATTATTTCTAAAATTCCTCAAATTTACTTGGATACAAATGTTATCAATACTGTGACATGAATCGTTGATCCTTTCTTTTTGTCTTTGATAGTGAATGGAAATCTTTTAAAGAACTGTATGATTGATTTGGGAGCTTATAATACTGTTATGCCTGCAAAAATAATGAAGTCCTTAGGTTTGAATGTTGATACACGTCATGGGAGATGTCAAGCCATGGATTCAAGAGAAGTCCCAGTTATTGGTACTATAAAAGCACTACCTTATAGGTTGGCATCTTTCCCAGACAAGCTGTTAACTATGAGTGTTTTGGTGGTTGATATCCCACCTCAGTATGGAATGTTATTATCTAGGAAATGGAGTGCTTCAATGGGAGGTAGTATCCAGTGTGATTTGTCCTTTGCAACTTTTAACATTGATGGAAATAATGTAAAAATATCCAGAGAAGGTAGAACCCCACACATGATTGTTGGAAATATTCAGGAATTAACCAAGTTACTGAGAGGGGAGGGGTGAATCAGTAACTCCAAATTTTCTTCTAATTTTAACATGTATTATACCTTTTAACCTTTGCATACAGAAAGTATGAAACTTAAAAGCATTCACAATAATGACACATAGATTTGGTTACCCAGAAACCTTCCAAAAGAAAGTAAAACTAGGGTGGGGATGAAACCCACAAAGCTTTAATACTGCAGAATAAAGTTGGCCGGTTAAGGCTTACAATTTGATCACTTCTGATGATCTGCCCTGTTAGGAGCAATAAGGATTGCTAAATCCACCCTGTTAAAGGATTTACAAACATACAGTGAAGTATGCACTCGGTAAAGAGATTTATACAAAGACTGTTAAGTCTACCCGGTTAAAGGATTTAGTACTGATTCACCTGTTAGAATGAAACAGTAGATCTCTGCTATGCAACTGGATTGCTGATTGAGATTCTCTGATGTACTGATCACCTTCTATGATGAATTTGTCTTTGCTGAACCTTATACTTCTGAAGCCTTCTGCAATTCGCTTATCTCTACCTTTCTTTTTTTTCTTTCACATATATTCTACTTGATTATTTTTCATCTTTTTACAATATAGTTTATATACAAGTCTCAAACAATTAATTACAATTACAATTACACAGTCGGCTTGACAAATAAACATAAGTGCTACTAAGTCGGCCCAAATATGGTTACTCGGTTCCTTCAAACTGACTCGGTGACTTTCTGATACTCGGCGTCCACTGCATTACTCGGCATCGTCATGCACTCGGTAGAAGTGAAGGCACGGTTCATACTGATCACTCGGTAGGTATTGAACTCGGTAAGCATTGGTGACTCGGTAGACAAGATGTTACTCGGTTTACATTGTCCTGATCGGTTTGTACTAACTTGCTCGGTTTCCATTGTCTGCTCGGTTTGTACTGTCTGCTCGGTTTGCACTGTCTGCTCGGTTTGCACTGTCTGCTCGGTTTCCATCCAGAATGCAAATAAGTGTTGTCACTAGTGGCAATACTGCTTAATGCCAACAATCTCCCCCTTTGGCATTAGTGACAAAAACACTTATTGGCCAAAATTTATATACACGAATCATGCTGAGTTTTATTTTGATTTTTCAAAATTTGTCTTTGTTATAGGGCTTTATACATTGTCTCCCCCTTTCAATGTGCTAACTGTTTCTTATACAAATCTATACAGTATACATATCTCTCCTTCTATACATATCTCCCCCTTTTTGACGATAATGCCAAAGGTGCATATACAAGTTATTTACAGAGAGAATCCAAAATTTGATAAGAAATCAGAATGTACCTTCATTATTAGTGCCAGGGTTCTGTCCCAACTTTCTTGTAGAATCTTACATGCTTGTATAGCAATTTGGATTTCTGCAGAGAGTTCAATCATGTGATCTGCTATGGAGAACTGATTGTCATGAATCAATGTTCTGGAATGTTCAATGTGCTTATACATTGTATTCATGATGGGAAGGATCATGTGTTGGATGTCTAGCAGTGTGGACCGGATCCTTGAGTCTTCTTTCAATAGATCAGACTGCATATTGGATAGATGTGAAATTTTCATGTGATGAGCAGAGCTTGAACTTGGTTCAAGTTGCAGCTTCTGTATGCTAATCTTCATATCCTCATCCATTTTATTCATTTTATCTTTGACATCCTTTGTGAACTCGGCAAAATTGCATAGTCTGGCCAAAAGAGAGGTAGCATTCGAATAAATAGACTCTGTGTTAGACAAAACTGAAGACAATTCCACTTGGTTGATAGCTATGTGCTGAGCAATGTGCTCAAGCACTTTATTGTTGAATCTCTTCTCGGCTCTTTCAACTAACTTTTCTGTCCCGGATGAGTCCTCATTGTATTTCTCAACTGCTTCTGCCAATTGTAACAAAACATGCTGGGAAGAGTCTACTTTAATGCCTAATGCATCAGACAAAATGTCCTTAGCATCCTTGATGATTTGATACTCTTTGTCTCTCTCCTCCTTAAGCTTCTTTTGTTTTGCTTTCCTTTGGAGGATCTCACCTATATTCTGCATCTGGTCTGCTGAGAGATTTGCAAAATCTAAAGTAGGAATCTCTATCTCTTCATCTAGGTCTATATCCTCAACTATATTTTTACCCAAAAATTTTATACTCGGTAGAGCCTTAGGCTTATCTGTACTTAATGCTCTTGTAGTAGTGACAGTAGATAAAGTAGGGCTAGCTATTGACACTGGTATACTTTCTACTAGAGAACTTAAAATATTTACACTTGATGATTCAAAAGCTGGAAAACTTACTGGTACAGGAGACTGCAGCTCGGTAGAAGAAATGGTAGCTGCCTCTGATGTTGCTAGGGATGATTGGACAAATGTAGAAGTTGTCACAACCATGCTTGAAGGTGTCTCTGGGCTGGATGTAGAGACTTTCACTGGAGAGGTAGGAAGGGATGCAATGACTTCTGCTGCTATCCTTACAGTATCATCTACCTCGGTGTCTTCTTCTTGCTCATCGCTGTCATCTTCAATATCCTTTATTATTACAGTTTCAATGCTCGGTTGGTGAAGGTGGTATATGTTCTTCCATGTGGCTTTTGCAGCCTTCACAACCGATTCAATATTGTTGATCAAAATCAAACAAGTATTGAACTTCAATGTCATCTTGTTTTCATTTTCTTTTAGTGCCTTCTTTACTTCATCATTGCTCAGGCTCGGCATCAACTGTCTCAGGTTTTGATCAAATATGTCTATTACAGTTTGCCTTGCATTGCTCCATCTCATTCTTATCGGATTCAATAGAACTGCTGGAACCTGTGGGGTAATTTCTTCAGGAGAGTATTTCCACTGTCCCATCTTCTCAACAACAGCATCTTCTATTTCCTTCTGCTCTGCTTCCGATCTGGTTTCATATCTCAAGGATTTTATGTTACTTACTCCAGATCCTGATCCATCTCTAAAGAGTTTGAGCTTTTCTTGAAGGGTTAGAGGAGGCCTTTTGAATACTATGTCTTTATCTGCCTTTTCTGCCTTGCCTCTTGTATTTCTCCTTGTAAACACAACAGTGGGAGGCACAGATGCCTTAGTGATAAAAACTTTTCCTTTCTTCTTTGCAGGTTCTGGTTCCTCTATTTTCTCATCCTTTTCCTCTTCTTTTTCACCTATTTCTTCTTTCTCCTCGGTTATCATTTGCATTTTAGCTATCCTTTTCTTTCCTTTGTTTACCGCCTGTGGAAGCTTTATGCTTAGTTCAATTCTCATCTTAGCTTCATCATATGTTCCAAAATATGGGGCTTTGGGATTGACAGGCTGATTTAGAAGTGCTTCAATAATGTTCTTGGTTTCATCAATATTTACCTCATAAGGAAGAGGTTTTACATACACAGTTCTCGGTTTAACTGCTTGAACATACACATTATCACAATCTACCATAAAACAGATGTCATCTTTGTAATCTTCCACCAACTTCTGTGGAATCCAGAATCTGTCATTCATTTTCTCTTTGAAAGACTCAAAATAATTATCCATGATGCTTTCAAAGTTTTCACCCATTTCTGTGATGTTTTCATTAATTTCATAAAGTACAGGCACATCTTTTCTCCATACAACTTTTCCTTTTGAAGGGAAGAATTTCTGAACATAGAAGAATAAACAGACTATCAAGGATCCAAACTTACATGGATTGTTTTTGGAAGTTTTGATGCTTTCCATGTTCTTGTTGAACTGTTTCAACAATAAGTCTGCTAGGTCAAATGTCAAGTTGTTTTTGACCACTTTGTATGCTAGGTCAACAGCTTCACATGAGACACTGTTCTGTCGACTAGAACTGTAAATCTTGTGTGCAATGATATGTGTACCAAACTTCAGTTCGGCGTCGGTAATGCTGCTAACCTTCATGCCTCTACCATCCCACTTGGCTAGGGTTTTCTTCTCTAGTTCCGTCCGACCTAGGGTTTTGGTAGTTTTCACTTTGCTCAACATGGGAAGACCGGTAACTTGATGAATCATTTTCTTTGTGATCTCAATAGGTTGCTCAAGCCAAATCTTGCCATCGTGTACTTGGCTGAGAATGTACCTAACCCATTTATCTCGAAAGTTTCGAGGAAGATGTGCAATGTGGACTAAACCCTTATCTTCTAGATGTTTGTGCTCGGGTTTCAAAGTACCATCCACACATAGTTCCTCACACACAATGTCTAGTTCTAGGTTTCCCATTTCTTGAATAGAACAGTTAAAATGATTACGAATATCGTTGATAAGCAGTACCTTAGGAGGAATCTGAGATTGAGCTCCGTTCGGATCTAGGGCTGCTGCAATAGCGGGCACGATCTTAAAATCTGGTGCTTTCCACTCCCCTTGGACTAACATATCTGATCCTTTCTTCGCTGAGGTGCTGGATGATGCCATGGTAGCTCACAGAAAATTCCTTTCGCAAGAGTATTAAATCGCTGGGTTGCCTTTGAAGTTTTCTGCTCTCAAAGTGCTTAAAGATTCGCGGTGAAGAATGAGTTCGATTACTTGCTTTTTGTTTACAATTCTTTCATTAATGCTCATTTCAAATTAGGGTAGGAATTCTGAAAGACTGTCACCCACTAAGAATTAATTGCTCGAAAAAGACTTCGCAACTCGGTGAACTCGAGAATTCATAATGCTCCGACCTTGCTCGGTAAAGACTTCGCAACTCGGTGAACTCGAGAATTCATAATGCTCCGACCTTGCTCGGTAAAGACAGGTACCGACCTTGCTCGGTGAAGACTATACCGACCTCCCTGTGATCTCATTGCATCTTGCATGCTGATTTAGACTTTTCTTTTAATTTCGGTTCTGGAACTGCTTGAGATTTATCTATGAGAGTACAGTTCCAGTGCTTCCTTGGAAATTTAATTTGAGTCGATAGAGCCATCCATTCCATTACTTGGACTGGATTGCTCGGTAGCTTTGGGAATCCACTTTTGTCTTACCTGTTTCCTGACCTTAGTTGCTTCATTCTTCTTTCCTTCTTCAATTTCATTAGCATTCATGCAGTTTCTGGCTATGTGACCAAGTTTAGTGCATTTGAAACATCTTACGGTAGTGTCTCTTTTCCTTAGATGATGTTTTATGCAATTCATGCCAATGTGTCCATATTCTCCACAGTAATGACATCTACACCAGGTGTTGTAGTCCCATCCAAACATTGCTTTCACAATTTGTTCTGCTGGATTAAATGTCTTGGATCTGCACTCGGATGCCTTGTGACCTTGTTTGTTGCACTTGTGACAATTACCTCTGAATCTAGGTTTTTCCCTGCATTCATTTGCTTTATGACCAGGTTGATTGCAGCTATAACATTTTCCATTGAATTCTGCTTTTTCATTGTTCCAACATTTATTTGAAGTATGTCCTATTTTACCACAATGATTACAAGTAGGTTTTTGATTTCTTTTAGTACCTTGCTTAGAGGATTCACCTTCTTCTTTGTATCCAAGTCCTGCTTTTCCTTTTTGCCTATGAAGATTTCGTTCATACAGCTGATTCAAGTCTTCTTGACTTTTCAGCATTCCTTCATTGATTTGTTTTTCAGCGTTTAGGTCATCCATCAATCTTAGATTGATTTCCTTTTCAGATCTTAGTTCTTCTCTTGTGTTTTCTACTTCTGAACTTAGATTTAGAATTTCTTCATTTGTATGAGAGATCTGATCAATTAGATTTTCTAGCTGAAGGGTTTTGTTTTGGACTTCAATGTTTCTTCCATCTAATTCATCTTTCAACTTGTTTCTCTGTTCCAAGATCTCACAGAATCTTGTTGAGTGTAGTTCTTGTTCTCTTTTCAATTTTCTCACTTCTTCCTGCAGAGACCCATTCTTTTCTAGGAGTTCTTTGATAGCATTGTTTGCTTCATCTGAGTTATTTGAGGGAAGAAGATCTTCAATCTTTTCTTCAATGTAATTCTGATCATTCATTTGATTTGCAAGTTCCTTCCTTCTTCTTAGGGATTGGGAAAGATGTTCTTTTTCTTCTTTGAGTTTAGCTATGGCCATTTCCAGATCTAGCTTTTCATTTTCAATCACCTTGTTCAGTTTGAATACCTCTATTGTCTTGGATCTTTGCTCAAGCTAGTTAAGCTTTGTCTTGAGAACCAATGCCGCTCTGATGCCAATTGTTGGAAATATTCAGGAATTAACCAAGTTACTGAGAGGGGAGGGGTGAATCAGTAACTCCAAATTTTCTTCTAATTTTAACATGTATTATACCTTTTAACCTTTTCATACAGAAAGTATGAAACTTAAAAGCATTCACAATAATGACACATAGATTTGGTTACCCAGAAACCTTCCAAAAGAAAGTAAAACTGGGGTGGGGATGAAACCCACAAAGCTTTAATACTATAGAATAAAGTTGGCCGGTTAAGGCTTACAATTTGATCACTTCTGATGATCTGCCCTGTTAGGAGCAATAAGGATTGCTAAATCCACCCTGTTAAAGGATTTACAAACATACAGTGAAGTATGCACTCGGTAAAGAGATTTATACAAAGACTGTTAAGTCTACCCAGTTAAAGGATTTAGTACTGATTCACCTGTTAGAATGAAACAGTAGATCTCTGCTATGCAACTGGATTGTTGATTGAGATTCTCTGATGTACTGATCACCTTCTGTGATGAATTTGTCTTTGCTGAACCTTATACTTCTGAAGCCTTCTGCAATTCGCTTATCTCTGCCTTTCTTTTTTTTCTTTCACATATATTCTACTTGATTATTTTTCATCTTTTTACAATATAGTTTATATACAAGTCTCAAACAATTAATTACAATTACAATTACACAGTCGGCTTGACAAATAAACATAAGTGCTACTAAGTCGGCCCAAATATGGTTACTCGGTTCCTTCAAACTGACTCAGTGACTTTCTGATACTCGGTGTCCACTGCATTACTCGGCATCGTCATGCACTCGGTAGAAGTGAAGGCACGGTTCATACTGATCACTCGGTAGGTATTGAACTCGGTAAGCATTGGTGACTCGGTAGACAAGATGTTACTCGGTTTACATTGTCCTGATCGGTTTGTACTAACTTGCTCGGTTTCCATTGTCTGCTCGGTTTGCACTGTCTGCTCGGTTTGCACTGTCTGCTTGGTTTGCACTGTCTGCTCGGTTTGCACTGTCTGCTCGGTTTGCACTGTCTGCTCGGTTTCCATCCAGAATGCAAATAAGTGTTGTCACTAGTGGCAATACTGCTTAATGCCAACAATGATTGAACTAATTGATGTTGATGATCTGAATTGTTGTGTGGATGTTGATATGGAAAATTTTAGAGTGGAAAAACTCATTTCACAAAAGGAAGATATAGATCCACTGACTGAAGAGCTGAAAGAGAAACAAAATGGACTATGGAAAATTTATTTTGATGGAGCTCATTCAAAAGAAGGCTCAGGAGCTGGAGTTCTATTCATATCTCTATCAGGTACCACTTTCAAGTATTCCTTTTTATTGACTTTCCAATGTACAAACAATACTACTGAATATGAAGCATTGTCCTTAGGATTGAACATTTCCATAAAACATGGGATAAAATGTTTAAAAGTTTTTGGTGACTCTGAACTTGTGGTGGCACAAGTTAGATCCAAGTATGCTATCAAAAATGATAAATTGAAAATATATAAACATGTTATTTGGGATTGGATTGAATCATTTGATGCTTTCAAGATTTGTTGGGTGGAAAGGTCTAAGAACATAATGGCTGATTTTTTGGCTAATGTTGCTTTAAAGAGAGATGATTCAACTTTATTTGGAGTATCAATAGTTGAAATAAAAATTAGGCCAGTTGTTCCAGATAATATTTACACTTGGCAGGTCTTTGAAGATGACCATGACATTTTAAAGTTTATTCAATGCCTTGACATGTATGAAGATCAACTTATAGACTGTAACACTTTGGTTGAGGAAATTGATGGCAAAGATATGGTCATGGGAAATGAGGTGATCCAATTGAATACAAATCATATCCCAAAGGGTTTAACTAAATTAAAAACATTATATAGTATTCAAGATGATCACATGTTAAAGACTAGTAATGCTAAGATAGAGGATTTAGAGGAAGTGAACTTGGGATCACATAACACACCTCAAATGATTTATATTGGAAAAGGGTTAGATCCTCAACTAAGATATAATCTGATTAAATTATTAAGAAAACATAAGCATGTGTTTGCATGGTCTTATGATGACCTGAAAGAATATAGAGAGGACCTTTTCCAACATGAGATCCCATTAAAACAAGATGTTAAGCCATTTAGATAGAAGCAGAGACCTATTAATCCATTATTGGCTCCCAAAATGTAGCAGGAATTGGTCAAGTTAAGTGATGCAGGGATAATTCAGCCTATAAGGCATTCAACTTGGGTATCTAACTTGGTCTCTGTTAGAAAGAAAAATGGTGATATTAGGTTATGTGTAGACTTTAGAAACCAAAATGTTGCATCATTAAAAGATAACTATTCTCTGCCCAATATGGAAGCAATGTTGCATAATGTCACTAGATGTGAATTACTGTCTATGATGGATGGTTTCTCTGGATATAACCAAGTGTTGGTGAAAGAATCTGAACAATTTAAAATAGAATTAACAACACCTTGGGGAACCTAAGTGTATGTCAGAATGCCATTTGACCTTAGGAATGTTGGAGCAACTTTTCAAAGAGCCATGGATGTTACTTTCAAAGAATATATAGACTTGTTTATGGTTGTGTATCAGGATGACATGATTGCCTATTCCAAAAGGGTCGAGGATCATTGTTCACATCTTGAAAATATTTTTAACAAAGCTCTAGAATATGGTGTGTCCCTGAATCCAAAGAAGTGTAACTTTGCAGTCAAAGAAGGAAAACTATTGGGGCACATTGTATCAAAAGAAGGAATAAGAATTGATCCAGAGAGAGTGGAAGCAATCAAGAAGGTCATTACACCCAAAAATATCAAGGGTGTGCAATATTTTTTGGGAAAAATCAATTTTTTTAGGAGGTTCATTTCCAACTTTGCTGAAATTGCCAAACCAATAGTTAAGTTACTCAAAAAAGATGTCAAATTCCAATGGACTGCTAAAGCTCAAAATGACTTTGACACAATTAAAGAGGTTGTTCAAGAGGCACCTGTGTTGAAATCCCCTGATTATAGCAAACCTTTTTCGCTATTCTCTTTTGCATCATTTCACACTATTGTTGTTGTATTATTGCAAAAGGATGAAGAAAGTTTTGAGCATCCAATAGCATTTTTTAGTAAGTCTTTGTAGGCTGCTAAATTAAATTATGAGATGATGGAGAAGTTGTTGGAAATATTCAAGACTAGCCAAGTTACTAAGAGGGGAGGGGTGAATCAGTAACTTCAAAACTTTTAACAAATTCAGATCTTAACCATATTCCAAATAACATTTAGATCAATAGGCTAACTGCATGCATGAGTAACAGAAAGAATAAAACATTCATAACACTTTGAACATAGAGATTTGGTGACCCAGAAACCTTCCAAATAGAAAGTAAAATTGGGGTGGGGATGATACCCACAAAACTTCAATACTGCATTATTAAGTTTGTCGGTTAAGGCTTACAATGATCACTTCTGATGATCTACCCTTTTAGGAGTAATAAGGACTGCTAGGTCCACCTTGTTAGAGAATTTACAAACATGCAAAGAAGTATGCACTCGGTTAAGAGATTTTACAAAGACTGTTAAGTCTACCCTGTTAAAGGATTTTAAGTTGATTCACCTATTAGGATGAAATAGTAGATCTCTTACTTGCAACTGTACTTGCTGATTGAGATTCTTTGATGTACTAATCACCTTCTGTGATGGATATATCTTTGCTACTCCTTATACTGTTGTAGCCCTTTGTAATTTGCTTATCTCTGCCTTTCTTCTCTTTTTCACACTTCTCGCTTCCTTCTTTTTTTTTTCACCTTGGATATGATACAAAACAATGTTTATATATCAATCCAAAAAAATTATAAAATAATTACAAAGTCGGCTCTCAAACAAGCTAACACAAATATTACTGAGTCGGCCAAATATAGTTACTCAGTTACTACAAACTAACTCGGTGAGACTTTCTGATACTTGGCATCCACTACGTTACTTGGCATCATCATGCTCTTGGTAGAAGTGGAGGCTCGGTCCATACTAACCACTCGGTTGTAGTTTCAAACTCGGTATATACTGGAGACTCGGTAGATATAGTGTCACTCGGTAGAAACTGAATTCCCTGTTTACCATGCTGGCTCTCAGTATACACTGCTCATTTCATTGCTCGGTAATGATAACTCAGTAAGCACTGTCTTGTCTGCTCGGTAAACATATAGAGTCTGAATAAGTGTTGTTACTAATCACAAACATACTTAATGCCAACAATCTCCCCCTTTGGCATTAGTGACAAAAACACTTATTGCCCAAAAAATCATGCTGAATATGTTTTTGATTTTTCAAAAATTTATCTTTGTCATACTGTTGTATATACATTTCATGTCTCCCCCATATAGTATATATACAAATATCTTATTTCACCTCATACTTATATTTCCTATTTCTCTCATATACTTTCTCCCCCTTTCATATCTTACATATCTTATATACTTTATCCCCCTTTTTGACAATAATGCCAAAGGTGTATATACAAATATTTTACATGAAGATGCCAAAGTGTGAGAGAAAATCAGAATGTACCTTACTTATTAATGCTAGAGTTCTATCCCAATTTTCTTGCAGAATCTTGCACATATGGAGTGCAATTTGGACTTCTGCGGAGAGTTCAATCATGTGATCTGCAATTGAAAATTGATTGTCATGGATCAATGTTTTTGAGTGTGCAATATGGTTCTACATTGTATCCATGATGGGAAGGATCATGTTCTGAATATCTATTAATGTTGACCTGATCCTTGCATCTTCTCTCAATAACTCTGACTGCTTATCAGATAGGAATCTGACTGTCATATGATGTGCAGAGCTTGAACTAGGTTCAAGTTGCAACTTCTGTGCACTAATCTTCAGATCCTCATCAATCTTATTTATTTTGTCTTTAATCTCCTTTGAGAACTTGGCAACATTACATACTTTGACAAAAAATGATGTTACCTTGGAATAGGAGGACTCAATGCTAGTCAAAACTGAAGATAACCCTACCTAATTGATAGCTATTTGCTGAGCAATGTTCTCAAGCACTTTATTTTCAAACTTCTTCTCAGCCTTCTCAAGAAACTTATCTAATCTAGAAGAATCCTCATTGAACTTGTTTACTGCTCTACCAATTGTAACAAAATGTGTTGAGAGGAATCAACTTCAACACCTATTGCTTCTGTCAAAATATTCTTGGCATCCTCAATGATCTTATATTCCTTATCTCTTTCTTCTTTTAGTTTCTTCTTCTTTTCTTTCTTCTGGAGGAGTTCACCAACTGTTTGCATTTGGTCTGCTGAAAGATTTGCAAAATCTAATTGTGGAATTTCTATCTCCTCATCTAAATCTATGTCCTCTTCTATATTCTTACTCAAAAATTTTGTACTCGATTGAGTCTTTATACTTATTGCCTTTGTAGTAGAAATTATTGTAGACATAGTAGGACTTAATGATAAACTTCCGACTGATGGAATGCTAATTGGAATACTTGATAAACCAAAAATTGAAGTATTTACAAGTGTAGAATCTGAAGTACTTACTGAGGTATTCAAAACTGAAGTACTTGCTGCTGAAAAATTCAAAACTGAAGAAGGTACTGAAGATGGCGCTGGAGAGTGCAAATCGATGGAAGAAGGAGGCTGAAGCTCGGTAGATGAAGTGGTAGCCACTTCTATCATTGATACATTGAGCTGTGTTAGTGATGATTGGACATTTGATGCATCTACAGGTGTTGTCACAATCACACTTGGAATTATCTCCGGGCTAGATGTAGCAATCTTTACTGGAGAGTGAGGAAGTGAGGAAATCACCTCTATAGCTATCTAAAATAGATCATCTTCCTCAACATTCTTCTTAGCTTCCTCGGTGGCTTCTTCTATCTCAACATTATCAATCTGAACTACTTCTTCTTCTTCATCATCACTGTCATCTTCAATATCTTTTATTATCATGGTTTCAACACTCGGTTTGTGAAGATGATAGATGTTTTTCCAAGTAAAATTTGCACTCTTCACAACCGACTCTATATCTTTGATCAAAATCAAACAACTATTGAATTTTAGTGTCATCTTGCACTCATTTTCTATCAATGCCTTATTTATTTCATCATTTTCCAAACTTGGCATCAACTGTCTTAAGGTTTGAGCATATATGTCCTTGATAGTTTGTCTTGCATTGGACCATTTCAAGTTGACTTTATCCAATAGAACACTTGGAATTTGAGAAGCCATATCATCAGGTGAGTACTTCCATTTTCCCATTTTCTCAATAACAGCATCTTCAATTTCATGCTGCTCTACCTCTAATCTAATTTCATATTTGAGAGATTTGAAATTTGAAATTCCAGATCCTTCTCTCAAATCCTTAATCTTTTGTTCAAGTGAGGGAGGAGGCCTTTTGAGTACTATATCATCATTGACTTTACCTACCTTGCCCCTTGTTTTTCTTGAGAAGACTGCAGTAAATTGTTTTGGTGTCTTAGTGATTGTCGCCTTCCCTTTCTTCTTCACAGGTACTTGTTCTTCTTCATTCTCATTCTTTTCTTCTTCTTCTTCAATGTCCTCTCCTTTGCCCTCAGTTAACATTAGAGGTGTGCTAGATTGCATCTTGGCCATCCTCTTTCTACCTTTGTTAACCGCCTATGGAAGTTTTATGCTTAGCTCAATTCTTACCTTAGCTTCATCATATGTTCCAAAGTATGGATCCTTTGGATCAATAGGTTGATTTACTAGGGCTTCAATTATATCCTTTGTCTCATCAATGTTTACCTCATAAGGAAGAGGTTTCACCCATACAATCCTAGGCCTTACTGCCTGAATGTATACTCTATCACAATCAACCATGAAACAAATATCATCTTTATAATCTTTCACCAACTTTTGTGGAATCCGGAATCTGTTATTCATCTTTTCTTTAAAAGATTCAAAATAGTTATCCATTATGCTTGCAAAATTCTCACCCATTTCTGCAATGTACTCATTTATCTGATAAAGAAAAGGCACATCCTTTCTCCATTTTACCGTGCCTTTTGATGGGAAAAACTTTTGAGCATAGAAAAATAAATAAACCAATAGCAAGCCAAACTTACATGGATTGTTCTTTGAGGTTTGGATGCTCTCCATATTCTTGTTGAATTGTTTCAATAATAAATCTACTAGGTCAAATGTCAGATTGTTCTTCACAATTTTATAGGCTAGGTCAACTGCTTCACATGGAACACTATTCTGTCGACTTGAACTGTATATCTTGTGAGCTATGACATATGTGCCAAATTTTAGTTCTGCATCGGTAATACTATTTATTCTCATACCTCTACCATCCCATTCGGCTAGGGTTTTCTTTTCCAGCTCTACCCAACCTAGGGTTTTTGTAGATTTAGCCTTCGCAAGCATGGGAAGACCAATGATTTGATGAATCATCTTCTTTGTTACTTCCACTGGTTGCTCAAGCCAAATTTTACCTTCATGCACTCGGCTTAGGATATATCTAATCCATTTTATCTAGAAACTCCGAGGCAAGTGGGTGATATGTGTCAAACCCTTATCTTCCAAATGTTTATGTTCCGGTTTGAGAATACCATCAATGCACAGTTCATCATGAACAACATCTATTTCTAGGGTTCCAAGCTCTTGAATTGTACCTTTAAAATGACTGTGAATGTCATTTACAAGAAGTACCTTTGGAGGAATCTGAGATTGAGCTCCACTCAGGTCTAGGATTTCTACAATCACGGGCACGAGTTTGAAATCCGATGCTTTCCATTCTCCTTGAACTAACATTTCTGAACCTTTCTTTACTTTGGTGCTGGATGATGCCATAGTAGCTCGGTAGAAAAAGAAAAATTCTTTGAAGAAATTTCTGCTGCAAAATTTTGCTTCGAATCGCTTGATCGCACTAGAAATTTCTCTGCTCAATATGCTGATATTTGCGGTGAAGAATGAACTTGATTTGATGCTTTTTGTTAAAATTTTGTCATTAATGCTTCGTAGGAATTAGGGTATTGAACTTGACAGACTTTCACCCACTATGCATTAATTGCTCGGTGAAGATTCCACAACTTGGAGAACATACAAATTCATACTGCTCCGACCTTACTCGGTAACCATATGAAATTAGGTTACTCCTGACCTTGCTCGATGATAACTGATACCGACCTTCTTGTGATCCTGTTGTATCTTGCATACTAATTTGGATCTTTCTTCCTTTCAATTCTGGAACTATTTTGGAATATGTCTATGAAGATACAGTTCCAGTGCTTTCTTGGAGACTTAGTTAGAATTGATAGAGCCACCCTCTTCATGAGTGACTTCATTACTTGGACTGGTTTGCTCGGTAGGTTTAGGAATCCACTGTTGTCTCATCTACTTCTTGATGCTATCTTCTTTTTCTTTCTTTTCATCTTCAACTTTTCCTGAATTCATGCAATTTTTAGCTATGTGACCAAGCTTCGTGCATTTATAACATCTTATGGTAGTTTCCCTTTTTCTCAAGTGATGTCTTACACAATTCATGCCAATGTGTCCATATTCTCCACAATGATGAAACCTACACCAAGTGTTGTAATCCCAACCAAATATTGCTTTCACAATCTGTTCTATTGGATTAGGTGTTTTAGTTCTGCATTCTGATGCCTTGTGACCTTGCTTGTTACATTTGTGACATTTGCCTTTAAATCTTGGTTTCTCCTTGCATTCATTTGCTTTATGACCATGCTGATTGTAATTGTAGCATTTTCCATTGAATTGTGCTTTTCCATTACTCCAACATTTGTTTGAAGTATGACCAATTTTGCCACAGTGATTACAAGTGGGTTTCTGATTCTTTTGAGTACCTTGTTTGGAGGATTCACCTTCCTCTTTGTATCCAAGTTCTGCTTTTCCTTTTTGCTTATGAAGGTTTCATTCATACACCTAATTTATATCTTCTTGAGATTTCAACATTCTCTCATTGATTTTCCTTTCAGTGTCTAGGTCATTCACCAATCTTAAATTGATTTGCTTTTCAGATCTCAACTCCTCTCTTATATTTTCATTTTTTGATCTCAGAGTCAAGATTTCTTCATTTGCATTGGAGACTTGATCAATAAGTTTTTCTAGCTGAAGAGTTTGATTCTAGATTTCATTGTTCTTTCCATCTATTTCATCTTTCATCTTGTTTCTTTGTTCTAAGATTTCACAGAATCTTGTTGACTGAATTTCCTGTTCTCTTTTCAATTTTCTTACTTCTTCTTGCAGAGATCCATTCTTTTCTAGAAGTTCTTTGATTGCATTGTTTACCTCATCTAAGCTGCTTGAAGGGAAAAAGTCTTCAATCTTTTCTTCAACATACTAGTGGTCATTCATCTAATTTGCAAGTTCCTTCTTTTTAGGGATTGAAAAAGATGCTCTTTTGCTTCCTTGAGTTGAGCTATGGCCATTTCTAGATCTAGCTTTTCATTCTCAATTACTTTGTTAAGTCTGAATATCTCCATTGTCCTGAATCTTTTCTTAAGCTGTCAAACTTTATCCTGAGAACCACAAAGCTCTGATACCAATTGTTGGAAATATTCAAGACTAGCCAAGTTACTGAGAGGGGAGGGGTAAATCAGTAACTTCAAAACTTTTAACAAATTTAGATCTTAACCATATTCCAAATAACATTTAGATCAATAGGCTAACTGCATGCATGAGTAACAAAAAGAATAAAACATTCATAACACTTTGAACAAAGAGATTTGGTGACCCAGAAACCATCCAAATAGAAAGTAAAACTAGGGTGGGGATGATACCCACAAAACTTCAATACTACAGTATAAAGTTTGTCAGTTAAGGCTTACAATGATCACTTCTAATGATCTGCCCTGTTAGGAGTAATAAGGACTGTTAGGTCCACCTTGTTAGAGGATTTACAAACATACAAAGAAGTATGCACTTGGTTAAGAGATTTTACAAAGATTGTTAAGTCTACCCTGTTAAAGGATTTTAAGTTGACTCACCTGTTAGGATGAAACAGTAGATCTCTTACTTGCAACTATACTTGCTGATTGAGATTCTTTGATGTACTGATCACCTTCTATGATGGATATATCTTTGCTACTCCTTATACTATTGTAGCCCTTTGTAATTTTCTTATCTCTTCCTTTCTTCTCTTTTTCACACTTCTTGATTCCTTTTTTTTTTCACCTTGGATATGATACAAAACAATGTTTATATATCAATCCAAAACAATTATAAAATAATTACAAAGTCAGCTCTAAAACAAGCTAACACAAATATTATTGAGTCAGCCCAAATATAGTTACTCGGTTACTGCAAACTAACTCGGTGACTTTCTGATACTCGACATCCACTGCGTTACTCGGCATCATCATGCTCTTGGTAGAAGTGGAGGCTCGGTCCATTCTAACCGCTCAGTTGTAGTTTCAAACTCAGTATATACTAGAGACTCGGTAGATATAGTGTCACTCAGTAGAAACTAAATTCCTTGTTTACCATGCTGGCGCTCGGTAAACACTGCTCATTTCATCACTTGATAATGATAACTTGGTAAGCACTATCCTGTCTGCTCGGTAAAAACTATCCTGTCTGCTTAGTAAACATATAGAGTTTGAATAAGTGTTGTTACTAATGACAAACATACTTAATGCCAACAAAAGTAGGCCTATGCATTGGTAAAAGCCATAAAATCTTTCAGACCCTATCTAGTATGTGCCAAGGTTATTGCATATGTTCCACATGCAGCAGTGAAGGATGTTCTCACATAGACTGAAGTTACTAGTAAAAGATGCAAATGGATTACTAGGATCCAAGAATTCAACTTAGAAATCCATATCACCAAGTTAGTAAGAGGGCTAGGTCTGGAAAAACTAATGACTAAAGAGAACATGGATTTGGTCCAGATTAACAATGAAGGAACATTAGACATGACAATAACAAGTATTGAAATGCAACCATGGTATGCTGGTATTTTTTATTTCATTAAGAATGCTAGATGTCTAGAGCATATGACTGACAATCAAAAGAGAGCCTTAAGGTTACAAGCTCAAAAGTACACATTGATACAAGGAGATTTATATTGGAAAAATAGAGATGGAGTTTTGTTGTTTTGCCTTGACAAATATCAAGCAGAGAGGGTCTTAAATGAAATGCATACTAGTGTATGTGGGGGACATTATTCTGCAAGGACTACTACCCATAAGATTTTGAGGGCTGGCTATTTCTGGCCCACATTATTCAAAGACTCTTTCCAATTTGTTAAGAAATGTGAGGCATGTCAGAAGTTTGCTTTTAAGTTGAAATATTCAGGAGCATTATTGTTAAATCCAATAGTTGCAGAAGCACCATTTACAATGTGGGGAATGGATTTCATAGGTGAGTTTGTTGAGAAATCAAGTGGGGGACACAATTGGATACTTGTTGCAACTAACTATTTCACAAAATGGATAGAAGCTATTCCCACAAAAAAAGGCAACAAGTAAAATAGTGATTGATTTCTTACTAGACAATATTTTGACCAGATTTGGTATCCCCATGAAGTTGATCACTAATAATGCAATGTGTTTTAGGTCAGATGAATTCAAGGACTTTTGTAAAGAGAATGGAATCATGATATTTTATTCATCTCCCTATCACCCTCAAGCAAATGGATAGGATGAATCCAGTAACAAAAGCATTTTGACAGTTTTGAAGAAAACATTAGATAAAAATAAGAGAGCTTGGCACTCAAGGTTGAAGCTTGCCCTATGGGAAGATAGGATTATAGTAAAGAAAGCTACCGGGAAGTCTCCATTTGAACTTGTCTATGGTTTACAGTCAAGGTTACCCATAAATAATTTTCTTCCTGTTTATAATTTTATTCAAGATGAGGAATTGGATATATCAGAGCCAATGCAAGACAAAATCATGCAGTTAACTGAATTAGATGAAATAAGAAGAGAAAGTCAAAAGAGTAATATCAATTTACAACAAAAAATGAAGTACCTCTTTGAAAAGAGAGCCACTACCAGAAAATTCAAAATAGATGACCTAGTGCTTCAATGGAATGTGAAATCAGAGGATAAGGGAAAGCATAAGAAGTTTGAATCATTATGGCTTGGCCCCTATATAATTCATGAAGGTTTTGGGAAGGATTCTTACTTGTTAAAAAATGTGGATGGAGAAGTTTTTGAGTTGCCAGTGCATGGGCAATTCTTAAAGCCCTTTTTCAACTAAAAATTCTGGTCCTTATGCACATGTAAGTTTCTTGTAAAATTGTACAGTTTTTCCTTTCTATTGTGTGTTTTTCTTCTTGCTTTAGGTTAGGTTTTTTTTGGTCTACTTTCCCAGAGATTTGTGGTTCTTATTTAAACTATAGTTTAAACATCCTCAAATAGAGCCATTGTTGGTAGTCATTCGAGTTTCGGTGATTTTTCTTTCAAAATTTTGGATTCCTGATCTCTGTCCCTATTTTTTATGGTTCAAATTCAAGTTTTTCTAGCCCCAGAAGTTCCAATTTTCATTTAAAGGGAAAAAAACCCTAGGTTTTAGGTCTCATTGCATTTGAAAATCCAAGAAACCCTAAAAATGCTCACCCAAGTCTATTTGGCCGTTACCTTTTTCAAATGACTTAAAAGATCTTTTAAAGTAGGTGCACTTTTGTCTCCCCGGTTAGTCGCTTAGTCTCCCAAGAAAATTGGCATATTCCTTGTTATTTAGCGATTACCCGAAAACCCTTTGTCGTGCAATCTCTCTAGGTTGAGGGAATATTATTTCTCTTCAAGTGACTTGGCGGTCTCCCTTAGTTGCTAGGTCTTTGAATGACTATTATGAGAATTAGTGACTATGGTGATAAAATTTTGCAGAGTAGCTATGGTCGATTTATATCCAGATCAAAAATGCCTATAGTTGGGTGATATTTGAAAGAAGTAAGAAAATGATATAATATTCAGTGATATTGAGATCTATAGTTGGTCATTGAATCTCCAAGTGTGAAGTAATGGTCTATTATACTGGTTGCCAGATCTCAAGGTTTGTCAGTGGTTAGTTCTTTTATCCTACGACTTAGCGATTACATTAGTTGCACATTCTCATCATCCTAGCGGTTATGTCTCTAGCGGTCAGTGATTCAGTGACAAGGTTATCTCAAAGTCTCCCAATGAAGCAGTTAAGTTACCAAAGCTGCAACAACTTAGCAAGGACCGTTGGATCAAGTTCTAATTAGCGGTTGATGTTTATTCTCATTACTTGACCGAGGTTAAGTGATTCTTCTCATGACTTGGAGAATGTAAGTTTTCGTGTAATCTCCAGATGTAACCATAGTTGAAAAGGATATCTAGCAACAAGGAGAGGTCTTCAGTCACGTGGTCACTAGATGAAGATGAGTTAAGGGGAGGGTTTTCAAACAGTTGTTCTCGGCCATTGATTTAGATTTGATCAAGTGGTAGCCGCATAATCTCACAAATCAAACCTTAGGTTAAAGAATGATCTAGCGACCTTGAGATTTGCATAGTCGCTCAGTCTCTAGATCAAAATCAAGTTAGGAATTTTGTTTAGCAATTATGAGATTATCAGGTGATCTCCAAATAATCTGGAGTTAAGTGTTGACCGAAGTCAAGAGATTGAAGAAAATATGAATTTCTGCTTGCCAAAATTTTTGATGTGTCTCTACATGATTGGTTGATTAAAAATGAAAAATATAAATAGGAAGGCGGGCTTGACTATAGTCTCTAGATCTCTAGAAGAGATAAATTGAAGTTTTCATGTCTTCAGTCGTTGTATCTCTAGATAGATAAGTTGGAAGGTCTCAAGAAGAAGTTTGAAAAGTCAACCGGATTGAGCGACTAAGAGATACACTATTGTTACTAGATCTCTTGATGACTCTTTGTTGCCAGGTCTCTAGATGATTTCAAAAGAAAATATCTTTGCAGCGACTAAAGTAGTGACTACAGTCGCCAAGTCGTAAGATGGAAAATATAAGTGAACTTGGTCACTCAATCTCCAGATAAGCTCAAAAGGTCTTAAATCTTTCAGCGATTATGACTTTCCCCCTTGGTCACTAGGTCTCTAGATAAAATGAAAGCTGTTATATGACTAAACTTTCTATAGTCACCAGATCTCCATAATTGTTGAAAAGGTGCTAGATTCTTCAGCAATTATGAGAGAGTGTTCTAGTCGCTAAATCGCCGAAAAGTTAAATTTGATTACCTATCATTTTCTTGGCCACAGCTAGTGAATTAAAGTCCTGATCATGCCAAGTAATGGAAAAAGTGACATGATTATAGCTTTTTGATCTCTAACGGATTGTTGCATTCAATTCAGCTGAATAAGTATGATTGTTCTCTATTCATTCTGAATTACCAAAGTTTTTAGAGAGCCAGAGTGATTGAATTTTCAAAATCCAAGATGTCCAGAATTTGTAGAAGTATTTCAAATTGTAGACAAAATGAGCAAAACATCAATTAGTGGGGCCTCTACCGGCAAAGGAAGAAAAGAGAAAGTTAAGGAGAGTTTTCCAGATGAATTCCTCACTCTGCTACCGAGCTCATCACAGAATAAGAAGGTTAGTGATGAATGTTTCATAGATGAGCTTGCTTATTGTAGAGATGCTAGGACACCGGATGTTACTGAAATGTGCTTATTTAAATATTTTTATAAGAATTCTAAGAGTCTGGTCCCTATCTCGAACCCTTGGACATCAGGATTAGGAAAATTGATAGTTCCCGACATCTTCCTGGATGTAGATGTTTTAATTATCCTATCCCACAGCTATGACCCTATTTCTAGAATAATTAGGAAAGTTGATTGTTCTCCTTTGGTCACCCTTGATCGTAGTTCATTTATAAGGGCTTTTGGTATCCAGGTCCATATGGTTACTGAAATTAATTTAGAGGCCTTGGCCAATAGGTATACTAGGGAGGCTGTTGTGGTGGCAAAAGAAATTCAAGCCCATGTTCTATGATAAAATAGAAATTACATTGCGCCAATTGCTGGGACAACAACCCCTTTTTTCTATAAGGATCTCAAATTCTACATGAAATATATTGCATACAGATTATGTAAAGTTCTAGAGATAGATGGTGGGGAGAGAATCACCACGGACCTGCTAATGATGGTTTTGGATTCCCAGAGTCTTCATGTGGCAAGGGGATATGATTATATTGGCTTTATAATAGAAATAATGCATGAGGGTTTATAGGCTTTAAAGAACCATGTTTCTGGTTCTGGTTCTACACTGAGGTTCATGCATTATTCTTTGTTGATGCATCTTATTTTGTACTTCAATTATAACATTATGAACATGGATAAACTTGAGCCACAGATGATGTATCAAGGGAAACCAAACCCGGTGCAATACTAGATAAGGGCTTGGAGTCCTTCTTCCACAAGGAGTGATTTTTGTGTATTTGAGAATTGGATGGTTCGGCCTATCCTCCTCAACTTAGGGCTTAATCTTTCTAGGATGTCTACCAAAGTTTTTATGCTGGTGAGGCCTCAACAATTTTTTGATAAATGGAATAAGGGACATAATTGGGGAGATATATACTATGAAAAAGGATATACTATGATTAGAGTATATAGATGCCCTCAGCCTCCTCACTTACTACCATTTTTTGTTCAACCAAGGGTGACATTTTTAGAGTTCATCTGGAAACTAATGCTGACTGAGAAGGAGCATCTTGCTTCACACGGGAAGGGAACCTTTACTCCTAGGCACTTTAGAGTTCATAGTATCATGATAGGAAAGAATGCCTTCAGTAAGGTTGATGAGTGGCTGGGACAGTTTAGAATGCATGTTGCTTCTCATAGATATGTGGATATAGAAGGATTCATAGTTGCTGGCAGGAAATATTACATGCCTAGCATCCCATTAAATAAAAGGCATGAGGAGTATCTTGAGGAAGATGTGTTAAGAAACATAATAGAAGAAGAAGTGGTGAGGAGAGCCGACCAAATACATGAATTGTATACCATGGAGAAGTGAACGAGACAAAAGGGACTAGTATTTAGTGGTTTCTTCCCTACATTACCTTATCTTCAAAGGCTTGAACAAATGATGTCTCAATTCAACACTCTGATGAGAACATTTGAAGATCAAATTGATGAGACTAACAAGAAAGGGGATGTCCATTATGAATCTAAGTGTGATGAGGATAGTGATGGTGGCTATTCTATGCATAGCATCCCTCCCCTAGACTCAATAATGGTAGAAAGGCATCAAGTTTGGGAAAATATTGTTGATCTAGCAGAGCTTCATAGTTCTCAAGATACATGTGAGCCACCTACAAAGAAGCATAAATTATTGGTTGGTGAATCTCCTCACGTGAAGAAAAAGGATGAAATAGGAGCTCTATTCCTTGGAACTGATGTCCATGATCACCAATTAAGAAAGAAAATAAGGGAAGAGAAGAGGAAGAGAAAGCTTAAAACATAAAATGTTGAGTTTCCCTTGGCTCTATGCCAAGATGAGAGAATGATTGAACAAGACGCCTTCTTAAAGGATGATAGTTTCATAGAGTTAGAGGAATTCAAGAGCTTCTTGATTTGGCACAAACAACAACAGGTTGCATCTAGTTTGAAAATCACTAAAGATGGTTAAGTGCCAGAGGAGGAAGTGCAACAATTAAGAGAATATGACCTTGAAGCTTAAGAAGTCACCCCAGATGAGGCTAGACAACTAGTGAAAAAGAGCAATATGCTACTTGTGCCTGGGTGGAACTTGTATTCGGACTTTATTATTGATCAAATCAAAAGGCAGGAAGATGTAACTTTGTCTTCAGAAACCCAAGTGGGGGATATCATTAGAGGATTTGGGTACAACCTAAAAAATCAAGCATTAGCTTTGTGGAGTCTTTATCCTAAGGATAAAAAGCCTTCAATTTTGAATGTGAAGGAGAAGATGGATGGAGATAAGATTTTGTGGTCCATCCACAACACAGGGGACCTTGGGGATAAAGCAGCTATCAAAAAGGTATGGTTCCCTTCTAGAGGACTACAGTGCATTTTTTAAGGATAGGGATCTTCGAATAATAAAAGAGAAGGCACTAGAAAAATCTCTGGTAGACTTAGAGCTTCAAGTCATTAATACTCATGTAGTGGCTCCTACACCTCCTGAGGAACCTACATTAACTGAGGTTAAAGTAATGATAGAAGAAGAAGTTGATGGAGAGTTAGAGAAAATAAATGTGGAGAAAAATGAGGTTATTTTACAGGCCTTATTAAAGATCTTGCACCACAAAATTGACATGTTGAAAGAAAAATCTGATTTAGTTTTTAATACTTACAATAAGTTGCCTGAATTGCAAGTAGAGGTTAATAATTATGTTCAAATTTTGAATGGATATTATGCAACTTGGTTTATTAGGGCACCACTTTTTGAGAGATTGGCAGTCGTTCAATCTTTAAGAAATGATATTCTAGAGATAGTTTAGGAGGTGGGAGAGGATATCAATAGAATTAAAGCCATACTGCCACTTTTTAATGGCAAGACAAATTAGATAGAGGCTAAGATAGGCTTGCTCAGTTCAGACTCCAATAAATTTATTCCTCCCATTAAATGTGTAGATGCTTCCATTAAAAGCTTTGATAAATGGAGATCATATTTTGATCTTATTTTGCCTAGGAAAGAGGCATTTTTAGATGAAAGCAATGAGGTGGATGTCGAAAGATTCAACAAGACCCTGGATGAAGCCATAAAAGTAGAGATGGAACTGATCATATTTGTTGTAGATGTCAAAGCCATAATAGATGCTATATGGGAGCAACAGAAAGCACAACTGCAACATACTTAGAATTATAAATGGCCGACAGAGGAAGAGGTCATTGCATGGGATGAGCTTACCAAGCCCAAGAAGATAAAATCTATTGCAGTTGACTTTGATATCTTGGATGATGAATAGAAAGGACACTTGGAGGACCTGACACCTGATCTCAGAGCACAGGGATGATAAGTTATCATTTAAGAATGGTGTAGGTTAGCTTGAAATGGTAGTCACCATATCTCATTAAAACTTAAGAAGCTATCATGAATACTTGCAGACAAAGGTGACAGTAGTCAATGATCCAGGGAGCAGAAAAAACTAAGATAATTTTGTTTTTCCACCTCCTGAGGGCTTATTGTATCTTGTCTTTTATGCTTTGTCTTTGATGCTCTTTAGGGTTAGGGTTTCAACCATCTAAAGCTTGTTGCATTCCCATTAATAAGGGAATTCCAAGATGGTTGAATAGGAGGTATAAATAGAGTTGTTATCTTGTTTCAAAAGGGGATCAAAGATAATAGAAAAAAAAACAAGTACAATTGCTACAGAATAAACTTTTGAATTTTGTGTGTAAATTTCTGAGCACGAGTTTTCTTATGTAAATTGTAAGTCTTCTTTAATATAAATATACTGCAATTTCTATCTCTTGTTGTTATTATCTCTCTATTTTTGTATTTACTCTTGTATGTTTTATGTGTAAGGCATTTAAAATATACTAGTTGTTAAGCAACTTTCGTAATTGATTATGAGTTTCTCTCAAGGAGAGAATTAAAATCCTTGTCATCAATTTCAAGGAGTAAATATATATGTAGGGATATTGATAGTAATAATATTAGATTGACAAAATATTTTGTAAGGCATCCTATTTGGATTGTAGATTGTATGTAAGGCATACTGTCATATTTCTTTAAATGGACTTATGGATTTGCATTTAGGACTTTTTTTCCCTTTGGATTTAGGCACTGGTTTGAAGTGTGTTTTTCTTAAAATTATCTTTTGAAATCCTTAGAAGAATCAAAATTCATTTCATTACCAGTACTTTTATTTTCAATAATTGTGTTTATACTTTGATAGGGCTGTGTCTGAGTGGTACAGTTCATATTTAGTGATTCCTTAAAGAAAGAATCAAGAGGTTATCCTTCCTTGAGTTGAACTCAGAAAAAGAAGAAGGATGAATGTCCTTATGCCACTATTTCATTCTATTACAATTATAATTTCTATTATAGTACTCTGTATTGGGATAATTTGGGTTGTCTTTAGAGTAATAATTTCTTATTGAAGTAATTTGAAGAAATAATAGCATGACAGTGAAGACTTAATCCACCATTTGAATTTTTACTTGAAGCATGGTAAATCATTGTAGGCAATACCTGCCTGAGTCTTGTGGAGCTCAAAGCAGAAGGAGGATCTTATCTAGTCCTCATCAATTAGGTTTTTCTTGCAAACTTGGAGTCCTTTTTAACTGAGAATTAAGCCCATACATTTTCCAAGTTTAATCCTACAAGAAAAATCCCTAACAGAAACAACAAGGACATACATTGCACCAATATTTATGCAGCTGCATTCTATGACTTGATCTTTGAATATTTTAAAATTAGCACTTCTTGTAGCACTTTACTTTCAAATTTCAGCTTGATCTGTATACATTTCTATAACTGAATGTGTAAACCAATCAACTCTTTTCTGCAAAATAATCCGTTTAAGCTTTCAAAAAACATCAATTTAAATTGGTTAGATTAGTGAACATAATAAACAACTTTGTCAATCAATTTTCAGAATATTATGTTCACTAATTTATCAAAACTCTATATCATCTGAAAAAGGTTTCTTAGCTTGAACATACTAAGTCCCTTTAATTCAGATGACTGGCCGTTAATAAAAAAGGACAACATACACCAGAATGATGATAAATAGTAAAATGTTTCATGTTTAGAAAAACAAGTCCCTTTAATACTACCTTGCAGTGAGTGTTAGTGTACATTTCGTTATTGCATTTGATTTTCTAGATTGATGTGCAGATTTTGAAAACTTGATTGTTACATTATGTTATTTGATTCTTATGCATTGCTTATATCCAATAGGATCTAACCACATTTTCTTTCTCTTATGCAGATATGAACCCTAAAGACCTAAATGTAGATGAAGACCTAGACTTTGAAGACCCTAGGACCTGAGACTCAGCAGACAACCAGCAGACTCAAATCAACACAAAGGCAATGCATGGGACCCCTATTCCATACTTCAATCTTTTATTTCAATTCTACAAATGTACTCTACTTATTGATATGAAATATGAACATGGAAAGACATTTGTATACTACATTCAGTTTGAATGCACAATGTAATGATCATTTATTTACTTTGAAATCTTTTAGAACAATGATCAATACTTAGACTATAGTGATGACATCTAGCATGAATGCAATAATGAAATGTAAACTAAAAAAACCTACAAGGTAGTGTTAATTTGACAAACAAATGTGCAACCTTTTCCTATTTATTCTTATTGTGTTGTATGCTGAAATTTTTATGTAGTCAAGGATGGTGGATCCAATGAAGGACAGTCTAGACCTTGCATCCAATAGAATTACACAATAGATTACTCAACAATGCAACACAAAATAATTGTTCAACATTGATTTTCATTAACATGCCCACCTGTAAGGCCTTCTAGGTTAGGGCCAATTAAAATCAGAAAACAATTCTGCAAGATCCACAACCATATCCAATAAAACTCAGCTAGTTCAGCTCTAAAGACAATCAGAAGCTAATGGAAATCCTAAGGCAGATCTAAACTTGAGCTCACAAGCCTTCAAGAAATCTCCTTGTTTCCAAGTATGCAAACCCCTAGCTCTGCTACAAACAATTATCAAATTACCAACTGATCTACAAGAACATCAAGAACTTTTCCACAACTTCTCTCTCAAGCTTTGCATCTAACTTCCAGATCTGCTAAGTTGTTCTTCCCAAAAACTTGTGTCTTTAAACATCTACCCAAGCCCTCCTTAAATTCTAATCATTAGCCACAAGTTGGCTGGATGAAACTCTTAATTCCCCAAAATAAATAATTAAATGTCATACAAGTCGGCTTACAAATGTATACAAACATTTAATTATGCATGTCGGCCCAAGATAATGGCTACCAACAATTAATTCACCAAGTCAGCTCAAAAAATGACACAAAACTCCAGTCGGTAAGTCAGAACTACCGAGCGACAGTAAAATTACCGAGCACGCTAGGCATCACCGAGAACCAGTGTGGACCAAGCATGTCAGGTATGACCAACCAACAATTTCACCAAGCACCAGAGACTACTAAGTTCCTTAAGTGACCGAGATTCCTTCAATGACTGAGACCATTGATCAAGGCTGCAACTGAGTAACACTAGCCAAAATACAAACACTCCATGTAGTATTACCAAGGAGACAAAATGCCCTACCTTAACCTTGGATGCCCCTGCATCAGACACCCCAGGTTCCAAAACATGTTCATAAATGAGAAGAACATCTTTCAGGATTCAACACATAAATCCTGAACTAGTTCTTCACATACGTGTCCTCCACCTTTTCTGCTTGCAAAGTCTTCCACTTCAATTTCCTCTGTCTCTTCAAGTCTTTTCTTGACAATGTATAGGTTGGTTCTCCATACTAATCATTCATTTTCTCTGGATCCACAATCTCAACTTGACTACCAATACTTAGGCTTCTCCTACCGAGTTTTGTATCCATCAAAGGCATCAGTGAAAACTTCATGTCATTATTCTCAACAGTAAACACATTTCTTACACAGTCATATATAGCTCTGCAATCATATTGCCAAGGTCTACCGAGAAATATATCACAACTATTCATCTTCACAATGTCACAAAGCACAAGATCCTTGTACTAGCCAATATGAACATCAATTTAGCATTGTTCTCTAACTTCCAAAGTATGAACATCTTGTAACCATCCAAGCCTATAAGGACAAGGATGTTTCATTCTACTCAAACCAAGTTTCTGAACCAGGTCCTCAGCAACAAGGTTATCAGTACTACCACTATCAATAATAACATTACAGAGTTTACCTTCAGTCTTGCATCAGGTCCTAAACAAGTTACTCCTTTGATAAGGTTCATCCTTTGTATTGAGAAATGTTTTCCGAAGTAGCAAGTTCTTTGATTTAGGTTCATTCTGAATGTTATCATTCATCACAACACTTCATCGGTCAACCTTCTTCTATGTACATTCAAAAGAAAAGCATCCTTCTTCTCCATAGTTATAGCAAGTACCATTAAAGATAACTCTACCTATCTTCTTCTTTGGTTCTACAGGTTTCTGTTCATCTTCTGCATCAGTCAGTTTCTCCTTCACTGAGTGATCAATATTTTCTTTCCCTTGGGGGTTACTAGGTTGTTTCCTTTTTAAATTATCTTCTGCCCTTAGAGCATACTGATAAGCATCTTCAACAGAATCAATCTTCAACATACCAAGCTCATCCTGAATATTGGATCTCAGACCATTCACATACCGAGCTACCTTTTCCTTACCAAGTTCTTAGTGTCCAGACCGAATAGTAAGTTTGTAGAACTCCTCGGTATAATCTTCAACAGACAAATCTATCTGTTTCAAATTCTGCAACTTCTTAAACAAGTCAAGCTCATCATCAGCTAGTATGAACTTAGCTTTCAACTCAGTCACCATCAACCTCCACCGATTGATCTTTGTTTCACCTTCATCTTCTCGGTCTCTCTGTAGTTCCTTCCACCAAAGAGCAGCATGTCCTTTCAACTTTGTCTGTGCTAATCTCACCTAAAGAGGATCTTCAATTTCTTACAACTCAAAGAAATATTCAAGTTCACCAATCTAATCGATTAGATTTTCAAGCTTCAAAGTACCAGAGAAAATAAAAACTTCCATTTGGTAATTACTAAACCGAGCAGCAGGTCTAGGCAACCAAGTAGTTTTGTCTTCACCAGATCTATTCCTCTGGTCATCACCACTAGATCTAGAAGTTTCAAATTCTTCAGCAGCTTCTTCATAGCCATCCTCAATACCAATATTCTGAGGTATACCAGCAATAGTTCTCATGATCTTGGTGACCATATCATTCTTCATCAATTCCATCTCAGATCTAAAATCTGATTTCACCTTCTCTATGATCCAGGATTCAACAGTATCACAAAGATCAAAGATAACTCAAGGGTCCAATCTTCTCAGAGGCATCCTTAAAGATAAGATAAACCCTCTACAACAAATCCTCACTGACCACCTTGTGACAATTTCCAAGTTGCAACAAGTCAAATCTCAACCTGTAAGCTTGTAAACAACCAGGGCACAATTTCACAAGTTTACTGCTTCAAATTTGCAATCTAGATTGCACACAATCTTTTCTTCAATAAGATCAACTTCACAAGATCATCCTTGCTAGGTCAACCTCCTGCTTCAACAAGATCAACTCTCGGTCCAACAGGAACAAAACTTTCACTCTAATACCACCTTATGCAGTCAAGGATGGTGGATCCAATGAAGGACAATCCAAACCTTGCAACCAATAGAATTACACAGTAGATTACTCAACAATGCAACACAAAATAATTTTTCAACATTGATTTTCATTAACATGCTCGCTTGTAAGGCCTTCCAAGTTAGGGCCAATTACAATCAGAAAACAATTCTGCAAGATCCACAACTAGATCCAATACAACTCAGCTAGTTTAGCTCTGAAGACAATCAGAAGTTGATGGAAACCCTAAGGTAGATCTAAAATTAAGCTTGCAAGCCTTCAAGAAATCTCCTTGTTTCCAAGTATGCAAACCCCTAGCTCTACTACAAACAATTATCAAATTACCAACTAATCTACAAGAACATCAAGAACTTTTCCACAACTTTTCTCTCAAGCTTCGCATCTGACTTCCAAATATGCTAAGTTGTTCTTCCCAAAAACTTGTGTGTTTAAACATCTACCCAAGCCCTCCTTAAATACTAATCATCAGCCACAAGTCAGCTGGATGAAACCCTTAATTCCCTAAAACAAATAATTAAATGCCATACAAGTCGGCTTACAAATGTGTAAAAACATTTAATTTTGCATGTCAGCCCAAGACAATGGCTACCAATAATTATATCACCAAGTCGACTCAACAAATCACACATAACTCCAATCGGTTAGTCATAACTACCAAGCGATAGTAAAATTACCGAGCATGCCAGGCATCATTGAGCACCAGTGTCGACTGAGCACCATAGGCATGACCGAGCAACAATTTCACCGAGTGCCAGAGACTACTAAGTTCCTTCAGTGAGCGAGCTTCCTTTAATGACCGAGACCATTGGTCAAGGCTACAACTAAGTAACACTGGCCAAAATACAAACACTCCATGCAGTTTTACCGAGGACACAAAATTCCCTTCCTTAACCTTGGATGCCCCTGCATCAAATTTTGAGTAACAATACTCAAATTTTGTTCCAAAGTAGTGTATTTTTTGTTACATAAAGCTAGCTCCTTGTTTGCACCATTTAAGGCCTTGTCAATGTCTTCCATCTTTCTATGAGTTTCTAATAATGTTTATTGAAAGCAATGCTCTATGTTTATTTCTTCGACTGCTCCATAACTGTGATCTATGAATTTTGGCACATGTATTTATGACCGGTCTTGTTCTTTTAATTGAAACTTCTTATTGTTTTATAGAGTGGGCATTTGAATTAATACTATTGGTAGCGTCACTTATCATCCTATATCGGTTCTATAATGCAACTTCCTATCTTACTCTTGAATGTTAAAAACTCTGGACTGTCATTACAGGATTGTCGCATACCTTTAGCATTTGAGAACATAATATTCTAATATATTGTGGGTTTCTTTACCCATGCAATCATTTATGCTTGAAAAACTTGCAACTATGCTTGCATGGGTATAAGAAAACCACAAGCTACGAGAATACTCAACAGCAAATGGAGACCAACAACTTAGTTTGGTTTTTTTTCACTTTAAACAACATACCAGATTTTTATGGTTGATTAATGTTTGATATTCTTGTTTCATTTTGACAAGTTGGGATCAACCCTTGTGGGTGTTATCTCTATTTGAGCATTAAGTATTTCCATTAGTATCAAAGAAGATCAGTCGGTTAACTATGCTATTCAGTCAGTAAAAGGAAGAACTACAAGCTACATATGCTAGTCGGTTAACTATATAAGCCTTCATACCGAGTAGTCTCAAGGCAATACCGAGAACTGAAAGGATATAGTTCTAACCGAGCACCAGAGTATTTTTACCAAGCATTAGTGTATACCAATACTAAGCACTAATGTATTTACCGAGTAGTATTGATAGTGTTTACCGAGCATTCTAGGAAATGGCATAGTAATATGTTTTGGCACATTTATCTATGTAGATGATTACAACATAATCAAAAAACATTTTACCAAGATCGAGGATCATTTATTGGAGATGTAATCATTAAATGTGATGATGATCTCTATGTAATTGTTAGATCTAGGTTTTTTTTTTACCGTAGATCTTAGGTTATTTTCCTAAGATGATGTAAACCTAATTAGGTCATGAAGGATAAGCGGTGATGGAAATCATAATAGTATGCTATATATTTGTATTTCATGACATTTTAGAATATAGTGTTGATAAGTTTTTTACACAAGAATATGAAGGACAAGAAGGAGATCTTGAAGCAAGCAGCCATCTTCAAGACATCAGTATTCATACAAGGTTGAGCAGTATTCAGAGATATTCAGTCAAGGCTATCGAGTAGTATAGAGGAACAATATCTACACATTAAGGTGATATATATTGATATTTCATATATTTATTTCAGACAAGCATAAGTTGTCATTTGCAGATACTTTCTATTATTCTCTAATCATTGTAACAGAGTTGGAAAAATCTCTTAACAGAGTAGACCTAACAGTCTTTTTGTAAATATCTTAACCAAGTACACACTCAAGTAGTGTTGTTGAAATTGTTTAAGTAGGTAGATCTAGTCGATCTCATTGTTACTCCTAATAGGGTAAGATCATTAGAAGTGATCACAACTTTTAGCCTTAACTGACATACTTTATTATCTGTAGTAGTGAAGAATTTGTGGGTCTCATCCCCACCATAATTTTTACCTTCTAACAAGGGTTTCTGCGTAACCAAAATACTTTTGTTATGTGATTGAATTGTTGTTTGTTTTTCATGAAATTTACATTTACAAGTTACTTGAATGAATGATGCATAGAATGGATTCAGTTGGATAGACTAATTTTACTACTGTTTGATGATTAAGTTTGAAGTTGAAAGTTTTTGAGGGTACTAATACACCTCTCCCCTCTCAGTACCTTATCTCTCCATTCCAACAATGGGAGCCACATTTAACTCCACTTTTTATAATGAAACACTTGTCTCTGCACATAGAAAAAACTGGTTACAATAACAAACACTTCATGAGGTAGTGGGTATAGTCTTTTATCTTTTATATGGATTCAAGGAAACAATAAATAGTATGTGTGTAGCAGTAAATACTCATGGGTAATTTTTTAATCTTGGAACACAACCTACACATGATGAATTTTTGGATGTGCATCCCAGTAGTACAGGTATTCATTTTCCATTAATTTTTTTAATGTAATTATTAATACAATTAAACATCTTAAATTACAATTGGTGTATTAATTAATGTAACTATTACTCAAAATTACAACATACAACACAATAAGCACAAATAGGAAAAGATTGCACATTTGTAGGTCCAATTAATACTACCTTCCAAGTTTTGGTTAATTGACATGTCATTATTGCATTTATTTTTAGATTTCATTATTGTACTCTAAGTATTGATCACTTTTCAAATTTCAAAAAATGCATAACTGATCATTACATTGTGCATTCAAACTGAATGTAGTATACAAGTGTCTTTTCATATTTCATATTTCATATTTCATATCAACAATAGAGTACACATGTAGAATTGAAAACATGATTGAAGTATGGAATAGGGGTCCCATGCATTGCCTTGTTGTCAGTGTGTTGTCAACTGGTTATCTATCAGGTCCTAGGTCCTCAGGTCCAAGTCTTCATCTGCATTTAGGTCTTTAGGGTGCATACCTGCATGAGAGAGAGAAATGTTGTTAGATCATGATGGATCTAAGAAATCCATGGAAAACAAATAACATACAGTAAGAATCAAGTTTTCAATTGCTGAATATCAATCTGGTAAATTAACTGCAATAAGGAAATGTATATCTACACTCACTGCAAGGTAGTATTAAAGGGACTTGTTTTATAAACATGAAACCTTTTACTATTAATAATCATTTTGTTGTATGTTGTCCTTTTTATTAACTAGGTATCTAAATTAAAGGGACTTAGTGTTTCCAACTGAGAAACCTTTTTCAGAAGTTGCAATACCTTGATAGATTAGTGAACATAATGGTTTGAATATTGATTCATAAGTGTCATTTTGGAATTTTTATAAATTGTTTATTATGTTCACTAATCTAACAAGTTCAAAATGTTGTTGTTTGAGAGCTTAATAGAATATTTTGTAGTATTTCCAGCTGACTATTTTTCACATTCAGTCAAAGAAAAGAGATGCAGAATAGGCTGAAATGCTACAGAAAGTGCCAAAAATTACAAATAGTCAAGATCAAACCATAGAGTGCAGTTTCATGAATACTAGTACAATATATCTTTGTTGATTCAAAAGTACAAATTCAACAATATCACTGATTGTTTCTGATTACAGAAAGAATGCGACAAAATTATGTTTAAAAGTATCATAAAATGTTTACCAAGATGTATCTTTGAATGTCATGAGCCCATGCTCAAACTTCATTGATAATAAGCAAGCATTTTATATCTTATTGCATTTCTTTTAGAGAATTTAGTTTTAGCATCAAAAGAGAATTTATTTTAAGCCTGGTAATTTGTGCCAATAAGTCTTAGAATGTTCTCTATTTTCAAGTATTTAATTCAAGTACCAAAGTGACTGTGCCATCAGATGAATATAAATGGATGCATGAAGAAATGACTGAAAGAAAGTATGACAATTTTTTTCTAAGTGTGATATCAGTGTGTATCAATAGTGGCAAGATACATGCAGAACAATCAAAATGAAGACCAGGTCATATGCACATTACAAGTTTTTCAAAGAAATTAGCTAAAGGAGTTCATTTTAAATAGTGATTATGCTACATGAGCTTTAATGCAGTGAGCTTTTGAAGCTTTGATTTATTTTATGGAGCTGATTGTGTTTGACTGTGTATTGATAGAAATGAATGACTGGTTTTTTCCAAGTGTGTTGACAGTGAACTGTGCTATGAGTTCATTTATCAAGTTGTAAGTACAATGCTTTTCTACATATTTACAAAGTCAAATATACATCTACAGCCAAGTTATGCAAGTGACCATTTTAACAGTGAGTAGGCTATAAGAGTTCAAAATAAAATAGTGAAGCATAAGTTTTCAACATTTTATCAAAAGTATATGTTCACAAGCAAAGCAAGTGATTGGGTATTACAACAATAATTTAAAATATGTGTGCATATGTTGACAGTAAAAAAAATAATTAGAGATAAAAAGATGTACACAAGTTGTTGACATCATATGATACAAGTGAAGATAAAAAATGAACTTATTTGTATGTGCAAGGTGATTTGTGTCTTTACTTTATCCTTCAATCATTGTTTTAGTCAGCTTGCAGGGTCATGAAGCTTATGACTAAAAGATGTCATAGCTTAAGGATTTGATGTATTTACCACATCTTTCAGTCATAGTTCATGGTTTTTCCAAGTTAACGAGCCCTCACATGTTGATATGTTGATAGAAGTCTAGGCATCTTGGTAAGAGTCTCAAGCTGAGACTGAGAGATGTCTTAGTTAAGACCGAGTCCCATATCTCAATCCCAGCTTGAACCTTGTCGAGAAGACTAAAGGAGATCCATAATGGTTATGTACTGTCAAAGATGCAGGAAAAGCCCACATCAAAGGTCGTATGAGAAACATAAGCTTCATGCTAGAAATAAGGCAGTGAACTCGAAAAGATTGAAGACTTACCAGTTGAAAGCCAAGTTATAGCCGAGTGCAAGCTCGTAGCTCAAAAACCACAAGCTGATATTCACTATAAGTCACAGCTTTATATATCCAGTCATGTTGAGGTCATAGTCACAGTCAAGCCATGAGTTATAGTGGATAGGAGTTTGAAAAGACAAACACCCAAAAGCTCAAAATCATGTAAGTCGAGCTCAAGGTTCTAAACCCACAAGCTGGAAATAATGCATCAGTCACAGCTTTGTATATCCAATGTTAGCAGAGAGCTCAAAATACAGGCCACTGCTATTAATAAAGGAAGCTGAGTTATGGGTTTAATGAGACTCTAAGCTTGAGCTCAAGATCATGACCCATAAGCTATATGTGTTAAATCTGTAGGCCTGAAGGAGAACCGAACTCAAAATAAGGAAGGATACAAACAATGGATAACATCAGTCATTTGACAAACAAGATAAGGACAGCCACTTACCAGTCGTAACATCAAGCAAAGTCAAGCTCGAAGATCATAGGCCATTCGTGCAAGCCATGAAGATGAATACACAGTCATGAGCAAAGACAAAATTAATGATCTTTAGATCAATGATAATAACTGAGTCTTCATAGATCAAACTCTTAGTTCAAATCCTATGCCAAAGAGTAGATTATCAAAGATTAAAGACTCCCTCATTCAACAATGAGCTCGAAGATGAGGACACAGAAAGAGAAATGAATAACAAAATCAAAACTCCAATAGACTCCAGTGAACCCGAGTTCTATGAATGATCTCTCAGTGTAGATTTCATGCCACAAAAATAAAATGAAATAAGAAAGAGCTCCATCTATAGAGAAGTCGAGCTTCATGAGAAGTTTTAGTAGAGTTTTTGTAGGGTTTCATGTTTCTTCTCTATGAAGATAGACAAAAATGCCAAGTCCAAGAATGAAATGATCCTCTGGGAATTTGGAGTCCACCAAGCATAAAGCATTCAATGCCATCAATGCAGATGTCTATTCCTACAGGTTTCAAAAAATGCCAATAGTACCACCTCACTCCTCTATTTTCACATCATGTTGCAAGTGGATCGAGTGGTCTTATTGACCTTCCTCACTTTGCATTTTCATATACTTAGTGATTTATTCCTAAGTTAAGAGGTTTTAGGTTATTATTATTTGATTTTTGAATTTTATTCAAATTAAGTAATTTAAATATTGGAAAAATATTGTAAAAGGATTTCAAATCCTTATTTTAAGCCAATATTTTGGGTACTTATTAGAGAGTCTTCGTAGGCTAGATTTTTGGCACATATTTTGGCCAAAGTTAGGGCATTTTGGAAAGGGCTTGCGTTTTTGGATTTGAAGTTAGGTCCTAGTATAAGATTGATTTGGATGATCAATTTTAGGGGTTGCGAGTTTTGGAGAGAAGGAAAAGTGAGCATACTGTTCCTTAGTGCCTTGAATTCATGTTTGTAACCACTCTTTATCATTTTTTGGAAGAAAATAAAGTAGATGTTTTGGCTCATATATTTGGAGTTTGAATTGCATAATCCTATTTTCATCTTTTCTTGCTAGTGTTTTATTCAATTGTTATCCAAGAGAAGTGAATGTATCCTTATTCCTTCTCAAGGTGATCAATTATTCAAAACCTCACATGAGATATGTATGTTTGCTGACTGTCAAGCTATTCGTGGTTTAACCTTGGTAGTGTGATCTATCAGCCTATACGTTGAGCAGTGATATAAACTATTAAGTCTTTGATATATGAGCTAGTTTTACTATTTTATCATTCAATCATAATCTAATTCTATTTGGTGTATCACCCCTATTCATTTTAGTTTAAGTTTCCTTTTTCCCTTTTCCCCTAAGTTTCAATATTAGGAGGTGATATTTCATATTTAATAGGAACCGACCTAGAATCCAGAGACTCCTTACTCAGAGTCTACCCACAGCTTGAGGAGGTTTCTATTGTTAGGATAGAATTGTCATGTAGCCCTAATGCCTGAGTTAGGGTGACAATTCTAAGCCTGAACAATAACCTTTTTTGTTAATATTTTAGAGTATTTAGTCGGTGGTGACCAAGTGGAGCATGACCCAAGTACACAACATCAGGAACATGATGTTCCCCCATCAGGTAAAGAGGACCACTCTTATTCCTTTAAATGAATTTAACTGCAATTGGTTTATTGAATGAATGTTAGATATTAATAGGGAATGTAGAGTAATGTCAGGGGGAGGGGCCATATGAGCTTCCACCTTCACGTGGTTGGACCTGTTAAGTAGAGATTATTAAACTAAAAATCTCAATAAGATAACACACTTTTCTCAATAATGAAATAATTCACTCCAATCCTTGATCACTTATTATCACAATTGTAAATTCAACATATAAACTAAGTACAAAGTTCCAAAAGCTCAAATATAGATAATGACACTTGCTGCTACAAATAAACCTATGCTAGAGGCTAGGAGGATCTGATGATGGAGCTCTTGGGTATGATTTTGTCCTAAATCTTTTAATAACATGAGGATCCAAGTTGTCCTCTACTAGGATCTCAATATCATCAGGCTTAAGAAAATTATTATCAACAACAATCCAATCAGACGCTAGGCAAATCTCTTCAAGGTTAATTGGCTTGCCATCCTCGGATAGTTCAATTTAAACCAATAGGAAGTAGATTAAAAGTCTTACCTTGAGCTTCTTTCACTTCAAGTGGAGGTTATGGTGAATAAAAGCCAAGTCATTTATTTGTTGTTGTGTTAGGCAGTTTTGTTTCTTGAAATGCATGTGTTAAAAAATACGCCAAATACACTCACAAGAGGATGACATGCATGGCTAATGCAAAGTGTGTCTCACTATCCATCTCAGATTTTTGATTTTTTGATTAAAAAAATCTTTAAAATGTCCCTAGAACAAACTAGTGTCTTTGAATTCAAGAAAATGTTTGTGAATCAATATTTTGAGAACAAACTAGTGTCTTTGAATTCAAGAAAATGTTTGTGAATTAATTATTTTTATTAACTTGTTGCTTTATCTGTTATCTATTGGGATTTACCACTAGCTATTAATTGATGAGATTTAGGATTTATTATTTTGAAATGAGGTTGTCCATAATATGTAGTGTTAAGCTTCAAACTTATATTTAAATGTTTACTTTTTTTTAATATTTGCCTTAATAACAATTTTCCTTTCAGGTTTGAACTTTTTATAACTAGAATTTAAAACAAAAAAATAAATATTAACACTATTAATAGGGGTGCTACAAAACATATGTTTTTGAACTTTTTGAAAAATGTTTCATATCACACTCTGCAATTCATCATCTGAATGAGAAAAGAATAGTGATTAGATACCAATACTATTATGCAGTTGTATTAGATGTTGGGACACCAATACATTTCCTGAGTTGTATAGAATGACTGTAGGAATTGGATGTTCTCGGAGTGGGTCAGAACTCTGCATATGGTCCCTTTTTTCACTACGGTATGCATTGGATTTCTTTCATTCTTTGAAAATGTTTTGAATTTGTGTTTGTGACATATCTTCATGATTTAAATCTCAAATAACATGATTGTGTATGTTACAACTTACCTCTGCAACAGTTTGTATGACATTTAAAAATTGTCCAAATTTGATTGATTTGAAGCATTTTCTTTTTCTTTTTTACAATGAAATTTCATTATAAAATTAGATCTCTTATTCTTCTTTACTTTTTCATGCTTTTGACTTCTGCACAGAAAAATCATTATTTTTCTTAGTGCCAATCTATAATTTTATTTTATTTTACTCTTCAGTTATTTTATTAATTGAAACATTTTTTTATTTCTACATTCTACCCTATTAGTGATAAATTTAAATTTTATACTTGTATACATCTGAAGAGAATGTTTATATAACCGTAGGCAATGTATTCAAGTTCACAATGGATTAAAACAAAATCTTCTAGATTTAGACATTGGAAATTCATATGATTTTGTGATTTTTCTAATTTAACACTGTGTAATTGAATTCCTTTTTTGCTATCATTTTGCTATGTCATTGCAATCTATGTATGATGCTACTATTCTTCATACATTTGAAACCCTAAACCCTACTTTTTAAGATTTGGTTTGCATGCCACATGAGAAAAATTTTACATAGACATATGGCACAATGATCCTTGATGAAAAAACAAATTCAGATCAGATTTTTGCCAACTTGAATACAACTGGGGTATTTATTATTTCAAATAATAGAGTTTTGGTGGTGTCTTAGGTTGAAGCTTGAAGCTTGAAGTTTCTCACAGATATTAAAAATGTAGGTTGCAAAGTTTAGAAATAACGGATGCCTCTATGTTTGTGGGAGAGACTTCACAGCTGAGGTTGAATCAATGGATTTTATAGACTTCAAAATTTTAGATCATATGTACCTCAGTTGACAAAAATATATAGTGCTTTTTAAAAACATGTATGCCTTGGTCGATTAAAATCCATAATGCTTGTAGAGTATAAAATTAGTCTACCAGAGTATTTCCAACTATAATATATATCCATGTCTCTGGTAGGTTATATTATTTGAATTCCTCTAGGATTGAGAGAGTATATCTTCCATGAAGCTTGAAGCTTCCACTTGTATTCTAACATACATTTTGCATGCATGTCTACCAGAGTATTTATAACTATAATATCTGATAAAAATCCCCTAGCTACTATGCTTTGATGGATGTAAATAACCTATTTCAAAGCTTCCATTTTGGCACAAGTAGGGAAGATGTTGGCGTTTCTTAAGCCTTTTCAAAAAATACTGAGTCTGCATATCCTAAAATCATAGCATTCCATGAAATGACATCTCTTTAAATAACTTTGTCAAATAATCCACATGCATTGTTTGGGCTTCCATATGTAATGTAAATTCATTGATATATTATACATGATTACATATGATTGTACATACATAAATATATGTGGTCAACAAACTTGGTTCTCCACATTCTTCATATCCCTCTCCATATGCATCATCAACTTCCTCAAGTGGCTATAGGACAATGAAGCTCAACGTCATAACACATATTTTTTTAAAAAAATTATTGATAACCGTCGGAATTGTGATGCAAACCAAGTATATTGTTCGACAAGAATGTTGTACTCGTGACAACTGTTACCAATTTTTGCATCATGCTCAAATTGGCAAAGTTTAGACAGCATTGGTGAAAGGTACTTTTGATACATTTAAATATTGAAGCATTCATGATTAATTACTGTATGCTGAATGGGAATTATAGGAAAAGAGAACATTTCTTTAATGTGCAAATGCATTGTTTACAAGTAAAATATAAGTGTATTTGCAAGCAAGAGTTCTTTATTCATTTGTAAAGGAATATACAAAATGGTTCCCACACAAGCCATGGGATAACTCTTTTAAAAAAAATGCAATAAATAGAAAAAAACATGCATATGTACAAAAGTCAAGGAAAAGATAAGGGTTGATTCCATCATTGCCTGGATGGAATGATGGATAAGGTTGTTGAGTAGCCTTGGTTGGCTGGTTGAAGAGGTCTCGCATCTTGGTAGTGCCTGCAAAATATGGAAGAGAGGGTATTAGTCTAAAAAGACTAAGCAATGATGAAATTAACACCTATCTTTAAGCATGACAACAATACAGATACATATTCATAAATTCAAATCAAAATGCATAGATGGAGCTGCTGAAAAGAATGATCACATCACAGAAAATACTTTATTTCTTAACATTGTTTGCTTCATGTACAGGTTTAGGTATGAAGACCAAGTAGGTTGTTGAAAGGACATGCATACATTACACGCATGAAACTTTCTGACTGAAGTTATGGAGAGGTGAAGACATGAAGACTGAAGGACTAGAGGAGGCTATTGAGGGGGCATGCATAAGTTTTAGGCATGGGACCTTCTGGCCAAATCATGGTGTTACAGAGGACCGGCTGTTGAAGGAACATGACATTCTGTCATGAAACCTTTCAGCCTCTAAATTAATCATTCGGTTCTATAGGAGTTTTTTAGTTCATGACAAAAGATTATATGATTGCTACAAGATTACTTCAAGAGATTGAAGACTAAGTATTTTGCTGCAAGGACACACAATCATTACAGGTGTAAGACTTTCTGACTGAAATAATGGAAGGAAAAAATATGCAAAAGAATGTATTTATTTGCTATCATAAAGTGTGTATTTACAAAAAATACCTACATCATGTCAAGATGAGGATTCAGTGTGTTGTTTAGATATTGTTCATGTGCTAAATATATGATAGATATCAAGATTAAAGTCACATGAAATCTATTTATGGGTGTCATGAGCCCGTGCTCAAACCCCATAAACAGATTGCATTGTTGAAAGTAAAATATGTGCTATAAGTCTTATTACATCTAGATTATTGATCTACAACAGAGTTATCAAATGGTGTGTAATCATGCATTCACTGTCAAAACACTTTAAATGATACAACTTATGCACATATAGTCAGGAAGTTATCCATTACTGGATGTATATGCACACAGAAGAGGAATGGCAGTGCCAGTTTTCTCAAGCATATATTCAAAGTCATAGCCCAATAAAGTTCAGACATGTTGGTTGTGATCAGTCACAATAAGGAAAATGATAAGTTACAATTTACACCAAGCATAGCATAGAAAGTTCTAAGTTTTAAGCTTTGTGAAAATTTTCAAACAGCATTAAAAGGCCTTAAAATTATGCAACCGATGATCAAATCCAACATGTTTCACAGGATTAAAACATCACAGGAAGTTCACAAGATTACAAAAGGAAATCAAGCTCCAGCATGTCTATGGTATTCAATAGCCGACCTTCATGCAGGATAATTGGTGAACATATATCTTATATTGGTTGTAAACAACAAATGGAAAACAAGTGCTATATCAAGCAATAAAAACTTAACATAGCATCATAGTTTCAAACAGTGGCTACCATTAGTAAGATAAAACTGAACTGAAGACTAGAGTATATACATTTTTAAGGTCACATTTGCATATAAATTGAATAAAATATCAATATGTTGAACATTGAATCTGTGCGAAATCCATGCAATGTTAATACAATAGAAGAAAAGCTCAACATTTTTTAGTATTGAGTGTTATCTACAGTCGTGAATACAAAGTCACAGAGTACAAAGGTTGAGTTTTAGAAACAACAAAAAATGAAAGCGTCAAGTGAGTCAAGGCCCGTGTCATAGGGAAAGTCAAAGACCGAGCTCCAAGTTCATTACAAGCTATCAGAGCTCAATATAGACTCAAATTTTACAAATTTTTAAGATTTTAATGATGCAAACACAAGATGGAATGTATTATTTTCAGCCAGCAAAGGAGCTTGACATTCTTCAATGTGTTCAAAGTTAACAGCAACAAAAGGGCCCTAACTTAATGCAATGAAAGATGGATTTCAAACAGCTAACAAAGTCTTTAATTTATTGCAAAGAAATGAGAATCAACCAACAACAAACTAAGCACAAGGCAAAAGTAGGAAAGGTTTACTTATATCCAATTTGAGTTCATCAGCCCATGTGCAAGGTTGAAGTTCCAGCCGGCAATGATCAAGTCATGAATTCTAGCTTATACTGAGCTAAGCATTCACACTCAAAGCCAAATGTGTTCAAACAATCACATAATGCCAGAGCTAAGCGAGAATTTGAGGGCTCAACTACTAGTCAAATACTGAGCCTCAATAGTTAAAAGTTTAAACGTAGCTTTCAGTCACAGCAGGATACAACGATGAAGACTGAAGTCAATGCCACATTCACCTCAGATCTGTTGGTCATTGAGCCCGTGCCTCAAAGACAACCCATTATAAACTTCTTCAAATCCATATGAAGAGGTTGTCAATAGATTTTTACAGAAGAACATAGGGAAGAGAAAGAAGCAGCTGCATATACACATTCGAATCCAGTCACTAGTCAAAGATCTAACAAGCAACAACATCATGGCTCCAGGAAAAAGTCTTCATCCCAAACCCTTAAACCCTTATGGTGGCTAGAGAAGAAAAGCGGCAGCAGGAAAAGAAGCCAAAATGAAAATTAGGTTGAGATTAGGGTTTGATCCCTAATGATATGCTCCGGATTTGAAACTTCTCTTAAAACCAAGATAATACCATAATGAAATTAAAGTCTCGGATATGTATTTGTTTATTCACTTCATTTTTTAAATGCATAAAGGCATTTAATAATTTCCCTTTAATCAAACTTTTAATACTATATATCATATCTTATGTCTAGTTTAAATTTAATAGATAAGTTTTTCTTATCTATTAGATTTAAGTTATATATTAAATATAATATATATTATTAAAATTTAGATTAAGTTAATTATATTTGATATTTTTAATATCTTGTAAATTTTATTGATTTACTTAATATTAAATATATCAAGTAGGATTTTCATTATATTTAATTTATTTTAATATTAAGTAAATTTTATTATTTACAAGATATTAAAAATATTAAATATAATTAGGGGATTATAAATAAACCTTTTGCATTTTTTCTTTAACTGATTAAATATATAGCTTTAAGATTATCATTTTGACTCTTGTTGTAACGCCCCGCCAGGGAACCCAAGAGAATTTAACCTAACATGCTACTAAGTTTGGTGAACAAATTTTTTTTTCTAAAGTTAACAAACAAGATAAACAACAGTGTGGAAGCAATTACCATTTACTCACATTGAAATAACATCCATCACAGATTACAAGACTCAAGGGTTCCATGACGTAGAATTACGTAAGAACAAATCACAACTAAAGAACTAACATCAATAAAAGATTCCATAACTTATAAATTGCAATTACATGATAATGATAAATATAATTCTCATGGACTTCCATGAAATCCAAATAAACTGGCATCCACTGCACATGTCGCAGGGTATGTAGTAATAAAACTAACATAAAAGTACAATGACCAGATTAGGTATCACATGTGATACTCTAATACAGGATTACAAATAATGAAGATAAGAAAGAAACATCAAAGAAGAAGCATCATAAGGAAACCATCTGCAAAATCACCATCAAGCACTGGCACTAGGACGTTGAATCTCAAATGGTAAAGAATCACTACCACCCATCCGTGTAGAACCACAAAGGCCTACCCCACCATGCTAAGGAGATAACCACAAACCCCAATCGGATAACCAAAATGAAATAAGGATAAAACCCTAAGCAGAAGGATCCTGAAATAATTCTAACTCATGATACACATGATAAGGATAAAGGTACAACTCACTAAACCAGAGGCAACCGACACATGTAGAATAACCAGACTATGCATAGGAAGGTGTCATCATGTACGTCTAACCCTTGAGTTTTGTCCTTGTAATCTCTCTGGATCCTGGCACCCAAGTGACCTTACACAGTATCAATGACCTCTCGTACTGAAGAAGTCATCAACTATGCCAATTCATCCCTTAAAAGGGGGCTAGTCATCTTCTCAACCCATCTTAGTCTGTACTAGCACTAACACCTAGGTGAGGACTCATATCTTATTAGGTTCATTTATTTCCCCTTAATTATATTAATTTATCACTTGATTATTGAAAACTTACAATAAGTGATTCTGGTAGCCACTTGAGGCCCCTGGCGCTTATTGCAAGCCACCTCCTATTACATGTCAAGGTAAACTACCCTAGGCTCACAGATCTCTCCTAGATCTAATCAGGTATACAACTACATAACCTCATATCCATTTTCACACAAAAGAACTAGATATGGTTTCAAAGATACCACAAACAGAATATAGTATAACATGAGCCCAATGGTCAACAAGAGTGATAACCAGATAAAGTACACACACATCATAACATAGCTGAAATAGAACAACTGACACATACCCCAGCCTCTGTATCATCTTCGGTTTTCTAGTACCCAACAACCCATAGCTTAAAAGAAGACACGATGAAAACAACACTCACACCATTTCAAACTGAAATAGATCTATAATCAAATACATTCCACATTCATCATAATTGAATCCAAAGCATAAATAATGAGACCTACTAGGATGTTTCCGAACATAAACAATACAACAATGACAAAAACCAAGAATATTCCCCAATACCGTCTAATGAACTTAACAGACAAAAAGACCCAATTTCAGTAGATGCATATCACTTATCCTAATCAAAAGTCAATCGCTGATAATCCTATTTTGTTATACATAAAGTGAATTTTCCCAATTTCAATAGATAAGTATTAATTACCATAATGTCTACAAATTCAGTACGTTTCATTGCGTACATCCATACATCCTAGTATCTTAAATCTATTACAATTTGTTAATTAAAACTCAAAGGCCTAATTTAATTTTAAAAAAAACCAAGGTTAGAAATTATTTCACCTAAAAGCATGTTTTGACATAAACCAAAACCCATATAAATTTAATTTAATTTAAAAATCCACATATACTATAAATCAAAATATGTGTACAATCCCTGAAATAATTCACTAATTGATTCCAATAACCCTTGATAAAATTAAACGAGTTCAATCTACAAAATCATTTGAACTGAAAATAATAAATAAAAATAATAATTAATTAAATCAAAATAACAAAGCATTTAAACTAATTAAATGACAGAATTAATTTAACTTAATTACCAAAATAATACTAAGTAGATTAATTAATATTATCAAATTAAATAACCTAAAATTAATATAATAAAATAAATTAACAAAATTAAATTTATAACAAAATTAATTTACAAAGTTTAATTTATAACAAAATTTAAAAAAAAATCAAAGCAAATTAAAAAGAAGTACCTACGTGGGGGCGCCCGCGGCCACCCACCACCCCTGCCGACATGGCAGGCTAGTCTGTCGTGTGTGGCAAGCTAGAACCACCGCTAGGGAGGCGTGAAGGAAGGGGGGTAGGGGACAGGTGGTCCCCGCCTCCCACCTTTATAATAAAATTTTATATATTTTTTTTTTATAAACTTTTTAACATGTTATCAAATATATGCATTTTTTTAAAACACACTCACACAATCTCGAAAATATCAATAGGGCTATATTTTTTTTATGGCACTTTTTTTTTTAATAATTTTAATTTTTAACAACTCTCCAATAATTTTAACAAAAGCACGTTTTATAAGAGTATTTTCTTTTTAATTAATATATATTTTAGATAGTCAAAACTAACTTTTCCTCTCTTGTATTTTCAAACAGGTCTGTACATTTTCGAAAATGGAAATTACCAGGACTGTACAATTTTTTTTCCAGAAAAGGAAATATGAGTAAATCACAAGTTTTTTTTATAATATATTTTATTCTTTTCTTGTAATGAGTCTTTTCTCTTAACATTATTGAATAAACACTCAACCAATTAAAAATAAGGAAAACTAATTTTGTCCTTTACCAGTATTTTCTTTTAATTGTAATTTTTAATAGAGAATGGGATTTTTTTTTCCAGAATAAAGAATTTTCACCCAAATTGGGTTTTTGACAACAACCCACTAAATTAATTTATTCAAACTATAGAACTAACTATATAGATATTGATTTTTCTATTTTCCAAGGTTTTTAATGAGAATTTTCTCTCAAAATTTTGGCAAAGTAACCTTACCATGCCAAGTCATAAAATAATCTAAGAAATATAATTCTATGGGTTTTTCTAACACCCAAAATGAAATCATAATAGAAAACAGATCTACATCCTTAAATCAAAGCAAACACATTTAAATATTGAAAATTCTACAAATGAAATTACAGGAAAGTTTCTCAATCCCCTACCTCAATCCAATGCTAGAACTGTATAAAATTGCCTGTAGAATGTTGAATCTCCCAGATCTGACAACAGAAAAGCTCTACCTGTAAATCTCAATCACAGTGCATACAATCCCCGAATCCAGATGCAAACAACCTTTACCCAAAAATCCAAACACACACACAAATGCTCAAGAACACAAAGCAACCTTCAAAAATCTCCAATAGCTCTCTCCAAAGTTCTCCAAAAACCTGATTAACTCCAAATGAATGCAAAATCCCCCTATTAGGGATTCAACTCCACTAAACATGCAAAACCCTAGATGACTCACACAAAGAACTCCTAATCCAACTCTCCCACTTTTGTTGAGAGAAATTACTATTTAATAATTAAAAATAAATATAATTGTGCACCACTCAACTTAGTCTTCTAAAGACAAGTTGCCATTTTTCAAACAAATCACTTTCAACTCAATAAAGCACATGCTAATAATAAAATCTATTATTAAATAAATTAAATACTTAATGCATGATGAGTCATGCAATTAATTATTTAATCATTTAATAATTACTCACAAGCATAATAAAATCCAATTCTCAATAAAATACTCAATTAAATCCAAATAATCAATTATTTGATTTTAATTAAATTTCATCATAATAGACTTAGGACATAATCAATATTAATTTCCAATACTAAAATAATGTCATGCCCATCAAAAACACACTAAAAACACACCAATTTTTTTTTTTAAATGATTAGTTAAGTGTATTTCAATGTTGCAGATTGAAGGGGTAATCTTAGTCAATGATTCTCAAGACATCAATTAAACAATTTGTCAATCAAAGATGGTCTACAAGGTCACTAGGATAACGTCAAAACAAAGGGGACTTCAATAAGATGGAGGGGATTGCACTAAGTTCAATCTAGAGTTACACTTAGACTAAGCACGATATGCCAAGTGGGTTTACAAGCTAGGAGGTCTCGTTAATCGAATAATCGAACAGTTCGAAGTGTTAGCAATCACATAGGTCATTAAGGATTTAAAGACCAATGCTTAGATTATTCCCTAAATAATGATTTTCGATCTTGAGGAGTTAAGTTGTAACCTTCGAGATAACACAATCACTTGAATGACGAGGCATAAATTAATAACTATTTTTCTTTGTAATATTCCATATATGCTAAGTCCTAGGAACCATTGAATGACGTTTATAAGTATAAGAGATCAACATGGATAATCTAATTAATCCTCTAAAACATATTTTTAACTAAATATATATAATTAATAATAATAATAAGTTAATTAATAGTTATGAATTATTTAATTCACTACAATATTTCAACTTATTACATTATATGACAATATTCAAACTCAACTTGTAAAGCCTACTTTATCACCCTATGCCTAATTATAGCCATAATTCATTGTTAAAAACAATATCAAATCTTATTATTAAATAAAACAAAATGCTAAGTTTAATTAATATTATTACTCTAAATAACATACTAATCCACATGATATCACATCAAACATCTATTCTAACTAAAACTATTCTATCTCTTATCCTACCCATTTACACATGTCATTTCCCTTCACCCAAGGACTAGCTACCTAGAAACTCCCTACACACTTGCCCCAAGATGCATGTCAAATCAACCTGGGTGCACATGTGTGTTGGGGTGTTGAAATGCCAGCATAGTGGCGCCACTTAAGGGAAGTGAGAGCAGATTTTTTTTACTTTTCATGGGTATACTTAACCATAAACAACTTTCAATCAAAACCCTTGCTCTTCCCAAGAAGGGAGCGCCTAACAAGGAGGGCTTCATGGCTCCAAATCCTGCAACAAAACACAAGAAAACCAAGACAACCATGGTACTCTCCTCCCTACCATAGGCCCATTACATGGACCACCCCCGAGCAAGGGGAGTTCAAGCCAACGGGTAGACTCACACAAACATAGCAAGTCCATTTACATTTTCTTCCTCTTAACACACACACATCCACAAAAGATAGAAATCACAAATACACAAGGAGAAGCTTTTCAAGGAAACTTTCACATTCATGGCTTCCACAAGAGGCTTATTCTCAAGCCTTCAACAAGTAAGTGGATTCTTGCACAACCCAAAACAAAACTCAAGTGCAAAAGCAATAAACACAAAACCCATAAACAAAGAACTACAAGCTCAAGAGAGCATGAAATCTACTAAACTCCACTACATACACCACAACAAGATGCACATACACTTCTCTCTTCATTACCATTCTAGAAATCAAATTGCAGATGGGAAATGGAGTCACTAACCTTGCTCCAAGCAAAATGAATGATGGCTGTAGAGTTCTCTTCCTCTTCAACCAAGCTCTTCCTCCCTAACTTTCTCCAAGCTCCTAGTTTTGTCTCCAAAGTTGGAGAGTGGGTCCTTGGGGAGCCCAAAGCTAAGCCTTCCACTAAATACCCTCTACACACTCTCCCATGTGACTAAGAATTTTCGCAACTTTTCAAAATGTCACTTTTGGAGGGCTTCCCAAGGTGCTCCTAGGGTGTCCTATGGTCAAAAGGGTCCCTTACCCATAGGTATAACCCATGGACCTTCCTTATTCATGCAAAATATCTCCCTAGGTGTCTATTTGACCCCCTAAAACCTCCCTTCAAGGTGAAATTCGAAATTCAAAGTTCAAGGATTGGGACCACCTCATGGGTTTACTCACCAAGCTTAGGGAATAGGATGGACCACCTAATACTAGGCCAGGATGGTGACATGTATTCTCTCCATGTGGACCATTGCCAACACATTAAGCAATACACATGTGTCAATTGACACCACTACACATCACAATTACACTCGGCAATATCCACTAACCAATTAAATTACATAAAACATCTTACTCCCTAAAATACTCTCAAATCCACATACATTACAAATAAAAATCACATCACAAGGAGGTCTTGTATCCCCTTGGGACACGACCTTGGTGTCATAGAGATCACAAACATATGTTGGCTTGACTCCCCCAAAACCATGGTTAATACCTGCACTCTTTAGACAAGCATCAGTAGTTCCAGTAATGATAATAACATAATCAAAATGTGTAGAACATCATCACATTCAATTAGCTTCAAAATAATATAACGTTTATCTATTCATCCTCTCATAACACAATTAAGCAATATCATCTCCTAAGCTAACAATTTCAAATTGCACAATCATTTCTAAGGAAATGTAAATTTGATCTCACATTCAATGGTGATAACTTAACTACATGTGAATTCTAACATCAATAAATCTAAATCTTACTTTCCTACATGTTATCTTTTCGAATTAGGAACACATTCATAATTGCCCTAGCTATATAGCTCACATACTAATCACATAATTTTCAACGTGTCTATCATACATAATTAAATAATCCAATTCATCATTTCAATGTCATAGCAATGTCTTGTGATTATAATCAGGATAAAATACCTTAATGTCATTGCTAGAATAAACACACATAAAGTCTAGGGTGTACTGCAACATATTTGAACATAACAAGATATGGGTCTCAATACCTAGCCTATCGCATAAAAAGTAAAATGCCACGATGACTCTGAGTAGAGCCCACATATAAATTTAAGGAAATTTGCAAAGGATAACAAGAGTCCTTACCAAAGTGTTCTTACCATGATGAGGGAAATGGAGAGGTCCTACACCCTCCCCCCCTAGGTCTCGACTTACTCCTGGAAGTCACAAGGTTGCGCTAACACCCTTTAGTAGTACATCTTGATCCACGGTCCTAACTTCCTGCATGTTAGCATGTAGGAACAACTATGCATTTTCCTTGTCTCAATAATACAACCACGTTTTTCATGCAAAAATTAGTTGCAACCATCTTGTAAACAATAAATAAATAAATCATTTTCTAGTCCTCTTCCAATTTCCACAAGAAAGGTACATGATAACACAATTAAACAAGTTTTAATGCCTAAGTAGATGGTGTACCTGAACCTTATAATAACAATTTGATTATATTTTATTAACATCTTTCATGTGTTTTAGAAATTTCCTACAATTTCAATCAAAATTTCCACAAAAACTTCTACCATACAATGACGCATGACAAGAGTAGCAAGATTAATCACATAGACATTCTGGCAGACTCTAGCATTCTCACAATCATGCCCTTTTTTCAAGGAAAAGTTTAATATCATCAAAGGTTCACTAGCACAATGACATCATAATCACCACACATGGTACTGCAATGCAATTATCCATGCCATTATCTTAATCTTATATGACATCTCTCTAACCATGAGAAGGTACAAATCCACACAATCACACAATAATCCACATCACCGAGAGTACACATTGCAACAAAAGGCTCAGGAGCGGACATAGTCCAGTCCTCCGAGTATACACAATGATCTCATCTGCCTCAAAATCTGATATCTGTAATCCAGTGATGCATATAACAAATCCTCCAAGGAATAGTCACCACTCTAAGGTGGCAGTGGATGCTAGCTGCATATTAGCTTCACATGCCTCATACTCAAGGGTTCCCTTATGTCTGCTTCCTCGCATACACTCACCAAGTCTACCTTCTGCATCCTTGGTGAGGAAATCACATTACTACATAGGACCAACATTCGAATAACACCAAGAAAAAAAAATAGTTTAGCCACCAAAGTCATAAAAGAGAGTAAAATAAGTTACCAAGTTCAACAATAAATAATATAAATAAATTTTTAGCAACAATAAATCATTGCATCAAGAATTTCCAAAAATTGTGGCTAAACCTTCACAAGCAAAAACTAAAAAAAATTCTTGGTCTGCACATGCAACAAAAATCATCATGAAAAGGCACAGCACATCACTATGTGACCATACATAGTCACCAACGAGGAAGGAGGGAACATCCCCTGGCTGTCACAATAGCCCTTCATGTGGCGACCCAACAGTCTCTAACCACATGGCATAAACAATAATAAAAATGCATATGCTGGTAATATATCATATGGTAGTGCTCCTTGCAGATATGACACGCATAGGACACACTCCAAATAGTGATACCTCCAGGGTCATCACTATAGCCAGAGGTATACATGGCTAGGGTCAACCCATACGCACTTCCACGTCCAACGACTGAGCATCCATGGGCACCCCTCTACATGCATGCAAGCGTCTCCCAATCGCTCTGCATCAAGTAGGAATACATAACATACATATACTGCGCCTTCACGTACTCATGTACGTGGCATCGTGTCCTTGAGCTCGGCTCGCTACCATCAGTAACACGGCATCATCACCTATCACTATGTCAGAACATCAGTGGGTGTGGCATCGTACCTCATGCATCATGTCGGAACATGTGCAGTACGGAATACATCACAGCAGGGCATACACTTCCCGCCTCGTGCTGGATCTCAACGAATACAAGTGAAGCTATGAATCATCAATGTACTGCCCAATCTATCCAATAGAGTCTCACATCAGATACTGATACAATGCTCAACTGTGGGGATAAAGGATAAACACACATGAACCTCATACTCGGGTTCATCAAAAGGGGAAGTAGTGAGTACATTCCTTGGTTCGTGGAAGCTGACATCACTTCGTGCCGCTATAATGCAGACGCACTACCATAATAACCAAGAAACTTTGTGGCTGCTACCACCCCTACACATACTGAGTCATCATGGGGGAAACAAGGGATAGTGTCTCTTACACCATTCCTCAAATAGTTGAGGTTCATGCCACCTCATGCTGCCAGACATACACTACACATGCTACCCAAGAGACTCGAGTAGTGGAAGCTAAGGTCACTTTGTGTTGCCTGACACACACCTTACGTGCTACCCAAGGAACGGGTAATAACACTACCCCAACACAAAATACCCCGCAAGCTATAACTCAGAAAGGTAACACACACACTGACAAGTATCAAAGAATAGGCAAAATGGTCTCCCCATACCCCTAACAAGCAGATATACCATGGGTGAGGTTCACTCCCATCACTCCATGCAACACAAAAACAAGCACTGGTTTCTTCACAACACCCATCACAAGCACTGGTACAGGCTCAATCACATTTACAAGGGATTACATAAACATAAACTAGGACATATTTATAAAATGATTACAACTTTACCTTTTTTCATAATATCCATAACCTTCTAACATCAATGTTACACTTATCCTCATTTCAACATTTACATACCAAAGTCATTTAATTGAACGTACAAAATTTCATTTTTCCAATGGTGAAAGAGATTCACAATCATTACATAAAACACAAAGGATAAGATTTAATTTGCATAAGTTTCATGATCATTCAACATGTTTACATCTCCAAAGGTCAATAGTTGAAAATAAGAACAAAATTCAACATTCTAATTAAGAAGCATTACACCATTTGTTGATCGTGTCTATTCTATGCATTCACATTTTCAATTCTTATTAAGCTAGGTGCAAGCAATTTATCATCTGATGAGAAAACATTTTCAAATTTTAACAAAATGCTAATTACCTTAGAGAAGAAGTTAGCAAGTTATTAGGTAACAACTATCTAAAGTTTACATCAGCAAGTATTCAGAGGGAAAATCATGCCACATGGCAACGTCCCTTATACACAATGTTTAGTTACTAATTTACTTATTAAGTTGATAAGGTTATAACTAGGGTCTAAAAGTTAGTAATGTCCCATATTCAATCCATCATTTATTTGATTCCTGTGGTTATCCATCACTTAGATAGTTCAGGTATTAGCATTTCAATTAATCCAATAATTATCGATGAGATAATTGCTTATATAAGACTAGGTTCATTGTCACTAGGCTCTGATTAAAAATCTTGATACGTAGGCAAAGAATATTTAGTTCTTCCTAATTTAATTTATAGTATCAAATACTAATAGGATACATTAAAGTTCTCCCACTAGCTAAAATCCTATTTATCAATATTTGAAAACTCGTATAGTTTGATTAGACCATATTGTATATCTTTGTAGAGAAAGTAATGTTATTCTAATATCACCATTAGGCTTAACTACTACTTGGCACGGATTTATCATTAAATGTCATTTCATTAATAGTCTGCTTAATGTATGATAATACTTCGCTATGTGGCGGATTAATGTTTACTTTGTCAGGTCACTTAGAATAATTTGAGCTATTTTACCCATAAGTCTACTAAAACAACACGTGCATGGGTTTTGTATTTGCCCCTTTTGGGATTTTATTTTAATTAATTCCATTATTAAGAATTACTCAACTTCATAATTAATAATTTCTCCGATGAATTCTCCTTGAATGACTAGTTGATTTTCTTTTCATACTATCTGTATTTACTATTAAGCCCTAGACCCTAGGCAGGTAGCTTTTTAAACTACGGGTCTTAAGTAGGTGGTTATCTGAAAGGGCTCCTTGACCTCACTGGAACTTTTAGTTCATTCTTTTGCACCCTCTCGAGTTGAGGATATTGACATCCTCACCTACTTTCCTAATCATCTACCATAACTCAAAAGTACATTTTTACCATAACGTGGACACTTACCTCGCAAATCGTAATGGCACATAGGTTCCTAGAGTTGAACCCAGTGCTCTGATACCAAGTGTCATGCCCATCAAAAACACACTAAAAACACACCAATTTTTTTTTTAAAATGATTAGTTAAGTGTATTTCAATGTTGCAGATTAAAGGGGTAATCTTAGTCAACGATTCTCAAGACATCAATTAAACAATTTGTCAATCAAAGATGGTCTACAAGGTCACTAGGATAACGTCAAAACAAAGGGACTTCAATAAGATGGAGGGGATTGCACTAAGTTCAATCTAGAGTTACACTTAGACTAAGCACGATATGCCAAGTGGGTTTACAAGCTAGGAGGTCTCGTTAATCGAATAATCGAACAGTTCGAAGTGTTAGCAATCACATAGGTCATTAAGGATTTAAAGACCAATGCTTAGATTATTCCCTAAATAATGATTTTCGATCTTGAGGAGTTAAGTTGTAACCTTCGAGATAACACAATCACTTGAATGACGAGGCATAAATTAATAACTATTTTTCTTTGTAATATTCCATATATGCTAAGTCCTAGGAACCATTGAATGACGTTTATAAGTATAAGAGATCAACATGGATAATCTAATTAATCCTCTAAAACATATTTTTAACTAAATATATATAATTAATAATAATAATAAGTTAATTAATAGTTATGAATTATTTAATTCACTACAATATTTCAACTTATTACATTATATGACAATATTCAAACTCAACTTGTAAAGCCTACTTTATCACCCTATGCCTAATTATAGCCATAATTCATTGTTAAAAACAATATCAAATCTTATTATTAAATAAAACAAAATGCTAAGTTTAATTAATATTATTACTCTAAATAACATACTAATCCACATGATATCACATCAAACATCTATTCTAACTAAACCTATTCTATCTCTTATCCTACCCATTTACACATGTCATTTCCCTTCACCCAAGGACTAGCTACCTAGAAACTCCCTACACACTTGCCCCAAGATGCATGTCAAATCAACCTGGGCGCACATGTGTGTTGGGGTGTTGAAATGCCAGCATAGTGGCGCCACTTAAGGGAAGTGAGAGCAGATTTTTTTTACTTTTCATGGGTATACTTAACCATAAACAACTTTCAATCAAAACCCTTGCTCTTCCCAAGAAGGGAGCGCCTAACAAGGAGGGCTTCATGGCTCCAAATCCTGCAACAAAACACAAGAAAACCAAGACAACCATGGTACTCTCCTCCCTACCATAGGCCCATTACATGGACCACCCCTGAGCAAGGGGAGTTCAAGCCAACGGGTAGACTCACACAAACATAGCAAGTCCATTTACATTTTCTTCCTCTTAACACACACACATCCACAAAAGATAGAAATCACAAATACACAAGGAGAAGCTTTTCAAGGAAACTTTCACATTCATGGCTTCCACAAGAGGCTTATTCTCAAGCCTTCAACAAGTAAGTGGATTCTTGCACAACCCAAAACAAAACTCAAGTGCAAAAGCAATAAACACAAAACCCATAAACAAAGAACTACAAGCTCAAGAGAGCATGAAATCTACTAAACTCCACTACATACACCACAACAAGATGCACATACACTTCTCTCTTCATTACCATTCTAGAAATCAAATTGCAGATGGGAAATGGAGTCACTAACCTTGCTCCAAGCAAAATGAATGATGGCTGTAGAGTTCTCTTCCTCTTCAACCAAGCTCTTCCTCCCTAACTTTCTCCAAGCTCCTAGTTTTGTCTCCAAAGTTGGAGAGTGGGTCCTTGGGGAGCCCAAAGCTAAGCCTTCCACTAAATACCCTCTACACACTCTCCCATGTGACTAAGAATTTTCGCAACTTTTCAAAATGTCACTTTTGGAGGGCTTCCCAAGGTGCTCCTAGGGTGTCCTATGGTCAAAAGGGTCCCTTACCCATAGGTATAACCCATGGACCTTCCTTATTCATGCAAAATATCTCCCTAGGTGTCTATTTGACCCCCTAAAACCTCCCTTCAAGGTGAAATTCGAAATTCAAAGTTCAAGGATTGGGACCACCTCATGGGTGCACTCACCAAGCTTAGGGAATAGGATGGACCACCTAATACTAGGCCAGGATGGTGACATGTATTCTCTCCATGTGGACCATTGCCAACACATTAAGCAATACACATGTGTCAATTGACACCACTACACATCACAATTACACTCGGCAATATCCACTAACCAATTAAATTACATAAAACATCTTACTCCCTAAAATACTCTCAAATCCACATACATTACAAATAAAAATCACATCACAAGGAGGTCTTGTATCCCCTTGGGACACGACCTTGGTGTCATAGAGATCACAAACATATGTTGGCTTGACTCCCCCAAAACCATGGTTAATACCTGCACTCTTTAGACAAGCATCAGTAGTTCCAGTAATGATAATAACATAATCAAAATGTGCAGAACATCATCACATTCAATTAGCTTCAAAATAATATAACGTTTATCTATTCATCCTCTCATAACACAATTAAGCAATATCATCTCCTAAGCTAACAATTTCAAATTGCACAATCATTTCTAAGGAAATGTAAATTTGATCTCACATTCAATGGTGATAACTTAACTACATGTGAATTCTAACATCAATAAATCTAAATCTTACTTTCCTACATGTTATCTTTTCGAATTAGGAACACATTCATAATTGCCCTAGCTATATAGCTCACATACTAATCACATAATTTTCAACGTGTCTATCATACATAATTAAATAATCCAATTCATCATTTCAATGTCATAGCAATGTCTTGTGATTATAATCAGGATAAAATACCTTAATGTCATTGCTAGAATAAACACACATAAAGTCTAGGGTGTACTGCAACATATTTGAACATAACAAGATATGGGTCTCAATACCTAGCCTATCGCATAAAAAGTAAAATGCCACGATGACTCTGAGTAGAGCCCACATATAAATTTAAGGAAATTTGCAAAGGATAACAAGAGTCCTTACCAAAGTGTTCTTACCATGATGAGGGAAATGGAGAGGTCCTACAAATAATTAACTTTAATTTAATTTCCTCAATTAAATCCTAGGAGCATATTTAATCCTTAAATTCAACTATGAACCTAACATCGATATTCTCATAAAATAATCTAAATTAACATAATTCAACTATAATCAATAAATTAATAATCACCCACATAATCATAAATCAACTGAAACATGCAGAGTAAAAAAAATCAAACACAATAAGTCAAACAAACAGAGGAGAAGGGATCCATGAATTCATGCCAACCAGGTGAATTCGGGTAGGGTAGTAAGACTGACACTTGTCCAATCCTAGGATAATAAGGCTTAGGTTTAGGGTTTGGATCTGTGTATTATCTCCCCTCTTTACCATTGAGATGAATGTTTGTGGGCATGCTCACTCCTGCCAATTCAGGGAAGATGATGCCCTGTACCTGCAAACCTGTCATCACAAGATGAAGCATGTACATACAATAATATATATATATATATATATATATATATATATATATATATATATATATATATATCAAACAATGATAAGGTACGGTCAGTCATGTGGATCTTGACTATGCGAGTAACTACGCCTTCGTCCTCTACCAACAAACATGTCAAACAAATGCAAACACAAGATAACCATACACATGCCAGTATGGGATTAGTACCATTAATCAATATAAAACATAAACATAACATCGAATGATATCAACATCTAATCTAGGTAATACCTGATACACATAAGATGAACAATAATCCATAATCTTCATTTATTAACATAATAATCAATCACATCAAAAGTGACCTAAAAGAATTCGGTCAATCACTGAAACATAAAGAATCCTAAAAGTGAACTATGGGTGGGGTACTACACTTGTTGACTTTAGAGGAGTTCTTTTAGTTTTGAATCAGTTAATGGGGCAGTATAGGCATCTTGGAGCTCTTTGGAGGTGTCTTTTGAGTTCTCTATCAGTTACTATCAGTTGGGGAGTCTTTTGGAGCAGTTTGCTTGCAGATTCCAGTAGTTACACTCCTAATTTGGTGAGATTTTTCTTCATATCTGACCCCCATAAAATATGCATGTTTTATGGAGATTTAGAGTAGTTTTGAGGGGATTTTGAGTGGCACTTCAGTTATGCATGGCTTTGAGGAGTTCAAGGATCACTTAGACTGCATTTTTTGATAGTTTGACTCCTTATTTCATAAGGATTTCTCATGCATCCGAGTTAGGTTTTTGGGGACTCTATTTATTATTTTCACCTCATTTGTAAGGGTTCAGAATTGGAGGAAAAAAAGGTATTAGTAAGCATATTTTTCCTTTTCCCTTTTCATTATATTTTGTAGCCATTTTTGCAGAGTTTGAAGATAATAAAGTTGGCCTCATTATTCACATATCTTTTTTGAGTTTTGTCATCAATCCTTTCAAGTTTTCTACATTTAAGTGTTTGTATCTTTCAAGCATAGATTAGTGAATTGCCCCAAATTCCTATTCTAAATTATAAAGAATTAACCTTTTGCAAAAGTTGCCTATTTGCTGGTTAAATTCCTATCATTAGTGGTATCAAACCCTAATTGTGAGTTTTAAACCATCCTAGGTGTTGAGAAGTGAAAATAATTGTAGAATTTAGCAGTGTGTGTCTGATAGGTTCAGGTTTACAATTCTAATAAATCTGAATCCATTTTGGTGTATCACCCCTTAGTTAGTATTCATTTTTCAGTTATCCTTCTCCCTTTTTCTCAAAGTTTAAAAAATCAGTATTAGGTGATATTCCAAATCATATAGGAACCAACCTAGAATTTGGAGAAAGAGTTCATTTCCATGTTTCAACAGGAAGTCTAGATTTTCAATCAAGCTAGAGGCGCATTCCTAATTGACAACAACAACATCCCTATCAAATTTTTTTGACACAACCATTGCAATTGCGATGACATCTCAGTGCTTCCGAAGGAAGTAGAAGTTGGTAATAAGCACTCATTGAATGTCGGATGAGTTGCTATTTCTGATGCTAGGACCATCAAAATTATGATGGCATCCCTGACCATTGCACTTTACCAAGAAAAAACTCCAACAACTAGTCGTGATGGTTTGTTGTTGGTTGTCCAATAGTTAGCGGTCAAAATTTGGCACCAAATGTATTAGTGCATGGCTTGCAGTGGAGAATCACATTATGTGAAGCTTTATGGAAAATCATTCCATGTTCTTATACATGTGGCAGACCTCCTTGCATGTTTTCATCTCATGATCTATCTATTTGGGGGTGTTCTTATGGATTTAGGTCCCGACCTATATGTTGTAATATGTTCCATTTATCTTGGAGATTGTTGATCGAATAGGTAAACTTTTGGATGGCGATCTTGTATATACGTAGGGTAATAGTTCTTGTTTAGGAGCATAAGATTGGTAATGAGGATAGATAATATATTTTATAGTGAAGAATGGGAATACGACTTATGTCCTTAGTGTTACTCAAAATTATAGCATACAATACAATAAGCATTAATAGGAAAAGGTTGCACATTTGTTGATCCAATTAATACTACCTTCCAGGTTTTGTTTTTTATTAAGGAAAATAGGTTTTAATGGGGCCCTGAAACCCTTACAGAATTAAAAGTTTAACATAGATAGAGCGTTAAAAGTATACAACAAAAAGATAGCCACAGCAAAAAACAACATTCCACCAGTAGATAGCAAGCAAAAAACTAGAAAACAGAACCAGGGATAGAAACAAAAAACCAGGACAAGCCCAAAACTAGGAGAAAAGCTCAAGCAAATTCTCTGAGAATCTCTGTCGCATGAATCTCAAGCTTAGATGCCCTATCATTCACCTCCTTGAGGTCTGACAGATATTTATCAGGTTCCTGGGTGTCCTTCTTCATTGTGCTAGATCTGGTTCTCTTCCTCGGGCCTTCCTACGGAGACTTATCTTTGCCATTGTTGGGAGACTCCTCCTTGCTACCTCTGTGTTCCTCAATTTTTCTAATCAACACCTTTATGTTTTCGTTAGAATCTTTAAGAATGTTGTAGCTTTGTTCAACAATTTTTTGCAAGGTTTCGTCCATGCTCTAAACTCTATTCTTCACTTCATCCACTCTATTATCCATATCATTCTTCTCCTTAGTAAACTTGTTCTTGTTGTTGCTATTCTCCCTCTCCAGTCTACCCACCCTGTATTTTAACTCCTAGATTTCATGATAAGTCCATTTAGTAGTTCTATAGCTATCAATAATAATGTTTTTAGCATTTTTTAGCACATCCATCTAAGGGTTTTCTTTTGTGATGTCGCTCAAAATAACCAAGGTAGGGTCATTAAGGTCCTCCATTTGAATTTTTCCCTCCTTATTCTCCTTAACCAAAGTTTTCATCATTTCCCTCTTTAGACCCATCCTGACAGAGACACTATGAAAATTTCTCTAGACCACACTCTTTTCTTTGTCTATAATCTTGCAAGTGTACTGGTCAGTCCCATACTCATCACAACCCTGCTCATTTTCATCCTCTCTCCCCTGATTGTCCTCTTCCTCTCTGCTATCCTTCCCCTCCTCTTGCCTTTCCTCCTTAGAATCTTCTTCAATGTTCTTCCTTTTATTATGCCTCCTGTAAGGTTTGACAGCAGAAACCTCCTCTTTGTCCGCGAGCATCTTAATAGTAATGGTTCTCTTTTCTTTCTTCTTCTCCTTAATTTCCTCTTCTTCATAGAAAGTATCTTCCTCCTCATCAGCATTTTCACCCTCCATGTCCATACCCTCTACCTCCTCATTGTAATCTCTTTCAGATGAGATCTCAATGCCCTGCTTAGGGTCGGGAGTCTCCTTTTTCTCCATTTTCTCCTTTTTAATTTTATTTTTCCCCCTTTTGGTCTGACATTTTGTTAATTGCATTTAATTTTAGATTTCATTATTGTACTCTAATTATTGATCATAATTCAAAATTTCAAAATTGATAACTGATCATTACATTATGCATTCAAATTGAATGTAGTATACAAAGTGTCTTTTCATGTTTCATATTTCATATCAACAATAGAGTACACATGTAGAATTGAAAAAAATGATTGAAGTGTGGAATAGGAGTCCCATGCATTGCCTTGTTGTCAAGTGTTGTCAGCTGGTTGTCTGCCAGGTCCTAGGTCTTCAAAGTCCAAGTCTTCATCTGCATTTAGGTCTTTAGGGTTCATACTTGCATGAGAGAGAAAATGTGGTTAGATCCTGTTGGATCTAAGAAATGCATGAGAAACAAATAACATATAGTATCAATCAAGTTTTCAATGCTGCATATAATTCTGGAAAAATCAAATGTAGTAAGGAAATGTACACCCACACTCACTGCAAGGTAGTATTAAAGGGACTTGTTTTCTGAAAACATGAAACCTTTTACTATTAATGATCATTGTGGTGTATGTTGTCCTTTTTATTAACCAGGTATCTAAATTAAAGGGACTTAGTATTTTCAGCTGAGAAACCTTTTTCAGAAGTTGCAGTACATGGCTAGATTAGTGAACATAATGTTCTGAATATTGATTAATAAGTGTCTTTTGGCATCTTTTCAAATTGTTTATTATGTTCACTAATCTAACCATTTAAAAATTGATGTTGTTTGAGAGCTTAACAGATTATTTTTGCATAAAGAATGACTGGTTTTCACATTCAGTCATAGAAAAGAGATGCAGAGCAAGCTAAAATTTCAAAGCAAAATGCCAGAAGTGTTCCAAACAGACAAAGATCAACTCACATAAATGTAATTACATAAATACTGGTACAATATGTCTTTTCTTATTCAAAAGGTACAAATTCAAGTGATATCACTATTATTGTTGATTACAGAAAGAATGTTACAGAATTGTGTTTTAAAGTGTCATAAAATGTTTTACAAAATGTATCTTTGAGTGTCATGAGCCCATGCTCAAACTTCATTGATAATAAAAAAACATTTTATACCTTATTGCATTTCTTTAAAAGAGTTCAATTTTCAGCATTTAAAGAGAATTATTTTTAAGCTTGGTAATTTGTGCCAATAAGTCTTAGAGTGTTCTCACTTTTCAAGCATTGAATTCAAGTGCTAAGTGACTATGCCATAAGAAGAATAATCAAAATACAATCAAGTGGGTTGAAAATGGTGATTATGCTACAGGATCTTTAATGCAGTGGGATGTTGAGGCTTTTCTTTATTCTATGGAGCTGATAGTGTGTGTTGACAGAAGAGTGACTAGTTTTGACAATGTGTCGATAGTGTTAGGTGTTTTGAGTTCATCTTTCAAGCTGTAAGTTTATGCTATTCTATAGATTTACAAAAGCTTAAATGCACCTAAAGCTAAATTATAGAAGTGAAAAATTTAATAGAAAGAAAGCTATAGGAACATTTTTATAAATAGTGAAGCATAAGTTTGCAGCTTTTCATCTAAAAAATATGTTCACAGGCAGTATGGTGACTGGTTTTTAAAGAAAAATGATAGCTAGGTTGTAAAACCTGACAAAGTGAATTCCTATTTATGTATGTGTACATGTGATAATATTAATTAAAAACCAAAGGTACAAAGATACACATAAGCTAACAATAAAATAAACAACAAATAGAGAAAAGAAATGAACTTATCTTTATGAGCAAGGTGACTTGTTTGCTACCACATCTTTCAGTCATGCTAATTATTTAGCTTCCAAAGCCTGTGAAGCTTATGACTGAAAGATGTCATAGCTTGAAAACTGAATACATCTACCACATCTTTCAATCATAAGCTCATGGTTTTGATGTGATGACTAGAGAGGAGAACTCATATGGTGGTTTTATTGTCAATGATTTTCAGTCATCTTGGAAAGCGTCTGAAACTGTGGCTAAGATGCCTTAAGCTTATGCCAAGTTTCATAGTGACACATCTTAGCCACAGTTTAGACTATCACCAAGATGACTAAAGGAAAATCTGTGTTTAATCATGACACTATCAAGGTGGAAGCTGAGTTATGGTGGTACTGTCAAAAGAAAATGAACCCATGTCAAGAGTGGTGTAAATAAAACAAATTTCATGCAAAATTGCCAAGTCATAGTAATTTCAAGTCAAAATGAGTCGAGTTCATGAATCATGGGTTTAATGATGTTTGTTCATAGTTGCAAGTATAGAACGTATGCCACAGTCACAATTCAAATTCACAAGCTGCAAGTCAAAAGAAGATTGAGTTCTGAAGACTCGCGGTTTCAACACTGTTCATTCACAAGTCGCATGTCAAAGAAGAGGCCGAGTCTCGGTAGTTATACTGTTGACATTGTAAAGGGTTCATGATTAGTAAAAATGGTATATAAATATAAGCTTTATGCTTAAAAATCTACAGTGGGAAAGTATTGTAGCATTTACCAGTCAAAGCCGAGGAAGACACAGTCATAAACTTGTGACTGAATGTGAACTTTGGTTCACAACTCACAAGTCAAGAGAAGGCCGAGTTCTAAAAATGCACGGTTTCAATACCATTTAAGTCATGGCACTATCGAAGGAAGGAGACCAAGTTTCAGCTGTAGTACTGTCGACATTTGATAAAGAGACAAAGCTCTGAAACCCATGAGCTCAAAATGCCTCATAAGTCATGATTTTAAAAACAAAGACAAAAGAAATGAAAATTGTACCAATTTGTGACTTATGAGGATTAAAAATTGTGCCAAGCCTCAGTCTTGTGCTATCAATAGAGGGAAAGACTTGTAGAAAGTCGAGCCATGATTTATGGTAAATAAAAATAAAGCTACGACCGAGAGTTGTATGTTCACAACTGACAATGCTCATTCACATTTGAAAGCCAAAAAGGGAAGGCCGAGAATACCATCAATCACATGCTATGCAATGAAGAAAATGAGTACTTCAATCAATGCAAAAAAGGAACACACAGTGGCTTACCAGTTTCGGCCATATATCATTCACAGTCAAAGCAATAGTTGACGCCAAGACAAACTCAAACACATAGTCATAGCCAAGCCAGATGAAGATTTCATTCAATGCCAATGAGCCCAAGTTTTATAAATTTCAAGCCCTCAGTATGAGAACATGTACCAATGAAGAAAGAATAACAAAGAACTTGAGTTCCATTCCAGTCAGGACAAGTTTCATCAAAATTTTAGTAGAGTAAGGATAGGGTTTTCAAAAAATTCTTTTTGTTTCTTCTATGTGAAGAAAGACATAACACCAGTTTCAAAAAATGAAATGAGTTTATGATAATTTGGAGTCCGCCAAGTAAAGGGCATTCAATGCCTTTACTATAGATGTCACATTCTTGTAGGTTTTCAAAAATTGCCCAGTGCCACCTCATTCCTCTATATTCGTATTATGTTGCAAGTGAGTTGAGTGGTATTTTGATCATTCCCCACTTTGCATTTTAATATTTAGTGTTTTTCCTAAGTTTAGGGGTTATAGATTTTATTTGATATTGTAATACCCCAAAAATGGGCTATAGGTTCATTAACCTCCTACATCTTCAAATTGAACAAAATCAACATCAAAGTCCTAACCTAAGGCACATCTACACATTATCAAATCCTAATTGATTTTATCTTAAATCTGCATTAGAGAATATTCTTTGAATATTCCCTTTATTCTAATTATCTTTAATTTAATAATTATTTGGCGATAAATCCTATTTATCCTAAAGTTTGATTAATTGAATATTCTAAATATTTAATTAAGTAGATTTAATACTACCACTTAATTATTAAATTAGATTTAATTATATTTATTCCTAAATTGTATTATTTAATTTTGACAATAAATCAAAAATCTTATGACTAATTGATTAAATTCCTATTTAATTAATTAAAGTTAGTTGTCAATATTTAATGATATAGTTTTTGAATAAAAGTTTGATTTAATAATTGATTAGCCCATAAATCAATTATTTTAATTCAAAAATCAGTTAAGTTGAGAATAAATCACTTTATTTTTAAATTAATTTATAATTAAATCATGCACAATCAGAAAAGCAGGCAACTAGAAATTAACAATCAATTTTAAAAATTAAACTCAACATCTGATGATGAGTTGAAACTTTTATCTAAAATTCTATTTTGAGTTAAACACTACTTTTGCATGATTTTATGAATTAAATATTTTTAATTTCTTGTTAACTCAAAAATCAACTTGAGTTCATCAAGAGTGATTTATGACTTTTTCCATGCACCCTCAAGCCCTGCATTTCTATAAAATCAAGGCTCAACTCTTTACAAATCATCCATAGAATTTGCATACTTACTCTGGCGAATTGACATCAGAGGAATCATCAAGCTTCTTACGAATCAACATTTTGTGAGATCAATCTTGTTTTCAATTCATTCTAGTTTCATATTTCATATCATTGTTAGCTTAATTTGCATATCATTTCAATCCATTTAGATTAATTTATTATTAGTTTTTCTCATCTTATTGCATCAAAAATTTTTAAAAAAAAGATTAATTTGCATTCATATTTTATTGCTTTCATCATTTAAATCCTTCGTTTAGGTGTTGCATTGTCACTGATCTCGGTCTAATCTGAGAATACCATACTCACACCTACTAGAAGGCAGTAAATCGTCTGGTTAGCTATATTGTTCTTATTTGCATATTTTGATTTTTGCTAACCTCTAATGATTTACTAAAGTGCTGTGTCTATAGCTAGGTACAAAATTCACACACATTTTTGGCACCCACCGTGGGGCAACCCACCTTTACATACTGGTTTTGATTTTTTTTTTGGAGCTAAAACCCTAAAGTTTCAAATATTTAATTTTATCTCCCAAAAAGCTTTGATTTTTGGTCTAAAATTTGTTTTGCAAGTTGGAAACATATCAAGGAAGCTTCAATAAAAAATTTAGAATTTTTCAAGATGTTTTGAATTTTTAATAATTTTTTCTTGATTTTTAGGAAAAAATTAATTTCTGATGCAAATCAGCATATTTTTCAGAAATTTTTACATTTTCGGAAAGCTCTTTAAATTATATAGGGGGGTCATTCTTTGTGTTTTAAATTTGGATGCAATATAATAGCTCAAATAGTCAATTTACAAAAACTGGTCTATTTTGGTAAAATGGGTCTCTAGGGCGCAAATGAAGAGATTTTTCTAAAAAATTTATATTTTTGGAAAGCTCTCTATTTTTTAGCAGGGGTCTCTATTTTTTATTTCTATTTTAGTGGCCGAAATCATATCAAAAAAATCAGATCTTGTTGACTAGGTCAAATGCAACAAAAAAATAAAATTTTGTGATGGGTATGCACTTATTTTTCACATGGTTCAATGAATGATATGAGTTGTCATTTGGATTAGTTTTTGGTTATTATTTCTCTTAATAATTTATTTTCAGATCTAACCCTAGGGTTTTCATAAGTTGAATATACGTTGCATATCTTGTTTGCTTGTTTTCTTGTCAGAGAGTTTGTGGCTTGCTTGTGCGGGATTGCTTAACAAAGTTAAAAATTAGGTAAAATCTACTAAGCGTATTGCAAGGGAATTCAGGTATTCTACTACATCTGAAAACATTTCAATTTGGACATAAAATGAACATCTCACGTGTCTAGCTTGAGTGCCTTTCCTGCTTTCATAAATCAGACTTCAATTTTTGGGCTATAAAATGAACATAGATTTGCTTTTTGCATATCTGTTACACATAGTAAATAGGCCCTATGAACACTATTCATGGATGATCTTGAGAGATTGAGCTTCTTTCACTTGTTTATTCATGTGAAGCTCCTCTTGACGAAGGATCCCCTTGTAGGTAGGGAAGGTACTGAGAAAGTCTCACGTTCTACTAGATTCGTGTGTCTTCAACTTTTGATTGATACATTCTCTCTCCAGAGAGGTTGATAGATCATAAGCGATTGATGTCATAGATCTTTGTGAGATAATTTTGGTCTTAGCCTATCAGATTAATCTATTTTCTTTGTCTTGGTGAAGTGAAGAGGTTAGGGGATTATGCTCTACTTCCTTTTTGGATAGTACCAGAAACCTAGATCCTTGAATCTGATCTAGTCACCCTATGGTATCTTTTCTGAGTCACCTTTAGAGAGGGTTAACCATAGTGGACATTTCCTTAATTGGGTCAACCACATGGATGGAACCTTAAGCGGTAATAGCCAGTTTCACCGTGGTAGCAACAGCCGCTATATAAATGTCCTTGTGGAGGAAATCTTCACAGGTGTGGTCTCTTGTTGGGCTGTCAGATCTCCCTAGCAACTCCTGATTGATTAATTTCTCAGACTATGTCAAAACCCTGGTGCGCCTAGATTGGAGTTCACCCTCTTGAGATCTCAAAAGTTGCAGAGTCAGACCATTACTACAAACCCTAGTGAGGCCAAATTTTTTTATTTTTCTAGGAATATGTGCATTATTGAAAAACTTTTTGGAACATACACAATTAGCACTTCTAGGGATTAGCACAATAAGTCACTATTGCTTGTTCATGCACAAGGTTTCTTTTGCCCTTGTTCATTGTTTTCAGATGATTGCTTGCTTCCCTTGCTTGCTATTTTGCGTGCTTGATATCTTCTTGGTTACTTGAGACAAACTTTTACACAGATCTTCAAAAACTGGATAGAAAAATTTGCAAACAAACTAGTACTGAAAATTGAAAAATTGCAAATCTGAAGCAAAAATCCTTTCTGGTGTCAAAAGTCATCCTAAAATTTTAAAACTCATATCAAAGCCAAAGTCAAAGTTGTCAAAGATTGGTCAAATTTGTCAGAAATCCAATTTTACAGCCTATTTCCAAAATCTGTCAAACAAATCATTGTGTCAAGAACAGAGCAGAACCTATAACGAATACATTCATTTTCCTAAAGTGGTCACTTGAGTCTGATTTAGCCTTTTGATTTATCGATTTGAGTCTTTTTCATCTTGTGTCAAAACCTTGTCAAAATTATCTTCAAAATTCAGTCTTTTTACTAAATGGCTAAGTGTTGTGAGCTCATTCCTGCCATCTGTATGGCTTCTAGCCAGACTACTATGGCACAGTATCCTTCATTTATGTCTAATCTATTCTTTAATCACTTCAATCTTGACAAGGTTGCATCATTTGATCTTCTAGAATCAATTCATTCTTCAGTTGTCTTCATCTTATTCTTTGGCTTCACCCAAGGTTAATGGTGGAAACCAGAGCTTCGTAACACAAGAAATCTGGAGAGGTATCCCATACAATACCTCTGAATACTCTCCAAGCCCCAACTCTTGAACAACTCTACAATTTTGGTCTTTACGAAGACGACGGTCTTGGCAATTTTCGATTGAAAATTGGTTACATACCCCCTCCATCAACTCACGGAGATAATCAAAAAACCCCACCTCAATCTAATCCAGGGAGCCCTAAAAATCCTAACATGTCTCATGGAGGGACACATCACGGGTCTCAAGGACACCAATCTCAACATAGTATGGATCGAGAACCTACACCTTTTGAAATTGGTCGATATCAAAATGATGATGACTTCAAAAGAATGATGAAACATTTCTTGAAAGAATATAGAGAAGCATACTTTCTAGAGTTAGCTCATCAAGGAGCTAAAATTCCTCCAAACTTTAATGTGGAAGATATCATTACACATGAGGAAGAAACTCCTATCACGGCTATGATGAAACAGATGCAAGTCAAACTTAACAAACTTGAGAAAGAAAAGGAACCTAAAGAGTTCTCCATGGAGGCTCTATGTCCTTTTCCATTTGATAAAGACTTGTACATGCTGCCATTCCCTAAAAAAGTGGAGATGCCTAAATATGATAAGTATGATGGAAACTCTAACCCTCAAGATCATGTCAAAGAATTCTATACTCAATCTATGGATTTTATGCATGAACCAACCTACTTAATGCATCTTTTCCCTCGATCTCTGGGAGGAGCAACCATTCATTGGTTCTCTAGAATGCCCCCTACTATCAAAACTTTTGAGGAGTTAATCAAACTATTATATCAACAATACTCCTACAATATTCAACATCTGGTCACCATGATCGACATCTGCAATCTGAAACAATATTCAGGAGAACCATTCCTAACATTTCTCAAGAGGTGGAGGAAGAAATTTTCTCTATATGCTAGACCTATTCCAGAAACGGAGAAGCTGGAAATCTTCATCAACAATGCTGTTCCAGAAATCAACTACCCTTTACAAATACAAAATCATACATCTTTTGAAAAGATGGTAGATAATGCAATCAAAATTGAGAAAGTACTTGTCCAAAAAGGAGACATATCACTTCAAAAAGACAAGTATGAATCTGGATCTAGTTCTAAGGACAAGAACAAAAACTGGAACAAGAATAAAGGCATTGTCACAAATGGCATTGTTGATAATATCCATGCCCCATCTAAGGCACCTACTTTCAATCTTACTGTTGGTACCCAAGCCATCAAAGCTTCTGAAGCCAAAGCCATAGAGTCCAACAAAAAGTCATATGATTACAAACCTTGGGCTACAGATCCTAATCACAAATTCACTCCTCTCAGAGAATCCTTGGAATCTTCCATGAAAACTCTATTGGCAAACAAAATCATCTACTTGCCTGAGATGAAAGTCTTTGATCCAAAACCTAAACCAAAATGGTGGAGAGAGAATGATTTCTGTGAGTTCCATCGCAATAAGGTCATAAGACTAATAATTGTATTCTCTTGAAGCACATTATACAAAACAAAATTGATAATGATGACATCATGATTGACAATCATAGGAGAAATAACGATCATACAGCATTCACAAAACCATTTCCTAAACATGGTAAAGAAGATTCTTCTTCTCAACCTAATATGGGTGCTAAAGTCAATTATGCTTACTCAGAAAATAATGTTGTTATCAATATGGTTGAACCATGCCTATCTGAGCATTTCAATGTCATCACAATTGTAAGAAGAGATAGAGATAATCAATCAGCTAATGTAGTTACTTAATCACAAGCTCAAGCACACCTACAAGGACAAATACCAATTTCATCAAATGTCCCTAAGGTACCTTTTAATCTTTCATCTACTTCTAAACAGAAGGCTACATCTAAATCTTCAAATCCTAAAGATACGAGGCCTACTTCATACAATATTGTCCAACAACTCCAGCACACAAATGCTAAAATCTCCATGTTTGAGTTGCTTCAGATATCTCTAGCTCATAGAGCCATTCTAGACAAAGCTCTACTCGGATCCAATGTTCCTGATGACCTTGATTTAGACAGATTCCAGACTATGGTTGGTCATCTTACATCTCCATAATACATTTCCTTTTCAGAGGAAGATGATAACTCCTTGAGTCATCCGCATAACCAGCCTTTGCATATTGAAGTCTTGATCCAAAACCATCATGTCAAATGTGTGTTGATAGATGGAGGCGCTGGCCTAAACATTTGTTCTTTCAGCTTGATTGCACAATTGGGATTTTCAGAAATGGCCATTGATCCCAAGAAGAAGATAACTATCAAAGCATATGATGAGCAAGAAAGATCTTCTAAGGGAACTATTGTCCTACCTATCAGAGTAGGTCATGTCATCAAAGATACTATATGTCAAGTTCTTGATCTACCTTTGGCTTACAATATCCTCCTAGGAAGACCCTGGATACATGACATGAAAGCCATTCCCTCTACATTCCATCAGTGTTTGAAATTTCCTTATGAAGGAGTTGAGGTGACGATTCCAGCTGATCTATATACAACTTGCAATACCTTGAAAGAGAGTGCTAATAAACTTGTTCCCAATAATAGAGAATCTTCCACTAAGCAGCTAGACGTTGCTTCAACATCTAAGATGGAAGACATTGCTAAAGAGGTTAAGATCAAAGAAATTGGTATGGGAGAATATACTATAGAGCCAGTCTTATCTTTGACATCTCTCCCTATCTCTCCTAAGTCTTATGGGCAAACTCTGAAATAGTCTAAAATAGAATCTAAAGAACCTCTTGAAACATATAAAGGAAATTGTGTTGCAGAACAAGTATCTAAATAGGAGTTTGAAGAGGATGAAGTTGTGCTCACATGGCTATACAAAGATGAACCTAAATCTATACCAAATATCCCGTCTAAGTCATATGGCCTAGGGGACAAACTGATCACAAAGATGGGATATAAATGAAAAGGACCTCTCGTACTATAGGGTAAAGGTCTTATGTCACCTCTTGATCATCATGGCTGAGCAAAAAAGAATACAATAGGTCTAGGATACATGAAGAAACCTTTCTATCTTAGTAAGAACTCCTCGCATGTATTAGAACAGATTGAGCCTTTCGTAGAAAATCAACTAAAGGGAGAAATAACTGAACAATCTGATAGTGATGATTCAGACACCACTAATGAACTCATTCCTTATGAGTGTTTTCCTAAAGAAAGAAAAGACCTCCTTGAAGTTGAAGATGATCCAATAAAAAGAATTAATGTAGTAGAAACACAAGAACCTACTATAGAGCAAGAGATAGTTGCAACACAAGAACCAGCTAATCTCGAAGGCAATCAAAAAGAGGAAGGTGGTAGTTATTCTGAGACAGATTCCCATGAGTATGAATTCAAATCAGAATCTGAGGGAAATCCTTCTTGGGGTATTCATCCTAACTTTACTCATCTTCTCAGATTTCCTAGAGGTCTCGATGAAGAAATAGAAGATTAATCAAATGACTATGAATGGGGAGTCATTCCAGAACTAGATGAACTTGTTATAGAAAAGCATGTTGATGTTATTCACCAATATGCACCTCAACCTAATGTAATTCTAGATCGAAATGATGAACTTATCAATTCTGATCCACCAATGGCTGAAGTAGATTTCCACAATGACATTGAGCCTATTCACGAATTAAATGTCTTAAGTTGTAATATCACCTTTGAACTCAAGTGTCAGGTTAGGACCAATGATGACATATCCATATCCCTAAACACTCTTTCCCAATTTTCACCACTTTGACTATCCAATGCCCTGACCTTCTTGACATAACATCCACCAACTTGAACCAAGGTATTTATACCTTTCCCATGACTATGCCCTTGCTTGCTACCTAAATGCAATTGAGCCTATGAGGACTTCTATCAGTGAACCGAGTGTTAGCATGACAGAGTTGGACATCAAGTATCTTAGTCAAAAAAATAACAATAAGAATAAAAAGAAAATGAGTTCTAAGGGTGAAAACCACTTTGTGGTAGTCTCAGAACCTACAAAAGTAAAAATAAAAGATGTATCTGAAGGTGAAAACCTCTTTGAGGCACCTAAGGATGAGATATTTGATGTCCTTCTGAGTCATTTATAGGATAGATCTCTAGTTCTAATTGAGCCCACTCAATCTATCAATTTGGGAACAACAGAAGAACCACAGTTGATCCATGTAGCACAATCTTTATCAGAGGAAGAAAAGAAAAATTTTACAACATTCCTAACAAAGAAGAAGATCAACTTTGCATGGAAATATTCAAATATGCCAGGGTTGGATCCTGATCTTATAATGCACCATTTATCTATAGCTCCAAACATTAAACCTATTAAGCAAAAATTGAGAAAGATGCATCCACATGTTGCACTCTTGGTAAAAGCTGAATTAGAGAAGCTCCTAAAAGCTAGATTTATCTGAGTTATTGATTATGCGGAATCGATCTCTAATATTGTACCTTTTTCTAAACTAGACAAATCAATAAGAGTGTGCACCAATTTCAAAGATGTAAACAAAGCATGCCCTAAGGATGATTTTCCATTACCTAACATTGATATGATAGTAGACATGACTACGGGCTTTGAGATGTATTCTTTAATGGATGGTTTTTCTGGATATAATCAAATAAAAATTGCTCTAGAGGATCAAGAGAAAACTACTTTTACATGTGCATGGGGTACCTTCTACTGGAATGTCATGCCATTTGGGCTTAAGAATGATGGTGCTACATATTAGAGAGCTATGACTTCTATTTTTCATGACATGATGCATAGGACTATGGAGGATTATGTTGATGATTATGTAGAAAAATCTATAATTAGAGCTGAACATCTAAATGACTTGAGCAAGATACTAGATAAAATGGAAAAATTTAGTCTCAGACTAAATCCTAAGAAGTGTGCTTTTGGTGTCACTTCTAGAAAGCTCTTAGGATACATAGTTTCAAAGAAGGGCATTGAAGTTGATCCAGCTAAAGTAAAGGCTATAATGGAGATACAGCCTCCAAAGAACATCAGTCAAATGAGGACATTGCAAGGTAGAGTTCAATCTATCAGATGCTTCATATCTCACCTAGCAAACATATCACAACCTTTTACAAAGACACTACATAAAGGTGTGACCTTTGCATGGAGCGAGGAATGTGAAAAGAACTTTAATCATATCAAGAAATATCTATCAAATCCTCCTATATTGATGCCTCCCATTCAAGGGAAGCCTTTGATCTTATATGTCTCCGCTACAGATACATCACTGGGGGCATTGCTTGCACAGCATGATGATAACAAGAAGGAAAGAGCTATATACTATATCAGTAGAACATTGGTGGCATACGAAAAGAACTATTCAATGATTGAGAAATCTTGTCTAGCTGTGGTCTTTGCATCATAGAAATTGAGACATTATATGTTGGCTCATACTACACATTTAGTATCTAAGATTGATCCACTAAAGTACCTACTAAGCAAAGCTGCCCTCACGGGTAGATTAGCCAAATGGGTCATGCTCTTAAGTGAATTTGACATTAAATATGTTGAAAGAAAAGCTATTAAAGGCAAAGTTATTTTTGATCAATTAGCAGATGCACCTTTATTTGATGATACACCAATGCAAATGGAATTCCCAGATTCCTCTATCATGAATCTTTCTTCTAGAGAATGGCAGTTATTCTTTGACAGCTCCTATACACAGAATGGATTTGGAGCAAGCATATTGTTTATAACTCCTCAAGGATACTCAATCCCAAAATCATTTAGAATCAAGTTTCCTTGCACAAAAAATATTTCTGAATATGAATCCCTTCTTAATGGCATGAAAATGGCAATTGAGTGGAGAGTAACAGAATTACACATTCATGGAGACTCACAACTTGTAATCCATCAAGTCAATGATGTGTACCAAACTAAAGATGAAAAGCTCATTCCATAAAAGAGAATGGTAGATGATCTAAAGAAGTATTTCATATCTATCACATTTGAGAAAATACCTAGAACAGAGAATAAGGTTGTCGATGAAATGGCAACATTATCTACTTTATTACAATAGCCTGAACATGAGCTACGCTATGAGTTCCTGGTGGAAGCACTATCTTATCCTGCATATGACTCCCCTGAAACTTGCATGATTTGCACTATTTTAGGTCATGATTCATCCAGATATAAAAAGCTATTCTCCTATCTCAAAGACCAAATCATTCCCGATACCTTCAACCGTCATGAAAAGAGATACCTTATCTGTAATGCCTCCTGATATGTCATCATTTGTCATGATCTTTACAAATGAGGTCTAGCTGGTACGCTACTTAGATGTTTAGAATGGGAGGAGTCTCAACATATGTTAGAGGAAGTCCATGATGGTATTTGTGGGTCACACTTGAATGGTTTAACACTAGCTCAAAAACTTATTAGGGCTAGGTACTATTGGCCGGCAATGGATAAAGAGTCTATCAATTTTGCAAAGAAATGTCAAAAGTGCCAAGTACATGGCAACTTAATTCATGCTCCAAGGAGAGATCTAATTCACTTCACTACACAATGGCCTTTTCATCAATGGGCCTTTGATCTTATATGAGCTATACATCCTCATTCTTCTAATGGACATACCCATATAATCACAGCTACAGATTATTTTACAAAATGGGTAGAAGCAGTCCCTTTGACACAAGCAACTAGAAAACAAATATCTATGTTCATCTTGAACTACATCATATGCCGGTATGGTATTCCACATTCCATAGTCACAGATAATGGTGGACAATTTAAGAACAAAGACTTGGATGATTTATGTGCCAAATTCAAGATTACACAACATTGGTCATCTATCTACTATCCTCAAGGGAATGGACAACCCGAGGCTTCTAGCAAGAATCTATTAAAAATCTTGCACCGTACAGGTAATAAAATAGGAAGAGACTGGCATCTCATGATCAATCTAGCTCTTTGGGCCTACAGAAAGAGTATCAGAACACCCACTAGGGCTACTCCATTTTCTTTAGTTTATGGGTCTTAAGCGGTACTGCCTATTGAGGTTGAAATTCCATCACTAAGAATCAGAATGAATGGTCTAGTAACTAATGATGACTATAGAGTGTCTAGGTTGCAAGAACTTGAATTACTAGATGAGCGCAGACAAGCAGTGTATGATCATCTCAGAGTATATCAAAAGTGAATGTCTAGAGGCTAAAACAAGAAAGTCAGACACAGAGAATTTCAGGTTGGTGATCTAGTCTTGAGAGATAATCTTAAAAATCAATTTCATAGAGAGTGCAAGAGGAAGTTTGAACCCAACTAGCTGGGTCCCTTTGTAATCACTGCTACTTTTGGCTCTAGAGCCTATCAACTCTCAATGACTAAAGGAGAACAGCTCTGAGAACCAATCAACATTCTCTATCTAAAGAAATTCTATGCCTAAGGCATTCAGTCTATGGTAAAATGTCCTGAAAAAATCTTAAAAATCTGAAAAAGTCCTGAAAAAATGAACATCTTGGTGAAAATCCAGCAATGGGCACCTTGATGATTCACAAAAAAATAAAAAAATATCAAAAGTAAAAAAAAAAAAAATTGGAAAAATGAAAAATACAAAAAAATGAGAAAAAAAAAGTGCCTTGGTGAAAACCTGGAAACAGGCGCCGTGGTAGCAAAAATAGAATCTTTTCCAAGATGGTGAAAACCTAGCAAACGGGCACCACTTGTTTCAAAATGCTTTATCTATCAGAACAATCTTGGTCTTTCCCAACTTTTAATCTTCCTTTAGTTTGTACATATTTCCCAATTTGTTTCTACATTCATGTTTTCAATAAGTTGGTCTGTACACCAATCAGCTCAAGCGTATGTATCCTATCAATGTTCAAACTTGGGGGCAATCAATGTCATATCCTATGGCCTCCAATGTATCTTAGACGTGTCATATCTAGTCAGAGTCCTTTGAAGCTTCATTTGAGTCAGTCAGTTTGTCTCCTCTCCAGAAAGGATTTTGCATCTACAACAATGCAATCAAACATCACACTGAAAACAATCTATGCTTCACATGTTTTTATCTCCTTGTATGCTTACTGATTCACATTAATATTTTTGCATATTATGTTTCCTCGAGCTCTTCAATGATGTCCTTTACAGGATTTAGAGAGTGATGACTGGGGGCATAATCTTTTCTTTGTCTTCTACTTGTATGTGAAAATCTAACAACTTTGGAAATTTTGGATTGAAATGGTGTCCGTCTGTAAGAGCCTCTATCTCAAATTGGATGGCCATGAGTACCTCGACCATTGATACCCAAAAAATTCAAGGAAGTTTGATCTAACTATTGTCTTTTTGAGTACGTTCTTTCTCCTCCTGTGAAACATGATCTTACCTAAGGATGTGAATGAAAAAGGGTCACTAACGGTAATTCGCATTGGATTTAGAATGATCTTTTGACTGCTTGATGTGTTTGTAATGCAAGGCATATTTTGGTCATCATGATGTTTATGTTATGATGCTTATACAAATTGCTATATTAAAAGGGACATGATATTCAGGTCATCCTGGCATTTGTGCCTTGGTGCTTATATCTAATCTTACATTTCAAAAATACAATCAATATTCATATGTCCATGGTTGCCTAACCAGTGGGCATTGTATTGATTTTGGTGCATACAAATTAGTATTCATATGTCTATGGTTTTTATAAACTAGTGGGCATTGTATTGATTTATCCAATTACCTAAAAAAAAACTCAATGATGACAAATGACCAACACATGATTAGTGACTAGGTCATAGGTCCTAGGTTTGCATTTCATTTTGCACTTTGCATGATCTCACAAATTGCTTGACCACTTAAATGATTCTTCAAAACCAAAAATGCTAAACATGACACACAGATTGAGCATTGTATGAAGGTTCCTCTAACAAAACAGCAAGTAGAATCCTTTTTCAGGATCAAAATCAAAATCTGAGATCGTTCATATTATTAACTACTTGCATAATCAACCTTCAATCATCAAAGAAGTCTAGAATTCAACTTAATCGATTATCTTACATCAAACTATCAAAATTTCAACTTGGTCAACCATGGTCAACTCATGGTTTAACCTAGTCAAACTTGGTCTTCTAGACCTCTAAAATAATGTAGAATGCATTCTCAAACATGTACAACCACTTCTCAAATCAATTAACATGCTATAACATTGACTTTTCTTGTCAGATTTCAATTTTAATCCCGAAGGGGGCATGGTATTACACATCATTCAAAGTCTGTCAATCAATCTTTCTTCAGTAATCAAGACAACAACCACGTCTAGTTGTTGATTCATCTAAAGTCCTCATCACTTGGGGAAAATCTATCATCTCTTGGGGCATATCAGATTCATCTAGTATCTTAAATCTATCTTGTAAACTATATTAGCTTTTCAGAACTATTGGTTCATTAGCGTCATTTCCTTGGTTCTTCATCACTGATGGGTTTAGGATGTGATACCAATATGATTCATACAAGGACATTGAGGTCTGGAATCAGTCACTCACTTCTTTGCAATCATAAGGTTCAGAATCAGGTGTTTTGGCACTTTTTCATAATCATTGGTTCATTGTTGATATAGCTAGCATCATCTCGATTCCTGGTCATTCTGGGCCTGGGTTAGTATCTCTTTTTCCAATCTTTAATCTTTCAAATCAGTTTCATACGTATATCAAACACAGACTATACTTTGAACCACCACGCTTTGCACAGTGATTCAAAGAGGGGCAAAATGTAATACCCAAAAAATGGGCTATAGGTTCATTAACCTTTTACATCTTCAAATCGAACAAAATCAACATCAAAGTCCTAACCTAAGGCACATCTACACATTATCGAATCCTAATTGATTTTATCTTAAATCTGCATCAGAGAATATTCTTTGAATATTTCCTTTATCCTAATTATCTAAAATTTAATAATTATTTGGTGATAAATCCTATTTATCCTGAAGTTTGATTAATTGAATATTCTGAATATTTAATTAATTAGATTTAATACTGCCACTTAATTATTAAATTAGATTTAATTATATTTATTCCTAAATTGTATTATTTAATTTTGACAATAAATCAAAAATCTTATGACTAATTGATTAAATTCCTATTTAATTAATTAAAGTCAGTTGTCAATATTTAATGATATAGTTTTTGAATAAAAGTTTGATTTAATAATTGATTAACCCATAAATCAATTGTTTTAATTCAAAAATCAATTAAGTTGAGAATAAATCACTTTATTTTTAAATTAATTTATAATTAAATCATGCACAATCAGAAAAGTAGGCAACTAGAAATTAACAATCAATTTTAAAAATTAAACTCAACATCTGATGATGAGTAGAAACTTTTATCTAAAATTCTATTTTGAGTTAAACACTGCTTTTGCATGATTTTATGAATTAAATATTCTTAATTTCTTGTTAACTCAAAAATCAACTTGAGTTCATCAAGAGTGATTTATGACTTTTTCCATGCACCCTCAAGCCCTGCATTTCTATAAAATCAAAGCTCAGCTCTTTACAAATCATCCATAGAATTTGCATACTTACTCTGGCGAATTGACATCAAAGGAATCATCAAGCTTCTTGGGAATCAGCATTTTGTGAGATCAATCTTGTTTTCAATTCATTCTAGTTTCATATTTCATATCATTGTTAGCTTAATTTGCATATCATTTCAATCCATTTAGATTAATTTATTATCAGTTTTTCTCATCTTATTGCATCAAAAATTAAAAAAATAGATTAATTTGCATTCATATTTTATTGCTTTCATCATTTAAATCCTTCGTTTAGGTGTTGCATTGTCACTGATCTTGGTCTAATATGAGAATACCATACTTGCACCTACTAGAAGGCAGTAAATCGCCTGGTTAGCTATATTGTTCTTATTTGCATATTTTGATTTTTGCTAACCTCTAATGTTTTACTGAAGTATTGTGTCTATAGCTAGGTACAAAATTCACACACACGGATATTGGGTTTTTATCCAATTTTAAGTAATTTAAGATATTGGTAATATTTTGTAAAAATATTTTAATCCTTATTGTAAGCCAATATTTTGGGCATTTAGGATGGAGTTTTCATAGGCTAGATGGTTGGCCTGATTTTTGGCTAAAATGAGGGAAATTTGGGAAGGGTTTTCAATTTTGGATTTGGAGCTAGGGCATAGTATAAAGTTGATTTTGATGATCAATTTTAAGAGTTGTGAGTTTTGGAAAGAGGCAAATAGTGGACACATTGTTCCTACATGCTTGGAAGCCATTTTTTGTAACCACATTATCAGATTTGTGAGAAAAATAAAGCAGATGTTCTTTGGCCCATATATTTTGGAGTTTTGAGTTGATGATCCTGATTTCATCTTTCTTTGCAAGTGTTGTTTCATTGTAATCCAAAAGAAGTGAATGCATTTTTATTCCTTCTTAAGGTGATCAGTTATTTTTAAACCTTGTATAGAAAACGTATGTTGTTAATTATTTGAAATATTTGTGGTTTAACCCTAATAGTGAAACCTGTTAGCCTATATGTTGAACAGAGATTTGAAGAATCAAGCCTTTGATATATGATTTTGAGTTACTATTTTATCAGTCCAGCAAAGTCTAAATCTATTTTTGATGTATCACCACTTTCATTTCAGTTTAAAGTTTTCTTCTACCCTTTTCTTATCAAGTTTCAAATCAGGTGGTGATATTTTATATTTAATAGGAATAGGCCTAGAATCCAGAGATTCCTCCTTATTCATAGTCTACCCATAGCTAGAGGAGGTTTCCATTGTTAGGATAGAATTGTCATGTAGCCCTAATGTCTGAGTTAGGGTGATAATTCTAAGCCTGAACACTTAGTAATGAGGCATGTATGTTAAAATATATGTAATCTACATTTGTGGGCCAACTTGATTATAATTGAAGATCATTATTCCTTGTTTGTTGGTGTTGATTATTGCTTTAGTTTATCATTTTTTTTGTTTAATCCCTACCTACAAGTTTGGACATCTCCATTGGGGATTTATCCTCTCTTGAATTCATCATATGGTATCAGGAAATAGTTTTGTTTCTTGAGGTTGCATATCCAAGTTCTTGAGCTTGTGATGTTTCAGACTTGTTGTTTGTGGGGTGGAAGAACTTAGGATTTGACCTACATCAATTGGTGGTTTGTATAAGGTGATTGGGAATATTATTTTTTGTTTATTAACTATGAAAGAATGAGTTTTAGAAAAAGGATTGATCAGATTAAATTACAGAGAAGTGAACCCTTAAGATCCTAGTTGTGAGGTGGTAGAAGTTAGATCTAACTTATAATTATAGAGGATTGTATGAAGGGAGCCACGAAAAAAAGTTAGAGGATCAGTTGAGAGGCAAGTTGGTTATTTTATTTACAGACGGATTTTGTGACGCAGATTGTGGGTGTTGGTAGATTGCTTGATTGTGTTAGGGAAATCAACACTAGTGATCAAATTTCCAAAGTTGGGGAATTTGAGAAAGTGATTCATTAAGTTTGCAAGAATGCTACCTAGAAGAATGAACCCAAGAAGGCTAGAGAAAATGATGGAGGAATTTAGGAATGAGATGAGGATTGAGATCCAAAATTCTCTAACTAGGGTTAGAAGGAACCTTGAAGTTGAAGATGAATATGAAGAAGTTGTTGAAGATCTTGTGACAACTGAGGTTGAGATCCCTGTAGATGAAGAAATATTATTGATGGCTATAGAATGAATGGGTAAGAGTCATAGACTTGATGTTTATAATTTATTTGATTCATTACATCCCAAGGATTTGATAGATTGGATTAGTGAATTAGAAGATTACTTTAAGCTTGAAGATATTAAGGAACCACAAAGGGTTAGATTATCACATACTAAATTGAAGGGTCATGCTACCTTATGGTGGAAGGAATTGCAGAAAGATAGAGAAGATAATGGTGAACCTAAGATCACTAGGTGGAGTGTTATGATTTATAGACTTAAGGCCAAGTTCATACCAGAGGATTATGAACTAGAATTGTTTAAGAAACTGTAAGATTTGAAGCAAAAGGATTTGACTATTAAGGAGTACACCAAGAAATTCTACAGGATGTAAATCAAATCTAGACACCAAGATTTATCTATAGAGAAGGTGGATAAATATATCAATGGTTTGAGACTTAACATTCATGATGAGTTGAGTATGTTAAGGATTAGTGTGATTGAAGATGCTTATTAGTATGTCATGAAGGCAGAAGAAAAGTTGAAGAAAAGACAAGGAAACCATAAGGGAAGGGAAAATTGGTTGGTGATAAGGGAAAATAAAAGGTTGTTGTTGAAGGAGAACCTGATCAAAAGATTCTTGGAAGGAGTAGTAAAATAGTGGTTTCAAAGGTACTTATTTCAAGTGTGGGAATGTTGTTCATAGGGCTTTCCAATATTTTGAAAATTCTAGCAGAGGAAAAAGAAAATAGAGCTTGGTGGTACATGAGGAGAAATTTGAGGATGAACCTGTTTAAAGAGATGTTGCACCTGAGATGGGAGAATCGCTGGTGTTCTATAGAGTTATGTTGAGTAAGAAGGAATTTGAGCTTGTTTAGAGAAGGCAATTATTCCAAACAGTTTGCAAATTAGAAAACAAATGTTGCAAAGTGATAATGGACAGTGGTAGTATTGAAAACCTTGTATCATAGGAGATGGTACAAAAGAATCAATTGGGGAGACTTAAACACCCTTGTCCATATGGGATAATTTTTTTTTAAGATGACCATATGGTGGAGGTTAAAGAGAAGTGTTGGGTTAAGTTCAACATTGAACCATACTAGGATGAGGTATTATGTGATTTGGTTAACATAAAAGCTTGTCATGTTTTTCTTAGAAGATCTTGCTAGTATGATGTTGGATCTATTAATGATTTCCAAATGAATGTTGTTTCTATAATGAAGGATGGTAGGAAGTTCAATTTAATTACTTTGAAAGAGGGAAGGAAGGCTGAAAGTATGAGTGTAATGAGTACTTATACCTTAGGAGATTAGACTACTTTGTATCATAAGGTGATGGATTTGTGGCAGGTGGCTGAGAGGGTTTATGAGGTTGTTCAATTGCTGAAGGATTTGATGAATGAACCTAAATTAGTGAAGTTGAAGGCTAAGGATGAAAAGATAGTGTTGTAGCAGTAGGTTACTAAAGTGGTAATATATGAGTAGTAGGATCTTTTAAATGGGTCAAAAAGAAGGGATTTGTTAGTTGATATCAGAGGTGGAGTCATGCAGAAGAGGAGGGAGAAGACATTAACTACTAAATGTAGGAGCGACAAAAGCATAAGTAATTGGTATGAGTTGTATAATCAGAGTATTAGTAGAAGAGTAGTACCTAATAGATTATATACTACTAGGTTTAAGGATTTGGATATTAGGCATAGCCATTTGCAGAATATGATGGTTGCAGACAAACAGGATGCATGGGTAAAAAAAAATGAGCATGGGATTTATGTCTTGAATCCTGTTAGATGTTCATAAGTTCCTCTCATGGAACATATTCTATTCACCTGGGGTGTCTGATGTAGGATCATCTTGGATTCAGAGTAATCTTCCATTAATAAAAATATTTCTTTCTATTTGTTTGTTGTTCTGTTCTAGTTAGATAATTTTTTTATATTTTAGATAGAGATCAATCTAGTTGGCTCGCTATCTTATGTGATCCTTATGATATTATTTATACATCATGGACATCCTATGTCTAGGTTCGCGGCTTGTTCTAATTTTTCTAGATGAAGTTAGCTTATGATACATCAATTCCTATATTGCTTTCCTATTCTAATGGTCAAGATTGGCAAGATTTAGCTTGTGATGGAGATTCACATTATGTGAAGCTTCATGGCACATCATTCCATGTTATTATATATGTGGCCAACCTCCTTTGATATTCAAATTTCATGATATATCTATTTGGGGGTGTTCTTATGGATTTAGGTCCTTACCTATATGTTGTAATGTGTTTCCTTTATCTTGGAGATTGTTGATTGGATAAGTTGACTTGTAGCTAGTGATCTTGTATATAAGTAGGGTAGTAGTTCTTATTTAGGAGTAGGAGATTAGTAATGAGGATAGCTAATATATCTGATAGTGAAGATCAAGAATAAGGCTTATGTCCTTAGTAATGAGCTATGTCTATTGAAAAATTTATAATTTAAATTTGTAGGCCAACTTGATGATAATTGAAGAGCATTGTTCCTTATTTGTTGGTGTTGATTATTACTTTATTTTGTCATTTCCGCAATGAAATCTCTAGCTGCAGGTTTGGACATCTCCATTGGGGATTTCAACTCCCTTGACTACATCACCTTTGTATAATTTTATTTTGATTTTCTTTTCTTTCTTGTTGTGTTTCATATTTATTGTGTTTTCCCTCTATTTTGCCTTATAGGAACCAATATGTTCGGTATGAAAAGTGGCAAACCCATAGTGAGACTTGCCTTATGCATCTTGGAAGTATGATTTCTATTGATTGTTTGTGACAACCAATTCTACATTCATCCAAGGTATGTTTAGCACATGGTGAAAGAGTAAGATGGGAAAACATTGAATATAGATAGAGCTAATGACTAAAAGGTAGAGTCATTTGAGAATCTATCTTCCTCATTTCATTTAGAAATAGGGAAATACATCCATGAACATAAGTAATCAACTGAAGAGAATAGTTCGGTAACACTCAAACCAACCATAAAAATAAAATCTTATGTGCTACCACGGGATCTAGGATCCCCTATACTATAAAATGGTTTTAAAGTGATAGATTGGTCAAAGATGTACCGCCAGTGAGAGAAAACTCATAATGCTTGGTGAAATGATTACCAACTATCTCATCTTGTTAAAATAAATAAAATCAAAGCATAAAGAAGGATGAGGGATCCAAGTTTCCTCATTGCACAGTGGCCATGGTATGAAATAAAAGGCACCCAATGCAAGTGGTAACTCTCTATTTCTTGAAGGATGTGAATACTTTAAAAAATAATCTTTTCCCAAAGCACACACATGACACAAGTTAGTTGTGGAAATGTTCTATACTTCTATGATCTGAGCTTACTCTAAATCTTGATTTTTTATGTTAAACATTCATGCTAAATGATAGTTGCATTGATTACCCAACCATCCCAATATATCCATAAGTTCTAAAATTCACAAGGCATTTTTTCCTGGTTATGTTATGCCCTACATATGCATCCCTAAATTCTCCCCTGGGAAAAATGTTGGGTCCCATCTTTTTTCTTTCTTCCTTTTCATTTCTTTTCTTTTGTTTTAGTTTTTTTCCCTCTGAATTCTTTGACTCCAAATTCCTCCCTCTTTTTTCTCAGTTATTGGCCAAGGCCCTAGGCCCCTAACCTCCATAATGCTTTTGGGTATTATGGGAGCTAGATGTCCAATCCTCAGAGCACAGAGCCTTAATTAAAAAATGAAGTACTAAGGAATTCAATGCCCTTTCTCCTTCAAGTTATAAAAGGACCTTTTGAATGTCATTTTTCATTACCAAGAGAAAAAAAGATATTCTAAGAGCACTTCAATGACCCAGTATTAGAGCTTTCAATTTCAAAAATTTGGTTGCATGCAAAGTGTTTTTCAAGAATCCATTTACAAGTTTGTGTGACATTCTATTCATATAGGTTTTTCTTCCCACTTTTGTCCATAGGGTTATTAAATAAGATATTTTTGAGTGAATTCCTCAGCCCCGAACTTAATTTAGGGCATGTAAATTTTGTGGTTATAGGGTTATTTTGTGCCCTAGTTTTGTGTGTTGAGCGTTCAACATCCTAATCTTGGTTTTTGTTAAACTAGATTTTTTCAATCATGACTATCTTGTGCCCTAATTTGTACATTGTTATTTTCAGCAAGTTGCATTTTGTTCATAAGTGTTAAATTAGATCTTGCTAGGGTTTTCAGTTATATTGGACCATGTTTTGGCATAGTTGTAGGCCACGTGTCACATACCCAAGCTTCAAAATTCTAGTTTTGACACCATTTTTGCCTAAGTGTTCATGGTTCACCAACTAGGTGTTGGATTGAACCACCTAAAACTTTGGTTCTTGGCCTGCCAATCACTTTTATAGCTAAGACTCAAAATTTCCCAAAGTTAAGTAAATAAACATTTGTTTCAATTACTTGTCATTCCCCGAAACCTTGCAATTTGTAGCTTAACTTAACTCTAAAGAAGTTCATTATGGTAGAAGTATTGATTTTGAAAAATGAACTATGGACCTCATGGTACAGGACTCCTCTATCCCATCTACCACAAAAATAATAAGGAACTATATTAGATCCAAGGTCTAGTATTCTCGGCCTTCATTCCTTGTAATTCCTTCAATAAAACTATTGACTTTGGACTTTGCATTCTGAGAATCCATCTTCGCTCATCCTATCTTTTTCAAAGAAACTTGTATACAACTTCCTAGTTTTGGTTCCCAGTTCATTAAGTATGTTTATTTTTCAGTATGTGTATTGTATTATTGCATGAAATTAATTAAGTTAACTTATTTTGTAGGTTTTTATAATGGATACAATGGCATCATCATCTAAAGTTCATGAGGTTGAGCCAGTGCCAACACTTATGGACTAGTCAAGAAGGATATATAAGGAAGAGAAAGAACTAGAAAATACACCTCTCACCATGAGATACATCCATGAGGGTAAAACTAAGGTTTCTAAGTTGGAAAGTGAGGTTAAAGTTATCGCAGATACAGACCTAGGGGATATTTATTTACAACTAATAAAAAATGCTATGGATACTATGCTACCCTCATAAGATTGAATCAACATCCAACTCAAGAGGTCTAGGATACTACATGTTGCCTCCTTCCTTGTATCACTCCAATCTCCATAGCTTATTATTACTTTGGCCAGCTATTATTCAAAGACTACAAGGAGATGCACCCTATTAGACAACACTCATGTGGCCACTTTTGATGTGGAATTCATCTACACTATCTGCATCCCCAATAGAACAAAGCCTGTGACCGCAAATGAGGCATTCACCATGGTTGAAAATAGGAAGATGGAAATAGAAAATAAAAAGTATACGAATAAATATTGGCACACAATACTGTAGAAAGATGGAAACAAAATGTTAGACACTATCCTGCGAGATGATTTCATCCCACCCATCTAGGGAATGATAGAAATGTTAAGTTGCATCTTCTGAAAGCCAAATGAAAAGGAGTACATGTCCTAGATGTACTACTTCTTGATCACCATCATCACCAACAAGGCCAATTTTTATTGTGCCCAAATGATTTTAAATAATATTCATAGGCAACTTTGGGAATTCAAGGAGTCCAAGAAATTTTATATGACTTCCTATGCTATGTGGATAGAAGCTCACCTTAAGGGAATAGACTATGTTGATAAGGTTGGACACCAGAGAGATGATTCAAATGATAACCTCTCATGGGAAAATTACCCACAACTTTAGATAGAGAGGTTTCACAATGTATTTTTCTATGTCAATGATGTATTTGTATACAATTGCATAATAAGGCTTGACATAGGCAATGTCAGGTATCATTTATCCACATCAATGATGACCATAATTGATCCATGGGGGTGTTGATTTTTTGAGTTTTGTAGCCACACCTACATCTGTGTGTCTGAATTTTCCATGAGGCCCTACCTCCTCCCATGACATTGTAGTGATTGCATAATTTTATTAGAATTTTGTAGATAGAATTTTGAGATGTAGGCTCTAATGACCCAAGAGCATAAGGCATGGATCGGATTCCCCTTCTCCTATGGAGAATGCAAGTGCATCCTCACCACCACAAAAGAGGTAGATAACGAGTTGAAGATCCTCCACTTGGAGAAACTTAATCCAGTGTAGTCATTCTATGACCCCTAAGGGTAGATAAAGAAGGCACTTCCTACTGTGTATAAAGGCCACACACCTCACTTCAAGGATTTTTGTACTGACTATCAGGATGACTTTGATCTACAATAATGCCAAAACTATTGGCTAAGGACATAATATATGATAAAATTTAACTTTCAGACATTCCCCAAGGGTTTCTTGGATATTGGAGCCATCTTGGATGCCATTTTTTATGCAAAGAAGATAGGAGATAGGATCCTCCCAAAGATTAAGTGGGATGAGCTAGTAGAGTTTGATATTGGGGCAATCAACCAAGAGGTAATTGATAGAAGCCACTCATTTTTTGACCTTTGAGTCTGAAAAATTAGAAGGAAAATGCTAAGCCCTCTCATGAGTATAAGAGTCGAGACAAAAATAAGAAGGGTACCTCACTTGGGAAGTCAAATCCATTGCAAAATGACCCAATAAAGATAATTTTTGTGCAGTGGGGAAAGAAGATAGATCGATCATGGAAGCTTGCTTCTGTAGCAAAACAAGGAGTCACTTACAGACTCAGTCCAGAGCCTCTTGCAACCACAAATCTCTCCTAGGAAGAAATAAGATCAATTGTTCTTGGATTGAACATACCTCCAATAAACATAGATGTAGAAGAGGATTTTCCTTATAAGGAGGACATACCATTATAAAATCTCAGGGGAAAGAAGAATAAAAAGGATAATAAGGCATATGATAATTCCACTGACCTCGCGGGAGAGGTTAATTTTGAGGATTCTCAAGTTCCCAACACCAAAGTACTCACTAGGAAACTCATGCTCGAGCTAATCCAATAATACATATACCCAAGTAATCCCACCCCCTAAAGTTCCTGATGAGAATCTCAATGACATATTAACTTTAGAGGATTGGGACCTCCTCTTCAAAGCCATAGAAGAAGAAAGAAAACAAAATTAGGAAGGGGAGATAATACAAAAAGAATAGGAGGTGAAGGTAGAGGAAGAATGCCTACACTAGGTTGAAGAAGAAAATAAATGCATCAAATAAGAAGAGGCTAGAAGGAAACATGAAGTTGACAAGCACGCTCATCGAGAGGAATCTAGGATCAAGTGAAAATGAGAGACCTATAAAAAGAAAGATGTGGAAGATAATAACTAGCATAAAGAGGAAGAGAAAAATAAATCCACCAAGGTAACAACTAAACTATAGGCATAGTAAGATGCCCATCTTAGATCCATTGAGGTTGAAGAGAATAGAAAATAACAGGAGAATGCCCAAAAGAAAAAAGAAGAAGAAAAGAAAAGGGCATAGGAGAAAGAAAAACCATAGGGGGAAACTAGACCTTTGGGATCAACTATAATCCTACCATCTAGCACTCCTCAAAGAAATCCTCAACTGAACCCACAACTAGATCCACCAGAAAATCAATTTCCAAATCTATAGGAAAATCTAAAGGAGAACCCCGAGTAGGATTCTAAGTAGGAAGATATACAACAGGAGGAAGCAACAACAAAAAATCCTAGGAACACTCCTCTTGAAGAGAAATCACAAGAAACACCAACGCAAAAGGGTGATGAGATGTTCAACTTATAGGACACCATAGATACCAAGGTCAATGTATGGGATCTTCTATAATGGTTTGATGAAGACACATAAGATGAAAAATCTAGAAGAATCCATTTCTACACCCTCATTACAAGAGATAATGGTTGAACTCATGGTCGTTCCCCAAAAGAAAGAAAAGAGGGTGTGTTCTATTTTTTATACCAAGAGGAATGCCCATAGAAAAAGTATGGTGGAGATTGCAGTACCACCTAAAGAAAATGATGTGTCTGAGGTCACTCCTAGAGACTATCAAGTGCACGAGGTTAACCTTAGAAAAAAGAATAAGTAGAGTGAGCTTGGGAGCCTCAATTATGCCACCGATTCAATGACTAAGAATTTTATTAAAAAATATCATAAGAAGAAAGAAGCCCAAGCGACAATGGCCATTTTGAAGGGAATAATACAAGAGTTGGCTTCTCCCATCTCTACACAAATTCCTGAACCATGCACCTCAAAAATAATTCCATAGGTCGAGATAAATTATTTAAGGAGATTGAAGAATAAAATAATGGTCACAGATGACTATATATTTGAGAAAGTGGGGAGATTTTGATGATTTATTACTAAGTCCATTCCAGAGTTTTTGAAAGTAGTAAGGATAATTTTTTATGTTAAGGTAGCACTTTGTGCATAGGAAACTGAGATTTCCTAGCACACAAAGAATAGAAATATAGTAAAGCAAATTTCCAAGTCAGGTGAAGAAAATTTGAATTAGATTGACATCCTCAGTGATGAGAGCTCAAATTTCTTGAGACTTGTCTACCGCAAGCTTGGTCAAGGATGTGATAGGATTAGATCTCAAAAATGTTGATAGGTTCACACCCTTAGATTTTTTTCTCAATAGTTTTGATGAGTAGGTTGATAATACATTTTGCACATCCCAATAATTTGAAAAGAATATAATGGACAAGTGCACTAAGCTCAATATTGAGACACATGATGCCCAGAAGACCAGAGGTCAGATGCATGATAAATCAAATGATTCTTGGGAGAAACTTATAGAGGTTGAAGTTTGAATCCAATGCATGAATGAACTTGATGAGGGCATCATTAATTCATGCATTAAGTGATTTAAGAAGTATACAAAAGAGCTAAATCTAGGGTAGTAGACTCTTGTGTCCCCACTTCTCCTATGCTTTTATTCATTCAAGTTTATGGGACCTCAGAGCCTTCGATCCTAGAGAATGTAAATTTCAAAAGGAATTATTTGTTCTTCAATTCCTTATTCATTCATTCATTGTAGAGGTATGTGTTGATGATTACCTTTTTGAAGCTGACTGACCACCGCCCAGATGGTAATAGCTACTATGTAGTGTTAGAAGTTTGATATAGGTATAGTCTGATAGAGAAGTGATAGATGAGATGGGTCTTCTACAAATGTCATTCTACCACATTCAGGATAGCAATATTACATTTAAGGATTAAGTATAGGTAGTTGAGATTCAAATTTCCCACCAAACTAGAATTGATTGCACAAGTTCAAGCATATAACATGTACAGAGGACAACTAGACTAGAATGCAAATGGACATCCCCCTCTAGAACTAGAGTTCCCAGTCTTCCCTTCTTCTCCCTTCTTTTCTGCTTCTTTATTTCCCCTTCAAATTTGTAAATAATTTACATGATATATACACTTGTGAATATATGTACGTGAATGTAAATAATTCAAAATATTGTAAAGGAGAGATGTACATTTGTAGATTTCCTATAAATATGCAATTTTGGACCATTCTTAGGGTTTGAAAAATTTATAATTTTGAAGGCCATATCAATAGAGTTGTATATTTCATTAAATCACTTTCTACTTTTCAGTTAATTTTAGTTAATTCTCCCTTGGATGTTTGTAAGCTTAGACCGATGATTGTTGGATGTTTATACTAATAATGGAATGAAGAACTCATGATTTGCATACCACTTTCATGTCTTCATCTTTATTATTGGTAAAATTGTATAATTCATTTTCTGTTCTATCCTTTTCTCAAGAATTTCTAATTGATTTTATGTAGATTGAAGTTGTGTCAATGGATTGAATCTCTTTTCTTTTGCATATACTAGTTGATGATCACATATATTTTAAGTAGTTTTACCATTTAGCTTGAGTAGAGTTGATGGTATTTCTTATGAAGTGACTATAGTTAGTTTTATTTCTCTACACCCTATCCTATCTTTGGCATTTTGTTTTCAAGATCATCCTAGCATTTTCTCACAATATACTTTATGCATGTCAGAACCTAACTAGACCAACAGGCCCCTTGAAAATAGAGTTGTGTTTTGAACTTAGCTCATCCAACACCATCATGACCCAATAAATAGGTACTTGGGAGGAAGGGGAACTAATATCCTTGGTACCCCTCTTTAAAGCAGATTTTTTTGGTGCCCAGGTGAGCTTGGTGACATCTTGTACACTATTGTGTAACCCTACACAAGAGTCGCATCAACAAAACCCAAAATGAAAGTTAGTTAAATCTCAAATAAAAATGATCTATTTTTTTTCTATGTGGTTGAAACCTAGTCTATGGTTTTTCCATGTTAAGTTACCATCAAAATAGTAAAGCTCCATTAGGTTATCTTTCCAATCAATCTAAAAAATCTCTTCATGATTGATTTCCCTCGCAATGCCACCTAGTTTCTCACTATTGTGTAAAATTGCATTGAAGTATCATTCGTACAATATGTGTTGGTCTTGTAAGGTCGAAGTGAATATGTCCAAATCCATCCATATATCCCTTTCTTATTGTAGGCATTTAGTTCATAGACATTATTAGGATAAAAGTTAAGTTGGAATGGAGGCTTCCAACCCTACATCCTACCCAATTAGTTCCTTCATCTAATTTGGTGGCACTTGCAATTTCAAGGTTCTAAAATGGCTAAACCCCTAGAGGCCCCTTGTGCATGAACATTGATACCATGCCATAATTTCATTTTCCTTTTTAGTATATTTAAGTCACCATTGGTTTTTTTTTCTTGAAGAAAAATTATTGTTTTGTGGCTCATCTTCAATTTGCACTCGACCAAGCATTATTTATTAGAGGCATTGAGGAATCTACATTTCATATCATGAGCCTCATGCCCCTTTTGAAAGGGGAGAACCCTTATTTTATCTCAACATCCATGAACTTATAGTTTTTCCCTTCACATATCCATCCAAGGTCCACAATTCCTTGAGGGATTTTCTACCTTGGGACCTTTGTTTTCCATAATTTGGAATGGTTTTGGTGGCCAATGTGTGGCATACACCTAGTTTTTCATCAATATCATCTTTTATACCATAAACAACCATGTATTCATGATTTGAGTTATTTCTATTTTTTAACATTTCCTCATCCTCTTGTCCATCTAATAGGAACCCATCCATTAGGATTTGATCTTGATTCTAAATGTCTACAATATCATCTAGTAAATCACTTCTTACAATCACATTATTCATGACTTCATAAGCATGTTCTAGTATTTTCTCTTCTAACGAATCTTCCCATTGTAATACCAAGGTTCATTGAGGTTGAATATTATTAATATCATTTCCTTTTATGTCAAGTATATTTCTTTCAAAAAAAATTCTTTTTAATTCCTATTCTTAACCTTATGTGTTTAGATAGTGCATGTTATTTTCTCCATGAGTCCTTTCCAACTATTCTCCCTTATGTTATTATTGTCCATAAATCTCAAGGAGGGTGCCTCCTAAATAATTTAATTTATATTGTTATCAAATTTTTAGTTCTTATTATTGTCTTGTGATTTCTTATTCAAATTTGACACACCCTTTTTCTTTTATCCTTTACTTAAACATGTTTCTTCCTTATCTTTTTTTTAATTCAAAGTGATGGTTTGGTATATCTTTCTCTTTGAATCCTTTTCTTAAACTAGTTGCTTTCTTATATTGTGTTTGATTTGGAGTGGTGGATTGGTGTATCCTTCTATCTGAATTTAGGGTTTTTGAACATATTGTCCCTAAATGTGTTCATATGGGACACTTATTTCCTATTTTTTCTAGATATATATTGACTATTTTATTCCATTTCATGTTATGTCATCCAAATCTTTTTTTTAAGGGGATCCCCACAAGTAGCCATGGTTTGGAATTCAAAACTTCATTTATGAAATTTTCCTTCATCCCTAGAAAGTTACCCAAGGCATCTTCTATTGCCACCAATACTTTGTAATTAGAGTATTGTACTAAAATATCATCTATGGATACCCAAACCAATTTTGTTTTGAACTTATGGCTCAAATTATTGAATTTTTTGACTCATTCTATTTTAATATATACATGTCCCTCAAAGATAATAGGTTCCCCTTCTAAAATTTCTTCTTTCAATTCTAAATTAATACATTATATAAAGTAGAATTCATTGGAGAGAAATTTAATACTTACCCAATTTTTTAATTTCTCGAACCACCATTTTTTTTATGTCATTTGTCCAATCTCCCTTTCCACACCATTTTACATATAATGCTCTATCTTTACATATTTTTGTAATTGGTATGATGATCTTTGAAGAAATCACCATCATGGTGCTTGGATTCTCTATGTTGTCCAACCCTTGTTTGAATCCCTTCTAGGAGCCTCCTTATACCAAAATCACCATTTCTCATTCTATTTAGGTTTTTGGAAACTTTGTTGATCGCCTTGTCAAGAATGATTTGAGCCTTGTTTCATATTGAATCTTCTTCTATTTAAGTGTCATTCCTCACTAAAGAACCCTCAAAGAACATGTACCAATACAAGCACAATAAAATTTTTTTGTTTTGAATATCAATGCATCATGGATAACCATAATAACACACATGCACTAACATGATATACAAAGAAATGATAAAGTACTATCTATAAACACCTAAAATTGACTTGTCACCTGTGCGTGACAAATTCACTAATATTCTTCTTAATTGATTAAATAATATTAATTATTTAACTAATTAATGTCTTTCTACTATTTAGAAATTTCAAATTTATAATCCCCCCAATTCCATAATTAAGTAATTTCAATCAATTATTTAATTATTAAAAGTCTAACTAATTTCTTCAATTATTCTTCTATAAATTAATTAAATAATAGTTATAATTTAAATAATCTCTTATGTCTTCACATTAATTAAATAATCATGTTATTTTTTTATAGATAAGAGGCCTTGGCCAAATTATTTTTATTAATATAAAACCTATTTATAGGTTGAATCACTAGGGGCACCGGTAGGAAAGAATCAACCAGAGAAAACCTCCAATCTCACCCCAAAAAAGAAACCAAATATTTCAATTTTTTAAAGACTTCCCACAAATGTGCTACATGGGATTGATGAGGGAATATACTTCCTCATTTACAATGTGATGTAGACATTTTGTAGATTATGGTAGATATCATACATTCATCTCATATGCGACTATGGGGTATAGAAAAGGAAATTTATAACCTATTTTACATTCATATGTTAAGGCATTTTTCTATAATTTACTTCCCATTTGTTTTATAAGGGGTTACAATGAATCATGCTTACATGCAAAATGATGTCTTGACTCCGAGTGATTCTCTATCTACCTTTGTATCCAACCTTTCTTTTGCTAACTCACATAATTCTTTATAATGTCATCATACCAGTAGGCATTCATGTTCTTGCATAGAACACAAGCCACAATTGCCACCAACTTTCTACCTTGTTAGCACAAATATCACATACTCATCATAAAAAGATTATGGTAAGGATATCCTACTACTATAGCTACATATTTTTAAACCAAAAACAAATGTTACCTTTTCCCATACCAATTCTAAAGCATTTAGTTCAGCTAATCAACTATAGTTCTACCATAACAAGCTCACCCCCTTTTAGGTGTCATGTTATAAATGTTAGTCCAAGGAAGAGCACAAGATGAAAAATATTCATCTTGATAGTTTTCATTAGTTTCAAGCATGATTATGAATCCTACCATATGTTGAATGAGATCCATTTAATGAAAATAATCTTACTTGCTTCTAATAGCCTACCAACTGTAGACTAAATACTAACTCTATCTTCTCAAATGAATGACATTGTAAAAAAAAGTGCAAATTAAGTAGGCCTAAGTTTCATTTAAGAATATAACATAGGAAATAGCTGATTTGAAAAAACCATTGCATAAAATTACAGATCATTGTTGATTCAAGAACCTGTCCATAATTAGTGTCATAAAATACCATAATCCATCCATAAATCTAACACACATTCTATCTTGAATATGTATAGAGACAAGATTGACATAAAGTATTAAAAAAAATAAACCCATCTATGACTTATTCTAAGGAAAGTTGTCTAGTTAGAGAAATAAACTTGGCTCATCTAGACAACTTAAAAAACCACTGTTGAGAGATATCTATTTTAACATCTACCAAGTCCATTGGTGGAAGATATCCCTTTACTAAGAGATTGATATGACTACAACACATTGTAAATATTAAAATCCCTTTACTGTCATAAAGAAAGCTCATAAACCAAAAAACATGGTATGTATTTCAGAGATCAATAATATAAATCCCATAATTTTATCAAATTCTGCAATAAAATTTTTAAAATTCAATTAAAAATATACCATAAGTCTACTAGAGATTGTATGATAACAAACTTACCTCGGTGACTATATGCTTCCCCTCTATAACTAGCTTAAACAAAAAAACAAACCATTACATAGATCTACCATAGCTAAAATAGTGGTAGAGTAACAATTCATTTGCGTGTGTGAATGTGTATGTGTATGTGTATGTGTATGTATGTACGTATGTATGTATAAAAATATAAATAGTAAAGAGGACACGGATCATGAAAAGAAAGTAGCAATAGAAAAAGGGAAAGAAAATGTGTATAGGGACCCTATATATGTGTATGTATAAATATATATCTATATTAGTGTGTATCATAAATAAATAAGCTAGGGAAAGGGGCAAGAAACAAAGGAATGAAAAGATAGGCAAAAACCAATGCTCACCTAGATACAAATAGAAAAAGAATAAGATAAAGAAATCAAATATATATACATACATACATACATATATATATATATATATATATATATATATATATATATATATATATATATATATATATATATATATATATATATATATATATATAAAGAGAGAGAGAGAGAGACCCTATATATGTATATGTATATATATTTATAAGAATATATATAGCATATGTATCAGCCAGGAAAGATGAGAAAACAAAGGCAAGAGGAGGTATAGATATATACAAGAAATCAGAGAATGCAACAATGTCTATATGAATAGATATAAATGCTTGAAAATTATATATGTGTGTGTGTGTGTGTGTGTGTGTGTGTGTGAGTTATACACCTTCATGAAATTACAAGATTAACTAAGAACAACAAGAATTAGAGCAAAATAATCTAACAAATGTACAATTAATCTATCAACATCTCATGGTTCTCTAAATTGAAGTGGTAAATGAGGCTCTCAGCTGCAAATCCTCACTAGTGACACTCTAATTATGAGAATTGAACTAAGAATGATATGCAAACTAGATCTAATTATCAAATTCTAGCTCTATTTGATAAGAAATCTACAAAATGATCAACAATTGAAGCTAATTATCAATGAAAATTGCTAAGTGAGTGATGTGGATGCAAATTGCAAGAGCTTTGCTGCAATTCAAAGATATGGAGTGGATCCATAATGCCTCAAAATGCCTTCTATTTATAAGATTTTCCCCCAAGGGTAGGGGGTAGAGTGAGATAACCATGGTTATGCTTGGGTAAGGTCAATTGGCTTTGCTTTGTCCCTAAATTGGGGGACAAACATTTAAATGGTTTCAAAAGGCTGGACCATTTCAACAAAAGTGAGTGATTTGTGTCCATTTTGTCTCTTTTTTTGCTTTGTTGAGGGAAATTATGATTTATTAATTAATTAAAGTAATTAAATGTAGCCATGAAGGGTAAGAGGTTCATTTTGATTTTTTCTTTCAACAACTATGTCATTAATTGAATTTAATCAATTTATTAGTGTTTTTCCCCTTTTCAAGCTTTATTTAATCATTTAATCATTTAATTGAATTTTCCTTTGATTTGAATTGCCTTTGTTCCATTTATTGATTTTTCATATTATTTTGATGATTTGATGCACCTTTTGATTGAATTAAGCCTTTGCCAATTTTCCATGTCTACAAATGCCCCTCTTTGAGTCGATGTGCAAAGAACACCGATTCAAAGATTCCCTTAGTATGATGATCTGATTCAGGTCCTGGTTCTAATATGCCTCTGATCGTTCTGATTGATGTACTTCCTGATGATGATGATGTGCCTCTGATGATGGTGTTGATCTGATTCTGATGCCTCTGATATGATATGGGTCCTGATTTGATGATAGGTCCTGGGTTTACTGATAAAGGTCCTGGGTTCATTGATTGCTGATATATTGATAGATTTGATATGATAGCAGATTTGATATGAAACTGATATGAAATTGATTTGCCTCCTGATATGAAACTAATATGATACGATAACTTGATATGATACGATATGATATTGATATGCTATGATATTGATATGCCCCACTGATAAATTTTTTTCATGTGATGCCCATTTGATACTCTGATGCCCCCTCAGAAAATAAAACATATTAATTCCTTGATTTGAATGATTGTGAGTAGTTGGAATATGTTTTGATTTCTGATACCGTTTAAAAGAAATAAGCAAGTTTTATTCATGCCCCGGCTAATGAAGATGTCATATAATAGGTCCAAAGTGCATTTTTAAGTGTTTATTAGGACTAATTTCACCTTAAATAGGGTAAAACCCCTCATTTTACTATTCATTTGCACCGTTCCCTCTTGAGATTTGAGCTCTGATTTTAGCCCTTTTTACATGATGGTGGTCCCACATCGCGAGCATCAGTTTGAGAGAGCGCGCTGGTTCAGTCGGAGAGCGACCGATGGTCCTCCGGTATGTCATTCAAATTTTCCTCATGTTTCAAAAGTTGCATTTATGACCTCATTTAATGCATTTTAAAATTTTGATTCTACGTTTGTGAAAAGAAATGTCGCCTTCGTGCCTTTTAATTACGCCTGAAAATTTTAAATGTCACCTCTAGTAATTGTAATATCGCCTTCCTTAGGTTTGCTCATGCATTTAGAAAATCCTTTATCGCCTGCGGAAAATTGAATATCGCTTAGGGTTTTAAGCATTTTAATTGTGTATCACGTGAAAACCTTGGATAATAAAATGTCGCTTGCGGAAAATCTTATATCGTGTCTGTGAAATTAAGTCACGCGAATGAATAAAATCACGCGTATAGAGAATTTGATGTCGCATCTGGTAAAAGAAATGATGCCTGAAAGAAAAGTCGCGTAAGTGAAAAAAAAAATTTATGTTATTTGAGACTTTTTTAGGACGTCTGATTGCTCGATTGCGTCAACTTGATTGATATCGATTACATCAATGAATTCAATCGAATGTTTAGTTAGGGTGTTCCCCTTGTTTGATTTCAACAACGAATTAGGACATTGGTAACTATAATATTGAAGAATAAGGTAAATCAATCTTCATCACAAATGATAGGTCATGGATCTAATCATCCATTCATTTTATGCTCAAATGCTTAGAGACATAAAAACTAGGATCATCCTTCCTCAATGCTTAGAGTTAGGATTGATAAGTCTGATAGGTATATTTAAATTGATGACTATGATTGATTTTTTGATTTCCTGATAGTAAGTTACTCATGTGATTCCATTGTTTTGATTAAATAGGAGGATGTCCCTGTTCTATACCTCTGAACTGTACCACACTGGGTGATGGAGCTTAGGGAGCAGTTGACTGACGCCGAGAGGTGAGTGCTTAGACACTATAGTTTACTATGTGTATTAGAGCTTCCTCGGTTACAGATGAACCGAGGTTTGATTACCATTGTCACAAAGCGTTGGCACTCTGAGACAAACACGTTTTGGCTACCACAGGGCGAGATGATGATTACTCCTGAGGATGTTTATAGATTGCTATGGATCCTGACTCATGGAGAGATAGCATATTATGATGCAGTCTATGATGGGACGTATTGTTGACGAGTATTCAGAGATTCATCTATAGGTGATGATTGCATCTTATGGCCTCAGTTTGCCTCATTTCCTATTTTACCAGCGTTATTAGGTGCTATCATTGGTGGTGTATTATTACCTGATCGGTGAGGTCACAGATTTTCAGTGGGATGGGGCAGGATTATCGAGGATTTGCTACATCAGCCTCGATGCTTTGACTGGGGATCCTGTGTGCTGGCACAGCTTTATCACGATCTTCATGAGGTGGTTTATAGGAGATCAGCTTCATTATCTGCTAGGATTCATATTTTGCAGCTGTGGATATGGGAGCACTTACCAGTCAGTCATCCTATATCAGAGCGAGACCGACCTTTAGGATATCCTTTTACATGGTAGTATACTGGGATGGTGACACAGCATCACTTGGGTCATTTGGAGTATTGGCAACGTCAGATTGATGATATGGATGAGGTCTATTGGAGACCATATGTCAAGGTCGAGGATTGGAGAGAGGATAGCTTGGAGTTACCATATATGTTTGCTCCTTGATGGATGATTGGCAGGATCGACTCTATTCTTGAGAGATTCTTGGCAGGTAGAGTACTACGGTAGTTTGGGCAGATTCAGCCTATGCCTCAGGGATCTGCAGTGTATGCTCGTTCTAGTGCAGAGAGGGCTACTTGGGGACACATGCCTTCATATGATGATGCTATTGAGCAGATATCACTACTGGGTTATATGGACTGGGATATGAGGCTACACATTAGAGATGCCGAGGTTACTCAAGAGTATCTAGCTTGGTTGATGGAGCATCCTATGCCTCAATTTACAGACCCTGCAGAGCCAGTGCCTGGGTGAGATGATGATGGTGATGATGTCGATGGTGGGAGGAGACGCAGAGGTAGACCACGAGGTAGGGTGGTGATTAGACTCAGAGGAAGAGTGAGAGATGTACAGATATAGGCACCACCTCCTCCTCCTTCTCATCCTGTAGTAGCACAGAGACAGAGGATAGATCGTCAGGATCATGTGAGGGCTGCTAGGCAGGATCCAGTTGCAGGAAAGGATATGGGAGCAGGATTACAGCAGGCTACCGTGGATGGTCAAGATATAGGTGCATAGCAGATGCCAGTAGCTTTTTCCTGTGATCGAGGAAAAGCTCCTATAGATATAGGTGATCCTCAGACTACCTATGAGGTTGGGGAGAGTTCTAGTACTACCCAGCTGTGAGCAGATGTGGGAGCATTACGGACAGAGGTATCATAGATGTCTTCTATGATTCAGCAGTTAGTATCAGATTTGGCTCCATTGGTTCCTCTCCTTGTTGCTATGGTTGGTCAGATGCCTCCTCAGCTGCCTCAGCAGCCTCCATCACAGCCTCCTCCACAGCCTCCTCCAGGACCTCCTCCCAGTGGTGACGAGAGTTGAGCTATGAGTGCTCTTGTTGATCATTTGTGTACTGATGCTGAGATACTTGATGTTGTACCATATTCTTGTGACCTTGGTGTCACCTTTCCAGTTGTACTTTGATACTTGTTTGACATTGATGCCCCTGTTGATGGGCAATTATAGAGTTGATTTATGATATCATTGTTATACTTGATGTGTTGAGTTTTGAGTAGACGTGATATGAGGACATTTATGATCTTTTCTTCTTTTTACTTGATGATATATGAGATTACCTTTAGATGCTGCTATATGCGTTTATCTAATGCATTTGTTTTGGATGGATGTGTCTATGGATGCCACGTATCTTATGTATGATATAGATAGATGGATGCATTTCTTTCTTCATGTATGGATGCAAGTTTTTTTTTTTTGATATGTTATTCTCATGTATGCAATCTATATGTATGCACATGTAAATGATTTCTTTCTTTCTTTTCCTTGGTAATATATCTATGTAATGATTAATGATATGGAATGAATGCAAAAAGTATAATCTCATATTTTTATTGTAGAAAAGATGATATTGAGGTGATGTTGTCCTTGCTGATTTAACCTTGTTGATGATGTTACGTACCCCCTTTTTGATGCAAAAATGAAGCCCTTGAGAAAAAAAAAAAAATGCACGTGCAATTAATCTAACATGAGAATGCATTTAACCTTTTATGAATGTAGCTAAGTGTCACTAGCTTTTAGCAAATAAATGCCTTGAGGATATATTTTCATCATTGAGCATTTGGGACCGGAAAGTCAATACAATCACCACTGCCCACTGACATGATGATATGAATATCGCTTTTTATTGCTCATATGGTAACCTCCATTTTGCTTTCCCATCGGTCTCGTCGATACGACTATCACTGATTACAAACAATCATGAGAGTACGAATACCGATTTTGTCAGATTCTATGTTGCAAGTGGATTTTGTCATTTAGATATGAAGAATCTAAATATCCAAGGTATCCGGTTGCGTAAACAAACAAAGGTTAACTCATTGTTTTATAAGATAATCCTCGATGGTTCTTTGATGACCATGTCTTTAGATGAATTCTCATAAGGCAATGAATCTTCCTCCAAACAGTCACTTCATAGTCAAGAAAAATATCATGTCTTCATCATTGCCAATCTAGTCAAAACATCATTGATTAGCTAAAAAGACTTGATACAAATTGAATTAATGTAAGTAAACAGATTTTTAACCAACTTTTCAAAAGAATCTATCTAGGTGTTTTGCATTGTTTTCTGATCTTCAAATAATATTTCCAAGTGTTTTGATCATAGAATGATGTTTGGATTTTTAATCCTGAATAATAAGTCAATTTAGGCTCAAGGATTTTGTTGTGGTAGTCAACTTCTTGGTTAGTAAACAATGATATCCATCAAAGGTTTACAAAAACCTGATCTCTCTTCTGAAAATGTTGATCCCTTTCTGCTTATGACTGAATGTTGTTCATTTGAATCCTTTTTGAGGTACCTACTTTCCAATCTGTTTATGCTGCCCCCAAGTGTTTGATGTATCAAGTTTGACAACTTTGGGCAATGCAAAGGATGATGCTACAAAATGTTATTATGACTATGTACAAATGACGGATGCAATGAAGGTTTAGACAAATGGGATGATGAGATGCATTATGTACACATGTGACTAGGAAAGAAATGACTTAAGGGAACCAAAAGTGCTTGTTGCCAAGTTTTCACCTTTGGGTGCTCTCTTTTCTTCTTTTTTTTTGTATTTTTCTTTATCACCTTGGTGCCTATTTGCTAGGTTTTCACCAAGAGATAGTTTTTCAAATGTTTTTGCTTTCTTCATGCTCAATTTTCCACTTTTTTTGATCTTTCTTCTTTTCCAATGTTTTTGGATTTTCCATTTTCAAATGTTTTTGGTATTTTCAAGATCCCTTTTCAACTATGTACAATAATTATGATGCTCTCTCATCTGATACTCTTTATACTCTTTCATCTGCTTTAGGTGTAGAACCTCTTCAAATGAATGCTATTTATGGGTTCTTGTAATTCTTCACCATTACAATCTGATAACTTATATGTTCCAGTTCCAAAGGATGACACTATCACAAATGGGCCTATCCAATTAGCTTCCCACTTTCCTTTCTTTTCCCTTTCAGCTTGATTTTTGGGATTTTCTCTTAGTACCAAGTCTCCTACTTGAAAAGTTCTTGGTTTGATGTGTTTGTTGTAATTGCGTGAAATCCTATTTTGATAAACTCTTAAATGCTCATAAGCTTGAGTCTGGTGTTCCTCTAACAATTCCAATTGTTGTAGTCTGGCAATCCTATAATCCTCATCAGTGATCAATCCTCTTAATGAAACCCGTAGAGATGGAATTTCAACTTCTAATGGTAGAACTGCTTCGGTTCCATAGACTAAAGAGAATGGGGTGGCTCCTGTAGGTGTTCTGATACTAGTTCTGTAAGCCCATAGTGCGGGATTTATTTGCACGTGCCAATCTCTTCCTGATTTGTTAATTGATCTTTTTAATATTTTGAGGATATTTTTGTTCGTTGCTTCAGCTTGTCCATTGCCTTGTGGATAATAAATGGATGATGAATGATGTGTAATGTGAAATGTCATATAAAGTTCATCAATATCCTGATTTTTGAATTGTTTCCCATTATTCATGATAATGGCATGTGGAATACCATAGCGGCAAATTATGTGGTTCAAAATGAACATTGAAATTTGTTTGCCGGTTGCTGTTGTTAATGGAACTGCTTCCACCCATTTGGTGAAGTATTTTGTTGCTGTGATGATATACTTGTGTCTGTTTGAAGATGGAGGATGTATGATTCCAATCAAGTCAAAACCCCATTGATAAAAAGGCCATGGTGTAATGAATGGGTGTAATTCTTGAGCCGGTGCATGTATCATGTTACCATGATATTGACATTTGCTGCATGTCTTCACAAATTGACAAGCATCCTTTTCTAATGTTGTCCAAAAGTACCCTAAATGAAGGATTTTCTTAGCTAGATTAAGACCGCTTGAGTGTGACCCACAAATGCCTTTGTGGACCTCGCGTAAAGCTAACTTAGACTCTTCTTCCTCTAGACATCTAAGTAACGTCCCATCAAGACCCTTACGATACAATGTGTCTGAAAGGATTAGGTAACGGGTGGCTTGGCATATGAAGTTACATTTTTGGGCACGAGTTTGGTCTATGGGGAGTACTTGGTCTTTAAGGTAAGTATAGATGGGTCCATACCAAGGAGCGTCATGTCTATGTAAAAGAGCAACAATTTGGGTGTCAGGAATGTTGAATGCCAGTTTTACCAACTCTTCCACCAGGAACTCATACTTCTCATTTTGATCTGGTTTTTGTAATAATGAAGCCAAGGTAGCCATGGCATCTGCTGCTCTATTCTTTTCTCTTGGAATCTATTCAAATGTAATCAAAGCAAAGTACTTCTTCCATCCATCAATCAAGGTTTTATATTTCATCAATGTTATATCTTTGGTATTGTATTCATTATTAACCTGATTGATTATGAGTTGGGAATCCTCATACACTTGTAATTCTGCAATATTCCATTCCAAAGCCATTTTGATGCCAATGACTAATGCCTCATATTCCGCTATGTTATTGGTGCATGGAAATAAGAGTTTATAGGACTTAGGAATGGTGTACCCTTGAGGGGTAACCAATAATATACCTGCTCCAGAACCTCCTTGTGTGTAAGATCCATCAAAATATAATTTCCATGTCTTTGCTTCTATGTTGACAATTTCTGCATCTGGAAATTCAATTTGCATGGTTTGTGTAGACTCCATTGGGTTATCTGCTAAGTGGTCTGCTATCACTTGTCCTTTAATTTCTCTTCTATCAACATATTCAATGTCGAATTCACTTAGGATCATGACCCATTTTGCTATTCTACCTGTTAAGGCAGTTTTACTTAGCAAGTATTTGAGAGGATCAATCTTGGCAATTAATTTGATCTTATGCATCAACATATAATGTCTTAGTTTTTGAGATGCAAAAACCACTACTAGACATGCTCTTTCCATGAATGAATAATTGAGTTCATATTTTATTAAGGTTCTACTAAGATAGTAGATTGCCCTTTCTTTTCCTTGCTCATCTTCTTGTGCCAACAATATGCCTAGAGACCTTTATGTGGCTGATATGTATAACAACAGTTCTTTACCCTTGATAGGTGACATAAGAATAGGTGGGTTTATCAAATAAGTCTTCAAAATAGCGAAGGCCTTATCACATTCTTCATCCCACATAAATGTAGTGTCCTTGTGTAGCAATCTGGTGAAGGAGTGACACTTTTCTGCTAATTGAGAGATAAATCTCCTTATTGATTGAATCTTTCCTTGTAGTGACCTCATTTGGCTAATATTTCTTGGAATCTCCATTTCTAGAATGGCTTGTACTTTTTCAGGATCAACTTCAATGCCTTTTGCTGACACTATATAACCTAATAACTTGCCGGATTGGACACCAAAGGCACACTTCTTTGGGTTTAATCTAACTTTGAATTGTTCTAACCGAATGAATATTTTTCTTAGGATTTGTAAATGCTCTTCTCTATTGTGGGATTTTGCTAGAATGTCATCCACATAATCTTCTAAGAAAGTGTGCATCATGTCGTGGAAAATAGTTGTCATGGACCTTTGATATGTAGCTCCAGCATTCTTTAAACCGAAGGGCATGACATTCCAACAAAAAGTACCCCAAGGGAAAGTAAATGCTATCTTTTCTTGGTCTTTGGGAGCAATCTTTATTTGGTTGTAGCCACTAAATCCATCCATTAATGAGTACATTGTGTGACCTGCTGTCAAATCCACTATGGTATCAATGCTTGGCAATGGGAAGTCATCTTTGGGACATGCAAGGTTTAAATCCCTGAAATCCGTACACACACGGATAGATTTATCATGTTTAGTAACCGGCACAATGTTAGAGATCTAATCAGCATATGCTATTGTTCTTATGAACCCCACCTTTAACAATTTTTCCAATTCTGCCTTGACTAGGAGAGCCACATGTGGGTGCATTTTCCTTAATTTTTGCTTCACAGGTTTAACTCTGGGTCTAACATTCAGATGATGCATTATGAAATCAGGATCCAATCCGGGCATATCGGCATATGACCATGCAAAATTTACTTGTTGTTCTTGGAAGAATTTGATAAAGTCCTCTCTTTCAAGAGATGTAAGTGATGCAGCCAAGTGTACAACCTTTGGCTCTAGTTCTGTACCAATGTTAACTTTTTCTGTTGGTTCTATAAGAATAGATGACCGTTCTTCTTCATGTTAAGGCAAAGTGTCCAATCTCTCTTCTAATGGTGCCACAATTGGGTTTTCACCAAAAGAAACATCTTTTATTTTCATTGTTTTTGGTTCTAATGGTGCCACAGTTGGGTTTTCACCAATAGAACTTCTCATTTTTTTATTTTTTTTCATTTTTTTCTTTTTTTGACTAAGAGATTGGACCCTTGCTGTTGTCACTATGTCCGTATTGAGTTCGTTGGTGAAAGAGGGTTCAACCGCATTGAGGTATTGGTTTGTTGCTTGGTCATTTGGGAAGTAAAGTAAGTCATCTGGTTCAGTTTGATCCCAATCAATGAGGTCCGGATGCATCAAAATTAAGGAGTTATTGGGTAAGGTATCATCAATAGGATTTATGGACATGACTTCATTTGAGGGTTCATACATTGTATCGTTTAGATCTATGATGTGCGCTTCCTCAAGATGATCCATGGAAGCAGGGTCAAAGTCCCCTTCGCTTGAATCCTCGTTGACCTCTACGAGAAACAATGTGGGAAAAGCCACAAGCGGGTTAAAGCTAACATTTGAATTTCCCTCCTCTGAAGGTGTCCAAAATGTTTCTATCCATGCTCCACTACTAGATGTTTGTTCTATATTAGGCCTTTGAATAGGATATTCCTCATTAATTGGAGCATCTTGTTTTGGGATTTTTGCATAAGTATGTATAGCAATGACTTCTTTATCTTGACATGACTCATCTGATAAAGTATCCCATTCATAATCCCTAGAGTCATCACTATCTCCTTCGGATTCTAATGCATTTATTTGAGGACGAAAATCATGCATTGGACTTGAACTTTCTCCCTTGTATTGGAAACCTACTCTGGATTTTTCATGACTTGCCCTCCAAATAGGTTCAATAGGTTCTAATAACCCTCTATTTCTTTGGCCTAGGGGTCCTCTTCCTTTGTATCCCATCTTTTGCATAATATCAAATCCTTTCCCATATTGTTCGGTTTGTATATTGACATGCTGAATTCTTTCCATGGGAGTGTCTAAGGTACCATCCTCATCATGATAAATCCATTGAAGGACATCATCTTCTTCCTTATCCCATGTTGCTTTGCTATCTTCCCTCACAAAATAAGAATTATACTTATGTGGAAGATGTTCTTTTGATGGTTTACCATGTGAGTTGGGAGACATGGGCATGTCAAATAGAGAAACTGAATATTCTCCTACCCCTTTTGAACTAATCTTGCATTGTTTGTCAAATTTGTTCATCATCTCACTCATGTATTGGTAATGATCTGCTTTAGCTTGTTCTTTTTCCTCTTTAGTAGGTTTGTAGATCACTGTCTCCAATTTAGGTGCCACATATGGACTTTCCATCACATTTGGACCCTCGTAGCTCACTTTTTCCTTGCCCTTAGTTGATGTAGTTGAGCTAGCTTGAAGAGGATTTTGTGCATCTTCATTGGTGATTCTCGGAACAACTCCTTCATGATTATGTGGAATGTATAATTCATGCAAGGGTTTGAGTGCATTAAAATATTGAAATGGATTTGAGTCTCCTCCAACTGTGATTTCTTCACCCATGTATGGGAACTTGATGCATTGGTGGTATGTGGATGGGACAGCTTGCATCTCATGAATCCATGGTCTTCCCAATAAGATGTTATAGGTTAATTTCATGTCCAACACTTGACATTTGGTTTCCTTCTTGACTGGTCCCACTTGGATGGGCAACACAATCATGCCTTTAGAAGCTCTTTCAGCTTCGTCATAAGCTTTTATGGTGATTTTCTTTGTAGGGTCAATGCAAGACTTGGATAGACCTAAGGATTTTACAAGACTCAATGTGCATATGTTAAGGCCAGCCCCTCCATCAATAAGGGCTCTTTTGACTCTATGCCTTTTGATCAAAACCTCTATATGTAATGGCAAATTTTGAGGATGAGTTATAGACATGTCATCTTGATCAGAAAATGAAAGACAATGAGGAGCCACAAGATGTCCTACCATATTTTGAAACTTTTCTTCCCCTACAGTAGTAGAAACATGTGTCTCTTCCAAAGCTTTTTCCAAAATCTCTTTATGATTTGGTGACAAATTCAATAACTCTAAGATTGAGATTTGTGCTGGAGTACATTGTAATTGGTCCACCAAACTATAAGGCCTTGCTACTGTAGGAGGTTGTTTGACCACAATGTTGGATGGTGGGATATTGGTGTTTTGAGGGACTATCCCTTGTAAAGTCATTCTAGAATTCTGCCCTCTTGTAATGACATTTGTTGCTTCCTTTTGAGGCTATTCATTAATGATGATAGCATTAACAATATGATCATATGATGGTGCAAAGTTTAGATTATTGGCACTTTGTTTCTTGCCATTTGATGACTCACCTTTATCATGTTTGTAAAAAGGTTGTTTGAAGGCCATATGATCTTCATTATTTTGGGGTCCATCAACAGTGATTATGTTATTATCTATCAAGTCTTGCACCACATTCTTTAATTGTAGACATTCATTTGTAGTGTGCCCCCGAATCCTATGATATTCACAATGATGCTTAGCATCCCACCAGCCCGGCTTGTGTTCTGGTTCATAAGGCTTAATAGCGGGTAATGTAATAACATTGTTAGCCATGAGAGCCTTTAATGCAGTTTCAAGTGATTCTCCCAAGGGCGTAAAGTGTCTTGTAGGAGTGGGCTTCAAATACTTATCATACTTGCTGTTTTGATCCTTATTTCCTTGATTATTCTTGTTGGCATTGTTGTTGTTGTTGGAAGGTGCATTATATGCTTGATTAGTATTATTTACTTGATTTGGTGTCTTTGTAAGGGCAAATGGAATCACCTTCAAGTTGCTGGATTCCACTATACCATCATTAACAATGCCTTTGTTGTTATTCTTTGCAGCATGACGACTATTGTTGTTGTACCAACTTTTATTTTGATTGTTGTTATTGTTGGTATTGTTGTTGTTGGAGTTAGAGTTATTCTTATTTTCCTTGTACAATTTCAACTCTCCACTCTTAATAAACACTTCTTCCATTGTAATTCCATTATCAATCAAATCTTGGAAGGTTTTAGGACATTGCATCCTTAGCCTATAATTCAATTCACTTCTTAAACTGTTAATAAAGATATCCATTTTTTCTTTCTCTGGTACACTTCTTGGATATCTAGCAAATGCAGTCCTCCATCTTTGCAAGAATGTGAGGAAGGCTTCTCCATCTTGTTGCTTCATGTTACATAACGTTATCATTGTGACCTCATGTTTGATGTTATAAGAGTAATGACTCACAAATTTAGAAGCTAACTCTTCAAAGGATTTTATGCCGGATGGTAGTTTTGAAAACCAATCCATGGTCGTTCCTCCCAAGCTTCTTGGGAATAGTCTCATTAAATAGGTTGATTCATGCATGAATTCAAGACTCAATGCACAAAACCCCCGAAGATGATCATGTGGGTTAGATGTTCCTTCATACCTCTCATATTTAGGAAATGTTACATTAATGGGAAAAGGCACCATGGCCAAACTCTTATCAAATGGAAAAGGACATAATGTTTCAATAGAGAAAGGCTTAGGAGCCCCGTTTTGTTTCAAACTATCAATTTCCATTTGTAATGCCTTGAATTGTTCCCTTATTGCTTCCATAGGGTCTTCTATTTCCTTGGGCTTTAATTGTTCTATGTCAAAATCTTTAGGTAGCTTTACCCCCATTTGTATTAAGTCCATGAAGTGTTTTTCTTTATCCATAAGCACAGTCTTTTTCATTAGTTCTATGAAATAAGGGCATTGTCTTGCCTCTAACGCTCTTTCAACCGTGGCTTTTTCCATAGTTGGGGGTAAGTTTGTATTATGAGGAGGAAATAAGTTGTTGCCTTGTGAATTTGCCTATTGAGAATTAGGATCTCTTCCTCCATTATTAGAATTTCCTTGATTGTTGTTAAGATCCATACCCCCATTCATGTTGTTCCCTTGATTGTTGTTAGGATCCATACCCCCATTCATGTTGTTCCCTTGGTTGTTGGGATCGGTATTTCCTAGGGTACCGCTAAACATCTTGTTAATGTCCTTTGCCTTAGCGGGTTTTTCAGTCACTCATGAAGTAATGAAAGTGTTATTTGGAAATGGGAGCTCTTCTCCGTTGTAGGTCCCGTCTGTTTGTAATGCTTTCCTTATAGAGAGTGATCTTGTAATAACAGGCATGAACAAACTTTAAGGGTATGTTGACTTCTTCTCTTGATAAGCTGGTTTTTGGAATAAGGTAAAAGTTTTTGATCAATTTTAAATGGTTTAAAATTTTAATGGTGTTTTGATCAATAACTTTGGAATATCTTGTTTGAAAATAAAAACAATCTCAACACACACATCAATTGGGTACCATATCCCTAGAATGCTCTAATGTGTGTATTTTTTAACATTTTCACAGGTTAAAACACAAGAATAGCTTCCACACAATCTACCTAGCACATAATTGGTTCGTAAACATGGCTCTAATAGGTAGTTTTGCTATTTTACCGTTATGTAGTAAGTTTTCCGTTCAAAATAGATCTTAGCTTTTCATCCCCCAAGTATGTTAAGGGGCTTCCCACACGCACAAAAGCATGATTTTGCGCAATCCATTAGGATTACTAGAGGAAGTTTGAAAGAGCTAAAATCCTTTTTATCGTGTACCCCATTAAGGATACCCGCGTTTTGTTCTATAGTGGGTCAGATTCTCACGGCAAAAGCAAGTGTATCCCACTTTGGGCTGTCCCTCTCACCGGCCCTTTTAAGGCAATCTCGGGAGGTGAGCCCACTAAGTTTTAAACATGTTCATTTGAAAGCATGAAAAGTGGATTTGGTAGAGCAAATTTGGGAATTTGATTCACTCAAAGAGTGAAGAGCATATCCCTATTGCTTTTCCCTTATCCCAAACACTCACAATCAATTTGGTTCTTTTTTTCAACCCCGTGACAAAGGGGTTCTTAGAATTGAAGTGTTTATTTTTTCCTTTTATGATTAAACTATGTTTTGAACTTTGAAAATGCCACAATTTAAGGGAAGTTTGCAAGCTTGATGAGAAAAATACCTCAAACGATGCTAGCAAAGGCTAGGCGCATTTTTAAGTAGTAGATTTTCTTGTTTTCTCTCCAAATCCTTCTCTTAACTTAGCAAAATGTTCCCTCCACCAACAAGTTAGTAAGCACAATACAAACAAAGTGAGGGGAAACCAAAATCAAAGCTTAAAATGATATAATTGATTATGCTTTTGATTCTTTTTACCAAAATATTTGCAAAATTCTTACAAACTTAAGGACTAAACTCCCAATTTAATGAGACATATTTTCATTTGTAAGCATCTACAACAGCAATGTACTTAGCATATAATTCTACTTCCTTCTCTAAATCATTGTTGAGAACAAAAGTAGAATGTACCCGGTTTTCTTTCCTTATCCTCTTAGAGATCAATTTCTCCTCTAAGTTATTCCTTCTCTCTGGTTTTTGCACTTTCTTATGACAGACCATGCTCCTAAGACAAAAAAATGACCATGAAGTTAGAATACAGTCATCATTTTAACATTTTTGACAAAATAGAGAAAATAAAGCCAGGCAACATTATCCAGACTACAGGCGAGATAAAATTTAACAAAGACGTGACTACTTTAACTACGAGCATCACCAAAAGGGGCTCAAGCGAGATTAAAATAGGCAAGTGCGATATCAAATTTTAGCTAAGCGTGAAATCTTTACTACACGTGACAACAGTAATTACTCTGATACAAAATAAATGCTCAAACAGGCGACATTGTCTATGCTGAACGTGAGATCTAATTTAATAAAGATGTAATTACTTTAACCGTGAGCGTCACCATAAGGGGCTCAAGCGAGATTAAAATAATCAAGTGCGATATCAAATTACAACAACGCGTGAACTCTTTATTACAAGCGACAAATTAATTCGAGATAAGCGACATCTTATTAATCAAAGGCAACATTTAAAATCATCAAAGCGAGAAATTAAATGAATAAGGCAGGAAACTCCCTTTACACCAGGCGTAAAATGATTCCTCGGCTGCGGCTTTTAATTCTATCTAGGCGACATCTAAATGACCAAAGACATCAACTACTTGTCCATGACGTGAGAATTTGATTTCTGCAGGCGTGATTTCTTTCGCCAGAAGCGTGATTCTGTAGGCTGAAAAGCGTAACTATTCAGACTTCAGGTGATATTTGAATTTGCACGCGTGACATCTATTTGCTTTAGGCGTGACTTCTTTACCGACAAGCATGATTTCTTTTCTGTAACCTGCAACCAATGAGCAAAATCATACAATTCTAGCCTAAATTTTGTAAATAACATGGAAATTATGATGAATTTGAGGCCTAGGGCCCCACGGTGGGCGCCATTTGTGTGTGTGAGTTATACACCTTCATGAAATTACAAGATTAACTAAGAACAACAAGAATTAGAGCAAAATAATCTAACAAATGTACAATCAATCTATCAACATCTCATGGTTCTCTAAATTGAAGTGGTAAATGAGGCTCTCAGCTGCAAATCCTCACTAGTGACACTCTAATTATGAGAATTGAACTAAGAATGATATGCAAACTAGATCTAATTATCAAATTCTAGCTCTATTTGATAAGAAATCTACAAAATGATCAACAATTGAAGCTAATTATCAATGAAAATTGCTAAGTGAGTGATGTGGATGCAAATTGCAAGAGCTTTGCTGCAATTCAAAGATATGGAGTGGATCCATAATGCCTCAAAATGCCTTCTATTTATAATATTTTCCCAAGGGTAGGGGGTAGAGTGAGATAACCATGGTTATGCTTGGGTAAGGTCAATTGGCTTTGCTTTGTCCCTAAATTGGGGGACAAACATTTAAATGGTTTCAAAAGGCTGGACCATTTCAACAAAAGTGAGTGATTTGTGTCCATTTTGTCTCTTTTTTTTGCTTTGTTGAGGGAAATTATGATTTATTAATTAATTAAAGTAATTAAATTTAGCCATGAAGGGTAAGAGGTTCATTTTGATTTTTGCTTTCAACAACTATGTCATTAATTGAATTTAATCAATTTCTTAGTGTTTTTCCCCTTTTCAAGCTTTATTTAATCATTTAATCATTTAATTGAATTTTCCTTTGATTTGAATTGCCTTTGTTCCATTTATTGATTTTTCATATTATTTTGATGATTTGATGCACCTTTTGATTGAATTAAGCCTTTGCCAATTTTCCATGTCTACAATATATATATATATATATATATATATATATATATATATATATATATATATATATATATATATATATATATATATATATATATTTATTTATTTATTTATTTATTTATTTATTTATTTATTTATTTGTCTACATATCCAACACATATATGAAAATTAGATATGTGCATTAGTACCAATACCTATAGGCATATGTATATAGAGAAGACTATATATACCTATATACATAAATATTGATCCATTGACAGATACTTATATACATTTAAACCTCTTTGTAGATTGATGGACTTCCATAACATACTATTGCTAGAGCTTAGTTATGTTCAGTATTGTGTGGAAGCCAAGGTAAACTTAAGTATAGATCTAGGATTATCTAAACATTAAGGCTAAGAATACCTATGCTAAGTCTAAAGGTATATATCTGTGTGTGTGTGTGTGTGTGTGTGTGTGTGTGTGTCTTCTAACTGTATACCATCATCTCTCATATTTTCCAATTCATCAGTGAGTTTGTTACCTTCATGATAAATATGATTGATAGTGACTTATTCAAAATAGTTTAGGAGCTCAACTGCTCTACCCAACTTCGAGTACAATTTCCAATTAGGGGCCTTACCGATTCTTAAATTATTTCTAATTATGAGTGAGTCCCCTTCAATGGAAATATTTTTAAGATGAAGTTTATGATAGAGAAATAAACCTTCCATAGGAGCACAGATCTCTGCCATATTATTAGTTTCTATTTCAAGAGGTCTAGAAATTTTTTCGCAAACATCCCCCTTTGAATTATGGATGATACCACCAATACCATCCACCCCCGGATTACCTCTTGATGCCCCATAAAAATTAAGTTTGTGTCAACCATTATTTATCTTAGATCATTGGAATTGGGATATTTTTTATTTCTTGTCCTTGGTATTGTCATAGAAGTGTGGGATAATGATCAAGACAAACCACTTATTTCTCATATTACTATCCCAAGTAGTAAAATTTACCTCCCCTAGGTTCCCATTCTTATTCTATTGTTCACTATTTCTACAATAGATGCTTCTATTTTGTTCAGAAAATTGGCTAGAATTAACCTTTTATCTTGAAAAATATGGCTATTTCTCTTTTTCCAAATTTCCCAAGTCAAGATAGAAGGGGCTACCTTCCACAAAATGTTATAAAGACTATTGAAACCCAAATTAGGTCATCCTTTAAGTATGTCCTTCAAACTATTGGGTAGGGATGAGGACCATCCTAATCTCTCACATAACCATTGCTAACATGAGTATGCAAAAGGGCATTCTACCAATAAATAGTCAACAACATCCTCATTTGCTTTACAAAGTACACACTTGGTAAGTCTTTCATGACCATTTTTTTATGAACTAGTTAGCTATTAAACTTCTCCCCTACATAGCATCTCAAAGAAACATGCCATCTTTTGGTAGGCATGCTTTATCTGAACACATGTGAACATGTAGCTTCATCTTTTCCCAGTGATGTTGTTTCACCAAGGTTGCATACCCATCCTTGGTATTATACTCTCCTATTTGAGAACCCAACCAAATTAGTTTGTATGTCCCTAGTTTAGGAGTTATGTCCCTACCACCTAATACCCCTTCCATTTCTACTATCTCATTTCTCGGGACTAGTAGATCTTCAAGGGATTTCCATTTCCAATCTAGAGAGGGCTCAAACTCAGGAAATTCCAGGTAATCCTTAACCTAGAGACCCCAATGTTTCTCAAGGTACTCTCTAATGTTGACCAAATTGGGATTATCCTTAAGGGCTAGGTATCCCCCCAAGAATCAGTCTATAAATGGATCTTATCCCCTTCTTGAATATCCAAGGTTATCTGATAATTAATTAAATCCTTACATTATAATATAAAGTTCCATATCCTAGAACCCTTCAGAGGGTTTTCAGTCCTAAAGAAACTTTCTAGTGAATCATTGCTAAGGTGTTTCTTCTTAAGTATTCTATCCCATTTTCTATTGGATTCCTTGTACAGTCTCCATGCAATTTTGGCTCCAAGAGCCCTATTCTAGGTTTTCAATTTTTTAAAGCTAATACCTTTGAACTATTTGGGGTGACATAACTTGTCCCAAATAATTAACGCAATTTTCTTCTTGTCTAAGTTGGCTTGACAGAAAAAATTTACGCATTTTCTTTCCAAATTGTTTTTTGTTTCTTGTGTAAGGGAAAGGAAAGACACTTGATAAACTAGCAAGGCTTTTGAAACTAATTTCAGCATGGTATATTTTCCAACTAATGTAAGCCATTTATCTTTCCAGCTATCTAATCTCTGATCTATTTTCTTATCAAATGATTTCCATAGTTTGTTTGTTCTTGTGCCCTCATCCAAGGGGATTTCCAAATATTTACTGGGTAGAAATCCCTTTTTGAAACCCAAAATGTTGTAGATCTTTGTTTCCTCTTTGCTATTCATATGGAAGAAGAAAATTTCAGATTTATCTTTATTAACTCCTTTCCCATATGCTTTTGTGTAGTTACTAAGGATGTCATTTAACTTACTAGCTTCCTACCTAGTATCTTTGCCTACAAATATGGTATCATCATCAAACTATTGATGGGTGGTGTTAGTGACTCCCTCTATTATCTTAATTCCACTAATAAGATTCTGATTCTATACCATTTTTATTGTTCTTCCTAATACTTCTATCATGATAATGTAGAGAAAAGGGGATAATGGATCCCCTTTCCTAAGGCCTCTAGATGGACTAAAATACCCTTCTAAAGTCCCATTGATTAAGAGTGATAATTTGGGAGTGGATATGTGGAAAAAATTAACTTAATCCAATGTTTAGAGAAACTAAATTCCTCCAAGAATTTGCATAATAATCTCCATTTAACCTTATCATAGGCCTTCTTGATGTCTATTTTTATTAACATGCTAAGTTGTAGGTTGTTTTGGATGGAATGAATAGCTTCTTGAATAATAATAACTCCATCAGATATTAATTTACCAAGGACAAACCTTGTTTATTCTTCAAATATTAATAGAGTCAATAACGGTTTGATTCTATTAATTAGTAATTTGGAGAAAACTTTACATATCGTGTTACAAAAAGAAATGGGTATATAATCTTCTAGACTCTCAACTTTCTCTTTCTTCAGAATCATGGTAATAAAGGTGTTGTTAATTTCACTCAAAATATTGTCTAAGTTTCTCATACTTTCTAAGGCATCTTTCATCTCTACACCTATAAAGTATAAACATTTTTGAAAAAAAAAAAAGAAGCAAAAAAGACATCCAACCTTGGTGCTTTGTCCAGTTGGAGTTGATTTAATGAAATTTCTACTTCTGAGAGTGTGAATTTTTTATTTAGAATTTTATTGTGTTCATTAGTTATGACCTTGGACAAAAAGCTATTAACTTCTTGCTATCCAAATAAGTCTAAGACTTCATAGTCATTTAGAAAGTTTTCAAAGTAATTGACTATTTCAGAGGAAACAATAATAGGATCCGTAGACACTACACCATAGATTTTATGATGCTATAGATTTATTGATTATTCTTCTAAATTTGGTGCTATTGTGAAAGAATTGTGTATTCCTATCCCCTTCATCCAACCATTCTTCTCTATATTTTTGTTTCCTATATGTTTCCTTTTAGCTAAAAGTGCCTCATATATACTTAATAATTCCTTCTCTTGGATATAAGTTCCTAGGCCCATACCATGTCTCATTACTTCTTGGTTAAGGGAATTAATTTCTTCTTCCATAATTTATTTTTCCTTAAAAATAATTTTGAAATGTTGTTGGTTCCATTTAATGATTTTTTGCTTAATTCTTTTAAGTTTAGTGTTGAAGCAATACATTTTTTACCCCATAACCTCTTTATCCTTCCACCACTTCTCAATTGAATCTAAGAATCCTAAATCGAGTAACCACATTATTTAAAACTTAAATGGGAACCTCTTTGGTTTTGATTCCTCCTCAATCTCCAAAGCAACCAAGAAGAGATCAGACCCCATTAGGTAGAATTGATGCTATAAGATTTCCTTGGAAAGATCCCAAATTCCCTTTGCAATAGAACCTATCAAGCTTCTTTGTTATGTTGCTAAACCCGGATCTATGGTTGTTCCAAGTATAAGAGCCATTGTTGGCTGCAATTTCTATGAGGTTGGTTTTTAGAACCCACTCTTTGAAATCCATTTGGGCTTGTGATTGCACTGAGGAGACCCCTCTTTTCTCATAATTATTCAATATAACATTGAATTCATCCCTAAGTATATAGTCCTAATCAAGATTATTATCTAAAAATGTTTCAATATTTGTCCATAGCTCTTCACTTTTTGAGGTAGGGAATGGTCCATAAATATTGATGAGTAAAACTCTTAAATTATTATTGACACTCCTAACCCACCCCCCATGCCAATATCTAGTATTAACCATAACCTCATAAGTGACATTTCTAGGATCCCATACAATTACTAGACCACCTAGAGAACCTTCTACTAGCATGCTATGTATTTTTCAGGTACCTGAACTTTTTCTAAGGTTGGATACTTCTTCCAAATTTAATTTAGTCTCTTGAATCATAACTAACTCAACTTTAAAAGTATTTAAAGTGTACTTTAATAGGCGCTTCTTGTTAGGGGCATTAATACCCATAACATTCCAAGTAAAGACCCTCATTTCTCAGTGGGAAGGATATTCCCCTTATCAGCATGTAGAAGTGAAGTAATCTTGATTTGGTCATTTTCTTGGCCTAACTAAGAGATTTAGCAATAGGTTTCCTCCCCCTATTTTTAGAGGTTTTACCACAATCTAGACTAGTTTTATCAAGGCAACATAGGTCCAATACCAATTTAAGTGGGGTTGTTGAATCTACCACTAAATGATGTTATTTATCCTCTAGAACAAAAAAGGATACATACTTTTATAATTCCAATGTATTTAGATCAGTGATATTTACTATCTAATCTTGAGTAATAATGTCCTCCAACACTTCTTGGATATTTTCATTCATCTCCAACTCCATAATCTTGGTTATAAGGGACTATTTTTCCTTGTTGATTTCCTTCATATTGATAAATTCCTCCACTATCCTTCCTACCACTATATCAATGACCTCATTACATAGCTTTTCAAGACCTAATTTGATCCATGCTAATTAGTACCTACCTCCCTTAGAATTTCCTTAATATCTTCCCCTACCAAGAGTGAATTCACAGTCAAATTTCTATTTTTATTAGTGATGTGTGTTCCTAGGTTCGGAATACTTAAAACTAATGGAAAATTTAAATTATTCCTACAAGAATCATGTTTATCTTGGCTCTCATTGTTTGTTTCCACTCCATTATCCTCAGAAACAGGGACAACTATAGTTTCATTCTCCAAAATTTCCCCTAATTTCCCCTTCCTCAACCTTTAAGGCTATTATTGATGTGTGAGATAAGATTACCAAAGCTTTATTAGAGGGGTAAGGACTAGATTCTCCCTATGGGTGTATTCTTGGGGGTTAGTAATCTAGTTTTTCTTGATGTTTTCCACATAATCTTGGTCAATCACGACTAGTGTAGTATTAATCTCATCCTGAATGGAGTAATTATTTGCTATAGGGGGGATAGATTTGGAAATACCTATTTGAATTATAGAAAACCCACTTAATTTATCATTGAAATAGATTTTAATATCCCCTAAGGGCTTATCTACAATATCATTAATCTTAGGACTATTGTGAATCTCAATATCATCTATTTGAGGGAGACTGCTCCTCATGTTTGAGGAAACCTTATTATTAATATGGCCATAATAAAGTTCAAGTTTGAGGAAATATGCTGAATGATTTGTGATCAATTTAATTGGTATGATAGATTTTACATTTAATTTTAGATTTACCAAAATTTTAATAGTGGATGAATTCAAATAATTTTCCTCTAGTCCTACAAGTCCTCCCAAATGGTCCCCTATCTTCATTAAAATTTTATTGTGTAATAATTCAACACAAAAATTAGGTATGATAATCTATTTAGAAACTTTAATGGAGCTAAAATAGATGGGTTCAAAATTAGGTTTCCATTCAAAAAGTTTCAGATTAAATCCTTTAAAATAAATAGGCTCACCAAATAAGAAACTATATTTTAGTGATGTATCCTTACAATCGATGAACAAGAAATTCTCAGGTAGGGTAGTGATATTTACCTAGCCCCTATAGATCCCCTTTAGCATTGAATAATGCTATCCACAAAGATCCCAAAATTGCACTATTTACAAATAAGTCATACTCTTACAATATTCGCACATACCTTTAGGTTATGTATCTTTAATAACAACATTAGTGGCTCTTTACTCCATCTATTTGGGATCCCATATGTGCAATGTATTGTACAATGGACCTCCTTGGATTGTTGGAGGGATTGTATAGCTCATTTATGCCTTTCTTACCAATATGCCTTTATTCTCTCTTTGATCTTTCCAGGAGCCAAGAGACCATGGCTAGCGAACTGTTGAGAGGGGCCAAGTGGTAGACTCTTGAATGTAATGATTGTGGAAATATGGTCAAACTTCTCCCTAATGGTATTTGAATTTCTCCAGAGGAAAAATTAGGTACCATGTGAGAGATAGGGATTACCCACAAGTGCTTGTTGTTTTCACGGTGATTACCAATTCCTCCATTTCCATTACCTACCACTTTGACATGGGATTTATGGACTCATTTCTCCTTTTTTCCTCTAACAATCTGACATCCTCCATTGGTCTCGTCTACTCTATTTTCCTTGAAGGTTATAGACTTAGGGTTCCTTTTCCACAACTCCACCCCAAAATTGAATGCAGAAGATGGAGGATTGTTGGAAACCCTAAATGAAGGAGGGTTAACCACCTTCGTGAATAGAGGCAAAGGATGCTCTAGAGCCCTAAATTAGTTGGAGAAAGCATATTTCCTCTCATATCCCTCGCATGGATAGTTCGCAGTGGTATGAGCCCTTCTTCTTAGGGAAATTTTGCTTTACGGGTGTAAAGTAAAGTTCGCTATCTTTGCATGAGTGGTTTTTATCTTTCTTTGTATTTTTTTTATGAAAAAATATTTTTATGTAATAATCATATTATTTAATTAATATTTCCTCATTGTTATTATTACATTTATGTATAATTGCAATTAATTAATCATTTTTTCCTCAATTAAATAAATGATAAATTTTTTAATTTCCTAATTCATTCTTCTCATAAATAAATAAATATTATTTATTTATTTATATTCCACATGCAAAATTAAATAAATGTCTTAATTTATTCAATTGAAATTATTCTTCTAGTTCTAACTAACACTATGTCTCAGTCTAACTATACAATCACCTTTTCTGACTATTCAATCTATTATGTTGACTAATCAATCAATTTAGTCATCTCTCTAATGTATTTTGTCAATCATCCAGTTAAGTTTAGTTCACTCATAATCAAATGAGTTAACAAGTCAATTAATTTAGTCATGCACCCACTTCACTTCAAATTAGTCTCATTTCACTAATCAATCTTTTGTGTCAACTCTCCAATCATTTAATTTTAACTCAATCTATTTCAATTATCTTCTCAATCATACAATCCTAATTGAAATCTAGAATGTTGATATAATGAGAGATAATTCTCATAATTTATAACCACATGTGTTGAATTATTATGTTGTCAAAGTGAGAAAAAACTAAGATCCAAAAATTTGCATTAAGAAAGAGAAGAACAAAGGAGATCTATCTAGTTTGTATATCTTTATTATTTGAGTTGATTTCATTATTTTATGTATGCATGTCAATTGTATTTCTCTCTTTATTTTTAGGGATTTATTGCAACATTTAGGCTTTGTGGTTGTCTAATTGTGTTGTTGTAGGTCCTAGATCTTGTATTTACCCCCTAATCTAAACTATCATTAACTAAACAACCTAATACACTAACAACATGAACATCACTAAAGACATCGGGGTAATAGGTCAATATGTTCTCAAGGGTCTCATAGCCACACAAAAAATGACCACAAAACACAAAGCCACTAGATTGTTCAGGAAAATGTTCATGAGCCTCTTGACTACTTTGCATTCCTAACCCACAACCATCAACTTGAATGGTTAATTTACCTCTAGGGTCCATCCACACAAAGTCCTCAATTAGAGAACTTGATAAAAAAACATGATAAACATGGTCAACATATAGATTTGAATTGTCAAAATGACAATGAGAATGTTGTGTATCTATAATACAAACCCATTTTTGCATAGACTAAGAAGAACTATAAACTATTACAAATGTGTGTCTCTAAAGTGATGTATGTACAAAATATAGCATGAATACGAAGAAGGATAAATTTTGCGTGCAATGAATTATTATGCATATACATAGAAATTAAGAAATATATGTGTAGTTCTAGATCATATGTGTGGAATATTTAGATGAATGAGAAAGAATTAGGGGTGTATGTGTAGAAATAGAGTAAACTTGGAAAATTAAAGGTTTTAGGGCTCTAACACTTGGATTTGGTCTTTATAGGGTCATCTCACACTCTAGGAGGTATAGAGGACATGCAAGGAGTTCATTTACACATCATAGAAGGAAAATGTATTATGATTACATTATTTTTAAGTTGGTATCTATGCTATACAACATGGACCCAAAATAAGATACAAGAATTGCATGTTACATCCAATAGAGAACCTTAAGATCCTACAAGATAGGTTCATACATCCAATAGCATCATAGAATATAGTAAATTCATCAAATATGCATAATCTATGCTATCTGAATACACACTATAATCCAAGGTACAAATGATAAATTATACATTTTTTAGATTGCAACATATCAATACAATGCATGGGATAATATGAGGATACAACATCATGAAAATACAAGTCAAAGAACATTAATATACCATCTGGAACTACATGATACATATACACATGTCTCCTATTACAATTGGTCATGATACTTGACCCCAAGGAACCCTTGGGCCCTCTCCCATCATGCTCATGAAGATAACCACATGGCCCACACACACACACACAAGGTATATGCACATGAGAAACCACACACCACAGGGTCTACAAGAGACATAATCACACTGAATAAAAGGTTTCACACACACACACACACACATCTAGATGAACCACAAGCAAGTATAAGACACAATTACCATGTAAGTATAAGTATCAAGAACACATATCCATTGAATCAATAAATAATCAAGTGGGTGCTCAGAGAAAGCATGGGAGAGTTATTGTATCTTCGCTAGGCCCATGCAGTGCTAATTAATCCTCTCATTGAGACAAGGTACTTTTGGAACCCTAAATTTTGGAAAATTTGGAGTTCCAAATTCCAGGCTAAGAAGAAAATTTCACTCTCTAGACATATGTAATGCATAATATCATAGTTCTAACTCCAAGAAACCAGCTTTAATGCATGTTTCAAATGGTCAGTTTCAAGCCATGAGTGGTCAGGATAGCATATACCAATAAAGAAAGATAGGGCACTAACAAAAAGAACATATCAGCAAGACCTAGGCTGATGGAATCAAGAGAGAAAAAGGAAAGAAATGAATCAGTATAATACATACCTATGAACCCCATCAGCAAAGCAGTCACCAATGGCATAATGGAAATCTTGTTCTGTCGATAGCCAATGAGGTTATCGATAAGACACACTCTGATGAATGCAAGGAAGGTCTATCAAAATGTGTTATAGTGATAAAGGTCATAAATGTGAATAAATTGATTAGGATGGGTATTTTTTAGTCTCTTTGATACCCAATGAGTTTATCGGCACAACTTATGATGATATGAGATGATCGAAGACCATTACAATAGGAAGCATTAGTAGGAGCTATGTCGATAGTCTTATCAGTATAGCGATACATATTGTCAAAGAAGATTCTGAGCTACATCGATGCTCTATAATATTATCGGGATGACGTAAATTGATAAAGAGAAAGCATAATTGCGGCTAAGGGATGAAGATGTCATCTTGATGCAACATAATGAAGATAAAATATAAGAAGTAATTATATGAACATACGCTGATATTCCTAGTGATGGATCCATAGGAGTTACCTCGATAAATGAAATCAGTGTTAAAATTACTATCAGTATAGCACTTCAACATATTAATAGATCCTCAGTGAATTGAGCGGTATTACCTACATTGATGCAAAGGTGAAATAAAGGTTGCAGATGAATGAATGATTTACAAAAAAAATGTGAAAGGAGATGCAGAGGAAATTAGAATTGTAGAAATAAAGGCTTCTAGTGTGTCTAGAAGGAAGAAGCTAGCCAAGATCATAGATTCAAAAGAGAAAAAGGCTAAAATAGAGGAGCAACGGGTATAAGTACTATGTGTCATCTATGTAGCCGAATATGAAACCAGAATTATAAATACAATGATGGGTATAAAGAATGGACTATGAAGCACCAAAGGGGGTACTTACATCATTTTTAGACCATTTATCCATTATACACCCTTAAAATAGCTTTAAAATACCTCTAATATGCTTTAAAATCTTGTGAAATGGTAATTAATTACATAAGCTAAGGCGATTTCGGGATTTGGAATTATTTTTATTTAAGAAGGATGGTGTCTTTTCACCTAAAGGGGTATGCACTTTATTTTTTGTAACTAAATCCTCATCTATATAAGGAGGATCTTTTAGAGAGGAGATACAAAGAAAAATCAGAACTTTCATAGAATAGAATTAGATCAACGACTGCAAACATGAACTTAGATGTACTATTTTTTCAAAGCCAATAAAGTTAAGTATTTTTATATCTCACTTGTGGTAAGAAGGTCCAATTATTATTCAATTAGTCCTTTGGATAAATATAATATTTTTAGATTTCCTTAATGTGCCTTCTTATGTTAATATAATTTGAATAAAATCTTAAGTTTGATCATTAGATAGAAAGATTGGTTATCAAGTTTCTTTCTGTTTTACTGGTCTCTCAAGTCAAGGTTAAATTTAGTAAGACTAACTGTAGATTTATATTTGGGTTGTATTTTATATAGAAGCCCTTGAAGTGATGGGATTGTTTCAGAAGAATTTTTTTAAAACTGTCTCCAAGGTTGTGCATAGGGTTGAAATTGGATTGACTCTATTGCCCAAGTTTAAATAGGTACTAGTCTTATCAATTATTGGATTATAGTGATTCAATTCATTGTTTCAAGTTTGTGATATTATATTAATCATTAATTTATTTAAGGCACATATTTTCAAAGTATTCTTACAATTAAAAAAACATTTTAGTCTTGCAGTTTATGTTGTATTGATTACAGTTTGATTTCTTTCAAGTGCACTTTCCAAACTTGAGAGAGAGAGGTTTTGAAGTGTATTCAGATCTTCTATAAAAAGCCTTAAGCTTATAGGATAAGTTAAGGTGAAGACCTACTAGCCTTGGTCCTGCAAAGCTAGAATTGCAAAAGTTCCAACCTTGCCTTTGGTTGAAACTTGTTAGTTGGCCAAATCACTTGGGTTTCCCAACATTGGATTGGAAAGTCCATAGGAAATCCAATCTGTTGATTTGAGCACCAACAGATTGGTGAATCTGCTAGGGAGATTTGATCACAATTTTCATTATGAAGATACCTAGAGAATTCTTTTTGTAGACCAAAATTGAATGATATATGTAGACTCTACTGGAAGAAAATAACTCAGGATAAGAAAAAAGTATTTCCTCAAAATTTGAGGTGGTGTGTCTATTCACAAAATATTTTAGTTAGTGGCTCTACTAAGGGAAAGAATCCATAAGGAAATGAAAATTTCATTTTTGGTTGAAAATAATTTAATTTAGGATATCTCAAAGTAGACAACCATTTCAGAGAAAACTATTTATTCCAGATGGTATCAGGCCATTGGATCTCAAAGGATTCCATTGTATTCCTTTTTAGTTTCTGCCTAAGCTTTCACAGCTTGTACCAAAGTTCCATGGAGAATGAGATGAATCAACACTTGAACATTTGGATGCATTTTATACATTTATACAAGACTATGATATTTGTGTAGAAGATCAGTCGATGTAACTATTTGTCAGGACATTAAAAGATAATTCAAGAGATGCATATAATACACTTCCTACAAAGATCATCTCATCGTGGAGGGAATTTGAGAAATGGTTCTTATATTAATTTCATGATGCAAGTGAAGGAGATAACTTGTGTTGTGAACAAGATGAAAATCAGAATTGCATTATGAAAAAAGAACCTTACATGTCTCCCTTAGATGAATTTCTCATTTTGGAAAGGTACGAAGGTGAGTCTACAACCCATTTGTTCATAAGGATGGTAAGTATTTATCAGGAGATACCATCAGACATCATGTCTTCACACAATAAATTTATTAAAAACTTTGTGAGTTAGGAACCTCACTAGATGACCCTGATTTGAGGATTCTTTTTCAGAGATTAGAAGATTATACAAAAATGAAACAAAAACCTGATCATGTTTCAGATTTAAGTGAAGAAGAAATTTTTGGACAATTTGAGGATGAAGGAAATACCATGTGTTATGAATAGGAAGAGGATCAAGAATACATCTGGAAAGAAAAGCCTTGTATGTCTCCCTTGGATAAATTTCTAAATATTGAAAGACGAGAAGGTGATGGATGCAGTGTGAAATCTACAGGAGTACAAAGCTCTAATGAATTTCTAGATTCAGATGAAGAAGAAATTTTGGATCAGATGGAAGAAAAATCCATTGTTGATGAGATTTTTATTGAAACAAATTTCCTTGAATGCAATAATGAAGAAGAATATCTTCTTATTTTAGAGGAAATTTCATATTTGTTAGATATAGAATATCAAAAATATGTTGATAAAAATGGTCCAATTTTTTTCTCAATCTATCAGAATAAACAGATTGATGAATCAATGCATGTTCTGGAAGAGGGAATTTTAGGAGATAACATTGATATTTGTCCAATTGATGAAGCACATGATGACTCTCGAGAGGATCCATTCAGTGAAAATATGCATTATGATATACCAGATGATCTCTTGTGTGATGAATTACAAGAAATCTTCTAGGAAGGTACGCCTGAAACTTCTATATTTTCAAATCCATTGCTTAAAGAGGATATAGAAGAGAATGTGTTCTAGAATGACTCCAAAAATGTTCAAACTTACTGTATATGAAGGAAAATGAAATGATAAATGGTGATATAGTCAAAGAAGAATACATATGTTGGAAAAATCCTTTTGAAAATAAATTTCATATACATTATGATCTGCCACAAAGGGAGATAAAAGACTTTGGCGCTAGTTGTTCAAAAGGACATGCTCTTAATATTTTCTTTCCTCAGATGTTCAAAAGGAAATCAATTAATTGGGAGATGATAATATTGTTAGGAATTTTTCATTGCTGCATGATTATAATCAATTGTTTGACAGGGGAAAATGTTGATTCCATATTTTGGTGTCTCGAGGCTGCCAAATAAGATTTGATTTGATTATTGAAATATACAGTGACTCTATAGCCCAATGGACTTGGCACTTGGTCTTCTTCTACCAGAGATAGTTGGATTTTTTCTATGCCCATAGGGAGCATACATCCCCAGAAAGAGCCAATGTTGGAACCCTAAATTTTGGAAAATTTGGAGTTCTAGATTCCAGTCCAAGAAGAAAATTTCACTCTCCAGACATATGTAATGCATAATCTCACAACTCTAAATCCAAGAAACCATATTTTTAATACATATTTCAAATGATCAGTTTCAACCCATGAGTGGTTGGGATAGCATATACCAATAAAGAAATATAGGGAACTAACAAAAAGAACATATCAGTAGGACCTAGGCCGATGACATCAAGCGAGCAAAAGGAAAAAAATGAATCAGTATAATACCTATTGATGAACCCCATTGACAATGAAGTCACCAGTGGCATAATGGGAATCATGTCCAGTCGATAACCAATGAGGTTATCGGTAAGATACACTCTGATGAATGCAAGGAAGGTATATCGGAAGGTGTTATAGTGATAAAGGTCATCAACATGAATAAATTGATTGGGATGAGTACTTTTGAGTCTCTCTGATACCCAATGGGTTTATTGACACAACTTATGGTGATATGAGATGATCGAATACCATTACAATGGGAAACATTAGTAGGATCTACGTCAATGGTCTTATTGGTATAGCGATACATATTGTCGAAGCAGATTTTGAGCTACATTAATGTCTAATAAGATTATCAAGATGACGTACACTGATAAAGGGAAAACTTAATTGTCGGCTAAGGGATAAAGATGTCATCTTGATGCAACAAAATGAAGATAAAATACCAGAAGTAATTGGATGAACGTACATTAATATTGCTAGTGATGGATCAACAAGAGTTACCCCGATAAATGAAATCAGTGTAAAAATTACTATTGGTACAATGCTTCAACAGATTAATAGATCCTTGGTGAACTGATCAGTATTACCTACATCAATGGAAAGGAGAAATAAAAGTTGCAAACAAATGAATGATTTATGGAAAAAATGAAGGAGATGTAGAGGAAATTATGACTACAGAAATAGAGGCTTCCAGTGCATCAAGAAGGAAGAATCTAGCCAAGAGCATAGATTCAAAAGATGAAAAGGCTAAAATAGAGAAGCAACAGGTATAAGCAGTATGTGTAATCTATGTAGCTGAATATGAAACCAGTTGCATAAATACAATGATGGGCATAAAGAATGGACTATGAAGCACCAAAGGGGGTACTTAAATCATTTTTAGACCATTTATCCATTATAAACCCCTAAAATAGCTTTAAAATACCTCTAATATGCTTTAAAAACTTGTAAAATGGTAATTAATTACATAAGCTAAGGCAATTTTGGGATTTGGAATTATTTTTATTTAACAAGGATGATGTCTTTTCACCTAAAGGGGTATGCCCTTTCTTTTTTGTAATTGAATCCTCATCTATATAAGGAGGATCTTTCAGAGAGGAGATACAGAGAATAATCAAAACTTTCATAGAATAGAATTAGATCAACGAATGCATACATTAACTCAGATGTACTATTTTTTGAAAACCAATAAAAGAAAAGTGTTTTTCTATCTCACTTGTGGTAAGAAGGTCCAATTATATTCAATTATTCCCTTGGATAAATCTAATATTTTTAGATTTCTTCAGTGTGCCTTCTTATGTTAATATAATTTGAATTAAATCTTCAGTTTGATCATCAGATAGAAAGATTGGTTATCGATTTTCTTTCTATTTTACTGATCTCTCAAGTCAGGGTTAAATTCTATAAGACTAATGAAAGATTTATATTTGGATTGTATTTCATATAGAAGCCTTTGAAGTGATAGGATTGTTTTAGAAGCAAGTTTTTAAAATTGTCTCCAAGGTTGTGCATAGGATTGAAATTAGATTGACTCTATTGCCCAAGTTGAAATAGGCATTGGTCTTATCAATTGTTGGATTATAGTCATTTGATTCATTATTTAAAGTTTGTGATATTATATTAATCATTAATTTATTTAAGGCACATATTTTCAAAGTATTCTTACAATTAACAAAAGCATTTTAGTCTTGCAGTTTATGTTGTATTGATTACAGTTTGATTTCTTTCAAGTGCACTTACATACTTGAAAGAGAGAGGGCTTGAAGTGTATTCAGATATGCTATAAAAATCCTTAAGCTTGGAGGATAAGTTAAGGTGAAGGCCTACTAGTCTTGGTCCCACAGAGCTAGAATTGCAAAAGTTCCAACCTTGGCTTTGGTTGAAACTTTTTAGTTGTCCAAAGCAATTAGGTTTCCTAGTATTGGATTGGAAAGTCCATAGGAAATCCAATCTATTGATTTGAGAACCAACAGGTGCTTGGCATGCTAAAATATCTAGGAAATTCTCCACTATGTCTATGTTTGAGCCCACAAGGCACATATGAGGAATCTATGGCTGGTCACTCTCTAGGCCTACTCAACTATGGTTGATCACTCACCAAGCCTACATAAATATGGTCAGTCACTTTCTATGCCTATTTAACTTCATTTATCTTGATTACATGTTTTAACCCCATTTATTTATTTATGTTATCAATTAATTAAGGACCTAACAATGGGTTAGCCCATTGGCCCCTTTGTGCCCCAGTCCTCCCATTAAGATCCACTCCAATGTTTGGCTATGCATCCACTCAAACACCCACACACAAAGGAAACACATGAGGTCTCATCAAATCCAAACTAGAAATTTTTATTGCATACCCCTTGGAAATGATACAATCATATCATCTATGTGATATGATCCTAAGGCATTCACATGCACACACAAGAGCCAACTCTCACAATTCAGGCATGCTCATTGCATAACTGAGACTTCATCAAGGTTCAAGCACAAGGAATTTACCAGCTTGGAATGACCCTCACATAAACAAAATAACAACATTTCACAATAGAATATTCATCCAAGGACCCACAAATGCATAGAACTCAAATTTGGTCATACTAAGGCCAAATTTTATAAAAAATCAACTTTCAAATATCAAGAAAGTACAAAAACCCATTTTTCCTCACACCATTCACATCCCAAAAGTGAATTCAATTCACCAATAAAATAAACCATAAAGCTCCATCCATCAAAAACACCCAAAATCCTCTTTTTCAACCATGCATATAACATAAAAATAAAACTCTAATTTTCTTCCACAAATATCTCAATTGCATCCATAGAAATCAAAATCAAACACTAAGATCAATTTCAAGTGATAAAAAAATGGATTTTAACCAAAAGTTAGTGAAAGAAATCAAACATAACTTTCCAGATCTAATAAAACCCTCAAAACACTTGTAACATGAAAAATTCTTCACCAAATGAGTTGAAACTTTGAAAAAATGGATGAAATGAGCCAAGAACACAAAAAATGCCCAAAACATTTCACCTTAAAAAATTTGCCCCATTTCCTCAAATTTAAATTTCCATGGTTATTTTTATGAAAAAATCCCAAAATTCTAAAACCAAGTTATTTCCAAAATGAAATAAAATTTTATTTTTATGAAAACTACCAAATGACTTAAACTCAAAATAAAAATATAAAACCTTAGCAACCACATAATTTCACTAGCAAATAAGTAAATACAAAATCCATCAAAAGAAATATTAAAATCTTAATATAATTAAATTATCTTATAAACTAGTTGGCTACGATAATTCTGCCAAAACACATAAATTGGTTACACCAAATAACATAGGCGCACATGTCAGGAAGATGACTAAGATACAACATTGAGACTCATCATAACACACACACAAAAGTCATGTATACTTGAATAGTTGGTCATTGTTATATTGTAACCAATGGTGTTTTTAAATATAGGGGGAAACTATTTTCCAAAATTTAAACTGATAATTTTGGCTGAATATATTTTGGCCATGTGATTACCTCCATATTTTACCACCATCGGGGATATATATTGATCACTTTTTATAAAGGCTCAAAAACTAGGCATAATCTGGAACTCAGGGATTGGACATCCAACCGAGCAGTTTATCCTCCTTATAAAAACTCATTTAATATGTCAATCCAGGGACATGTTACTTGAAATGGACCATCAAGATATATGCACCAAGTACTACTCAACCACACATTCTACAGTTGTTGTAGGAAACAAATGCTAGAAGGAAACTATTCTATGACTATAGGAAGTAAATGTTGGAATGGAAATTAAACTATAGCTGCAGAAAGCAAATACTAGAATGGAAATTGCAGAAGTGAAGTTGCTAACAAAATATGAAGACTTTTGAAAACTAAGCTATAATGCTTTAGCTACTGCCACTTTGGCTGTGGGAAGCGATAGCTAAACTGTGGCTTTGGCTGCAGGAACAGTTCAATACTAATACTGAAATAACATAAATGCAGGAAAGTGAATTTAACTAGAATGAATCTAACTAACTATGGATTCCTCACCAAGTGGGCCCCCTTGGGTGAGTACCCAAACACTTAATTATGCAAATTTTAAATCCCAATACTTTATTTTCTCATTAATTGAATAACTGAGTATAGAGATGTATGAAAACTAGTAAACAAAAGAATGAAACTATATTGCAACTAAACTAATAACGCCCTTCTTCTCACACAGGAGTGGGGCTTTATTTAAAGAGAAAACTTCTAATAGCTAACTAATCACGTCATAGAAATAGGTGAAGCATTTATTACAACACTACCAATAGAATGAAGAAAGCTATAAAACTAGAAACATAATAGATCTAGAAAAGAGGAAAGAGTCACTTTGACAACAAATCTAACTTCCCACTCTCTCCTAGATTTCTTCAGAGAGTTCATTACATTGTCTCAGTCCTTGCTTGACGACTGCCACCTTGATCACCCAAAAACCACTTATTGGTGTTGCGCTTAATGTTTCTCTATTGGATTCCGTTGTAAGATAGGGTCGAGCATCCAGTACATGGGCACATTTTACCTGGTCAAGACGATGGTTTCTATATTGTAAAGACATTCATGGTAATAAATACCAAAACACACATGCATTATTTATGTTCAAACAACTAATTTACTTATAAAGACATAATCATAATTTCAAAGTAAGTAACATATAATATACATCCAAGTATAGCATATTAAGTGTGTTTAAAACCATAGCAAAAGTCTAGTGGCTAAATGCCACATAATAGTATAACTGAGTATAAAGTCTTTGAGCAAATATGATAAAACAAGTAAAAAGGACCTAGCAAAACCTAGGGTATCTAAACTATGGCATTAATATACCTTGTCATATATTTAGTTTTATTTTAGGCATGCTCAAACCTTCCAATTTAGGTGAAGTCGATGCCCAATACCTGAGGAGTAAGTTGGTTATTAATATGTAGGCAACGGCCAGGAGATACCTCTAATTGCTTAGTCAGTTCTATCATAGATGCATCTATTAATGAGGGAACTTGGATCTCATGGGGAAGAAACTAGTGGTAGATCTATTTGGCTATAGGAGAAGACCATTGGTAATTAGTGATCAATGATTGTAGGGAACAGTTATGGGAGGAATAGTCTAGAGAATCTTAAGTTTGATCCATATTGATTATGCAAGATGTTGGTGATTAATCTATCTTCTTTCGGAAGCTACAAGAAATGATCTCTCTTTAACATCATTAACTGAGAGACTGAGTTAATTACTTTCACTTCTTCTCCTACATCAGGCCATATTGGTAAGGTTAATTACATCTGAGGTTGGGCAGGTGGGTATAAGGCCAAAGTCTTGGTGTAATGACCATCAAAGATGGTCTATCCCTTGAGCGACATATGATGTAGGCATCAATAGTTGCTAGCCAAGGCCGACCAAGGATAATTAGATAGCCCCCTAGTGTAGCTTTGGGTGAAAGGATCATGAAATTAGTTAGGTAAGACCAAGATTCAAGGTCAACAACTATGTCCGCCATTCCATCAGGCTTCATAGTGGAACTGTCTACAAGCTGGAGGACAGTAGGTGTAGTTCTGAGGTTGGTGATACCAAGTTGTTGCATGATATCTTTAGTCATGATGTTTATAGCGGCTCCAAGAAGGCATTTTTTATAGTTTTCCCATTGATAATAACCTCGACAACAGGGCTTTCAGGGTTAGAATATTTTGGGATGGTAACCTTTCCTATCATAATGTCCGCCAATTTTCCCAAGACATGAACAGTCTAGGGATCCTTTTTCTTACATCTAGGCTTTTTGAAACAAGCTTCCTTGATAAATTTTTTATAGGTGGGGACATCCTTGATTGCCTAGAAAAGGGGAATTTGAACACCAATGTTCTTTAGTTGATCAAGGATGTTGAAGGATGCTTCTTCGATAGTCTTTGGATTGCTATGTTGTAGCCTTTATGGAAAAGGAAGACTAGTCTGCTGATTGTTTTCAAGTGTTGGATTAGGGGTTGCTAGAGTAGGGGAACGTTCAGCTTGGTTAGGCTCCTCAGAGGGTACTTCAGTGATAATTTGAGGTTTAGGAGTAGGAAAAGTAGTACCAGACCACATGTGAATATCATCAAGAGTGATGGCATGAGTATGATATTGCGTTAGGTATTGTGTCAGGTCAGTAGCATATATATTTTGTTGAGGTGTAGGAGGTCTATTATTCAAGTTTGGTTGTGGTTGTGTAGGTAATTTAGTAGGCTTGGGAGGTGGATTATTAGCTACAAGATGTGGAAAAAGTGCTTGCTATTGTGGAGGCTGAGGAGACGACATCAGTAATCCTTGTGGCTGATTTGGCCATTGTTGACCTCCTCACCACTGTGGGTTCTGCTACCAATTACCCTGCAGTGGCTACCACACTCCTTGGGGTTGTTGCCAACTCCCTTGAGGATTTTGCCACTATGGATTGGGGTAATTCTACCACTAATTCTAGAAATTATTCCAAGGAGGAGTTTGGTAATTCATGGGAGGTTTCCATTGATTATTATAAAATGGACCACTAAATGTAAGAGGGTCCTGAGGCATACCTTGTCTTTGCACCCATGGTCATCATTGGGTGACAAAGAACAACTTCTCATCCACTGGTTCAATTTGTTTCTAATTAGTTGGCATTTGTGTAGTCTCCATGTTAGCAACCAGTTTGCACCAGAAGTCTCTCTTCTTTTGTCTACAGTGGAGACAAAATTCAGCCAGTATGGTCTCTACTTCCTCATGTTTCTTCTTGGCTTGCACGATGTCCAACTGTGTGGCCATGTTGTTAATGATGTCTTTCTTGAAGTCATACAAGAGATACATTATCTCTTTCCTAGAAGCACCCACACCATTTGACTTTCCCAAGGTGGAGATATATCCCCTTCCTTTCTTAACAACATCTCCAGAGTACTTAAGTCATATCTTTTTGATATCATCCCATGAAGCTTGGGTGATATCACCTCTAGCCATTAGGTCCAATGCCTCCATGCATCCATCATGAATGCCTTGCAGAAAGAGAAGCTTTTGGGATTCCTCATTAAGTGTGTGTTGTGTGTTCTTTTATAATTTTAACATGAACCTTGAGACATGATCCTCAAGACTCTCATCCTCTTTTTGTGTCATCTTAAAAATGTCATCCCCTCACATGTCATTTCCTCTACAATACTCTTTATATTTTAGCAAGAAAGAAACCTTCATTTCATCCCAATTGTGAACAACATCCTCTCCTAAGCCCATGAACCAATGTAATGCAGACTCTTTAAGAGTTTTAGGAAAGATTCTAAGCTTGTGGGCATCAGTGGTGTAGTCATAGCTCCTACAAAGGATATCAAACTTGAAAAGAAAGGTATCCGGGTCTTCTATCACAAGACCGTAGAATTTTGGAAGAGCAGAAAAGAGTATGTTCTTGAGGTTATTATTATCACACTGGTTGGAGATGGGAAAAGGAAATGTAGTGGGATTTTCCATCCTTGGTGGATTTCTAGGCTGAGGTTGAGGTGGATGCTAAGGCTGATAGATGATCAAAGGTAAATGATTTTCTTCTTCATTGAGATTTTTAGGATAATGGGATCTCAGATTGCCAAAAGCTTTAACAAATAGATTGACTTCAAATTTCTCCTTGAAGGAACCAAGGAGTTCTCCTTTAGAAGATGAGGATGATGATATGGTTTCAACAAGTTCAATAGTAGCATCAACAAATGGGCCTTCTTCTTCTAATAAGTTATTGGATTGATTTGGAAAGTACCTTCCTCGAGTGTCTCTTCTTCTATTATGCATGCAGCTAGTATGAAGTTGATGCAAGAGCATCTCAAGTCCTTGGCAATCCTGTGTCACCAAAAAGATTTTGAATTTTGTCTATGTTTCTCAGTTCCTACTTTGACCGAGTTGGTCGGTAGTTGGTCAGTTTCCTTTGGTTACCAAGTGTGGTCAATTATCTCCTGGGCAGTCAGTTGTTTCACTAGTGCTCGGTGATGCTTATCTGTTGCTCGGTCATCCTTGCTTACCGAGTAGTTTATTTTGAGTTTATGTTGAGGCTGACTTGTGCATTGATTATGGGTCATGGATTTAATGTTGGTATCCATCATTGGGAAGCATGTGGTCCCAAATATGACTGTTCCTTCCATTAATTATGGATATGAAGGCCGACTCAGTTCGGTAGCCTCTTGTATAAGTATAGTTGTTTGGTTAGAGTTTGGGGAGTCAGTTTTGATAGAAGATAGAAGATAGTAGAAAGAAGATTGTTGGCAGATCCTCACATGTTTGAGGACTTCTCTAATTCATTGTAATATCTGGCTGTAACCGGGAAGGCCTTACAACCTGGCATGTATGAATCAATTTGAATGAATTTAATATATCAATGATCATGCTTTCTCTCTCTCACTGTGTTGTTGTTGCTTTTGTGAGTTGTTGAGAAGGTTGGATCTATAAGGTGTGCCATCATTTGGCCCCTAGGTTCCTGCCCTTGCATCAGGTGGTATTAGAGCAAAGTGAGGTCTGGATCTAGGTCTGTGGATCTAGGTTTATAGGTTCCTTCTTGCGAAGTCCTAGTTGAATTTTTGTGGGGTGGCAGATTGTGATATGACCTGCAATTGTAGAGGGTTTTCAAGATGGTTTGTGGGAGGTGAGAATTGGATCCAAGATTGGTAGGCATGTTGAGACAACTTGCTGCTAGATTAGAAGCTGTTGAAATAGCCCAAAGAAGAGGCAGACATCTTGAAGATGTTAGTGATGATGAAGTTGAAGTGGAACAAGGTGAAGTAGAACCTACACCTGTGATGGATCAAGGTGAGGAAAGATTCCTAAAGGCATTGACAAGTTTGAAGTCAACACCACATTTCAATTCTCCTGAATATAGTGGAAAATTGGATTCTAATGAATTGATAGACTGGATCACTGAAATGGAAAATTATTTTGAGTATGAAAATGTATCTGAGGAAAAGAAGGTGAAAATTGTAGGCATAAATTTGAAAGGTCATTCATCCTTGTGGTGGGAGCATCTGCAATTGGATCAGAAAAAGAAAGGCAAAGACAAAATCAAGGTATGGAATAAAATAGTGAATAAATTGAAAGGAAAGTTCTTACCTTGTGATTATCATATTAACCTAGTTAGGTGAATGCAAAGTCTAAGGTAGAAAGATATCTCGGTAAAAGAGTATACTGAGGAATTCTATAGATTAGATACCAGATCTGGACATGATGAAGATGATGTGGAAAGAATTTCTAGATACCTAAATGGTTTGAGAGTTTCCATCCAAGAGGAAATCAGTTTGGTCAAGTTGGAGAACATTGAAGAGGCTTATCAATTTGCATTGAAAGCTAAAGAGAAATTGAATAAGAGACATGAGCAGAGACAAAGAGGTCAAGGTGGTAGATTCCCTAGAGGAAGAGGTAGATCCTATGGTGAAAATAGTAGATTTGAACCTGAAAAGACAAATCTAGATAAAGGCAAGACCAAGTGGAAAGGTGAAAATTCATCTAGAGGCAGAGGCAGTAACTACCAAGGTGGTTATGGCATAGGTAATTTCCAAGGAACTTGTTACAATTGTGGAGAATAAGGACATAGATCTTTTAAATGTACACATGCTAGTAAGAAGGCTAGTAGCAGTAAAAATGCCTTGGTGGAAGAAGACTCACCAAATGAACCTGAGAAGGAAAATAACTTGATGGTAAGGAGAGCACTGTGGGATGAAAGTAAAAAGGAAGATCCGATAAGAAAAAATTTATTCAAGACCAAATGTAGAGTTTCTGACAAAGTTTGGAAGGTGATCATTGACAGTGGTAGCTCGGAGAATCTTGCATCTGAGGACATGGTCACAAAATTGCAATTGCAAAGGTTGGAACATCCGAAGCCCTATCAGATCTCATGGATCAAAGATGAGCATACACTCTTGGTAAGTGAACAATGTTATGTGAATTTGAAAATTGGAAAGTACTATGATAAGGTGTTGTGTGATATCATGCCTATGGATTGTTGCCATATTTTGTTGGTTAGACCTTGGCAATATGATAGACATGCTATATATGATGGGAGATTGCATAAGTATACTATTGTGGTTGATGGAAGAAAACAAATCTTGCTACCTTTGATGGAAGAACCTGTTAGTAATGTTTGCACATCTATGAAAGTTTGTTAAGGATTTGAAGAAGAATGATGTATGTTTTGTTGTGATTCCTAAAAAACCAAGTAAGAAAATAGAGGATAATGTTCCTGAGGAGATTGATAAGTTACTCACCGAGTACAATGATATCATTTCTGATAATGTACCTGATGGTTTTCCATCGAAGAGAAGTATTGATCATTGCATGGATCTTATCCCTAGAGCTAGTTTACCGAACAAGGCACCTCATCGGTTGACACCTACCGAGAATTAGGAATTGAACTAGCAAATTCAAGAGTTACTGGATAAAGGTTTGATTGGAGAAAGTTTGAGTCCTTGTGTAGTACCTATGGTATTGGCACCTAAGAAGAATGGAGAATGGTGAATGTGCACTAATTCCAGAGCAATCAATAAGATAACAGTGAAGTATAGGTTTCCTATACCAAGAATGGATGATATAATGGATAGTTTGACTGGAGAAAAGTATTTCACAAAGATTGATTTGAAAAGTGGGTATCATCATATTAGAATCAGAGAAGGTGATGAGTGGAAAACTACTTTCAAGACAAAAGAAGGTTTGTATGAGTGGTTGGTTATGCATTTTGGTTTAACTAATGCACCGAGTACTTTTATGAGGCTGATCAAAGAAGTTCTAAAGAAATTCTTAGGTAAGTTTGTGATTGTATATCTTGATGATATTCTGATATTCAGTAAGACCAGAGAAGAACATTTGTTGCATGTTAGACAAGTTTTGTAGAGATTGAAAGAAGAAAAATTGTTGATAAATCTAAAAAAGTGTTCATTCATGAAAGAGGAGATTGTGTATTTGGGATTTGTAATTTCAGTTGATGGTTTGAAGATGGATCCTAAAAAGGTTGAGCTATTCTGAATTGGCCTACACCTATGAATTCTAGTGAGGTAAGATCATTTCATGCTTTGGAAAGTTTTTACTGAAAGTTCATAAGGAATTTCAATTTAATTTGTAATGCTATGACTGAGACTATGAGAGGAGATAAAAGAGAATTCAAGTGGACACATGGAGCTGATAGAAGTTTTGAGACTCTGAAGCAGAAGGTTTTTGAATTGCCTATTTTGGCATTGCCTAATTTTAATAAGGTATTTCAAGTGGAATGTGATGCAAGTGGTAGTGCAATTGATGTTGTGTTGAGTCAAGAAGGTAAACTTGTTGCTTTCTTTAGTGAAAAGTTGAATGATGCTAGAAGGAAATTTTTTGTGTATGATCAAGAATTCTTTGCTATTGTTCAAGCACTAAAGAAATGGAGACATTATTTGATACCGAGTGAATTTGTGTTGTATAGTGATCATAAGGCTTTACAATACTTGGATAGTCAAAATAAGTTGAATCAAAGACATATGAAATGGGTTGAGTACTTGCAGAGTTATACATTTGTGATAAAATATAAAAGTGGAGTCACTAACCGAGTTGCTAATGCATTGAGTAGAAGAAGATCTTTGATGAATGAGATGAAAATTGAAGTTCTTGGTTTTGATGAGATGAGAGATTTGTATGAAATTGATCTTGATTTTTCTGAGCCGTGGAGAAAGTGCAGAGCACCTATTCAAGACCAACCAAGTACAAAATGGGTAGAATATTTCATTCAAGAAGGTATGTTGTTTAAAGGTATTCAGTTGTGTATACCAAGAGGACAAATGAGAACTAATTTGATGAAGGAGAAACATAGTAGTGGTTTGGCTGGACATTTTGGTATTGATAAAACTTTGAATTTTCTTAAGGAGAAATACTTTTGGCTGCAATTGTATAAAGATGTTTAGAAATTTGTGAAAATTTGTGGAATTTGTCAAGTAGCAAAAGGAGTAAGTTAGAATACTGGATTGTATACACTGAGTGTTGTACCTAAGAAACCTTGGAGTGACATCAGTATGGATTTTGTTCTTGGCTTACCAAAGACAGTAAGAGGTAATGATTCTATATTTGTTGTGGTAGATAGATTTTCAAAGATGGTACATTTTATACCTTGTAGAAAGACATCAGATGCAGTACATGTAGCAGATCTTTTTTTTAAGGAAATTGTCAAATTGCATGGATTACTGAGGAGTATTATTTATGGCTGAGACAGTAAATTTGTTGGATACTTTTGGAAGACTCTTTGGAGAAAGTTTGGCATTGAGTTGAAATATAGTTCTACATTTCACCCACAAACCGATGGACAGACAGAAGTTGTAAACAGAAGTTTGGGAAATCTTTTGAGATGTTTATTTGGAGACACACCTAGTAATTGGGATTCTGTGTTGGCACAAGAAAAATTTTCATACAATAATTCAATGAATAGGAGTACTGGAAAAACACCCTTTGGGATTGTGAATGGCATAAAGCTGAGAAGTATATCTGATTTGAGAGACATTGCTGATGAAAGTAAGAGAAGTGCTGAAGGAGTGAAATTTTCTGAGTACATGAAGACATTGCATGAAGATGTGAAAATCAAGCTGGAAGATAGTAATCAAAAATACAAAGATAGAGCTGATAGATCAAGGACACATAAAACTTTTGATGTTGGTGATGAAGTGATGGTTCATTTGAAGAAAGGTTGATTTCCTTTTGGAACGTATGGGAAGTTGAAGATGAAGAAGTTTGGACCTTGCAAGATTTTGAAGAAATTTGACAGTGGAAATGCATATGAGATTGATTTACCTGATGACATGGACATATCACCGATTTTCAACATTGTTGATTTGTATGAGTATCATGAACCTGATGAAGACATGATAGTACTGATGGAATATCCTAAGAAGCAGAATGAAGAAGTTGAACAGATTTTGGAACAAAGAATTAGCAAGAGTACAAGAGGTAAATAGTATATGGAATATCTGGTAAAGTGGAAGAATAGACCGATTGAAGACAATTCATGGATTTCACAGTCTGAGTTGGATGCAACTCGGACCAGGCCTGCTAAATGATTCAGAGAATCATTTCTTAATAACCCCAGGTGTCTAATGTAGGAGCATCTTGGGTCCTTGGAAATCCTATGTCACCAAAAATATTTTGAAGTTTTTATGTGTTGCTTTGTTCCTGCTTTGACCGAGTTGGTCAGTAGTTGGTCGGTTTCCTTTGGTTACCGAGTGTGGTCAGTTATCTCCTGGATGGTCAGTTGTTTCACTGGCACTCGGTGATGCTTATCTGTTGCTCGATCATCCCTGCTTACCGAGTAGTTTATTTTGAGTTTCTGTTGAGGCTGACTTGTGCATTGATTATGGGTCACGAATTTAATGTTGGTATCCATCATTGGGAAGTGTGTGGTCCTAGATCTAACCATTCCTTTCATTGATTGTGGATCTGAAGGCCGACTCAATTTGGTAGCCTCTTGTATAAGTATAGTTGTTTGGTTAGAGTTTGGGGAGTCAGTTTTGATAGAAGATAGAAGATAGTAGAAAGAAGATTGTTGGTAGATCCTCGCATGTTTGAGGACTTCTATATTTTATTGTAATATCTGGCCATAACCGGGAAGGCCTTATAGCCCTACATGTATGAATCAATTTGAATGAAGTTAATAATCAATGATCCTTCTTTCTCTCTCTCACTATGTTGTTGTTGCTTTCACAAGTTGTTGAGTAGGCTAGATCTGTAGGGTGTGCCATCATTTGGCCCCTAGGTTCCTGCCCTTGCGTCAGAAGTGATGTGGATTATTGTGATTCTCAAGATGAAATGTATTCTAGTCAAAGAGGTAAATGAAATCTAATCCTAGGAATGGCTGAGTGAGAACTAGGTTCGGCACCATCCTCGACAACGGCGCAAAAAATGATCATTTTTTATAAAGGCTCATAAACTAGGCATAATCTGGAACTCGGGGATTAGACATCTGAGCAAGCATTTCATCCTCCTTATAAAAACTCATTTAATATGTCAACCCAGGGAGGTGTTTCTTGAAATTGACCAACAAGATATATGCACCAAGTACTACTCAACCACACATTCTACAATTGTTGCAAGAAACAAATGTTGGAAGGAAACTATTCTATGACTGGATGAAGTAAATGTTGGAATGGAAATTAAACTATAGATGCAGAAAGAAAATACTAGAATGGAAATTGCAGAAGTGAAGTTAACAAAATATGAAAACTTTTGCAAACTAAGTTGTAATGCTTTAGCTGCTCTGCCACTTTGGTTGCAGGAAGCGATAGCTAAACTGTGGCTTTGGCTGCAAGAATAGTTCAACACTAATACTGAAATAAAAGAAATGCAGGAAAGTGAATTTAACTAGAATGAATCTAACTAACTATGGATTAATCACCAAGTGGGCCCCCTTGGGTGAGTACCCAAACACTAAATTACACAAAGTTAAATCTCAATACTTTATTTACTCATTAATTGAATAATTGAGTATAGAGATGTATGAAAACTAGTAAACAACATAATGAAACTATATTGCAACTAAACTAATAATGCCCTCCTCACGTAGGAGTGGGGCTTTATTTAAAGAGAAAACATCTAACAGTTAACTAATCATGCCATAGAAATATGAGGAGCTTTTATTACAACACTACCAACAGAAAGGAAGAAAGCTATAAAACTGGAATCAAAATAGATCTAGAAAAGAGGAAAGATCTACTTCGACAACAGATATAACTTCCCACTCTCTCGTATATTTCTTCATAGAATTCATTACATCATCTCAGTCCTTTCTCGGTGGAAAGCATTTGCTAGTGTTGTGCTTAATGTTTCTCTGTTGGAGTATGTTGTAAGACCAAGTCGAGCATCTAGTACATGGGCACATTTTACCTAGTCAAGATGACAGTTGCTATATTGATGTGTTGCACTTCAAATGTTAGGATAAAGACATTCATGGTAATAAATACCAAAACATGCATGCATTATTTATGTTCAAACAACTAATTTACTTATAAAGACATAATCATAATTTCAAAGTAACATAGCATATCCATCCAAGTATAGCATATTAAGTGTGTTTAAAACCATATCAGAAGTCTAGTGGCTGAATGCCACATAATAGCAGAACTGAGTATAAATTCTTTGAGAAAATATGATAAAAAAAGGAAAAATTACCTAGCAGAAACTATCATAGGGTATCTAAAATATGGAATTAATATGCCTTATCATATATTTAGTTTTATTTTGGGCATGCTCAAACCTTCCAATTTAGGTGAAGTAGATGCCCAATACCTTTCCACATTAGTATAATAGTTGAAGCACATATACATACATAATATCAAACAATAATAAGCAGTAAAGGGAATTGAGACATTATGTTGACCTCACAAGTGAGTAACTATGATTTCATCTCTCTTCATACAAACATGTCAAACATAATCCATAGGAATAGTAACATGAGAATTGTAAAGAATGAAAAATCAATAATCCATAAATAGGTAAGAAATCATTGTCAATTAGCATAAGGAATCACATACTTTGACCACATAACAAGAACATATCAATCACATAAATTAATTACAATCTAAGAAAATCTCGAATTGTAACAATATCATTAATCCCATGGAACATAATGCGTGTAAAATCAATGAATCCATCAACATAGTGCCAAAGGTAGTACACCAGATCATAGAAAATTAGGAACATGTTAGTTTCAAAGTTAAAACATCATTTATAAATATATGAATGCATCTATACATCATCATAAATCTATTATGCAATAATTATTACTAATGAAATACAAGTAAAATCCACTATCTACAATGAGCTAAAACATCTGCATAATCCATAACACAGAAAGGATATCCACACAACATGGTCTAACACAATCAAGTAACATATATACATGCAACATATATTTAACATATATAATAACATGAAGTAATCATAACAAAACCCAAAACTAGGTTGGGTCATACAAGGATTTACATCTCAAAGATTACAAACTAGAAAGAAAATAGAAAGGGCACTACATTAAGGGAATCATATTTGCCCCTATAGAAAAAGAAGGGACCTATAGTGAATGATTCCCTATTCTTCATTAGTTTATCTCCTTTTTCCTATTTCCACTATATGTTTTGATGAATCACACCTTCAGCAACCTAAAGGTGCCTCCTCATCATTTCTATGAAAATTCACATTTTAGGAAAATTTTGCTCTTTCATGCCACATTTTTAAGAAGGTTAGTCACCACATATTTTTAATATTATAATGTTTTAAAATTCTAATTAGCCTCATCATCATGTTTTATTATAATAATCTACTTGCAATAAAAAAATCATAATAAAAGTAGTGAAAAAATATATTTTTTAGATTCTAGGCTTTAGGCTCTAAAAAGAGTATTTTGGATTTTTTATAAGAAAGCATGGGTTGGAGAAATTTGGAGTTGAAGTTGATTTTTTGTTGAGTTTGACTTAAAAGAGGCATTCATCAGCCACATAGGTGTTAGTAAAATGGTGTGTCAACATTACATTTACATAAAGTTGCTATTTATAGTAAGTTTATATTTAAGCACATATTGGTGTGAAATTTTCTCCAAAGCTAAAGATTAGCTAAATAAGCACATCGATAAATTTTCCTTGCAAGATCTTGTCTAGATTTTAATATATCAAATTTTCTCTTTTTAAAAGTTGTGAACAAATGTTTCAAAGAAAAGTTTGAAGGCCTTAGAGGCCCTAAAATGGTCTAAAACTATTTGTAACCAATGTAGCTAGTTATAGCTTGATAGAATGCTTCATTATCATTCCACCACTTGAAATGGTTCATCAATCAAGATCCTAGATCAAAAGTTATGGCCTCCAAAAGTTGAGTCTCTTAAAATGGAAGATATAAAATGTATCAAACACATAAATGAGCTCTAAAAGGGAGCTACACATGTTAGTGTGTGTTTTGACACATCATAGGACATCTTGAATTTGAGATAAGATGGCCACTACTTTTTGGGTATTTTCAGCCCATAGTTTTGTAATAGTGTTTGATGATTTCATGTATTTTATATCCTATATACAAGGTGTGTGAGATGGAGGTTGTGTGTAAGAGTCATATAGCTAATGGTTTACCTCTAGATCTCTAGTTGGTGATACTCTTTTGAGGAGCTTTCTCTACAAGTATATTGTATTCTTGTTGATTTTAAAATAATAAATTGGATGAATTTGGAGTGTGGGTCTTTCTCTCGAAATTGTTTTCCTCACATAAATCACCATATTTTTGTATGCATTCTATTTATATTTATTTGTGTTAAGTTTTAGTAACTTTTGTAAAGATTTGATTTTTTTTGCATTACCCTCCTCTCAAGGTTAGTGTACAAAGTTGTTATGTTACCTTATATAGTACCTCGCCCCTAGTCCAATTTTATTAATGTTATGATTACTTTAGGATGATGGATTATATGTTAGAAAATTATTGATGCTTATGGTTTTACTGACCCCATACTTGCATGTGTATGGTAGATGTGTTAGTTTTATATTTTTATTTGACGTGCTTGATGTGGTTGAGGGACGGAGTCGTAGTTGCTTACAAGATCCACACGATCGGCCGATCACTGCCATTGTCTGTTATATATTTATATATGTATGTGCATGCAAGTGTTGTATGCGGGTTTGTAGGTACCAGGCATCGACTTCCTTGAATTGTTAGGATGAGCGTGCCCTATCGCAATATCTCAAATGGTAAGAGAGGGGAGATAACACGGATCCAAAACCCTAACCTAAGACCATTTGTCCTAGGATTGGACAAGTATCAGTTTGACTACCCTACCCGATTTCATCTAGGTGACAGGAATTCGTGGATCCCTTTCTGGTGTTGCTTGGTTTTACTTTGTTTGATTTTACTTCGTTTGGCTTCAGTTGATTTACTGCTTATGTGGGTGATTTTCTATGATTTATTGATTAATGATTATAGTTGAAAAATAATATTAAATTTAATTCTTATGCTTTTGTGTGATTATTAATTAATTAAAAATCAAATATTGGAATATTTGGATTTAATTAATTAATTGTGTGAAATTAGGATTGATAATGTTCCATTAAATATTAAATAATTAATTGCATGTTTTAATTGTGCTTTGAATATTAAATTATTTAATGTGAAATTATTATATTTACATGTGCTTTATTAAGTTTGAAGGAGATTTGTTTCAAAAAGGTGACAACTTGTCTTTAGGAGACTAACTTGAGTTGTGCATAATTAAAAGATATTTTTAATTAATAATTAGTAATTTCTTTCAACTTAAGAGTGGGAGTTTGAATAGGAGTTATCTAATGAGTCATCTAGGGTTTGCATGAATGGTGGAGTTGAATCCCTAATAGGGGGAATTTGCATTCATTTGGATTCAATTAGGTTGTTGGAGATTTGTGGAGAGAGTTCTTGGAAAATTTTTTACATTTTTGAGATTCTTGAGCTTTGTGTGTGTGCTTGAGTGTTTTGGGTGAAGATTGCTTGCATCTAGAATTGGGATTTACATACATTGTGGTTCAGATCTGTAAGGCTGAGTTATTCTATTGACAGATCTGGGAGGTTCATCATCTTGCAGGCATTCTATTACATTTTCTAGCATTGGAATTGAGGTAGGGTTTGAAGAAACCTTCCTATAATTTTATCTATGGAATTTTCAGTATTTTAGTATGCTTGGATTGATTTATTGATATAGATCTATTTTTAGTTTTACTTTCAATTTGGGTGTTGGTAAACCCTTAGATTTATGGCTTTTAGTTTATTTTATGACTTGGCATAGTAGGGTTATGCTGTCAAAATTTTGGGAGGAAATTCACTATAGGAACCTTAGAAAATGAAAAATTAAACTAGCTATAGTATAAACTATTGAGTAGATGAAATAAATTAATGGGCAATTGAGAAAAACCAATTTGGCTTTAAAAAAATACATTCTGGGTAAAAAACCTAATCTCTATTAAAAAAAAAATAGTTAGAAAAAATATTACCACAGTAAAAAAATTAGTTTGTTTACAAAGGAAAGATAATTTCAATAGTAAATGGAAAATACATATGTTTGCAAACAATAGAGGAAAAGATGGAATAAGGGAAAAGACAAATTACTATGTAGATTTGCAAAAATAGATCATATTTCCATTTCTAGTAAAAAAAACTACGGGCTCTATATTTCCATTTTCAGAAATTTCATATTTATTAAAAAAGATAAAAGTGGAAACTTTATGTCAAAATGTGTATATTTATATTTATTGTTATTAACAAATTTTGATTAGCAATGAAAAAAATAATGTATATTAACTTTTGGCAAGTTGATTGTTTTTAACAAAAAAAAATTAAAAAGTTGAAAAGGGGCACAGGTCCCAACCTTGTACCCCTGCGGCAGCCTTGGTCGGCGATACCACGATACTGTTGATAGAGCAGAGCTCTACTGGTAGCACCCGTGGGTGCCATGTGGCAGGCTCTGTCCCTGCCGGTGGTGCCATGGGCATCGTACGGTAGGGAAGACTACCGTGGGCGCGAGTCCCCACAAGCGGGCTCCTCCATGTAAAAATTTGCTTTGCACTTTTCTTTAAATAATTAAAAATTGTTAGTTTATATTATATTTAATTTTGTTAATAATATTTCTATTAATAATTATTATTTTATAATAATAATTTATTAATAGATTTAAGTTGTATTAATAATTTTTATTAATGATTATTATTTAATAATAATAATTTTTAATAATAGATATTGGTAATTATTATTTAATAATAATTGTTATTGTTGGATTAAATTAATATTAGTATATTTTATATTAATAATTTTTATTCAATATTGATTAAAAATTATTGTTTGAGATTATTAGGACTTTAAATAAAATATATTTATTGTTTTTATTATGGGACTAGTGGACTTTATTTGCTAATTGTTTTAGTAAATTTTATTTAATAAGATAATTAGATCTAATTGGCCAATAGATTAGGTTTAGATAAATTGATTGATTTTGAGATAATCATTTAATCTAGCCTAGGTATGATGTTTAGTTTTTACCATAGATGTGTTGCAATTATGTGTTCAAATTGAACTTTTATTTAGTATTGAAACATATGAGTTATCTTATATCTATAAATGCATCTTTTCATACTGAAATTAGTTGTTTTATACAATATGATTTTATCTTTCCTGGTTGTTGGGATTATCTGTTTTATGGGTGCTAGATGACCTAGGAAAGACAGAGGCTTGGGAATTGTCTTATATGTTCATGTTGTTTCTTATGTTTGGCATGAGTGTGGTCTGTTTATACCCCATTTGACCTTATAGGCTCATGATGTACTATGTGTTCATTGATTATGTTTAATATAGTCAATCCTAATTTTTGTGATGATTCTGGATGTGTGACTATCTATTTTTTATCTATGTTAGATCTAGGAGAGATCTATGAGCCTAGGGTAGTTTACCTAGATATGTGTTAGGGGGTGGCTTGCAATAAGCGTCAGGGCCCACAAGTGGTTGTCAGGGTCACTTATTGTTAAGTATCTATAATCAAGTGATAACATAATATAACATTGAGAGATATTAAAATGAACCTAACAAGACATGGTTTCCTCGCCCTAGCTTAGTGCTAGTACAGACTACGGTGGGAATGGAGAAGATGACTAGCCCCTTTAAAAGGGATGAGTTGGCATAGTCGATGGCTTTGTCAGTACAAGAGGTCATTGACACCGTGTATGGTCACTTGGGTGTCGGGATCCAGAGAGATTACCAGGACAAAACTCAAGGGTTAGACGTATATGATGACACCTTCCTATGCATAGTCTAGTTATCCTACATGTGTCAATTGCCTCTGGATTAGTGAGTCTTTCATGGCATTATTACTTTTTCACCTTGAGTTAGAGAGCTTTCAGTATCCTTTCCTTAGCTTGATCTATTTGATGTTTATTATCAGAGTGGGATCTATTGTTATCTCCTCAGCACGGTGGGAGTGGACCATTTAGGTTCACGAGGCTAGGTGGTAGTGATTCTTTTACCATTTGATATTTTGACTTTTGTATACTGGTACTAGATGATCCTTGTAGCAGTTGTTCTTTCTTGATCTTCTTTGAGGGAGTTGTGTTCTTCTTCTTCCTCTTTGTGATCATGTACCTTTGTATCAAATATTTATATCTTGTGTACTTCTTTTCGGTTATTGTATTACATACCCTGCGACATGTGCAGTGGATGTAGGTTATTATGGATACCTTATGGTACTAGATGTATTCATGTTATCTTCTATGTGATGTTTCTTTTATCTTTCATTTGTTTATTAGAGTTTTGTAATTGTACCTAATCTTTTTTTAACTAATTAATGTTAACGTAATCTTCGCCGAGGAACCCTCAAGAGTTGTAACCTATGTTGGTTGTTTATATAAAAGTGACTAAATGGTAATTGCTTCCGCATTGATGTTTATCTTGTATGCTAACTTTTTTTAAAAAAATTATTCTGCAAACTTAAATGCTTGTTTAGGTTAAGTTCTCCTGGGTTCCCTGGCGGGGCATTACACCTTAACTTCCTCTCAATAAATAGTTTCAAGTGAAAGAGTTTTGATTGAAACTCTTATATCACAAAAATATTTGTTTGAAACCTTGCATGCAAATTGAATCTAGTTTGAGTTTTAAAATCATATTATATCAGTTTAATTATTCAAGCAAAAAGGTTTTTCTTAAAATTCTTTGTTCCATGTAGGTGCCAAGTAATATTTGAACAAAATTGTGTTACTTGAAACTATCTTGTTGACCCAAATAATGACACAACTCTAGAATTTCACCCAAATATAGAGGTGGACAACATACCCTTACCATTTTCCCCATTTAGTTTGTACTTGCTTTGAAATCTCACATGGATGTGTATTTTAATAGTCAATTAGCATTATTTGTGTGTAGGCTAATGCAAATCAGATTTCTTCACCTCGTACCACATTTCTTAAGCCATAAAATATGTGTTGACCCTATTCTATAGTCTCTTACCAAATAAAAAATTTAATAACAAAAATGAGCTTGTGCACATATGCTATAATATCCTCTATGGATATTATCTCTAGATTTTACCAAATGTTCCATGGAAAATTAGATAAACAATTTGCATGCAATGCAAACTAATTTCTATTTATCCTACAAATTATACTAAAAATCATATAATATCAAACTGAAATAGAAGTTTGAAATTAAATTTGAATATTGCTAGCAAAACAGATAAATCATCACATCCTTATTTTATAAACAAATATTAAATAACTTTATTATTACAATTTTTTCCTTAGATTAAGTCTTTAGAAATATTTCCAACTGTGAACTTCATCACGAATCCACCAAGAAATGAATTGGGTTATTATCCAATCTACCAAGAAATCTTGAAGGTTTTCATCCCCAAGTTTCAAAATTGAAAGCTAGAAGCTCTCAAAATCTCCAACAAAAAAATAATTAACCAAGCATGCCCAAAATGAGCCTCTCAATGTTCTTTAATAGCACATCCCCATGATTCTTCAATTTTTGTATGCTTGTATCTTGGTATTCCTTTTCTTTGTCTCTTTATTATCCACCTTTAAATTAAAATGACTTTATTAATTTTCACTAAGCTTCATTAAATTCTTTTTAATACTTTATTAAATAATTAAATTAAGATGTCATTAAATTTGATATAATTTGACAACTTAAACTTAATTATTTAATTGACTTCTAATGTCCCAAAAAGGGGACATTACAATCCTCCCTTCTTATAGATTTCTTTCTCTAAAGCAATATAAAACTGCATGTTGAAATGAATGCTTGGATCCCATATCAACCTTAGGAATTTCACTCTACCAAATTATTGTGCTACTCTGATGTAAACATTACCATGCCCAAAATTGTGAAGCCACTCATCAAAATCCCACTGAAATAATAAACAAAACATAGGTCACTACCAAGATCCCAAATCTTCATGCTATCACAATTGTCAAATATCAAGAGGTAGTAGTATCTCAAGGAGCTATCAACACTGAGCCGCCCTCTAAATCCAAATTATCTCCCATTGAAGTGCAAAATACCCAACACAAGTGCACAAAAAATCGTATCAACCCATCCTAAGTTGCTCGTGTAAACTAGTTTTAACAACTCTCATAGATCTAAAAATTCTAAGAGAGATAAAATCAATACTACGCAATATATCCTACCAAAGTAACTCAAGAAAGACCGTATCAACAAAATCCCTACCAATCATGATCCTAGGTAAAAAAAAAAGAATAATCCATTCAACTAAAATGTAAGAATCTTACTATCTCCTCTCATAAAATCCCAGACAAGAATCATATCCATGAATATTTAGGGATTGGAATAGAAAACAACATAACAAATCTTGACATCAACTAACCAAGTATTACTTATGTGGTTAACCACTAAAAGAATTACACTGATAGTTAACCTCCAAATGTGAGTATCCCAATAATACCAACTCATTGTAATCAACCCATTGTCATCTGAAGACATACATAATAATTCTTTGAAATGACTGCAAAAACTCAAATTCCCCTAAGTGGAAGTGAATAATAATTTCTCTTTGTGCCCAAAGGATGTGTCACAACTAACAACACTAAAGTTTGCAAGTGTACAAAATCAAATAGTGAATACATATGAGTCATGAGTATGGAAGTAACTAAAAATCCATCTCCTGTGATCAAATCATATTCACCATCCACCCTCAACCAGGAACTAATCATATGTTGAATCGATAAATCCATCCAACTCATCTATAGATAAGAATATAAACAAGTATATAAGATAATCAGAAAGAGGGCAGCAATACTAACTCTAAAAATTGATCCACTATTCCAATCCTATGAGCAAAAATCATCACTAAAAACTACATCTAGATCCCAAATACTGCAATTAATTTTATCACTAGAGCCATAAAGAACTTCCTCATCCAACTTGAAGAGTGGATTATCAAGTCTCCAACCAACATCTATCTCAAACAAATAATGCTCAACCAACTAAATATTATCATTTATTCCCAACTCATATTAGGCTTTGGTTGGTCCAAAAATTTATTGCTTGAAATTTTTGGAATATTTATCCAAATCATAAGTCTATTGTATCCTATCAAGTTCATTCATTAATTCCTTCATAAACTTAGTCCTTCCTTTGTATTCCTTCTCCCTGAAATGATTAGCCATAACAAACTAATTTTTCACTCCTTGAAGACTCATCTATGTGTTCTCCAATATCTCCTATGTATTGTTAAGTTCCATGATGATCTTATTGACCTCATCCTCCTTTTCCTTTAATTTATCAACATACACTTCAACAATATTTAATAGATGATCCATGTCTAAAAGTAAACACAGATAATTAGATTCTATTGATTCCAGGACCAATTTGACCACCTACAAGTTTGTTTAAAATAAAAATCACATTCCATGCCCTTTTGTATTATTTTAATTTGAGCCTTCTTATAGAGGTATTCACTGATCTTGTAAGTGTCATTATAATGTACTAAAACTACAAAAATCATATGACTTGTGACCTTTAGTTGATTCTTTAAAGTATATTTCTTAAAACCATCATCTTGAAATGTATTTTTTGATTGCTCCTCCAAATCAGCCCCCTTGAGTGTCACATCCTTGGTGTATTTTTAGATTCACAAGTTGGGAAAACCCCTTGGTCAATAGACAAATCCCCATCTACTAAAAAACTTGTATATTCATAGTGTAGACCTTCTTATAACAACATGTTGATTTTATCCATTTCAGAATTTACCAATTGGGAATCCTCATTAACATTTAATCTTTCACCAAATTTGGGATCTTCCAAGTTATTAGTTTTCTCTTCTAAAACATTGTCATGCATAAGTGAATTGCTGCTATAAAGAATGCATGATTCATCATACCTTTTAAGGGTGACATTAATGTCATCATGGGCCTCAAACTCCTTATTTGATTGATTTTCATACAAATTCAAGGCTACTACTATGTAATCATTTCCAAATAATTTCTCACTATATGAAGATTCAAGCACTTCATTGGAAACATCTTGATACTTTGATACACTCTCTCATTGAGTAAGACCATCCTCATCAAAATGGTTTTCAATCACAACCTCCAAGTCACCAACATAGAGATTCATATATCCCTTACCTATAACCAAACATGAATCTATCTCCTCATAAGCATTTTTGTTATTCTTGGAACAAATTTTTGACATTTCTATATTATTCATCACTAGTCTGAACCTATTTCGATCCCTTATCTTCCTTACCAATCCAACAATTATGATCATGTGTCCAAGTCTCCTAACATGTGAAATAAATCTACTCCCTTCTCATTTGGTTCTTACTTTTTTAGAAGACCCTACAACCTCTAAGCACATTAAGATCAATTCAACCTTATTCATATATTCATTGAACCCTTCAATCTTCTACTCAATCAACCCTTCTGATAACTCATAATCAATGGGTGATATATCCCACTCCTTCCTCAAATTGACCTGAAAGTATTATCGCAACCACTCACAGATATCATCATCCTCATGTAAGATTAAGGACATAATGGTTTGCATACAAGCCCTCACATTATCTCAATGATGTTTCCTAATTTTGGTAAAGAGACATTGAAACATTTGAAGATTCAATTTATCACATTTTAGATCCAACATAATGAAAAATTCTCTGGTTCTCTCCATAATTTATTAAATCTTATCTCCTTCACCAAAAGTAGGAGATTTAATTTCCATCATGTAACCCACATAGTCTCTCCACAATCAGCTGTAGAACCTTCTTTAGTATGTCATAATTATAGGGTTCTACATGAGCTTTTATCCTTATAATTTCATTGTGACAAGAAGCAAGTGCAAGTGTAACCTCTTCATAAGGATTCTCCATAAACTTTTCCCAAACAAAAGTGAGCATTGAAGGATGCAAAGCCCAATTTAGAAGCCTCTAATCTAACTGGCCTACTTTGGATAAATATTGTTAGAAAATTGAGAGGGGGGGTGAATCAATTAAGTCCAATTATCCTACAGTCCCAATTACTCTCAGATGTATAAAAATAATTCAATAAATAAACTTAAATAGCTCGATAAAAACTTGTATGTGTCTTTTTTATTTATTAACCGACTATCAGATAAATCATCTAGTATATACCGATCAAACCATTTATGTAATGTGTAAAGTAAGATAACAAATCATCACATGCATACACATATAACACTTTATTTTTAATGTGGAAACCTTGATAGGGGAAAAACCACTTGGTACTAGTACTCGTAATATTTTCACTCTTGTGAAGTGAGCTCAGTTAAGAGCCAATCTTGTTAAAGGTTTAAAAACACACTATAAGGTACATGACCTTGTTAGAGGATTTATCACTAACTATTCTCTGTGACCATATATTCACTTGTGTCAACAAGAAAACAACCAACATTCATTGAATGTCATAAAAAAATAAACAAAGACTATTAAGTCTCACTCGGCTAAGAGATTTTGTTTGTAGAAATGGTTAGAATGAAATAGTAAATGACCTAATTCAAATACTACTTCCTTTGCAAATATTTAGATCTATGCTAAGCCCAATATATCTCTGACCATCATAATCTCTTCAATTTCCTTTTATCCTCCAACTATGTGCTGCTTGATTATTCTCCTTCTTCTGACACTTGGTGTTGTCTGCAAAATTGTTCGATTCTTACTTCAACTTGTGTGACCAACTTCGGATGAATACAATCTTCTCCTCATGCACATACATTATATTGAATCTCTTGTCTCCTTAAATAGACATGATAAAAAAATTTCTCCTTAGCCATAGATTTTTCCTATTAATCTCCATCGTTGATTTTGCCTCTTTAACCTTCCTCGGAACTTGTACCTTGAAACATTTTGAATCTTCATCATCCAATCAACTTTTATTTTTTTCAGTCGTAGATCTTCATAAAAAACTTTATCTTTATCCTCGGAATCATCCCAATTCATCCAGCTCGTCATCTCATGTCGGCAATCACATGTTCCACATTATTTCTTCCACTTGGTCAATACTATGATGTGTTGGTGACTTCCCACTCAATTATGTTGGGATAGGAAAGATAAAGTAATGAAAGGGGAGGGGTGAATCAGTACCCTCAAAAACTTTTACTGAATAAACAATCTGCAATAGTAGTGTCTATTTAACCAACTGATTCCATTGTTTGCAACATAAATTCAAATAACTTGTAAATGTAAATTGTATGAAAACAAACAATAAACCATACATGAAATGTAATCACATGACTCGAGTATTTTGTTTACACAAAAACCCTTTTTAGAAGGTAAAAACTGTGGTGGGGATGACACCCATAAATTCTTCACTACTGCAATAAATAAAGTATGTCGGTTAAGGCTACAAGTGTGATAAATTCTAGTGATCTTACCCTATTAGGAGTAACTTAAGATCGATTAGATCTACCTTGTGAAAGTATTTTAGCAACACCAAATAAGTGTGCACTCGGTTAAGAGATTTACAACAAACTATTAAGTCTACTATGTTAAGAGGTTTCAATCCTACTATGATGGTTAGAAGATAACAAAAAATATCTACAATTGACAAATATGACTTGTCAAAATCATATCATTGAAATACCAATTCAATTTCACCTTGATGTGTTCTATATTGTCTTATTTTCTTCTCAATAGCCTTGTATGTTTCTGAATAAACTAAATACGAACTCTGATAACTGCTCTGTCATGTAAACCCTTGTCTAAATTCTAATGTCTTGTAGGCAGCTACTTCTTCATGAACTCCTTTTCATGTCCTTCTCCTTACTTATGTCAAAATGACATCAATTAAAATTATATAGAAAATTTCTTTGACCTAATTAGGTTTACAACATCTTAGAAAACCTAAGATCTACAGTGTATAAAAATAACCTAGATCTAACTATTACATAGGAATCATCAAAAAATTTAATGATTACATCCATAATAAATGTGCCTCAATCTTGGTAAAATGTTTATAGATCCATGTAAGCTATTTTCATAAATAAATGTGCCATTGTTGATTACTATGTCGTTTCCTGAACAACTTGGTAAACACTACATTCTCTGTTCAGTGAATAGCCTGATGCTCGGTGTGTAGAATGCTTGGTGTTCACTGACTCGGTGCTCGGTACACTCTAATGCTTGGTAAACATACTTGGTTAGACCTGTATACATTTATTCTCGGTGTGAGTGCTTTGATATTTCAACCGACTAGCTTGTATATCTTCTTATTCCATCTTTTACCGACTAATCAACATAGATTACCGACTAATCTTCTTTGATACTAATGACAAAAATTAATGCTCAAATAGAGATAATAAGTTAATACCACACTTGGTATACACTATACTTTCCTGGTGTACACTGTATCTACTTGATGTATACTAAGTTATTCCTATATCGACCACATTAACTTCTACATTCTTGAACTTCAATACTTAATAGAATCATGTAATACAATCAAATCACTATCATATTGTCATAGACTCATCAATAAGCTACCCAATGAATACCATATTTATATCTTACTCATACATCTCATCTTCATGTTAATATCTCATTCCTTCACCCTTATTACCTTTTTCAGATGTTTTCAACTATCATGTTAAGTACAATTAAAACTAGTTGACATCAATGATAATATAATAACTAATCTAATGTCTCACATATACCTTTGTAGCTCGGTGAATATCTTCACATTATGTTCTCAAAGTAGTTAATTAGTTGTAGTCTAACAATCTCTCCCTTTGGCATTGATGGAAACACAATATGAAATATGTCATAGAATAGAAAACATCTTAAGTATCTACATATTGGTCTATATGATGTGACTCAATAAGCTCTCCCTTAGCTTATGCATTTAATATGTTTAATCTCTACACAACATCTCCCTTTCGGTTAGCTTCATTCCTGACTGATATTTCATCTCTGCATCTCTCCAATATTTCATGATTATCTCTCTTGAATATTTCATGATCATCTCCTCTCCTTTGACAACAATGCCAAAAATAGTCAGCTCTTCAGTAGTCAAATAAGTATCTTTGTTGTTCTTTTTCATATTCATGTACCTTGCATGTACAAATGTTCTCGATTTCAGCTTATCTTCCATCTTCTTCACAACCTTAGGAATCCCAAAGTTTGAACATCTTGCATCAACATAATTAGATCTTCTAATAAAGTATAGATTGATGCAACCCCATATCACCTTAGTGAATGTTAGACAAGGGATGGACCCCTAGTCTACTTCTCAAGTATTCAAATGTATCCTCCAGTAAGGGTTTTGTGAATATATTAGCAAGTTTCTCTTCTGACTTCACATATTCCAATTTGACATATTTTTCTTGAAATTTCTCCCTTAAGTAGTGATATTCAATAGATATGTGCTTTGTCTTTGCATGCATCACTTGATTCTTCAAAATGTTAATAGCACTTGTATTATCACAATATATTATCACTAGATTAGTGATTTCTTCATTCATACCTTCCAACAATTGCTTTATCCATGCAATATTTGAACAATTAGCAGCAGCAACAACATATTCAGCTTCAGTAGTGGACTGAGAAATGCATCCTTATTTTTTGCTTATCCATGTTACTAATATTTCTCCTAAAAAGAATGCTCCACTTGTAGTTCTTTTTCTATCATCAATATTTCCATCCCAATTGACATCTGTATAAACTTTAAGTTCAAAATTTCCTTCTTTTTTATACCACAATCCATAGTTTTCAATGTTCTTTAGACATCTCAAAATTCTTTTCACAGTAGTCATGTGTGACTCTTTAGGAGTAGTAGAAAATTTAACTACAATGCCAACAACATGTGTAATGTCTATTCTACTGTGCACAACATACATTAACTTGTCAATCATAGATCTATCTAAGGTTTGATTTACCTCTATTGACTTGTCATCCTTGGTCATCTTACATCCGGTTACCATAGGTGTACCAACTAGTTTTGAGTCTTCCATACTGGATGTCTTCAAAAATTCTTTAATGTACTTTGTCTGTGTGATATAGATGCCTTCCTTCAATTGTTATATTTGTAGACCAAGAAATAATTTGATCTCCCCAAACATCAACATTTCAAACTCTTTTCTCATTTCATTAGAAAAAGACTTACATAAAGTATCATGACCTCCAAATATTATATCATCAACAAATATTTTAGCAATAAGAATCTTATCATCAGTTTCACATTTCAAATATAATTTTTTGTTAAAACTTGTTCTAACAAATCCAATTCTTATGAGATAAGAATGTAGTCTTTCATACCATGCTCTCGGCGCTTGTTTCAGTCCATATATACCTTGTGCAACTTACCAACCATGTTCTTCTAATTCAGATCAACAAAACCTTCAGGTTGTTCAATGTATACCTCTTCTTCAATTATCCTATTCAGAAATGTAGATTTCACATCCATCTAATTTACCTTAAATCTTTTATAAGAAGCATATGCAAGTAGTATTCTCACTCCTTCAAGTCTAGTAATAGGTGCAAAAGTTTCTCCATAGTCAATTCCTTCTTCTTGTGCATAACCTTTGTAGATTAGTCTTGCTTTTTTCCTTGTTGAATCTTCATTCTCATTCAATTTGTTTATAAAAATCCATTTGGTGCCAATCACATTTTTGTCTTTAGGTCTTGGTACTATTGTCCATGTCTTATTCTTCTGTATTTTCTCAATCTCTTCATTCATTGCCTTAATCGAATCATCATTTGACAATGCATCTTTAACAGTTTTAGGTTCAAATTCACAAACCAAGCATGTACTATTCCTTAACTTATTTCTAGTCATCATTCATGCTCCTTTATCTCCAATTATATGATCATGTAGATGGTGCCTTCTCACATATTTTTCTAGTACATGATTAGATCTTTGTTCTTCAATGTTTTCTCCACTCGGTGCATGATCATCATTCTCCTCAATAACTATTTTTTGTTGCTTAGTCTGTAAGGATTATTTCTTGGTAGTAGTATTTTGTTGCTCGATGACTCTAGGTTGTTGCTTGGGTAGAGTTTTAGGGTCTTCTATGTAAATTAATCTACCATAGTCTTCTGGTTCCTTCTTGCTTTCTTCATCATTCTTTTCTACAAACTCATCAACTCTCACATTTTCACTTTCAATCATCTTGTTGGTAGTCTTGTTCAAGTATTTATATGCCTTACTTCTAGTGGAATAACCTAGAAATATGCCTTCATCACCTTTAGAATCAAATTTTATGTTTCTATAATCTTTCAAAATGTAACATCTACTTCAAAATATTCTAAAATAGCTAACATTAGGTGTCTTGTTTAATTCTTTCTTCAGTTACACTCAATTTAGTGTATAAATAGTAGTACTGACAACTTCTCTCCGGTAAATTTGTACAACATCTTTCTCAATCATCAATGTTCTAGCACAATCAAAAATTGATCTATTTCTTCTTTCAGCAATCTCATTTTTTTGAGGTGTCCTCGGTGTTGATACATGTCTCTTTATTCCATGCTCATTATAAATGTTAGTAAACTCATGAGAAATGAATTCACCACCTCTATCTGACCTCAAGCATTTTAGTTGCTTACCACTTTCTCTCTCCACTTTTGCTTTGTACCACTTAAATATTTTGAAAGCTTCTAATTTTTCTTTTAAGAACATGACAGTCATCATCCTAAAGAAATCATCAACAAATAAGATAAAATATCTATCTCCATATTAGCTCTGAGTTCTCATTGGACCACATAAGTCAGTATGAACTAACTCCAAAATAGCATTAGATGAGTAATATTTTCTCTTGAAACTAGACTTTGATATTTTACCCATTTGACATAGTTTTCACATTACATGGTCAGGCTTAGATATGCTCGATAATCCTCTAAATTTTCTTTTCTTATTGATCTTAACCATTTTTTCAAATTTCACATGACATAACCTCTTGTTCCATAACCAAACATCATCATTTTTAGCCAACAAACAAGAAGTTTCAGCATTATCCAAATAGATAAGTTACCTTTTAATTGTTCACCAGTACCGATCAATTTTCCAACCTCATCATAGATCTTTAATTTTATTTTCTCGAATGCAACTCGGTGACCTATATTATTCAGCTATGCTACACTCAACAGATTATAGTTAAGTCCTTTCACCCAATAAGTATTTTCACATCTGATCTTGTTATTCAACAATATAGATTTTTTACCTTTCACTTGACAGGGTGTGTCATTTCCCATTTTCACAAATCCTCCATTATAATGTTCAAGATATTAAAATTTATCTTCATCACCAGTAATATGATGTGTGCATCCACTATCAATAATCCAAGTATCATTTTTTCTTACTTTAGAAATAAGTTCCTTTTCAACATACCTTTCTTCTTCTTCAGAATCTTCTTTCAATGCTACAAACACCATTTCTATATCTTCACCAGTTTCAGTCTCGGTATCATCATCTTCATATTCAACTAGGTAGCATGCCTTCTTACATTTATCTCTATACTATCAGTTGTCTCTGTTACCATATTGTCGGTTACCTCTGTGATCTCAGTAATTTCTCTTGTCATTCTTCCTTTCATTTGGTTTTTCACTTGTTTTCTCATCATATTTTCTATTAGGACATATTGCAACAATATGACTGATCTCTTTACATTTAAAACATACCAAGGGTATTTTACCTCTATATCTTCCTTTTTCCTTTCGGTAGCCTTCTAGCCATTAATGCTTCAATTTCATGAATCTCATCTTCTACAGCTTCACTATCACTTTAATTTCTTATCTTATGTCTACTACTTGATCTACCAATATTCAGAGATGACACAAATGAAAATTATACCTTAGGTAAAATATTGTTATCATAGTTGTTAAGATCAAATGCAGTCAATCTACTGATTAGACTATCAAGAGAAATATCATTACTAGGAACTACACTCATTTCATGTATTGCTGACACTCTATTATCATAGGCAGGTAATAGTGTTCTGAGAATTTTACTTACCACAGTTTCTTCTTCAATAATTCCACCTGCTCCTCGGATAGCATTGACCACTTCCTTGATTTGGTTGTTGTACTGAGTAATGTTTTCACCTTCTTTCATCTTCATATCATCAAACTTTCCTCTTAAGCTTTCTTCTTTTTCCCTGAGCACATTTAGATCTCCTCCATGAACTAGTGTTAGTTTGTCCCACATCTCTTTTGCAATTGTACAATTCTTAAAGTCCAGAAGAAGAAATCTCAATCATCATAGAATTATGTCCTTGTCTTTCTTTCATCTGGTTGACAGTCAAAGGACTAGTAGCAGTTATGAAATTATTTTCCAAATAGTATAGTGAAAAATCTCCAATGCCTGATAGATACAACTTCATCCTATTTTTCCATATTGAGAAATTGTTTTTATTCAGCTTTGGTACCTCTCTCTTATACATCTTTAGATCTTTAACTTAAGTCCTTCAAACTTCTTCCTTCAAGTACTCTATGCTTTGATACCAATTGTTAGATAACTGAGAGGGGGGTTGAATAAGTTAAGTCCAATTATCCTACAATCCCAATTACTCTCAGATGTATAAAACCAATTCAACAAATAAACTTAAATAGCTAAGTAAAAAACTTGTCTGTGTCTTTTTGATTCATTAACCGACTGTCAGATAAATCATCTAGTATATACCAATCAAACCATTTAATGTAATGTGTAAAGATAACAAATCATCACATGCATACACATATAAAACTTGATTTTTAATGTGAAAACCCTGTTAGGGAAAAAACCACCTGGGACTGGTACCCAAAATATTTTCACGCTTATGAAGTGAGCTTAGTTAAGAGCCAAGCCTATTAAAGGTTAAAAAACACACTGTAAGGTCTGACCTTGTTAGAGAATTTATCACTAACAATTCTCCATGACCATATATTCACTTGGGTCAACAAGAAAACAACCAACATTCATTGAATGTCATAAAGAAATAAACAAAGACTGTTAAGTCCTACTTGGTTAAGAGATTTTATCTGTAGAAATGGTTATAATGCAAAAGTAAATGACATGATTCAAATGTAATTTCATTTGCAAATATTTAGATCTGTGCTAATCTCAATATACCTTTGGTCATCGTAATCTCTTCAATTTCCTTTTATCCTCCACTTTGTTCTGCTCAGTAAATATCCTTCTTCTGACGCTCAATGTTGTCTACAGAATTGCTCGATTCTTACTTCAACCTATGTGACCAGCTTCACATGAATACAATCTTCTCCTCATGTGCATACATTATTTTGAATCTCTTGTGTCCTTAAATAGACATGATAAACTTGTTTCTCCTCAGCCATAGATTTTCCCTCTTAATCTCCATCGTTGATTTTGCCCCTTTAACATTCCTCAGAACTTGTGCCTTGAAATTTTTTCAATATTCATCATCCGATCAACCTTGAATTTTGTCAGTCGTAGATCTTCATAACAAAATTTATCTTTATCCTCAGAATCATCCCAATTCATCTAGCTCATCATCTCATGTCGACAATCACATGTTCCACATTATTTTTTCCACTCGGTCAATACCATGATGTGTCGGTGACTTCCCTCTAGGTTAATATCGCCCTCGGTATATACTATACTTTCTCAATGTATACTGTATCTACTCAATGTATACTAAGTTCTTCACATACTGACCACATTAAATTTTACATTCTTGATCTTCAATACTTAATAGAATCATGTAATATAATCAAATCACTATCATACTGTCATAGACTCGTCAATAAGTTATCCAATGAATACCATATTCATATCTTACTCATATATCTCATCTTCATGTTAATATCTCAATCCTTCACCATTATTACCTTTTTTAGATGTTTGTAAGTACAATCAAAACTAGTTGACATCAATGACAATATAATAACTGATCTAATGTCTAACATATACCTTTGTAGCTTGGTGATCATCTTCACATTCTGTTCACGAAGTAGTTAATCAATTGTAGTCTAACGAGTCTAATTCCTCCAACTTAGAAAGAAGACCATCAATAAATTTAATGGACTCTTATTGTAAACTACTTACATAGAGCCAATTTCCTATTTTCTTTTCTTTTTGCAATTTCCTTAGCCGATTACCATTAAATGTGTCATTGAATGTTTGGAGAAATTATCACTTTTGTGATCTACCATTATCTTCATTTTTATTTCCCAAATTAAATTCCACCTTATTTGATGTACACAAATTGAAAACCACTATAATGGGCTACCTCAAATCTAATCCAAATTTTCCTTTCTTAATTTTAATTTTTTTATCATGACTATTAGGTTTATTGACTTTTTGCAAGAACAATATTAACTTTAGAATAACCTATATTTCTCAATCTATTTTGTAAACAATGCTCAAGAATACCCCTCAAGGTCCTCTGAATACCCCTCCTAAAACTGTGATTGTGGAGAAGCTAAAGGAAACAAAAAGGAATGACACCCTTAAGTTGAAAGCCAAGGCCTCTAAAAATGTTAATTTCAATATACAATAGATTGATTCTAAAATTAAAGTGACAAAATAAACCAACACTCGTTGTCGATCTTCTAGGCTGGCAATCAAACCTGCTAAGAAGGCTAAAAACTTGGAGGTGGAGTCAGAATTAGAAGATGGAGGGGAGAGAGAAAATAATAATGAGGATAAAGTGGTAGTGAAGGAGGTTTACTTTGTTAACGCTATCAGCTTCTCCCATGCCTTGGAGAGCCTTAAAACCAAGTCTTTAAATATTTCCCAAAATGTGGTTACAAAGGAAAAGGCCATGCCACCCACTATAGATAGGGGTAAGTCCCCTATTGATGGGAAGTGTGATACATGTGAGTTTGTTTAGGATGGGATATAATTAAAAAGGATATGGATGATATGGATAAAAAGTTCTAGGATGTCTCCCTCTTTTGCCTAAAGGTGATGTATAGCACGATCACTACCCTGTGCCTACTGTAGAAGGTTATGATTGGTGTGAAAGACAACAAAGATGGTAATTACAAGAAAAATTTTAAGTTCCTTATAGAAGATTGGTCAAGGATGATGTTGAAAAAGATATGCAAGAGGAAGGAGGCATAGGGATTCAATCCCTTTTTCTTTTCTACACTGTTGTTAATAGTATCATTCATGGCCTTGTTTATATTTCTAATATTGCTATGTTTAACCCTAATTATTTGTGTCGGTTTGGCATGACATGGCCCACTCTAAAGACTTTTAATAGTACTCAAATTAGTATTGTTAATTATGATATAATTAGTTTGATTAGTATAGATAATTTTGATAGTAATAGGAAAGGTAGTTATGATAGCAAATACTTGGTTTTGCTTTGTGACTATTTTTTATATTGGGTTTATGTGTTGTCAATGTGTTGATAGTGTCAATTTTTTGACTCGCGCCCTCTGGGATTTTGTTTTAAAGGGACATCACCCTTGTTTTGATGCTTCTAATATAAAAAATAATGCTTAAGCATATTGGAAATACATAATAAAAAGGAAAAAAAATATTTACCCCTCTAATTAAAGTTTTGCAACAAATATAAGATACAAATGTGATTTCTAGACCTGTACAATTTGATACAACAGTTGAAACATTGTATTCCTAGCTGGAAACTAGAATATTTTCAAGATGTCCAAGAAGTTCCATAGGAGATCCAACTTCACCATAGTAGGGAGATATCAGACCTTCTCCTTATATAGAGAGTGAGAGTGCTTAGAACATAATTATTGATTCTGGAAATCAACACTTGAACATATCTATAAAAGGTTTTTCCCACCAAAATAGAGACTCAATCTGCTTAGAGATATTATGGTCTTACGAACTTCACAAAATTGCATATGTTATTCTTCAATATTTGTGCTTTGAACCCACTAAAATTCCTTTGGTTCTTCTATGATATTTTCTTATGATTCCAACCTATTGAATGATCCCTGATCAATCAAAATTCCTTCAATAAGTTTCAAGTCGACTCTAAGTAAGAAGATAACGGTCAATCATAAGAATATTTGGAATGCATTGTTAAGGACTGGATACTTGAGTTGAATAATAACTCCTATTTATTTCACGCCAACACTAGAGGCATTAGACATGTCCAAATGGATCATCTACTATGCTCCACATCAAGGAAATTTGCATGAAAAATTGTGCCTAAATGAATAGGTAGTACAGAAGAAGCCCATGATAGTAATAATAAGTATCGACTAGTTTCCAAGGGACAACTTGAGAAAGTTTCTCTCCTTCACTTGTTTCTTCCTCTATTCACCTATTACAAGACTCATGACTAGATTGAGGAGCTATGAATTCACATGTGCCAAAGTGATTCTCCACTATTCTTGTAGATGAAATGCTCTTTTAAAAACAACCTTTCCTAGTATTATAAGTTCACATTCTTGATCTTCAATACTTAACAGAATCATGTAATACAATCAAATCACTATCATACTGTCATAGACTCATCAATGAGTTACCCAATGAACACCGTATTCATATCTTACTCATACATCTCATCTTCATGTTAATATCTCATTCCTTCACCATTATTACCTTTTTTAGATGTTTGCAACTATCATGATAAGTACCGTCAAAACTAGTTGACATCAATGACAATATAATAACTAATCTAATATCTCATGTATACCTTTGTAGCTTGATGATCATCTTCACATTATGTTCTCCAAGTAGTTAATCATTTGTAGTCTAGCGATTCTAATTGCTCCAACTTAGAAAGAAGACCATCAATAAATTTAATGTACTCTTATTGTAAACCACTTACATAGAGCCAATTTCCTATTTTCTTTTCTTTTTGCAATTCCCTTAGCTGATTACCATTAAATGTATCATTGAATGTTTGGAGAAAAGATCACTTTTTTGATCTACCATTATCTTCATTTTTCTTTCCCAAATTAAATTCCACCAAATTTGATGTAACTTCCACAAATTGAAATGCACTGTAATGGGCTATCTCAAATCTAATCCAATTTTTCCTTTCTTAATTTTGAATTTTAGATCATGACTATTAGGTTTATTGAATTTTTGCAAGAACAATATTAACTTTAGGATAACCTATGTTTCTCTATCTACTTTGTGAATAATGCTCAAGAATACCCCTCAGGGTCCTCCGGATACCCCTCCTACCACTGTGATTATGGAGAAGCTAAAGGAAACAAAAAGGAATGACCCCCCTTAAGTTGAAAGCTAAGGCCTCTAAAACTGCTAAGTTCAATATACAATAGATTTATTCTGAAATTAAAGTGACAAAATAAACCAACACTCGTTGTCGATCTTCTAGGATGGCCATCAAACCTACTAAGAAGGCTAAAAACTTGGAGGTGGAGTTAGAATTAGAAGATGGAGGGGAGAGTGAAAATAATAATGAGGATAAAGTTGTAGTGAAGGAGGTCTACTTTGTTAATGTTATCAGCTCCTCCCATGTCTTGGAGAGCCTTAAAACCAAGTCTTTAAATGTTTTCCAAAATGTGCTTACAAAGGAAAAGGCCATGCCACCCACTACATATAGGGGTAAGTTCCCTATTGATGTGAAGTGTGATACATGTGAGTTTGTTCAGGAGGGGATATAATTAAAAAGTCCATATGGATGATATGGATAAAAAGTTCTAGGATGTCTCCCTCTTTTCCCTAAAGTTGATGTATAGCACGATCACTACCATGTGCCTGCTGCAGAAGGTTATGATTGGTGTGAAAGACAACAAAGATGGTAATTACAAGAAAAATTTTAAGTTCCTTATAGAAGATTGGTCAAGGATTATGTTGAAAAAGATATGCAAGAGGAAGGAGGCATAGGGATTCAATCCCTTTTTCTTTTCTACACTGTTGTTGATAGTATCCTTCATGGCCTTGTTTATATTTATAATATTGCTATGTTTAACTCTAATTATTTATGTCGGTTTGGCCTGGCATGGCCCGCTCTAAAGACTTTTAATAGTACTCTAATTAGTATTGTTAATTATGCTAGAATTAGTTTGATTAGTATAGATAATGTTGATAGTAATAGAAAGGTAGTTATGATAGCAAATACTTAGTTGATTTTGCTCTGTGACTATATTTGATATTGGATCTATGTGTTGTCAATGTGTTGATAGTGACAATTTGTTGACTCACGCCCTCTGGAATTTTGTTTTAAAGGAACATCACCCTTGTTTTGATGCTTCTAATATAAAAATAATGCTCAAGCATATTGGAAATACATAATAAAAAGAAAAAAATATTCTCCCCTCTAATTAAAGTTTTGCAACAATTATAAGATACAAATGTGATTTCTAGGCCTGTACAATTTGATACAACAGTTGAAACATTGTATTCATGGCCGAAAACTAGAATATTTTCAGAATGTCCAAAGAGTTCCATAGGAGATCCAACTTCACCATAGTAGGGAGATATCTGACCTTCTCCTTATATAAAGAGTGAGAGTGCTTAGAACATTATTATTGATTCTGGAAATCAGCACTTGATATAATTCTCCTATCTTCCTACTAGTAAGGATATTATCTATAAAAGGTTTTTCCCACCAAAATAGAGACTCAATCTGCTTAGAGATATAATGGTCTTATGAACTTCACAAAATTGCAGATGTTATTCTTCAATATTTGTGCTTTGAACCCACTAAAATTCCTTTGGTTCTTCTGTGATATTTGTTTATGATTCCAACCTATTGAATGTTCCCTGATCAATCAAAATTCCTTCAATAAGTTTCAAGTCGACTCTAAGTAAGAAGAAAACAGTCAATCGTAAGAATATTTGGAATGCATTGTTAAGGACTGGATACTTGTGTTGAAGAATAACTCCTATTTATTTCACGTCAACACTAGAGGCATTAGACAAGTCCAAGTGAAGAATAACAATATAAAGTGATCATCTACTATGCTCCACATCAAGGAAATTTGTATGAAAGATTGTGCCTGAATGAATAGGCAATACAGAAGAAGCCCATGATAGTAATAATAAGTATCGACTAGTTTCCAAGGGACAGCTTGAGCGAGTTTCTCTCCTTCACTTGTTTCTTACTCTATTCACCTATTACAAGACTCACGAGTAGATTGAGGAGCTATGAATTCACATGTGCCAAAGTGATTCTCCACGATTCTTGTAGATGAAATGCTCTTTTCCAAACAACCTTCCTGGTATTATAAGTTCACATTGCAATAATATGGTTTCCCTATGGCTTAAGTATCCACACGAATACTGTAGAAAAGGCTTGTACTGGTAAGGAAAAGACTCGTGACATGAATAGAGAGGTTCGTCACCAAAGAAGAATCTTTCATGGGAATGTGATGAGCCGCGTAAAGGAAATTTCACCAAACTATATGAATCACAACAAAAATTTAATTCTCAACTCAATTAATATTTAGAACTTTAGTCTCCTCCAAGATGAGAAATATTTCCATCAGACATAAGAAAATCTCAAAGATGAGTTTTAAAAGCTTGAAATCAACTTAGCTACAAAATAATATTTCTAGAACGAATATGGAAATACTCTCCTGTGAACAATATTTGAACTTTTCATAAGCTTGATTTGTTTCATTCATTACAATACTTTAAAAGGCTCAGCTTCTTTCTTTTAGATGCTTGTTGATAAAATATTTATCACAAATATATTAGGCAAACAAACCATTACAAAAATCCCATTGGCAATGCACAGTATAAATTAAATTCATTCTGCTTTGAAATGATAAACAAAATAGAAGCCCACTATGTAAATATAAATCATTCACAACCATCTGTAACATTTATATGTTAAAATCTATAATTAAATTATTTCTCTTTTGTTCGTATGATTAATCCTCAAAACTTCTCAATGTCAAATAAGATATGATTCATTCCATATATGTTACAATACTTAAAATATTCAAAACATAAACTTAAAAAATTAGGAACCATCATTAATAATAATAATATCTTGGATCAATATCCATCTAGGCAACCAAGATGCACTTCTATCACTCATGAAACCTCATAGATTGACAAGAGAACTAGCTCTGACACCATTGTAATATCCCTATGGAAATTAGCTCTAGATTTTACCAAATGTTCCACGAGAATTTAAGTAAACAGTTTGCATGCAAACTGATTTCTAGTTATCTAATAGATTATGTTGAAGATTATATAATATTAGACTAAAATAGAGGTCTAAAACTAAGTCTGAATATTGCCATCAAAATAGATAAATTATTACATCCTTATTTTTCAAACAAATATGAAATACCTGTATTACTACAATTTTATCTTCAGATGAAGTCTTCACTAATTTTCCCAATCGTAAACTCCGTCACAAATCCACTAAGAAATGAATTGGGTTTACATCCAATCCACCAAGAAATCCAAAAGGTTTCCATCCTTAGATTTCAAAACTAAAATTTAGAAGCACCCAAAATCTCCAACAGAAAAATATTTAACCAAGCATGCCCATAATGAGCTCTCAATGTTCTTTAATAACACATCCTCGTGACTCTTCATTTTCCCTCTTCTTATCTCTTGGTATTCTTTTTCTTTGTCTTTTTATTATCTCACTTTAAATTAAAATGATTTTATTAATTTTCACTAAGCTCTATTAAAGTCACTTTAATACTTTATTTAATAAATAAGTTTAAGTTTTCCTTAAATTTGATATAATTTGACAACTTAAACTTAATTATTAAATTGACTTCTAATGTCCCAAAAAGGGGACATTACATATACTCTATTCCCCAAAATTTAAAATACACTTTCTCACCTTTTGTGCTAACTTTTTAGGACCTTAAGCTATTTTTTATATTAAAAGCAACATAGAACAAGTGCTATCCCTTTACACAACAACCCAAAGGGCGTACAATTAGTAGGATAGACAATAGTAGTAAATTAACAACATATTAGCAACAAATTGTGAATACAAAAACACCAAAATGTAACTATTAGTAAGTAGCACCATAAAAGGGGAACTATAGTATCTAGAATTCATATCTAGCAAGCTATCTATACTACCATAAATCTTATGAAAAAGCCACTTAGGATCATCCCCAATAATAACCATAACAACTTTAAAAATATTAACATAATGCCACATATGGCCATCAATAGAAAAAAGATAAAAAATAGAAGGGACCCCATACCTATCAAGCTCCTCTAAATTTGCATCCCAATTATTGTAGAAAATTAGACCAATCCTCTATCAAGAACATGAAAAGTTCCTTGTAGTTGTCATTGTTTCTCTCATCAACACCAAGGATATTCTTTTGTAAGAGGCACAATGAGATGGCAAAGCTATGCATAACTCATAGGTTAAACCTAGACATGCTTGTAATTTTCCTTTCAAGCTCGACATCCCTAGATTTTAACTTTCCCAACTCATCCACTATTGTGTTGCACTTGACATAGGTAACTTTCTATTTGTCATTACAGGTCCTGATAGTTCTTATTTTTCTTGCATCCTCCTCTTCTAGCATCATTTCATTTGTGAGATCAATGAGCCATGTTTTGATACTTTTGGACATATGGGTAGAACTGTTGGTAGTCTTAGATTTTCCTTCTACCTCTATGTCTCCCTCTTTTTCATCTTCTACATCTTTAATTTTTTCTTCATTCTCCTTAATCCCATGAACCTCGTCTTTGTTTATGTTAGACTCTGCCATTTTCTTCTTTTCCCCCTTACTAGAAGAGAGGGTAGATAACCTATTCAACCTTCTAGGGGTGCTAGTTTCTTCCACAACCTCAAATTTAGAAATAATCTCTTGTATAGTAAAATTAGCTTTCTTAGTAGAAGCTTTCCCTTTTTTCTTGTTAAAGGGTTGGACTTTCTATCTATGATCAACCAAATCCATCTCAATGGAAATGTGGGTGGGGGTTTCAAGTGTACCTTGATGAGAAGAAAGCTTTAACCCCAAATTCTTAATATATTTCTTCCTACTCATGCTAGGGGTGTCAATTATATTGGTAGAGGGAGGGGTTGCAGAATTGGGGGATTCCTAGACCACAATCAGTTTAGGTGGGCACATGGATAGGTGGAAGTGAAAGAGACAAAAATCATCCCTTGGTGTATGGGTATAGGTTTTTTATCCTGACTCTTAGCACTATCCATCGCCTCTTTAACATAATTCTCCAAAGAATTCAAGAGAAAAGAGGGAAAAGAAATAAGACTATGATCACAAAAGTGATTAAGAAAGGGCATATGATAGAAGTAATAAACCCCAAACCTACCTTCTAAGGTAAATTATTTCATCACCATGAGTCATACTTGGTCCCAGAGTTTTGGGAGTTATTCTCTTTTATAGTCTCTATGAAGCTTAAAAGGGATTTTATTTTCCTTGAAAATTTGGTTGAGGTTTCTTTATCCAACACTCAACACATTTTATTCCACTTCCTTCTAGTAGTAGGGAGGCATGTCACTTACTCTATTACTTATTCATTAACTTCAAATTAAATTCCTCCCACATTAACCCTTCTATCAACCCATGAAGAAGAAAATTATACAGACAAAATCTCATCATAACCATTCATACTTTCGATAACTTGTGCAACCCCTCCCTCCTTGCACATGTGCCATGCAACTTAGCATCATTTTTAAAAATCATTATGTTTGTTGGGTTCTAATCTAACCCTATCAACACCCATGACATCACTATGAGAAATATTAGGATTTCATAGATCTCAGAAAGTTTAAAATTGCCACTATTAGTAGAATGAAAAAAAACATTATAAATAAGTCGGTAAAATGGGTGTAATTATTAATCTGTTAATTTCTCCTTTAAATTTCATGGCCACCCACTTGTGTGAACAACCCATCCCACTATAAATAATAAATAAGGTGTAGATTAAAATATCTTTTCTAAACTTACTTCCCTTAAAAAATCTAGAAATACTCTTCGAAATCCTGTAAAAGTGATGTCATATCTTCGTACGAGTGTATTAAAACTCGATCACATGGCACTAACCAACAACTATATGCCACATCATGCTACCACCTGGGTATTCAACCTTGTAACTATACAAGTTGTCACCATCTTTGTGCTTAGTCATATGTTTCAATTTTTTTCTACCAAAATTAAATGTTGCCCATGAGTAGACCAAAAAATGTCCAACCTTTCCCTATTAAGTAACAAAGCCATACTCAAGAGGATGCATCAATTACCTATAATTTTAGTTCCCATATCCATCAATTTCTAATTTTTTTTCTCCAATAAGGAGAGTTATCACTTGGTGAGGAAGACATTATATATTCCTCCAACATCTAGTATCTTCCAAATGCAACCCTCAAGACGCCATAAAATTCATGACTCTATTTCCTTCCCAAAACTTATGATTAATGAAAAAAAATTTAAGATAAGAAAAAAATTTCTAATATCCCCCATGATACCTCAATGGACTAGTTGGGTTTAATTAACCCTTTAACAAAATCAACTATAAGTTTTGAATCCTCTTCTATAGAAAGAGATTTTATACTCATAGAGAGTGAAACTTTGATTTCACAATATAGAGCTACACATTTCACCTAGTCTATGAGCCTTTTCATGTATAGAAACTACATTAAAATAAAGCTTATACAAACCATGGTTAGGAGATGTTGGTGTTCATATGAGCCAACTTGTATAAGTGTCTTTGACTCTTGTGTTTCTATTGAAAATATTTTCCCAAGCTTTTCTACCAGTCTCAGCTTTTGCCTCATGTCTGTGGCTACTTCCCTATGATGTCCATTGTGTTTCTTTGAACCTGTTTCATATGCTTAACCTTCCTCATTTTGGATATTTATCACCTTAAGTTGTTATTGAACCACTTTGAACCACTTCGTACCTTGGTTCAAAGTAGTTCAAATAGGTTCAATAAAGAATTTCTATCTAACATTTGTACTTGTAGGCGAGATCTTTCAATAAGCTATGATATAACATTGAACCACTTTGAACCACTTCGTACCTTGGTTCAAAGTATTTCAAATACATTCAAGGAAATTCTTTTGTGCTCAAAGTGAATTGTTGGTTGATGTGACTAATGAAGTGGCATGCCAAATAAGCAATCACTGTAATGATGGTATGACATGCCTTGGGAATCTAGCGGCTATGAGTGTAATTTGAGTTGGCAATGCAAGTTAATAGGGTTAATTTTCAGCATGTGTGATGTGATGGTGGTAGAGGGAAATAAATGATGACATGGATAGTTTTATGAAGGCTATTGGTTGTGAAGTGTCTTGTCATGATGTATGCCCCATTCCAGTATCATTCCTTAATTAATACTCAAATATTGGTCGTACTTCGCGGGTATGTGATTATTTTTAAATCATGTCATGTTGTTTTTTTTCTCTTAAAGAAATGGATTGTGAAGGCTTGGTTGCAGAAGATAAGAATTCTCCCTAAGACAAATAATTATAGGTAAACATTGAGAGCCTTTCCTTTGTTTCTACTTTTCATGTTTATTTGATTTTGGAAAGACTATAGAGTGTTGTGTTGTTTTGGAGGGAAAACATGAGGTCTAGTATGCATTTCTTTGGCAATACATCTAGTTTAGAGTGTCGAGCCCCAGTATTTTTAGACATTGATTTAATAGGAGTAGAGGTAGATAAAATGGTGTATAATTATAATAACATTGTAGATAAAGAGCACACCCTAGAGATTATGTCGAGAGGCCTTCTTCAAGTTGTCACTTTTCCCCTTGTCGTAATAAACCCTGAGCTGATTCAGCAATATGTTATCTATTATGATGTGAAGTCAAAAAGTATATTGAAAAATGATAGCCAAATCATGTTATCTATCACTAGGGAAACTATCATGTCAATTTTCAAGCTACCCAATAAGCATTTCTCCAGTTTTAGTCCAACCCAATCTTATGCCTAGTTTCATCAATGATTTAAGAAAAATCGTAGTAATATTGCCAGGAAATGGACATAAACATTTTATAAAGGAGGTTATAGGATTCCAAAGGTGCTAATGAAAGATCACATGAAACCTCATATCCATGACCTCGTGGTCCTACTGCACAGAGAAAATGATTTGGCTCAAGAAATCCTCTTTGAAGACTGGATGTGTCACTATATTGAAATCATTTTGGATGGAAGGCAGTATCCAGATTGAGTAGAGTTAATTACTAGTTCAATGAGAGATCAACTCAAGAAAACATAGATGATTAAGAGGGAATTTTATATGTCTTTGTATATGATATATTATCTAGCATGTACCCAAGAGCTTGTTGGGATTCCTCGAGAACCATGGGATGAAGACATAAATGTTCATGATTATTGCGCCTATTGTGAAGAGACAGAGTTCTGGAGAATTATCATAGGGTTCATATGTTTTTTGGGGAAAATTATGCTATGATCAGGTCGAAACTCTAGAGGAGAGGATCTCTTCAGGTGCACAAAAATTAGTTCAAAGGTATGGTAGTTTCTTCAATCAATTCCCAAGGTTCACATACATAAGAATAGGAGGGTTTGATGAGGAACCCCTCAAGTTATCGAGATATGCCTTTGATTATTTTATTCTAGCATAAATCTGTAGAGAGTTATTCACAATGATTAAAAACACCCTTCCTAAATAAAAATGGGACTCTATGTTCCCTGTCAAACTTGGGGCTTTGACCTGTAAAAGTATGATTGATGCTTCAGTAGCTGGAAGTGATGTATTAAGTTTTAATATGCAGTTTTATTAAGAAAGGAAATGTTTTGACAACAAGGGTTTTGCAAAACAAATCCTATGTCTGGAAAATCAAATGGAGATGGTTCCTCACATTGAGGATTTCTGGTAGGATTATGGAAATGAGAAGGACATTGAAAAGAGAGATCATTCAAGGTTACTGATCCCCCAAATAAAATATTTACAATTGAGACTTAATTCTGAAGTTTTGGATGAGGATGGCTCTGATATCATTGAACCTAGTTATGAAGGTTCAGATAAAAAAATTCCTGAGATTGACTGGACCGGGGAAGAAAAAGATGACATAAAGCTAAGGGCAAGGTCCATCCTCAAATGCACAAATAATTGGTTGAAGAAGAAGAGGAAGGAAAGAGTTAAAGTAGCACAACAAAAGAGGATTGATAAAAATCCTACCTCGGTTCAATTACTACCTAATCCCTCTAATGCTTTTGTTTTGATCAATGATGTAGGTGAAATTTCTCCATCCAAAATGAAGATAATTTTAAGTGAACCTTCAATCAAATCACATCCTGATCTCCCCATTTCACCTTGGACAAGGTCAAGGACTAGGTCTCAGACTCAAAATCAGATGGTTTCTCAAGATTTAAGCTACGTGGATATGGAAATGAATAAGGAGAATATATCTTTGACATTGGAAGAGAAAAAAAAAGAACAAGAACATGTGACCCCTACTAGGTCGACTAATAGCAGGTTAACTTCCAGTTCTATTCGCCCTTGCCTATCTGATTCTTTGAATTGAAAGCACAATTTGAAGTCGGTTTCCCTCCTTGTGAAAGATATAGTTACTAGGTATGTAGCCCAGACCCCAAAGTTAAAAGAGTGAAAAATAATGTCAGGCTAAGAATGGATCCTGCTACAAGAAAGGTGACTCTGGAGATTGTGATGTATAAAAAAAGGAAGGCACCCAAGACTTAGAAGATGAGGATTTTCAGGTCACTAAAATGAAATTGGGAGTTTTGAACCGTGATACCATAGATCACTTATTCGAATTCTTGACTAATCATATGTTAGGGAAGTCTCAAAAATATGGTTGGGAAAAGAGGGAGCTTAAACAAGTGGTTATCACCATGGCTGAATTCCTTAATTCTCTGAGGTGTGTATGGGTAGCACCTTTGGTTCAAATTCCTCAATCCTTTGATCCCAATTTCGTAGACAACAAGTAACTACTGAAACAAATGCAACAGGGAAGAGCTCTAATTTAAGCAATGGGTAACTAGATCAATGGTATGTTAAAGAGGAGAATAAATTCATTCAGGAATTTGTTATCATCTACACAAAAGGGGAGACACTGCTTGGCAAGATCTAAACCCTAATTCCAGGTTAGGAATTAGACAAAACCAAGTGTACAGCTATTATGTCTCAGGTAAAGTAAGTGGAAAAGTATGGTGTAACAATTTTTTTATCAGAGAACTCGATGAAATCAGTGGACCCCTGCATGCTATTCATGCTAAAGAAAAAAATGGGATGGAAAGGTAGCTTATTCAAATATGAAATCCAAAGTGTTCAAGCCATAGGGAAGGAAATAAAGGAAATGCATGAAGATGCATTGAAAGATATCAAAGTGGTTAATCCTTCTGATATTCTCTAGTTTGAAGAAGGAAACCTAGATCTGGAAGCTATGGTAAAAATCTTTGAAATCTCTATGTGTGCTATTAAAGAAAATGAAAACCTTGCAGCCCACGACTTCACCAGATTCACAAACATGGAAGCACTGCTATACTTGAATAGAGGGTAGTTTCCTAAACTAGTGGAGAGGATTAAGGGACTCAAATGGGAGAAAGACGCATGCTGAGAAAAATTGTTAGGGTTGAAGACCTTGCATTCTCACCAAATGCAAGAGTTCATGAGCACCTTCCAGAGCTGTAAATTGGTTAAGGATGCCACATGGGATGATGAGCCACAAAAGGAGGTGGAATAGATTTTTCATTTGTTTGAATTTCTTTGATAAGTGGAAAACTATCCTAAAACTATTTCTTTACAGTGTTAACTGGTTTAAATTATTTCTTGATGATAATTCTAGAGGCTGGGTTTTTAGGGAGGCCTCCCAGATTATAAAAACTATTTATGTTGGAGCATAAGACTTCTTACGGGTTAGAAATTTTGGTTAGAATTAAGCTTAAAGTACTTTTTTTTATTGATAGTTTCCTTTTTGAAAAAGAACTAAGTGGAAAGAAATATCAATTGGAATATCTATTTGGCTTTAGACTTTACAATACTTATATACATTAATGCAAAGTTCTAGTTTAAAACTTTGAGTTTAAACTTGTGATGCATTGATTCCTTTGTGAATTGATACATTATTTACTTTTTATTATTTTCTATTTGTTTGGTGATCATAAATCTTTCCATAGTTGTTCATGTTATCTTTAAAGCAAAAATTTAAATCTTTTTGAGTTGAAGGAACTATGTTTTCTTTAAACTTTTCTTTATCTTATGTATTATCTTTGAAAAATCACATCTATACCAAAGAATGTATGAGAGATCCTTAAGTACTTTATGGTAAAAGAACACATGTGCATAGTTTAATCATAAATTCCTTGAATATTAATGAGAGGGATTTGTACCTTGTAAAATTTAGAGGGGAATGATTATCATACATTTAGCCAACTGTTATGAATTGTTTGTCTTTAAGAGAGGGTAATAGAGTTAAGTTATGTTTCATTTAGTGTAAAGACAAATTTTTTCACCAACAGATGTGTGGTGACTCTACTGGGGAGTCTTTGATAAAGCCCATACTCTAAATTGTTTATAATGAATCAAAATGGTTTTACAACATAATGATGTGTTTCCTATGCTTCAGTCCAATCTAGGTTTTGATGATACACAAGAAGACTCGATTTCTGACTTAGTTGTGGTAGCTTTGAAATATTGGTGTAGCAATCAACAATTCCAAAAAACCCTTAGAATTTTGGAAAGAGAAGAAGAGCTTGGTGAATGCCAAAGAGGTATCCCAGTTGTCCAAGAAGAAGTAGTAGAAGACAGACTTGCTCGGGCTCCTATAAGAAATTGAATATAGGTTTGAGTTTAAAAACTGGCTGACAAAAGATACACAAGAGGTGATCGAAGCAAGAGTTTGATTGACGAAGATTTTGAGGCTTTGAAGAATTTAAAATTTATCCCTAACTTGAAAACCTGCAAAAAGAGGAAAACTAAATACTGCAGTAGGCCTTAATCTCCTCCTGTGACTCATTCTGTGTCACCCACTATGAAAACTATAATCCCATTGGGATTTTTGATACCTTCACACTTCAATACTCGACCTTTAAATTTCATATTTCCAAATATGGTCATGAATCAGCCTTGGGGTCAAAATATAGTTCCTTTGAACCTAGGTGCTAACCCTCCCACTGCTCTACCCAAAGATGCCCATCAAATTCTACCCAAGTTTAGTGGAGATGGTAAAATAACCATAGAAGATTACCTCAGTGCATTTCACACTACATGTGGTGTTATCAGCATGTCAACTAAAGAAGTTATAGTTAGGGTTTTTGTAAGAACCTTAATCGATGTTGCAGCCAACTAGTTCAACCACTTACCTCATGCTTCCATAACCAATTGGAATGATATGAAAGTTTCTTTTGAGGTGAGATTTAAAACACCTAATAATGCAATTTCTTTGTTTCTCCAATTGAGTCAATTAAAAAAATGAATACATGAACCAATGCAGGAGTTCATGGAAAAGTTTAACAGGATGCTGCAAAGGATTCCTACAAATTCTACACCCAGTGAAGAGAATCAGAATATATTCTTTCTAAATGATGTGCCACTGGATATAAGCTTTCATCTACTAAAGGATGGAGTGGCTGATTTAAATGTTGCACAAAGACAAGCTATTGAACTAGAAGACACATTCATCACAGTAGGGAAGTGGATAAGGGAAGCTCAAACTTCAAGTGCATCTTCCTCTGCTCCAATAGACCCTCTGATGCAGAGATTGATGAATGATATAGCCATGCTCAAAAGATAATAGAATAAGTACAATTCTCCATATCAATCAACTTATTAGGATGTTAGTCACAGGTAGTATAACCAACCTCATGGGAAAACCCCCCTCTTAACAACATTGCATCCTAGACTACAAATTGAAGCTACCCCCAAAGAGATAATGTGTTCTTTTCATCTAACAACTGATCACGATGGAGAAACTTGTCCTGATTGGTTGAGATGCCTCCATATGAATGCGACAAAATATACTCTTGGAGAAGAATAAATTCAGTAAGAAAAGGTTCCATTTGAAATTGGGAATTCAAGCTCCTTTTTGGAATACGAGTATGATTCTGAGAGGTGAAGATATCCTAGTTACTTTGCAAGACCCATTGTGTACAATCCTTACTCAAAACCAGAGGAACCAAAAGATAGTTCTTGGCACTGGTACATCTAATACTCCCCCTAAGGGTAAAGAGAAAGTAAGTAATGACACCCCCTCTAACTCAAAAATCTCAAGAATCAAAATTTTGTCAATAAATAACTCAGCCTTGCCCTCTCCTACTTTCAATTTTGTCAAATTTTTTCAAATCTTCTTCTATCTCAATTTCCCCTATCGAATACATGAGGATGAACCCTAAAGAACTAGACAAAATAATCAAATATGTAAAAGGAGAATCGAGCTCACTTGCTCAGTTCAATAAACCTCTTATAGGTGAAACAACAATAGTTCAAGAGCCTCCCATTTTTGTATCTGAAGTTGCCTCATAGACCTCTAAAGAAACTCCATGTACCAACACTATGCAAAATGAAATGGAAGAGAAGAATCCTAAACCTTTCTATATTTATTTTCTTTTAAATGGCCAAAAAATCAATAACTATATTATAGACTCTAAGGCATCTTATAATATCATGCTCGCCCCTGTTGCTAAATCCCTTGGCCTTACCCTCACTAAAACATTTGGCCATTATTTTTTCATGGACAGAAAACAAGTACCAATGATGGGTCAAGTTAAATATGTATAGGTTGTTCTTGCTGCAAGCCCTGATAAATGGTTGAAGCTAACCATTTTAGTTGCAGACATCCTATCTAGATATGACATGTTACTTAGTAGAACCTTTAATAAAGATATGGGGAGAGATATAAATATGGATTGGTTAGAGGAAATTATCCCAGTAGGTCAGAAAAAGATAAAACTTGAACCAAAACCTTAAAAGAAGTATAGAGTGGTTCCTTTTGATAATCCCAAGGCCCAAATCCATTACGAAGAGTGTCAATTTGGCAATTATGCAATTCTTCCTGGAGAAGAAATTGAATTGGTTGCTGAAAGTTCAAATGAAGGGGCATTATGGAGTATGGAATTTGATGGCAGCTGTCCAAATTCAGGATCGGGAGATGGAGTGGTGCTAATTCCCCCTTCTGGAGAATTTATCCCTTTTTCTTTTAAGTTAGGTTTCAAAAATACTAATAACATGCTTGAGTATGAAGCTTTTTTGCTAAGACTAGAGGAAGAGAAGTCTAGAGGAATAAAGAAGCTAGTGGCGAAGGGAGATGCTGAGCTAATTGTAAAACAAGAGGTCAATTCACTGTCAAAAATGAAAGGTTGGAGCTTTATAGAAACCTGGTATGGGATGAACTTGAATTTTTTTATGCTTTTTCCATTGATTTCATACCGCAAAGTGAAAATTTTTAAAGCATATTCCTTAGCAGTCTCGGCCTCGTTGCTCTTACCACATCCTAATTGTAAAACACATACTTACAAGGTGGAGATGATAGATAGACCAAGAATACTAGATAATATGGAGCGTTGGCAGGTATTTGATAGCGATTCTCAACTTCAAGATTTTATTGGTTGTGTTCAAAATTTTGTCGCCATATATTTTGAAGGTTCTAAGAGTGAATGTAAGGAAGTTTGTGAAGGTATTGGAGAAGATGGTAAAATAATGCAGTTAAAAGGGAACAAGATACCAAAAGGGTTGGTGTCCTTATAACATTTGTTTCACAGAAGAGATGATAGTATAGTCAAAGAGAAGGTGCCACATTTTGATACATCTAACCTGAGTATGATAAAATTGATATTGGTGATGAAGGTAATTCCAATTATATTTTGATAGGCAAAACCTGCTCTCAGTGAGAGAGAAATGATTTGAAAAGGTTTGCTGATGAAGTACATAGATGTTTTTGCCTAGGGATATGAATACCTCAAGGATTTTAGAGACGACCAATTTAGACATCATATTCCCTTGAAGCTTGGTGTCTCACCTTTCTGCCAAAAGCTTAGGAATTATAACCCAAAAGTATCTGAGGCTATACTGAAAGAATTCAAGAAAATACTAAAGGCCGAGATTATTTATCCCATCCATCATTCAACTTGGATAGCTAATATAGTAATGGTAAGAAAGAAAAATGATGAAATCAGGATTTGTGTTGATTTCAGGAATTTGAATCAAGCTAGCCTGAAAGATAACTATGTGTTACCAGTTATGGAACATGTTCTTCAGGTTGTGTCTGGGTCAAAAACCATGTCAATGCTAGATGGATACTCTGGGTACAACCAAATTACTACGGTGGAGGAGGATTAGCATAAAACAGATTTTATAACACTATGGAGTACATTTTCCTATAACTGAATGCCACTCAGTTTGATTAATGTCAGCGCCACATTTCAATGAGCAATGAACTCTTCTTTTAGAGATCTAAGAAATAAAATCATTGTGATCTACCTAGATGATTTGACCATTTATTCAAAGAGAGGAAAACACCACCTAAGAGACCTAGAAACTATATTGCAAAGGTGCAAGAATCATAATATACCTTTGAATCCTAAAAAGTCAGTCTTCTTTGTTGAGGAAGGTAAACTCTTGGGGCATATCATCTCCAAAGAAGGAATCAAAATTGACCCTGGTAGGGTTAAGGCTATCCAGCAACTCAACCTACCCTCTAACAGAAGTGGTTTGAAATTATTCTTTGGTTAGGTGAAATGTTTCAGGGGTTTCATTCCAGAATTCTTGAAGATCACTAGACATATGGTGGACATGATGAGAGAGAAACACCTCTTCAATTGAAATGATGCAGGACGAAAGGCTTTCAGTGATATTAAAATTGCTATAGCTCAGGCCCCTATGTTGAAAAGTCCAAATTTTAGAAAGGATTTCATTATTTATTGCTACACATCAGAACACACCCTGTCTGGCATTTTGATGTAGAAAGATGAAGAAGGCCAAGAAGAAATTATTGCCTTCGTGAGTACACCATTGAAGAAAAATGAGCTCAAATACTCCCAAGTTGAAAAGAATGTCTTTTCAGTGTTGAAAGAAGTAAAGCAATTCAAGTATTATATCTTACACTCACATTATACTATGTATGTTCTAGAAATAACAACAAAAAGCATCTTAATGTAGTAGGAAATAGGAATGAATAAGAGGGAAGTTTGGGTAGCCAAGATCCAGGAATATGACCTGACAATTAATCCAACAAGTTTGGTATGCGGGAGAGGTCTGTTGATGTAGGGGCATTCTGGGGTGATGTAGGGACATTCTTGGTCCTCAGTGAAACTACATGGGTGTTGTTGTTTTTGGCCAATTTTGCTCAGTTGCAGCCTTGACGAATGGTCTCGGTCATTGAAGGAAGCTCAGTCACTGAAGGAACTCAGTAATCTTTGGCACTCGGTGAAAGTGTTACTCAGTGATGCTTGCGGTGCTCAGTTGACACTCATGCTTGGCGATGCTTGGTTTTCTTGGTTATTTCACTATTGCTCAGTTGTTCTGGCTTATCGACTAGAGTTCTGTGTGATTTTTTGGGCTAACTTGGTGCATTTAATGTTGGTAGCTGTTGTTTCAGGTCGACATGTTGGATTTAATTATTTGTAAGGCAATTTGGATTTGACTTGTATTGCATTTAATATTTGTTAGGAAGAGTTAATGTTTTCATCCAACCGACTTGTGGCTGATGATTAGTATTTAAGGGGTGTTTGGGTAGTTGTTTAGGGGAAGGGGCATGACTTCGTATGACTTGGGTGACTCAGAAGATCAGATCCAAGGATTATGAAAGCTGGAGTTGGTGAAGTTGTGGAAAGATCTTGCATGATCTTGTAGATCATATTGTTATCTGATAGTTCTTGGTAGTAGAGCTAGTGGTTTGCACACTTGGAGACAAAGAGATTGCTTGGAGGCTTGTGACCTCAAGTTTAGATCTGCCTTAGGGTTTCCATCAGCTTCCGATTGTCTTCAAAGCTGAACTATCTGAGGTTGTATTGGATCTATGTGTGGATCTTGTAGAATTTTAATCTTTGATTTTAATTGGCCCTAACCCAGAAGGCCTTATAGTCGGGCATGTTATCAAAAAATTATGTTTTGAAGCATATCTTGGCTTGTGGTGTTGTGTATTTCTACTGTATAATTTTGAAGTTGCAAGGTTGGACTATCCTTAATTGGATCCTCTCCCCTTTGGTCTACATTAGGTGGTATCAAAGCTGAAGGTTTGGTCTGAGCTGAAGTTGTTCTAGTTCTTATCAGAACTAAAGGTTTGGTCTTGTCAGATAGCTGAAGTTGTTCTAGTTCTTATCAGAGCTAAAGGTTCGGTCTTGTTAGAGAGAAAAGGTTGACCTAGCAAGGATGATCTTGCGAAGTTGATCATGTTGGTGAAGAGATCGTATGATCTTGGTTGCAAATTTGTGGGACTGAACTTGTGGAATCTTTCCCTAGTTGTCTTTGCAAGGTGACAGGCTGATATGACTTGCATACAACTAAGAGATTGTCACAAGGAGATTAGTGTAGGGTTTACTACAGAGGGTTTCTCTTATCTTTAAGGATGCCTCTAAGAAGATTAGACCCTAGATTTATTGTTGATCTCTGTGATATTGTTGAATCCCATATTACAAAGAAGGTTAAATCAGATTTCAGATCTGAGATGGAATTGATGAAGAATGACATGGTTGCCAAGATCATGAGAGTTGTTATTGGTGTACCTCAAAATGTTGGTACTGAAGATTGCTATGAAGAAGCTGCTAAAGAATTTGAAGCTGTTGGATCTAGTGGTGATGACTAGAGGGATAGATTTGGTGAAGATAGAATTGCTTGGTTGCCTAGATCTGAAGCTTGGTTAAGTAACAGTTACTGAATGGAAGTTTCTACTTTCTCTGGTACCTTGAAATCTGAGAACTTGATTGATTGGATTAGTGAACTTGAAGATTTCTTTGAGATGGAATAAATTGAAGATCCTCTTCAGGTGAGATTGGCATAGACTATGTTGAAAGGACATGCTGCTCTTTGGTAGAAAGAATTACAAAGAGATAGAGAAGATGAAGGTGAATTGAAGATCAATCAGTGGAGGTTGATGGTGACTAAATTGAAAGCTAAGTTCATATCAGTTGACTATGAGCTTGACTTGTTTATGAAATTGAAAAATCTGAAGCAAAAGGATTTGTCTGTTGAAGATTATACCGAAGAGTTCTACAGACTTACTATTTGGTTTGGACACTGAGAGATTGGTAAGGAAAATGTAGCTCAGTATGTGAATGATTTGAGATTCAATATTCAGGATGAGCTTGGTATGCTAAAGATTGATTCTATTGAAGATGCTTATCGGTATGCCCTGAAGGTAGAAGATAAGTTAAAAATGAAACAACATGGCAACTCCCGAGGGAAAGAGAAAATTGATCACTTGGCGAAGGATAAACCGGCTGATGCACAAGATGAACCAAAACCTGTAGAACCAAAAAAGAAGACAAGTAGAGTTATCTTTAAGGGTACTTGCTATAACTATGGAGAGGGAGGACACCGTTCTTTTGAGTGTACATAGAAGAAGGTTGACCAATGAACTACTGTGGTAAATGAGAACATCTAGAATAAACCTGGATTAGAGAACTTGCTGCTTTGGCAAACATTACTCTATACAAAGGATGAACCTTGTCAGAGGATTAACTTGTTTAGGACCTGATGCAAGTCTGGAGGTAATCTCTGTGATGTTATTGTTGATAGTGATAGTACTGATAACCTTGTTGCTGAGGACATGGTTCAGAAACTTGGTTTGAATAGAATGAAACATCCACATCCTTATAGGATTGGTTGGCTGCAAGATGTTCATGCTTTGGAAGTTAGAGAACAATGCTTCATTAATGTTCAGATTGGCCAGTATAAGGATCTTGTGTTATGTGACATTGTGGAAATGAATAGTTGTCATATATTTCTCGGTAGACCTTGGTAATTTGATTGCAAAGCTATGTATGATTGTGTCAGAAATGTTTTTACTATTGAGAAGGATGACAAGAAGTTTTCCCTGATGCCTTTGATGAATACAACGCTCAGTAGGAGAAGCTTGAGTATTGGTTGCCGAGTTAAGTTGGTGGATCCAGAGAAAATGAATTATCAGTATGGAGAACCAACCTGTGCATTGTCCAAAAAAGACTTGAAGAGATAGAGGAAACTGAAGTGGAAGAGTATGTAATCTGAAAAGATGGAGGACTTGTATGTGAAGAACTAGTTCGGGATTTAAGTGTTGAATCCTAGAAGATGTTCTCCTCACATATGAACATCTTTTGGAACCTGGGGTGTCTGATGTAGGGGCATTCTAGGGTGATGTAGGGACATTCTTGGTCCTTGGTGAAACTACATGGGTGTTGTTGTTTTTGGCTGGTTTTGCTCAATTGCAACCTTGACCGATGGTCTCAGTCATTGAAGGAAGCTTGATCACTGAAGGAACTCAGTAATCTCTGGCACTTGGTGAAAGTGTTACTTGGTGATGCCTGCAGTGCTCGATCGACACTGGTGCTTGGTGATGCTTGGCTTTCTCAGGTATTGCACTATTCCTCGGTTGTTATGGCTTACCGACTAGAGTTCTATGTGATTTGTTGGGCTGACTTGGTGCATTTAATGTTGGTAGCTATTGTTTTAGGTCAACATGTTGGATTTAATTATTTGTAAGGAAATTTGGAACTGACTTGTATTGCATTTAATATTTTTTAGGAATAGTTAATGTTGTCATCCAGCCAACTTGTGGCTAATGATTAGTATTTAAGGGGTGTTTGGGTAGTTTTTTAAGGGAAGGGGCATGACTTCGTATGACTTGGGTGACTCAGAAGATCAGATCTGAGGATTCTAAAAGTTGGAGTTGGTGAAGTTGTGGAAATATCTTGCATGATCTTGCAGATTAGATTGTTATCTAATAGTTCTTAGTAGCAGAGCTAGTGGTTTGCACACTTGGAGACAAGGAGATTGCTTGGAGACTTGCGAGCTTAAGTTTAGATTTGCCTTAGGGTTTCCATCAGCTTTTGATTGTCTTCAGAGCTAAACTAGCTGAGGTCATATTGGATCTATATGTGGATCTTGCAAAATTGTAATCTTTGATTGTAATTGTCCCTAATCCGGAAGGCCTTACAGTCGGGCATGTTATCAAAAAATTATGTTTTGAAGCACATCTTGGCTTGTGGTGTTGTGTATTTCTACTGTGTAATTCTGAAGCTACAAGGTTGGATTATCCTTAATTGGATCCTCTCCCCTTTGGTCTGTGTCATCTGTGTAAGTTGATAGCTAAAAATGGAGAGTCGTTAGAAGAAAAATTAAATGAAGCTCCTATAGTTCTATTGGTAACCTTAACAGATCTGTGGTTTTTGAATGTGGTATATTACCTTACATATAGAGAATGCCCTACACACCTAAATTCGCATGAAAGACATAGCCTAAGATTAAAAGTGTCCAAGTATGTCATTTATCAAGGGGTGCTATATAAAAAAGGGATTGATGAAACCTTTATCAAATGTGTGGACACTGAGCAATATAAGGAATTCCTTAGGATATTCCATGCTCAAGCTTGCAGTGGGTATTTTTCTTCAATGATTATAGCTTTCAAGGTGCTCAAGAACTATTTTTATTGGTCCGAGATTTTTAAGGACCTGTATCATTATGTCCAAAATTATGAGAAATGTAAACTATTCACATGACGACCACAACTTGAAGCCCTACCTCTCAAACCAGTGGTGGTAGAAAAACCTTTCAAGTAGTGGGGAATAGATTTTATAGGACCTGTAAATCCTCCATCTAGTACAGGGCATGTGTATATCTTGATGGCTACAAACTATTTTACAAATTGGTCAGAGACAATCCCCACAAAGAGAGAAAATTCCCAGGTGATTTTTGATTTTCTAATTAATCATATTTTTGTTAAGTTCAGAATACCATAGAAAATAGTAGCAAATAACACTACCTACTTCTCATCTGAAGAAATATCAATGTTCTTCTATGAACATGGAATATCATTAGCTCATTTGTCTAATTATTTTCCTCAGGGGAATGGTCAGGTGGAGTCCAACAATAAAAATATGTTTTCTATAATGAAAAATTTGATGGGCAAAAACCTTTGTGATTGGCATAGAAAATTATATGAAGCATTATGGGCCGACTGAAGTTCCCCTAAAAGAGCTATAGGGATGGCTCCTTTTGAAATGGTCTATGGAGTGGGCACATAGGTTTCACTGCCCCTTGAGTTATCTGCTACAAAGCTACACTCTATGATCGAAGATCAATATTTTCAAAGCTCTCTAGAAAAAAGGGTCATGTACTTAAACAATTTGGAGGAGGAAAGGGACAAGTTAGTGGATCACATTACAGAACACCAAATGAAGGTGAAGCGATTTTTTGATATGAGGGACTGTACCAGCAACTTTATGGAGGGAAATGAAGTCTTATTGTGGGATAAGAGGAAAGAACCCAAAGGAGCTCATAAGAAATTTGAATCCTTATAGAGGGGAGATTTCATGATTTCAAAAGCAATTGGTTTGAGTTCATTTCACCTATCCTACCCAGATAGCACAATCTTGCCTTTCACTTATAATGGGCAAGATTTGAAGTTCAAGCTTTGATCTCGTTCAGGAACTTTTTGTACATAGTAGTTATCATTTTTCCTCCACTTTCCTTAGGCTTAGGCACGTGTGTCAGTTCTTTGCCCTATTTTTGGTTTGCGAAACTAGTAACCTAATTTCTTTGCATATCCTTGACATGCAGTCCCCTAGTAAGATCTGATGTTGGTATCCATATGAGTCACCTTGTATAAGTATCTTTGACTCTTGTGTTTGTATTGAAAACATTTTCCCAATCTTTTCTTCCGGTCTTAGTTCTTGCCTCGCGTCTGTGGGTACTTCCCTATGATGTCCATCATGTTTCTTTGAACCTGTTTTGTATGCTTAGCCTTCCTCATTTTGAATGTTTGTCACCTTAAGTTGTTATTGAACCACTTTGTACCTTGGTTCAAAGTAGTTCAATTAGGTTTGATAAATAATTTCTATCTAATGTTTGTACTTGCAAGTGAGATCTTTTGGTAAGCAATGATATAATGTTGAACCACTTTGAACCACTTCGTACCTCAGTTCAAAGTAGTTCAAAGAGGTTCAAGGAAATTATTTTGTGCTCAAAGTGAATTGGCAATTAATGTGACTAATGATGTGTCATGCTAGATAAGAAATCATTGTAATGATGGTATGATGTGCCTCGGGAATCTAGCAGCTACGAGTGTAATTTGAGCTAGCAATGCAAGTTAATAGGATTAATTCATGGAAAGTGTGAAGTGATAGTGGTAGAGGGAAATAAATGATGACATGGATAGTTCTCTGAAGGATATTGGCTGCAAAGTGTCTTGTCATGACGTATGCCCCACTCTAGTATCATTCCTTAATTAATTCTCAAATATTGTCCATACTTCGTGGGTATGTGAGTTTTTTTAAATCATGTCATGCTATTTTATTTCTCTTAAAGAAAGAGATTATGAAGGCTTGGTTGCGGAAGATAAGAATTCTCCCTGAGATAAGGAATTATAGGTAAAGACCAAGAGCCTTTCCTCTATTCCTTCTTTGCATGTCTATTTAATTTTGGAAAGACTACAAAGTGCTATGTTATTTTGGAGGGAAAACATGACGTCTAGTATGCATTTCTTTGGCAATACAACTAGTTTAGAGTGTCGAGCCCCCGTATTTTTAGATGCTGATTTAATGAGAGTAGAGGTAGATAAAATGGTGGACAATTTTAATAACATTATAGATAAAGAGCACACCCTGGAGATTATGTCGAGTGGCCTTCTTCAAGATGCCTATTTTCCCCTTGCTGTAATAACCTTGAGCTGATTCAACATTGTGTTAACCGTTATGACGTGAAGTCAAAAAGTATATTAAAAAATGATGGCCAAAGCCTGTTATCTATCACTAGGGAAACTATCATGTCAGTTTTCAAGCTACCCAATGAGGCTTTCTCCAGTTTTAGTCCAACCCAGTCTTATGCCCAGTTTCATGAACGGTTTGAGAAAAAGTGTAGTACTATTGCCAAGAAATGGACAAAAACATTTTATAAAGGAGGTTATAGGCTTTCGAAGGGGCTAACAAAAGATCACATGAAACCTCATATCCATGACCTAGTGGTCCTGTTGCAGAGAGAGAAGGGTTAAGCTTAAGAAATCCTCTTTGAAGACTGGATGTATCACTATATTGATATAATTTTTGATGAAAGGAAGTATCTAGAATAGGTAGAGTTAATTTCTAGTTCAATGAGAGTTCAACTCTAGTAAACACAAATGATTAAGAGGGAATTTTATGTCTTTGTATCTAATATATTTTCTAGCATGTACCCAAGAGCTTGTTTGGATTCCTCGAGAACCATGGGATGAAGACATAAATGTTCATGATTACTACCCCCTATTGAGAAGAGACAGAGTTTGGAGAATTATCGTAGGGTTTATGATGTGTTTTTGGGGAAATTATGCTATGATCTAGCCGGAACTCCAGAGGAGAGGATCTCTTCAAGCACATAGAAATTATTTCAAAGGTATGGAAATTTCTTCATTCAATTCTCAAGGTTCACATATATAAGAATAGGAGGGTTTGATGAGGAACCCCTCATGTTATCGAGATATTCCTTTGATTGTTTTACTCTAGCATAAATTTGTAGACAGTTATTCACAATGATTAAAAACACCCTTCTTGAAGAAAAATGGGACTCTATGTTCCCTGTCAAACTTGGGGCTCTGACCTGTAAAAGTATGATTGTTGCTTTAGTAGTTTGAAGTGATCTATTAACGCTTAATATGTAGTTTTATAAAGAAAGGAAAGGTTTCGATAATAAGGGTTTTGCAAAACAAATCCTGGGTCTGGAAAATCAAATAGAGATGGTTCCTCACATTGAGGATTTGTGGCAAGATTATGGAAATAAGAAAGAGATTGAAAAGAGAGATCATTCAAGGTTACTAATCCACCAATTAAAATCTTTACAATTCAAACTTAATTCTGAAGGTTTGGATGAGGATGGCTCTGATATTGTTGAACCTAGCTATGAAGGTTCAAATAAAACAATTCCTAAGATTGACTGGACCAGGGAAAAGAATATGACATAAAGCTAAGGGCAAGGTCCATCCTCAAATGCATAGATAATTGGCTGAAGAAGAAGAGGAAGGAAAGAGTTAATGAAACATAGAAAAAGAGGACTAATAAAATCCTACCTTAGTTCAGTTAACACCTAATCCCTCTAATGCTTTTGTTTTGATCAATGATGTAGGTGACATTTCTCCATCCAAAATGAAGATAATTTCAAGTGAACCTTCAATCAAATCACATCCTAATCTCCCCACTATACCTCAGACGAGGTCAAAGACTAGGTCTCAAACTCAAACTCAAATGGCTGCTCAGGATTTGAGCTACATGGATATAGAAATGAATGAGGAGGATATCCCTTTGACACTGGAAGAGAAAAGAAAAGAAAAAGAGCATGTGACCCATGTTAGGTTGACTAATAGCAGGTTAACTTCAAGTTCTATTCCCCCTTGTCTATCTGATTCTTTGAATCAAAAGCACAGTTTGAAGTTGATTTCTCTCCCCGTGAAAGATATAGTTACTAAGTATGCAACCCACACCCCAAATCTAAAAGTGTGAAAAATAATGCCAGGCTAAGCACAAATCTTGCTACAGGAAAGGTGAATGTGGAGATTGCAATGTATAAACAAAAGGAAGGTGCCCAAGAGTTAGAAGATGAGGATTTCGAGGTCACTAAAATGGAACTAGGATTTTTGAACCATGATACCAGAGATCACTTAATCAAATTCTAAGTTGATCATATATTAGGGAAGTCTTAGATAGATGGTCAGGAAAAGAGGGAGCTTAAACAATTGGTCATCACCATGGCTGAATTCCTTAATTCTCTGAGTAGTGTAGAGGAAGTACCTTTGGTTCAAACTCCTCAATCCTTTGATCCTAACTCCACAGACAACAAGAAACTACTAAAACAAATGCAACAAGGAAGAGCTCTAACTGAAGAAATGGGTAACTGGATCGATGGTATTTTTAAAGTGAGGAATAAAGAAGGGGAGACACTACTTGGTGAGATTCAAACCCTGATTCTAGGTTGGGAATTAGATGAATCCAAGTGTACAACTATTGTGTCTCGGGTATAGTAAGTGGAAAAGTATGGTGTAACAAAGTTTTTATTTGAGAACCTGATGAAATTAGTGGACCCCTACATGCTATTCATGTTGAATAAAAATATGGGATGGAAAGGTACCTTATTCAAATCCACAATCCAAAGTGTTCAAACCATAGGGAAGGAAATAAAGGAAATACATGAAGATGCATTGAAAGATATCAAAGTGGTTAATCCTTCTGGTATTCTCTAGTTTGAATAAGGAAACCTAGATTTGGAAGCTATGGTAAAAATATTTGAAACTGCTATGTGTGCTATTAAAGAAAACAAAAACCCTGCGGCCCATGACTTCACCAAAATTGAAAATGTGGAAGCACTACTATACTTAAACAGAGGGCAATTTCCTAAACTAGTGGAGAGGATTAAGGGACTCAAATGGGAGAAAGATGCCTACCAAAAAAAATTGTTAGGGCTAAAGACCTTGCATTCTCACCTGATGCAGGAGTTTGTGAGCACCTTCCGGAGCTAGAAATTGGTTTAGGATGCCACATGGGATGATGAGCCACCAGAGGAGGTAGAATATCTTTTTGTTTATTTTAATTTCTTTGATAAGTGGACAGGTGTCCTAAAACTATTGCTTTACGATGTTAACTGGTTTAAATTATTTCTTGTTGATAATTTGAGAGGCTGATTTTTTAGGGAGGCCTCCTAGATTGTAAAAACTATTTATGTTGAAGCATAAGACTTCTTAAGGGTTAGAACTTTTCGTTAGAATTAAGATTAATGTACTTTTTTTGTAGTGATAGTTTCCTTTTTGAAAAAGAACTGAGTGGAAAGAAATATCAATTGGAATATCTATTTGGCTTTAGACTTTACAGTACTTATATACATTAATGCAAAGTTCTGGTTTGAAACTTTGAGTTTAAACTTGTGATGCATTGATTCCTTTGTGAATTGATACGTTATTTACTCTGCATTATTTTTTATTTGTGTGGTGATCGTAAATATTTCCATAGTGGTTATTCGTGTTATCTTTAAAGTAGAAATTTAAATCTTTATGAGTTGAAGGAAATGTGTTTTCTTTAAACTTTTCTTGATCTTATGTATTATCTTTGAAAACTCACATCTATACCAAAGAGTATATGATAGATCCTTAAGTACTTTCTGGTAAAAGTACACATGTGCATAGTTTAATCATAAATTCCTTGAATATTTATGAGAGGGAGTTGTACCTTGTAAAATTTAGAGGGGAACGATTATCATACATTTACCCAACTCTTATTAATTGTTTGTCTCTAAGAGAGGGTAATAGAGTTAAGTTATGTTCCATTTAGTGTAAAGAAAAATTTGTTCACCAACAAGAGGTTTCCACTTAGTATTCCTTCTTGATATTCTTTTGGAATTATTAAAATTTGCATAAGATTTGAGAAAACCCCAATGTTTTTCTATTTTTTCATTAAAGGGGGTTAGGGGGTAGCTAGGGAAGTTTTAGGTGATGGTCGATGAATTCTTTGACAACATCTTTCATAGGGTCAGAAGAAAGTCTCCACAAACTTTTTAGCATTTATTCCTTTCTTTCCATAAGTGCCAACAAACATGGGGGGGCTATTTGTTGAATGCACTCTAAATGCTAAGAGGGGGGTGAATTGGCATAAAAAATTGCACTAACTAACTTCAATAATCACCACATGAAACAATAATTAAGTAATGAATAGAACTAGAAACACGTGAACACCCAAATTTTATACATGGAAACCCCAAATTGGGAAAAACTACAGTAAGCACTTTCCCACAAAGAATAATTTACTAATATATATAATTTGATTATAAAAGTTAATAGGGGCTCACTAATCCAGAATTGCAACTAGAGGCTCACTAGCAATACAACAATGAATACACATAGGAGCTCGCTGCTTCAAACTTGTAAACATAGGCTCACTGCCAAAGTAGCAAGATACAAAAAAAACTTGTGCACCCAAGAACCACTGTCTAAGGGACAAGGTACATACAACTCTTTACAAGGATAATGGGATATTCTCTTGATAATGAAACTAATCTATTCAATACTATCAACCTTAGCAACACATGGTTAGTACCTTTTTCTTCTTTGTCATGCTATCAATAAAATCTACTTTTCTAATTATATATCTTTACTTGTTTTCACACTAACTTCTTGCTTCACACCTTACATTTTTATAAAGCATAAACTATACTTATATATGTAATCTATAGATCATTAGATATTACAACAAGGTCATCCAAGTCACATGGATATTAAGTTACAAGTCAGCCAAGGCAACAACAAAATGCAATAAGGTTCCATACCATAGACATTCAAACCAAAGCATGGAAAGGACCCAACTAGATAAAAGATAATCATTAAATGCATGGGTCACATATAGCACAAACCCATCCAAAAAGGAGACATTTATTAAATGCATAACCTAAACCTAAATCAAGAAGCGTGATCCACTCTAGAAGAGAGAAGGATCATAAACACATTACACATAGCCCAATGCCAAATCCACAATTACCAAAACAACTTCACCATCAAACATGTAGAAATACACTAGCCAATGAATCATCTAACTTTCCAACTATATCTAGACCTCCACACACCATGGTGGGATGCACACACCATGTCAAAAATTGTAATGTCCCTGCCAGGGAACCCATAAGGAATCAGGTCTTAAGTACCAAAAATACAACTAATTTTTTTTTAAACATTAGTAACATCTCATTGATAACATCTACAAACAAACATTTCCTTAAAGGTTCTCTTATTGATTCTTTTACTGATATTAAAACCAATTGCATTCCATTAATTGAATAATTGAATTCATTTCCTTTCCTTCAACTTTGCACAGTTTAGAATTAAAGAAAAGACAAGAACATATTGTTTCCTTCCTAACTGTATACATACATCTATTACTTTTCATTTCATTTCCTTACCTACTTTACATAACATTCAATATTTTTAGAAAAGAGATAGAAATAAACCACACATCACTTATTTCATAAACTAAATATATTTAACCTTTCTTCTTTCATTTTTTTTCTGATTAACCTTATCAACACATAATTCATTTGTACTTTCAAAACATAAGTAGGCTTTCAAATTAAAACCCTGGCTTTCCATTTTCATTTAAATGATTTAAATAGACATATGCTAGAAGGTACACAACAACATTTATTCATTGCAATTTTCTAATTTCAAACAATCATTCCCTCCTGACATTCATAAAACTACCCACTACCATATTACATTGCTTCTTTCTTCAATTTAAATTACAATTACATCACATGGCCCAAAGGCTTACAAAGAGATAATTACATCAATTTTTCAAAGGGCTTACAATACATCTTTACATCTTGAATACAAAAGATAGAGATATATGGTACAACAAATGAAATCATTACCACTGAATACATCTAAATCAAAATCAAGACACTAACCAAGAACAATACCTCAAAAGAGTTTTGCCACCCAACCATGTGAAACTGGTGAAGTTCCACCCCCCATGCTAGGAGATAGAACCAAGGTACTCTCAAGAATTTAAGGCAATCTAAGGCCAATGAAACTAAGAAAACCAAAACTCAAAACAACAAGAGTAAAGCATACGAAACATCACCATGCTACAACACCAAGGTCAAGGTTCTAGGATACCACCTAAGTGAGTGTCATCACACAACCTATATATAGGGATCATCTGGAAACCACTTTGGGTTCCAAAACCTATAGTGATCCACTCACCTAGGGTTCCTATTTCCCTTTCCAAACAAAAGCCAAAATAACAAGGAAACACTTCACATATTCAAATTCATAGGTTTAGGGAACTCTCCTGCGCACTCAGGCTCTCAAGATGAGTCCTAACCTTATCCATATGCATAATAAGATTCATAGAAAGGGTGTCAAACATAAGACACATTAAATAAAACATTTTAACTCACCTCATGCATTAATCTAAACATTCATAGAGTTAAAATGATGCAGACAAAGATCATAATAAAAAATCAAAAGTCATAGACCATACCCCAAGCTTTAGGGTGACCAAAATGGATTCACATGACCCCAAAATACAATAAGAGAATTATTAGAGGAAAATAAGATAATTCCCATAGGCCCATATGAGCATGCTCATAGGATAGTATGAGTAAACAGGTTCAGACTTGTTTACTCATATGAGAACTAGCCCAAAAGTTCACAGAATTGACTCAATCTAAACGTACAGCCAAAATGAGGTATGGAAGGTGCCTGGGAAAGGTTTTATGAGATTTACCTAATAAAGGTCTCTCAATAAAACATCCATGACCCCTCTCCACCTCCCAATACATCCCTAATAAATCAGAAAGAAAAACAATTTAACGATTCATTGCAAAAATATGCATAAGGAACAAGAAGGAAAAACCACAAACAGGCCTTCCTAATCCTTCCTAAACATTCCTAATCTTCCCTAAAATTTCCTAATACATACATAGATAGAAAAATACAATAAATTACAATCATATATACAATAACAAGCCTTCTAGGAAGAAATATGCAAAAGAAATCTTATTCACACATTTATTAAAACTTCCCATACACGGTATACTTTTATAAACAAATAGTCAATTCAATAATTCCTACAAACACAATAGTTTTACAACCACATGAAAATAATAAATATTCAATATGTAAAAACACACAAGAAAACACATGGGAAAGAAGGTGATTCTCCCTAGTTCTAGATCCTACTTGGAGTCCTGCGGAGAAATCCCTTCTTGAGTTGAGCACTTCACATCAATCCTTCCAAGTTTTGAGTGATGAAAGCCTTCCATGGAAAATATACCCCAACCCCTCTAAGAAAAATCTTCCTTCCTCCTCTGGAATCTCCCAAAAACCCTTCACTGAGCTAGAATGATCAATGTAAATATAGCCAACCCCAAAATCAATTACTTCCATAAATCTCCTAATCTCTCTAATCTCCAATTAAATCCTTTTAATCTACCATTTCTTCTTTGAGACAAGATATTCAATTTTTCTTCCGAAAAAACCCAAACCTTTCCAATCCTCCTAAATCTCTCCATTCCTCCAAATATTCATAGCCAACCAAATGGTTGGAGTTGCTTTACGAGAAGCAACTACTCCAACTACTATAGTTGGTTCAAAATATTAAACAACTTCTATAAGCCATAAATAAATGTTTTATTATTTTTTTATAAACTTATTTTACTTTAACAAAGCTATTAATATATTAAAGATAAATAATATTACCAAATAACTCATATAGTCAAAATGAAAACTAACCAGCCTAACTCCTAGGAGGTCTCAAGTTGAAAACCCTTAGGTAAGCTAGTTTTACTCTAAAGAGAGGTAATTATTTACATTCATTTTATTTTTATTCTATAATACATTATTTACTCTATTATCATAAAATACATTCACACATACAAAACAAACACATAACTATATAAGTATATTTATATACACATAAGTATATATGTGTGCACCCATATATACATATGTATATATAATAAATTAAACCACACATGATATATTACATCCAAATTAATAATAAAAGACAACAAAGCATAATACTTTCGCATAAACAAAGAAATAAAGTAAACATAAATCTCAAAATCATAATGTTGGTCAAACCCCCAACTAAGGTAACTTCCTAGACAATAACCTAATTCAACAGGGAATCTTTGAGATTATCTTAGAAATATCTCGACACAGCAACGTTCGAGGATTTGAAGGCACGCTCAAACCTATGTAGCCAGGTGAATTCTATGTCTGATACCTGCATCCTACATCATCAAGACAAGAGAACATATATACCAACATATATATATAAAACCTAGTGGCAGATAAGGAGGGAGAGTGCGACATCATGTGGATCTCCCGTAGAAGTGACTACGACTGCCTCTCCTCTTCCCACAAGCACATCAAACAATTTCAATACCAAAGCATAAATGGATTAGTAAGGTTAGCTCCAGAATAATTATTACTCCATATTGTATAATAAGAATGAATCATCTTCATAATATAATCATGTAAATATATATATATAAGAAAAATGTCCTATTGATAATGTAAACCATTTACTAACTTTCATTAACTATTTTTATTAATCAAACCTATGCCCAAAAGTCTAATCATCTAATCAAAATAATCAAACATAGAGTCTATCATATTGAAATTAATAATCTTGTCAAACCAAAACATCAAGGTACTAGGGTAAGCGCTACATCCTTTCCTCCTAGAATTAGTCTTGGCCCTGTGAGCCTACAAACAAATATGTATATGCAGCTCTAAATCTTCTAGTATGCTCCCATCTAGATGAGGTCTCATCACCTTAGTCTAGTATGGAGGAAACATACAGTTCACAGATGCTAAAATATCATAATCATGTCTAGTCTCGAGTATAACAAGTAGCATTATTAGAGTGGGTAACAGAATTAACCCTAGAGTGATTATAACCAATAAACTTAAGGTAATCATAAACATTGATAAGGAGATTCTCACAATTAATCATACAGACCTATCAGGTGATCCCATAACATCAAGGTCTTAAAATATCATGGACACACAAGAAGATATAAAGGAACATACCTATAGAAGATTTATCATTTTCTAAATTAGAATGTCAAGTTATTGAATTGGGTTACACAAACACCTCGAGAAGGATCATATCCTTATAAAAACAACCATACAATCCCCTATAACACTCCCTAACTTCCAAATTGTATAACAAGGACATGTTAGGGTTGGAGGGGCATTACATCCTCCCCTCCTAAGATTCAACTTACTTATGGAAGTCAGAAATTATTAATCCATACATCATCCATGTAACAATAATGCAAATATTTCTACTATGGTCTACATTGAGATATTAAATATAATTTACACCTCAAGAGTTAGGATTTCTTCTAAGACATATATTAAGATTCCTAAATATAAAATGCAAATACAAATTGGGTCCAATTTGTTTTTTTTCTCTATAATAAATACAATATTGATGTGGGGATTATTTCCTTCAAAAATGGAGTATATATAAAATACTACTATTTATCATTTACCTTTGTAATCATTCAAAACTAAAAATTTACAAATATTCAAAACTTACCTCCTACATCAGCACATAACTCTATGACACAAAATGGATCTCTTTTATGGAGCAAAGTTAATTTTTACCCATAAAGGTCTATTGTATATTCTAGGAGAATATCCAACATATAACTTACAAGCAAGTCTGAATATACACCTTCTTCAAAGAGTGTAATCTAAGACATCTCTTATAATCCTATTGTAACAATTATTAGTATTCTATTTATCAAACAATAACCATACTCCTAGAGAAAATTCTCAGAAATTTGACCATAAATATTTTAAGTTAGAGTTTCAGAACAAAGTGTGGGAAGAACTTGGAGATATGTTCATGCCAAGAATGGATAGCTGTCAGTTGGCTTTCAACTGACCACATTCTCCTATATCTCAGTTTTTCTTCTCATTTGTAAAGGTTGTTGAAAATTTATGCTGTTGGGACAGCTTCCATGCTTTTGAGTTTTATTTTTTGTGTTCATGGTCTTGTAGTTTACATTTTCAAATGAATTTTAATGAAAGCAATGGAATCCCTCTTCAGTTCTTGTTTGATGTCTTTATATACATTGTTTTAATTCTTTTATATTGACTTGTAAGGCATGTTAATATACCAGTTAAAAGGTATATGTGGGTTTGAATTTGAGTTTCTTTCAAGGAGAGAGTAAGTCTTGATTTTAGATTCTAAGAATTCTAGGTTTGCATATGAATTTGATGTCCTGGTATTGAAATGAGAAAAATGGTTTGCAAGGCATTTCATTCAGGTTCTTGAGTTTGGAGTTAGGGTTTTCTGGGATTGCACATTTGTTTGACTCTATTTCCCAATAGATAAGGCATTGGTTTGTGTTTGACTGGAAGTTTTCTTCATCAATCTTTAATTCAAATCATTTTACATTTCCTGTTTTAAGAGCATAAATGTTTGTAAATTGCATTGAATAGTGAAAATTCTTTTGGTGATTTCTTGTAGAAGTGAATCTGATAGGTTAGCCTGTCTGAGCCTCCTAGTTCAAAGAGAAGAAGGGTGAATATCCTTGTTGTTACTATCCACTGATTTTCATGTTTGCATAAGGGGTTTTAGTGAGAGAGTGTTTATGTATGCAGATTTAGTATGTTTTAGGTACACCCACCTGGGTCTGTGGAGCCCAAAGTGTAGGAGGATTAAATCCTTGTCAATTAGCCTTTTCCTTGTAAGAATCTGCAATTGGGAGTCTAAGAGTCAAGCTTAATAGCTATATAGTGATTCTACATGAAAAATATCTAATAGATTGGTGACTCTGCTGGGGAAGAAATAAATGACAGGGAGTTTAAGATGCCCAATTCCTTGCTTTGTTGAATCATCCCAGGGTCTGGTCCAGTTTGGATATAGAGTCAGTTCTTTTCAAAAAATTGTTATATTATCTAATTGAATGTGAGTGGCGACTCTGAATCTCTATTTGATTAGTGTTTTGTAAAGAAATTGCAATGTATACGTATTCCTGACAAACAGTGCATCATGTGAAGTGTTTTGTGTTTGCTAATAAAGATGGTCCAAGGTTGAGAAAGGTTCTCAGCTGTTTCAGTTTGTCCTCTGCAAAGAGGTGGCGGCTCTACCAATGTTTGAAGGGTGATTTGGAGAAGCTTCAGATAAATGTGTTTGCAGTAATCACAACATCTCTAGGTATTTGATTTTCATACCAAGTTGTTCAATGAAAATCATGTGAAAAATTGTTTCCCTATTCAGTGATCTAGAGGCACTAAGTGAAAGGGAAGAGTTAATGTGTTTTGCATATAAGAATTTGAGTACATTTAGTTGTTGTGTTTTGGTGTATGCAAATGATTTTTCAGACAGATATGTTAGTTTCTCTGTGGATAAAATCTGCATAATATGTATGCTTAAGTCTACATATACAAGGTTGTGGTTGATTGAGGGAAGAAAGTAAAATGTATTCAGAATTTTCCCAGCCCTGTGTATCTCTGAATGTTGTCATGTCTCAAAGAGTATCCCAGCTAGGAGGTAGAAGAAGTTTAAAATGTTATTCACCTTTAGAATTTGAGGGTATTCCTGGTTACCCAAATGTGATACCCTCGGAAATCAAAAAATTCTTGCCCAAGTTTAATGGGGGAAAAGATGAATCAACTAAGAAGAATTTAAGTGTATTCCTGGACCTAATTGAGTATTTTGATGTCATCCATGAAGATGTGATTATGAGATTGTTTGTGCAGTCACTGGTGGGAGATGCTAGGGAATGGTTTTCATTTCTATCCTACCATTCTGTCTATTCTTGGAAGAGCTCTGAATCAGCGTTTATTGAAACATATGGAGAATTTATTTGTGAATACAATTTGTTAGTTGATTTTGTTAGCATCTACATAGAAGAAAATGAGTTAGTTAATGATTTCAATCTTAGATTTGGGAAAGCATTAAGAAGAACTCCTGAGAAATGTAGGCCTCATGATGCATTGTCTCTAGTTATTTACTTGGCTGCATTTGATAGTAAGATGGGTTACTTGTTGAGAGACAAGGAACCACAAAATCTTCATCATGATTTGCAACTGGCATTAGATATAGAAAGGATGAAAAGGTTTGGATTGCCAAAGCTCCATGGTGTTGAGAATACAAGATTGCATGAGATGGTTTTCCCAAATGCTAGCACTAACTCAGTGATTCAAGTAAGTAATGAAAATCAAGGTGAATCCCATGTTTCGTTTGGTGTAATGTCAACTAATGGAAATCAGATTGGGCTTTCAAATTTTTTTCAAATTCCTGAGTTGAATATTGTTTGTGATCTCCATAGTTTGCCCCAAGTTCAAAGTAATGATCAGTCAATTGATTTGGGGGAAAATGAATTCTCAGCAATGACAGTTCAAGAGCAGCAATATGATGATGTTGTGATTGTTGAAAAACATGTTTACATCAGAAGTCTTGCGAGTGATCTTTGTAATCACTTGTTTGATAAATATTTTGATTCCTTTGAGCCTAAAGTGATGCCTTCTCTTTCTGATTTGCAACATGAAGTTTGTTATTCAAGTGATTTTCATGTTTCAGAATTTGAGGTAATTAGTGTTTGTGAAAGTGATGGTGTCAAGTCTAAAATACATTCAATTTGTGATGATGAGTTAGTCTCAGCATTTCCAAATTCTTCTATTGATTTGATGAATTCTGAAAATGAAACTGAAAGTTGTTTAAGTGAGGACTTGATTGAAAATGTTGAAGTAGATTCACTTTCAGATTTGTATGAATCAGTTTATGAAAGCTTTCAAGAAAACATCTCTTATGGTTATGACATAGATTATGATCTTTCACCAGAAATGGAAATCAGCTTGTTTGATATAGACATTAATGATTGTTATGTTGTCAATGGTAATGAGGTAATGTCTTGAAAAATAGAGATTAGCAATGCTGATAGGACTCCCTATGACGGTGATTTGTGTTTGGAAAACATGTTCCAAAAAGAGGATGTATGTAATGGGCTATCAGTTAATTTATTCATGCCAAATTTAGAAATGTTTCATGAAGAAGTGGATGAAGTTTCAAGTTCTACGAATGATTACCTTTTTCAGCCAGAGGTGTGTGTGTTCCTTCAAGAGTTTGATGAAATGAATAATGATGTTTTGTTTTCAAAGGAGGCTAAAAAGAATCGGGAAAAATGTATAAGTTATCAGACAGATTTTGAATCTTTTGTTTTCCCGATTCAGCATGTTAATGTTTTTCAGAATGAGATAGGATTGGAGCCACAAGTTGTGGTTAAAGGTGATTTGTTTGAGCATTCACATGATGTGCAAGAGGTTGAATTTCAGAGGTTTTATTTTGATGTTCAGACCATTATTGAAGAAAACCAGCATGTGTCCAACTTTATGCTTAAATCAAAATATTCTCTTCCTCAGTTGGTTATAAGTTTTGAAGGGTGTGACATTTCTATGTTGCACAATGTTCAGTATTTTCAGAATTCTATTGATTTTCGAATGCTAAATGATAGTGAAGATACTGGTTATTTTCTTTATGATGTGTTGAAGTTGTATGTCAATATGATTGGTCTTGTCAGCAAAAGAAGTATTTCCAGGTTACCTTGGATTCGTGCAAGTGAGAATTACATATTTGATAGAGGTAAAAGTTAGCTCTTGCTGATAGAGTTTTGAAGTCCTTTGTAAATGTTTGTAATCTTTGTAAAGTTGCTTTGTTTAAGTGTTCGATAGTTGGTAAGGGGGTCCTTGTTCAGAATTTTGTGAAAAGGAATAGTCAAGCTGATGTCTCTCTTAGTGGTCTACTTCTACCATGAGATTTTGGAGTTCTCTACATGCCCGCATGGAGCACGCATCCACAGTCAGAGCCACTATTGGTACTAAAAATGTAACATGGGTTTTTTAGTACCATTTTGAAATTTTGCAGTTTGAAGCCCTATAAGTGCTTTTGTGCCTATTTTCCCGGATGAATTTTCTAAGGTCTACCATGCTTGTCAAGTGTTCATTACTCTTGTTTAGACATTTGAAGACATCTCAGGTCGTTAAATTCAAGTTTCAGGTTGTTTGTGATGTCTTGTTTTGAGCACTTGTCCAAATATGCATTTGTGCCTAAGTGTCAATTTGTTGTAGCAAGCCCTATTTGCATTTGAATATATTTTATCCTATGATTGGATGTAACATATTGGTTATGGAATCATATAGTAGGCATTGGATTGAGTCATCATGCCAATTTTCAGCCTCCCATGTGCCCGTTTGACCTGTTTGCCAGTGTCATTCCGTTTGCAATTTGTTAAAATTCTCTGAGTGTGCACTGTCTAGTTTTCTAAGTGACCTACTTTGAGTTATCCCAGTTTGTGCCCTATGCAAGGTCTGGCATAATTGAGAGTTGTTTCATATTGTAGACCTAGAAGACTAAGTGTCTGATGATTTTCAAGTCCTTGCCAATCCATTTGATCATCTTCCCAGGCTAATTCCAAATCAGATTTTTGTGTTTTTCACTGTTTTAAATCTTAAATTTTACTAATGGGCTGACTTTGGTGATTAATTGTAACCATCCATTTGATCTTTTTTGGTGAATTGGTTATGGATTCATGTTCCTTGTATGAGAGAGAATCAGTGCCTGACATTCTAGTTCCTGGAAGTTTCAGTTGGTCAGTTTTAAAAGCCAATTCTGGAGGTGATTTATGCAGATTTGACAATGCAGATTGGATCAATGTTGTGAAAGACCATGTTTGATCTATAATAACTTTTCCTTGGGGTCTTTTCATGCATTTTCCTATGACCGGTGTATTTTAGTGTTGGAGGTGAACATGTTTCCCCGGTGGTGTGTTCCTGTGAGGTTGTTTGGTCAGTTTTTGAAGCCAGTTTCAGAGCTGACTTGTATGATTTTTGGCATTGCAGGAGATGACATTTCTTTGCATCGTTCGATAAAGTTATTTGTGTTCCTTGATTGCCAATTTACATCTCATGCACATTTTTTATGTTGCATATTTTATATGCATTGTGAGGTGTTTCTTGCCAATCAGTGGTGCTTTCCAAACAGTCCAAACATTGTGTGAGAATGTCGGCTAAGAAAGAGGCAAATGTAAAAGGCAAGTGCACACAAGTTGAGGGAACCAACGTAAAATTATAGGTGCATCCTATAATGTGTGTATAGTCTAGGAGAGGCACCTAAGCTTCTTAGTCACTACGTAATTGAGGGTGCCGCCAGGAATCTTGCAGCACACCTTCTATGTGCTAAACATGTATTTATCAATAATGAGATTGCTATGTTTTGTGCATGTTTTGCCAAGCTTTTAAGTTCTTGCCGCAAAGCCGAAGTGATAGCCAGAGGGATTAATTAAGGACTACATGCTAGCATTCATTGATAATGGATGGTGCTCATCTAATTTGAATGACGGTGTGTGTGCCAAACAATTAATAAAGTGTGTGGACTTTTTTATGTGATATGTGCTGGATGTGTGTGCACTCGCCAAAGGAATATGTGCACACACTATATGTTAATGCAGGCCAACAATTCTATACCAAATACTAATGCCTGCTAGCATAAATACAAATTTAGGGTATGCATACCAAAATAGTAAGCATGCAATGGTATATGTTTTGGTATTGAGTCAGGAGGTTGATCTGTACACCAATTCTTCTGCCATTCTCCTTTTTCACAGACTCTAGAATTGGAAGATCAACTATGAAGCTCTTCCACAAATTTGTGATCCAAATCCCACCCACATGTAAAATATGTGTATGTAGCAGCCTCATGCAGAAATGTTGAGGGCCAATGTGAGGATAAAGGCATACGTTGGCAAGGGAAAGAAGGTACTTGCAAGGTGAATGGCATGTATTACAATCAAAGGAGATGATCACATTGCGTGGAGGCCCTGCGCAAGTAGGGAGGACTACCTGAGATATTAAAGGGGACACTCACACATAATGGTGGGGTTTATGTTAGCAGCCAGTCACCAAAAGGCCCACACAAAGGACAAATTTGGGAATTGTCTTATAAGTAGTAACACAAGCTGTAAAAAGAAGACTGCCCACGCAAATGAAGAGGTCTAGAATATGGTAGTTTGTGTGAGTATCCAGCCTAATGTGAAGGTGTTTCTTGCGCAAAGTATAGCTGATGCAAGTAAAATAATAAGTAGGCTGGCAAATTGTTGGAGACTCACGCATTTGTAGCCTAGCATGATGTTTGCATGAGTAACTTGCATTGTGAAAGATGGAAACCCACAAAATAAAATGAAAGGCCTGCTCAATTTCATTATAGGCAAGCGTAAAATATTATGGTGATGCCAGTCAAATTTGGTAGCCAAAGCAAATGGGAGATTGCCAAGAAGTTAAATTCTTTGTGCATGTATTCCAAAGAGGCTACACAAGTGTGTTTGGAGCTGCTAAACGTGCCAAATGGAGTGCCAATAGCTCACATTAACAATGAAATGGGTTGCCAGTCTTATGATGACCTGCGCATATATTTAAGAGGCATCGCATAGCACAAAGGATTGACAGGCAGAGACCAGCGCACGAAAGAGAGGGAGGCTTCCAAGTTTGAAAAGTGTGAAATCTATTATCCCACATGTAGCGGTCAATAGACATATATATTGTTTTTATAGACTAACACTTGGTATGTAATTTAAAGTTAAGAGCTGGATGCTCTTGGAGACTGCGCAGCATAGGGGATTTAGTTCAGTGGTGGGCCCCATAGATTTTGAACCAAAATGCATACAAATGCTTTTAAAACCTCTAAATGATTAATCCCACATTCATGCCATTGGGGAAATATAAAGAGTTTATAAGCAAGAAAGCACAATGCATACTTTGAAGTTGAAGTGAAGGCTCTGTCCACGCATGTAGGTGATTGGGGCCTCGGTTTTTGTGCTCACAACCAAAGGTAAGGTAATTTTGTAGGAATGGTGATGTAGCTGACTAGGCAAGATGCACACATGGCATATAGTTGCTGTGTTATGGAACGGAGCTGGCAGTTAGCAAAAAATTTGGAGATCAGGAGGTGGCGGTTAGCTAACCGCCATTCACCCAATCGCCAGATGCTAGCGGTTAAGTGGCTAGCATATGGAGATTTAGAGAACACTAGTCACTGAGTCTCCCAATGGTTCATGGTTAGATGCTAACATTTAAAGAATTAGAGGTAGCCTCTAGTCGCCAGTTCTCTAGATCATTGACAGTCAAGCAAATACATTTGGAGATTGGGAGAATGGGCTCAATTGCCCATTCTCTAGATCTAACCCAGAGTCAAGGTCTCATCCGGAGATTCAAAGAATGGCTTGTTCGCTAGATCGCCAAGCTTAACCACGGTTATTCAATGAGTTTAGAGATTTGGAGAATACAAGCCAGTCGCCAGATCTCCCAATCAAGGGTTAAACTTAGGTTAGTCTGAGCAACGAATCATGACATGACAAGTATCCAAATCTGGTGGCTTCCTATGGCCATGTGCAGAAAATGATTAAAAATTACAGATTTAAAAGATTAATATAGTTTAGACTATAGGCAAATAATTCAAAAATTTAAATGACAGACATGCTCACAGAAAAATAGCCTGGAAATTCATTTTTTGTCAGAACATATAAGTGTTATATGTTTTCAGAAATGGGAAAAGACAAGGAATCCATTGGCAATGATGATTTTTAGTTTCAGGGTGATGGGAAAGAGCAGTTTGGGTTTGAAATCCGAGGATCAGAATCAAATCAGTTGGGAAATGATTACAAAAGGTGGATTGGTTTGAGAATTAGTTGCAGAACAAAGTGTGGGAAGAACTTGGAGATATGTTCATGCCAAGAATGGACAACTATTAGTTGGCTTTCAATTGACCACATTCTCCTATATCTCAGTTTTTCTTCTCATTTGTAAAGGTTGTTGAAAATTTATGTTGTTGGGACAGCTTCCATGCTTTTGAGTCTTATTTTTTGTGTTCATGGTCTTGCAGTGTACATTTTCAGATGAATTTTAATGAAAGTAATGGAATCCATGTTTAGTTCTTGTTTGATGTCTTTATATGCATTGTTTTAATTCTTGTATATTGACTTGTAAGGCATGTTAATATACCAGTTATAAGGTATCTGTGGGTTTTAATTTGAGTTTCTTTCAAGGAGAGAGTAAGTCTTGATTTCAGATTCTGAGAATTCTAGGTCTGCATATGAATTTGATGTCCTGGTATTGAAATGAGAAAAATGGTTTGCAAGGCATTTCATTCGGGTTCTTGAGTTTGGAGTTAGGGTTTTCTGGGATTGCACATTTGTTTGACTCTGTTGCCCAATAGATAAGGCACTAGTCTGTGTTTGACTGGCAATTTTCTTCATCAATCTTTAATTCAAATCATTTTACATTTCCTGTTTTAAGAGCATAAATGTTTGTAAATTGCATTGAATAGTGCAAATTCTTTTGGTGATTCCTTGTAAAAGTGAATTTGATAGGTTAGTCTGCCTGAGCCTCCTAGTTCAAAGAGAATAAGGGCGAATATCCTTGTTGTTACTATCCACTGATTTTCATGTCTGCATAAGGGGTTTTAGTGAGAGAGTGTTTATGTATGCATATTTAGTATGTTTTAGGTACACCCGCCTGGGTCTATGGAGCCCAAAGTGTAGGAGGATTAAATCCTTGTTAATTAGCCTTTTCCCTATAAGAATCTGGAATTGGGAGTCTAAGAGTCAAGCTTAATATCTATATAGTGATTCTACATGAAAAAGAGCTAACACCTCCCTGGAAACCATGTAATCTCGTTCCCCTCTTTATGAAAAAGGATCTACCCTGGTAGTTACCCATGGTCCCAGTACTCTAATAGGTCTATGTGGAATTATCACATTATATTTTCTTTCATTATCTTTTGAATTCCCCCCTTCCCAAGTTAATTTTTAAGGTTATCACTTGATTACAAACTCACCCATAGGATCATCTAGAAACCACTTTGGGTTCCAACACCTATGGTGATCTAGTCACCTAGGGTTCCTAATTACCTTTCCCAACAAAAACCAAAAGAACAAGAAAACACTTCACATGTTCAAATTTATAGGTTTAGGGAATTCTCCTCCACACTTAGGCTCTTAGAATGAGTCCTAATCTTATCCATATGCATAATAAGATTCATAAAAAGCATGTCAAATACAAAAAACCTTAAATAAAACATTTTAAATCACCTCATGCATTAATCTAAACATTCACAGAGGTCAAATGATGCAAACAAAGATCATAATAAAAAGTCAAAAGTCACAGACCATACCCCAAGCTTTAGGGTTACCAAAATGGACTCCCATGAATGAAAACTCTGATACAAGTATTCTTAGATTCCAATACAATCATTCCCATAGGCTCATATGAGAATAATCATAGGCTATTATGATTAAACAGGTTCAGACTTGTTTACTTGTACGAGAACTAGCTCAAAAGTTCACAAAATTGACTCAAACTAAACGTACGGCCAAAATGAGGTATGGAGGGTTCCTAGAAAATATTTTATGAGATTTAAATAATCAAGTTCTCTGAATACCACATCCATAACCCCTCTCCAACTCACAATACATCCCTAATCAATTAGAAAGAAAAATAATTTAAGAATTCATTGCAAAAATCTGCATAAGGAACAAGAAGGAAAAACCACAAATAGACCTTCCTAATCCTTCCTAAATATTCCTAATCTTCCCTAAACTTCCATAATCCATACATACACAAAAAACTATAGTAAATTACAATCATATATATAATAATAAGCCTTCTAGGAAGAAATTTGCAAAAGAAATATTATTCGTGCATATTTATTAAAACTTCTCATACACAGTATACTTTTACAAACAAATAGTCAATTCAATACTACAACCACAATAGTTTTACAACCACATGAAAATAATAAATATTCAATATGCACAAACACACAGGCAAGAAGGTGATTCTCCCTAGTTCCAAATCCTACCTAGAGTCCTGCAAAGAAATCCCTTCTAGAGTTGAGCACTCCACATCAATCCTTCCAAGTTTTGAGTGATGAAAGCCTTCCATGGAAAATCTACCCTAGCCTCTCTGAGAACAATCTTCCTTCCTCCTCTGGAATCTCCCAAAAACCCTTCACTGAGCCAGAATGATCAATGTAAATACATCCAACCCCAAAATCAATTACTTCCAGAAATCTCCTAATCTCTCCAATCTCCAATTAAATCCTTTTAATCTACCATTTCTTCTTTGAGACAAGCTATTCAAATTTTCTTCCAGAAAACCCTAAACCTTTCCAATCCTCCCAAATCTCTCCAATCCTCCAAATATTTATAGCCAACCAAATGGTTGGAGGATTTTCTTTACAAGAAGAAACTACTCCAATTACTATAGTTGGTTCAACATATTAAACAACTCTTGTAAGCCATAAATAAATATTTTTTTATTTTTTTTGTTAAATTATTTTACTTTAACAAAAACATTAGTATATTTAAGATAAATAAGATTACCAAATAACTCATATAGCCGAAATGGAAACTAACTAGCTTAACTCCTAGGAGGTCCGAGTTGAAAAACCCTAGGTAAGCTAGTTTTACTCTAAAAAGAGATAATTATTTACATTCATTTTATTTTTATTCTATAATACATTATTTACTCTATTATCATAAAATACATTCACACATACAAAACAAACACATAACTATATAAGTATATTTATATACACATAAGTATATATGTGTGCACCCATATATACTTACGCATATATAATAAATTAAACCACACACAATATATTACATCCAAATTAATAATAAAAGATAGAGAAGCATAATACTTTCACATAAATAAAGAAATAAAGAAAACATACTCTAAAACATAAATCTCAAAATCATAATGCTAGTCAAACCCCCAACTAAGGTAAATTCCTAGATAGGAACCTAATTCAAGAAGGAATCCTTTGAGAGTATCTTGGAAATATCTCCACACAACAACGTTCGAGGATTTGAAGGCATGCTCAAACCTATGTAGTCAGGTGAAGTCGATGTGTGGTACCTGCATCTTGCATCATCAAGCCAAGATAACATATATATCAACATATATATACAACATAGTGGCAGACAAGGAGGGAGAGTGCAACATTGTGTGGATCTCCCGTAGAGGTGACTACCACTACCTCTCCTCTTCCCATAATAACATCAGATAGTTTCAATACCAAAGCATACATGGATTAGTAAGGTTAGCTCCATAATAATCATTACTCCATATCGTATAACAAGAATGAATCATCTTCATAATATAATCATGTAAATATATATACAAGAAAAATGTCCTATTGATAATGTAAATCATTTACTAACTTTCATTAACCAGATTTACTAATCAAAACTATGACCAAAAGTATAATCATCTAATCAAAATAACCAAACATAGATTTTATCATACTGAAAGTAATAATCTTGTCAAACCAAAACATCAGGGTACTAGGGTGAGCACTACATCCTTTCCTATTAAAATTAGGCTTGGCCCTATAAGCCTACAAATAAATATGTATATGCAGCTCTAAGTCTTCTAGCATCCTCCCATGTAGCTGAGGTCTCATCACCTAAGTCTAGTATGGAGGAAACATACAGTCCACAAATGCTAAAGTATCATAACCATGTCTAGTCTCGAGTATAAAAAGTGGAATTATTAGAGTGGGTAACACAATTAACTATAGAGTGATTATAACCAATAAACTTAAGGTAATCATAAACATTGATAAGGAGATTCTCACAATTAAGCATACATATCTATCATGTGATCCCATAACATCAAGGTCTTAAAATATCATGGACACACAAGAAGATATAAAGGAACATACCTATAGAAGATTCATCATTTCCTAAATTAGAATGTGAAGTTATTGAATTGGGTTATGCAAACACCTCAAGAAGGATCATATCCTTATAAAAACAACCATACAATCCCCTATAACACTCCCTAACTTCCAAATTGTATAACAAGTACATGTTAGGGTTGGAGGGGCATTATAAAAACACTAGCACAAGCCAACAATCCATGTTAGAAGTCATCACAACACATTTATGGACTAGGACAACAACTAAAGAGAACTATAACATTAGATGACACAATTTCTAGATCACTAGAAATAATTTTTGGATCACTACAGAATGCCACAACCAAGACCAAAACCTAAATCCATCTACATAAGTATCATTACTCCTTCAACCCTAATTTCCAAAGTAGAAACCTTCTAGAAACAAGAAATGAAACATTGTTAACTACAACTATAAAATTGTATTTCACTATTCATTGAACCATAGACATCCAAACCACACAAACTTCTAAATATAAGAGTATATAACATTGAATCACTATTAAACATCATCTTCCATGATCATATGATACATAAATGTCTTCCACTATCTTGAATACATTCCAGACCATAGTGTTTGAGCAACCACAAACACCTTTGGAACACACTGTTTGACATCAATGTCAACATACAATGAAACAAATATTTTCAATAGTCCACCATTTTTTCATTGATGCAAAACAACCACCAAAAAATGTTTTGACTAAAATATCAATCACAATCATCTGCCCCTTACTTCAATAACCAAAGCAATCCTAAACAAAAAAAAATCATTATCTTTCTCCCCCTTTTCCATCAAGGACAAAGACCAATAACATATTTACTGCTGCATAAATATGATAGTCAAGCACTAGCATTAGTCCTGAATAAAAAATAAAGTGAGAAAACTCCCCCTAGAAAGATGCACCACTCTGATGTACTAAGTTAGATGAAAGAGGGGCAACAACCCCAAGAATTTCTTAGAGAAAATTGAAAGAGTTTTGGTCATATGATGAAATATATATTCAACAATCTTTGGAAAAGTAGAAATATTGTCATCTAAGATATAAACTTCATCTGAAGGGATAGGAGAAGAAACTTTCTCCCCATCAATAGCAACCAGAAATTAACATCTTCATGTTCTACTTTTTTATTGTCTCTTGAAACAATTTTATATTTTATCTTCTCTATATAGCAGCAACTCTTATTGTCCTTAAACCAATTAGCAACCTTAGAAGAAATTTTTTCCCATAGACTTATCCCATCAAGAAAACTTCTACAATTCATAACACTATTATCTAAGTTATTCAAATGTATCTTAATTTGAGAATCGACAATCATATCATTCCTCAAACCCACATTTGAATACAAATCAGAAAGAACAATTTTTGATACAACCAAACAAATATTACACTATTTACATAACCAAAAAGTCATCATTTTGGACCACAAAACACAAATCTTACCACCAGAAAAGTCTTCATGCCTTATTTTTGTGCTGATAGGATAACCAACTTCCAATCTTGAGGGGGAAAACATATTCATATGAAAACTCCCCCTCAAACCCTGTAGTCTTATTCATTTAACAAATGAGGAAACAACACCCAAAATAGGTTCCAAAACACCATCTGAGGCACCTTCTATGTTCCACATCAAATATATCATGTTTCTTTCTTTTGAATCTTCTACAACCATTAAATAATCAACCAATTTTTCCATAATTTTGTAGAAATTGGTGATGTGTCCTATCATGTTACATTTATAGAAAAGTAACCCATCGTTGTAGAACCTTTCAATATTGCATGTCACGTTACATTTGTAGCACACCAGACTATCCCTTTTCATTTTAGTGGTTTCATTATATCTAACATTGATATTTATACTGCATTCAACCTTCTTGTGTCCATATCCATTGCAACCATAGCAATATCTGATCACTTCTTATAAAGGCTCAGAAACTAGGTGTAATTTTGGACTCAGGGATTGGACATCTGACCAAGCAGTTTATCCTCTTCATAAAAACTCATTTAGTATATCAGACCAAGGACGTATTACTTGAAATGGGCCAGCAAAGTATGCACTAGGTATCACTCAAACATACATTTTATCATTGCTATAGGAAAGAAATATTGAAGAGAAACTATTCTATGATTGCAAGGAATAAATGTTAGAGTAATGCCTAAGCTAAAGTAGCAGAAAAGTAAGTATTGGAATGGAAATTATAGAAATATAACTATTAACAAAACATGGAGACCTTTACGAACTATGCCATAGTACTTCTACTATTCCAATGCTTTAGCTATAGGAGGAGTCAGCTGATCCATATCTTTGGCTGTAGGAACAGTTTAACACTTGGCACTAAAATAACAGAAATGTAGGAAATGATTCTAACTAGTACAAATCTATCTAACTATGGATTTATCACCAAGTGGGCCCCCTTGGATGAGTATCCTAAATCACAAATATGCTCAACTGAATCTCAGCACTTCATCTATTTATTGATTGAATGATGGAGTACAAGAATTTCATAAAATAGGAAAAGCAACTGAAAAATGTATTGATAATAAACTTGATAATGCCCTTTTTTTTCTCATGCAGGAGAGGGGCTTTATTTAAAGGAAAACTCCTAACTACTTTCCTAACTGCACCATAGAAATAGGCACATCTTTATTACAACACTATTGACTAAAAAGAAGGAAAGATTTTAATGCTGAAACAGATTAAATCCAGAACAGAGGAAAGAGTTGTCATAACAGCAAATCTAACTTCCCACTCACGCCTTTATCTTCTCAAGGAATTTAACACACCATCTTGCTCTTCATTGGAACTACCACCTTGTTCTTTGGAAACCTTCAATTGGCATTGCACTAAATAATTCTTAGCTAGAAGTTGCAGGAAGACCGGGTTGAGCACTCCATGAATGAATGCATTATACTTGGTCAAAACAACATTTTCTATTTCGATGCACTACACCTTCAAAGGTTAGGATAAGACATTTATGATAATAATTATCAGAATATGCATGATCATTCATATTCAAACAACTACTCTACTCATTTAAAACACAACTATATCTTTCAAAACAAGAAATATAGTAATTTATCCAAGCATAGCATATTTAAGTATGTTTAAACCAAGTTTATAAGTCTGATGGCAGCATGCCATATAATAACAGAAAAACATAGAAGTCTGAAGGTAAATGTATCAAAATAAGGAAAAAGGTCTAGCAGATATCATCCTAAGGTATCTTAAAATATGGCATTAATATGCCTCATCATTTGCCCCCTACGAAGACTAGTGTCTGTCCCTAGGCACTGAAGTATTTCTAATGTTTGCTAGCACCCTAAGGTCCCCTTCTTGTGTTTCCCCAATCATTGAACTACACACCCTCCAGTAGAATCCATCCATTCTGTCAACTCTTACACGTCGACTTATATCTAAATCTTTATCTAGCTCATCATCCACACAACTGTATAGTGGCCACAGGAGTAAAGGGGGATGGAAAGTGAGAGGCATCCACCTTTCTAGCCTCGGCTATCATCCCAACTCTATATACCAATGGACCCTCTGCATGGTAGCTCTAAAGTTGATGACACTATGTGGCTCTGCCTTTTTCAAAGGCATGGCTAGTCTAGCCCATCTCTGTTGTAATCCATCTACAGCTCTATTTTCATCAGCTAAGGACAATCTTTCAAACTCTATATGTACCTGCTCTTTGTTTGCAATATCCTTCTTTTGTGTGAGGAATCATTAAAACCATATACAATTTTTGACCAATCACAGTAGAGACGTCTAGGCTTTTTTCTCTCAGGATGCAATGGAAGTGAAATATTGCATTCAAATGCCCTATGCCTGCTCAATTGTTCCCTGTAATATATTTCATTGTTGACACAAGAAAGTAATGAGGATAAATGTATATCTCCCACAAATAATAGGGGATTCCATTCAGTGTTTGATGGGACAACATAATTGTGGAGATAAAGTTCACAAACAAGGTTCTTGATAAAGTCAGGTGACATCTCATAGGTGGCCACAAAGGCTTGAGGGGTATCTATGTCAGCACTTAAATCTTTGATAATTCTCATAAATTTAAACAATAAAAAAATGTTCCCTTAGGCATAGGGCATACACCCTAGGTGGTGGTCAACATTCTATAATCTTGGGAACCAATTTGATAACCGAATCCATCTTATCCTGTAAGAGCTTGATTTCTTGTTTTTTCTGCCCTATTTCCTTTTTTAACATGTCCCTTTTCTATTTCCCACATTGCCTTTTCATACTGAATCTATTTAAAATAATCCAAGGATGAAGAATGTATCATTACTTGGTCTCGATTTCCTAGTGGAACTGGGTGTTCTAGTCTTGCATCATGACCTTCTTGTTGAACTAGCGCGGATGCTGCCAAAATATCATCTACTTGCACATTTCCTGGATGGGAAGAAGATACATCAAAAACATCCATTTTATCTATTTCTTTTGGTCTTGAAGCTGCAGGTTCCTTTTCCATCTCATCATCACCTCCCATGGTTGGATTTTCCTCTTGTGGGTTCAGGTCCATAGTTTCCTCAAGAGGAACTTCATGACTTGAGCTAGCCATCACAGGAGAGTCATCTTCCTTCTTCCTTGTGTTCAAAGAAACACTGTGTCGTACTGGTGGTGTTTCTTCTGATGTTGCAGGGCATTTTTGTGGATTGGTTCTTGTTGAGGTAGACGTGGCTGCAGGAGGAACAAGGGCATCACTTGCTTCATATCCAAACATTTTTCCTTTCCCTTTCTCATTTTTCATGGCTTCCTAGGGACTATGAGTTTCTTCAGGAACCTTAATTTCTTCACCCTCCAAATTAGGGTTTGGAACTTCTACTGCTATATTTTCTTGATGAAGAGGCAGATTCTCCTGAGTTCTTTATGGAATGGAAGGTTCTTCATTTTTAGGAATGGCTTCAGCAGGAGGATTTTCTTGCACTTCATGATGCTCAGGGTGTGGCCCTACAGGCACGGGTCTATTCCTATTTAATTGAACATGAGGGGCGACAAGAAATTCATCCCAGGTCATGGGAGAACTATCATGTAGGGCTTCTTCTACCAATAATTTTATTAACCCATGATGGATAACAACATTTTTTCTACCCTTTCTCACTTCTTTGGAGCTTAAATTTAATAGGGAGTATAGGACATTTGGAACATTAATCAGGCATACATGTCACAAATGGCTCAAAAGTTTAAAATGCACAGTATGTAGGAAAGAAAATATTCCTTCACAAGTAATGTATCTTACAATATGAATAGCTAACTAAGGGTAATCACCAAGAAGAGAGAGTCTTTTAGTACCTTGCTTGCTACTTTCCATTGTAGCATTTGTAGGTAGGGAGAATTCAACTCTGGCTGTGCGGGCATCATGATCATAAGGAAAAGGTTCACCTATAGTAGGAAGTCTAGAGACTTCTGTGATTTGTACTTTTGAAGCTTTAAATCATAACCCTTTCACATACGCCACTCCATTACTAAATGTGCATAAAAATTCTACTACAATGGCTTTGTAATGACCATTTAATCTGATAAAATAATTGAGCCAACCCACACGGTTGAATTCTCAAACATTGGCCTGATCTTGCTACAAGGACATGTGATTAGTTGGCTCTGACTGAATAGGCTGCCCACCCATACTTGTTCACTCAAAAGTCTGTGCAACCTTAGTTCTTGACTTCAATCATTTCCACAGTTTCTCCTAATTTCTAAACTTCCCACTCTGCACTGATATAGGGTTTCTAGCAAATGTCTGGTAAATATGGGAGGTAAAATAGCAGAGAATTTGTGAAAATTGAAGTTGGCTTTGGTTTTTGAGTTTTTAAAAGGACTTAAGGCCGTAGGCTAAGGTTGGCGGATTAATGATTAGACTATCTAAGTTTGTGTGCTAATAATGGCAAATTAATGAAAATCTCGGGCAAATTTATTACATCTCATATTAACTGATTGCCCCCTATGAAAAGGATGCAGGTGTCCTCACATGCTCGGTTCGAAAGTAAAGCATTTCTTGGAAAGAATTGCTAAATTAAATGAATCTTAAGAGATAATAATGTTTAAATAAGTAAAGAGTATGTGAGAGAATAAATGATTGCATACCTGATGCGAAATTACTATAAATGCTGATATCTGAAATGATATGATGATGTGTATCATGCAAAGAGAAGTACAGTGTGGAAGGATGTGACAGATGAATGAATGGAAGATAGAAAGGTGATGGTGCGTGATGGGATGGGTTATTTATTATGACAGAGAATATTTTCATGGGAAACAAAAACTTTATTATGACTGCAATTATGCAGAGTTAAAGTGATGATGGAAATTTATAACTGGCTACAGGAGAATCACCCACTGGAGGAGGTCCATCGGCTATTGTAAAGCCTTCAACTAGATGAGGTCCATTATGCGTAGAGGGTTCATCAGCTGCAAGAGCTTGATTAGCTTCAAGGGGTTCATCTGTGGAAGGAGAAATCTCAAACTGCCATAGGAACTCGACCTTTGTTTGTGGTTTGTGGTACAGACAAAGTCTCTGCCCATTTACCAATAATTTGAAATGTACTGGGTCGATGGTTGATAAGTAAACCACACCATTAGCATAGATATTTTCAATTTCATAGGGACCTAGCCATCGTTTAGTAAGCTTACCTTGGGTTTCTTGATATCAAGAGTCATAGAGGAGAGCCTAGTCACTAGGAGAAAATTGTTTGGTGAGGATGTATGAGTCATGCCACCTTTTGCATTGTATCTGGATCATCTTTGTGTGCTACAAGGCTACTTTTCTCATTTCATCTAATTGGCTCAGCTAGACAATCTTGTCGCATTGTGTTGTTGGAAGATTAATGTTTAATTGTAATGTTGTTCTCAATGTTTTATGTTCAAATTCTATTGGCATTACAACATTTTTTTCGTAAACCAATTCAAATGGTGTAAAACCGGTTGTTGTCTTCCAAGTTGTCCTATATGCCCAAACTGCTTCTTGTAACCTTGTGCTCCAGTCCCTTTTATGTAACTGCACTATTTTGGTTAAAATGGCCTCTATTTATCTGTTTGTAACCTCGACTTGCCCATTCACCTGTGGATGATATGGACTTGATATCCTATGGCTAATGTTATATTCATTTATAAGTGCAGTAATCAGTGTGGAGGTGAATTGAGCACCCTGATCAGTAACTAGTTCTCTTGGGTTACCATACCTTGTGAAGATTTCTTCATACAAAAATTCAGCAACCTTGTTATCTCTAGTATGTTTCATAGCATGAACCTCCACCCATTTAGTTACATAGTCAGTACACACAAGAATGTAGGAATTATCATTTGAGGATGGAGTAATGGGTCTGACAAAATCTAACCCCCATTTGTCAAATGGAGTTACTACCACCTACAAAAAGAGAGGCATTTCATCAGACTTTGTTGGTCATCCCATCCTTTGGCATCGGTCACATTTCTTTGTATAGTTGACTACATCTTTATGTAGGGTTGGCCAGTAATATCCTGTGTTCAGTATCTCCATTGTTGTTCATTTGGCTAAAAAATGCCCTCCACGAGGCTCATCATGACATGCATGGAGGATGTCATAGGTTTCATCCTCCCTTACACACCTTCTCAGTATTTGGTCAGGCCCATTATAGAACAGACAATCAGCAATCCATGAGTAATTAAAAAAATTTTCTATGAGAAGTCTCTTTTCTTTTGGTGATAAATAGGGAGGTACCTTTTGAGAGACCAAGTAATTGGCAATATCTGCATACCAAGGAGTTTTTTCTAAAATGGAGAATAGGTGATCATCAGGAAAGTTGTCATCAATAAGTTGTGATTCATCCTTGTTCTACAATCGTGAGAGAAAATCTGCAACCACATTTGATTTGCCTAGCTTATCCACTAAGGTGATATCAAATTCCTATAACAATAGAAGCCATCAAGCTAGTCTCCCCCTTACTCCAGGATTATTAGCAAGGTACTTAATAATTGCATGGTCAGTATGCACAAATATCTAGTATTATGCTATGTAGTGGCAGAATTTTTTGAGGGCATATATGACTGCCAAAAGCTCCTTTTCTATGACTGTATAATTCAGTTCTACTCCTTGGAGATTCTTACTGATGAACTATATAGCATGTTTTACTATGTCCTCTTTTTGGTTGAGAAAAGCTCCTATGGCATGATCTGAGGCATCAGTATTAATGTGGAATGGAAGTTCCCAATTTGGTCCTCGTAAGACTAGCGCTATTGTAAGAACTGACTTCAGCTATAGGAAGGCTTGATCATAACTTGGAGTCCAAGTAAATTCAGAATCTTTGGTAAGAAGAAAATGAAGGGTACTGGCCATTTTATTAAAATCTTTGATGAACCTTCTATAATAGCCTGCATGTCCAAGAAAACTTTGAACATCTTTTTGCTTGGTTGGCGTTGGAAGGTTTTGAATGACTTCAATTTTGGCTAGATCCACTTGGATTCCAGTGGCAAATATGTAGTGGTCAAGTACTATCCCTTCTTGCATCATCATGAAGCACTTTTCATTGTTTAGAGAGAGATTACGTTCTTCACAGCTTTTGACGACTTTTTCTAGGTTTTTCAAGGCTTCCTCATAAGTTTCACCATATGTTGTGAAATCATCCATATAAATCTCCATACAGTCATGAGAGATATCAGCAAAGATGTTAATGACCACTCATTGAAAGATTGTTGGAGCATTACAGAGACCAAATGGAAGAACTGAATAAGAAAAAGTTCCCTAAGGGCAAGTGAATGTTGTCTTTTCTTGATCTTCTAGAAAGATTCAGACTTGGTTGTACCCACTATACCCATTTAGGAAGAAAAAATATTTTTTTCCTGCTAAGGAGTCCAATACTTGGTCAATGAATGGAAGAGGGAAGTGATCCTTTTTAGTTGCATTATTGACTTATCTATAGTCCACACACATACCATTTTACTCCTTTTTTGGCACAATTACTAATGGGAAAACCTATTGACTATCAGATATGGGATAAATAAATCCATCATTGAGGAGTTTTTGCAACTCTATTTTAACAATTTCTCGTAATGCTAGGTTCACTTACCTTTGAAATTGCCTCACTAGAGGTTTATCCTCTTTTAGATATATCCTATGAGTGCATAGTTTTGGATCCCAACCTTTCATGTCAGAATAATCCCATGCAAATTCTATGATATGGGCCTCTAGCATTTTAGTCAGTGATGTTTGTTGTTGAGTGGTTAGTTTGGTATTGATGTTCAGGTAACGGCCAGGTGACACCTCTATTTGCTTAGTCAAGTCTATCATGGATGCATCCGTAAATGAGGGTGCTTGTATCTCATGGGGAAGCAATTGGTGATAGAGTTATTTGGCTGCACGAGAAGGCCATTGGCAATTAGGGCTTAAAATTTGCAAAGAGAAGTTGTTGGATGGACAACCCAAGTTTGATCCATACTATTTTTGTGGGATATTGGTGATCACCTTGTCTTCATCCTGAAGCTATAGGAAGCGGTCTCTTTTTAACATCATTAATTGAGACACTGAATTGATAACCTTGGCTTCTTCTCCTATGTTAGGCCATATTATTGAGGCTAATTCCATTTGGGGTCGGGTAGGGGTACAAGACTAGAGTCTTTGTATGCTGACCATCAGAGATGGTCATATCCCTTGAGCGACATCCAATATAAGCATCAACAGTTGCTAGCCAAGGTCTGCCAAGTATAATTGGGTATCCTCCTAAGGTAGCCTTTGGTGATAGGATCATGAAATCAGTTGGGTATGACTAGGGCTCAAGGTCAACAACTATATCTTCAACCATTATGTCAGGCTTTATAGTGGAACTGTCTGCGAGCTGCAGGATAGTGGGGGTGGTTCGGAGGTTGTTTCTACCAAGTTGTTGCATTATATCCCTGGTCATTACATTTATAGTGGCTCCAAGATCTACCAATGCATTTTTAATGGTTGTCCCATTAATAATGACTTCAACAACATGGCTTCCTAGATCAGAATATTTTGGGATGGTAAGCTTTCCTAACATAATGTCGGCTAGCTTTCCCAACACATGCACTATCTAAGGATCCTTTTTCTTGCGACCAGGTTTCTTGAAGTAGGCTTCTTTTATGGATTTTCCATAAGTAGGAACATCCTTAATTGCTTGAAAAAAAGGTATTTGGACATTGATATTATTTAACTGATCAAGGATGTTAAATTTTGTCTCCTCAGTAGGCTTGGGATTGTTGTTATGCAACCTTTGTGGAAAAGGCGGTCCAGAAGGGTGGCTTTTATTAGCTATAGGTTGTGTTACTGGCAAGGGAATAGTGTTTTTTGTTTGGGTAGGCTCCTCCTAGGGTACTTCAGTTATGATTGGATGCTTGGAAGCAAGGATATTATTCCTAGACCGAAGGTGTATATCATCAAAGATGATTGCATAGGTAGGATACTGCATTTGGTCAGTAGCATACACACTTTGTTGTGGTGTGGGAGGCTTTTTGTTTGGGTTTGGTTGTGGTTGTGTAGGCAATTGGGTAGGCTTTGGAGGCTGATTATTAGCTTCTAGTGGTGGCAATAGTGCTTGCTGATGTGGTGGCTGAAGAGGTGGATTAAGATATCCTTGAGGCTGATTTGGCCATTATTGGCCTCCTCACCACTAAGGGTTTTGTTGCTAGTTACCTTGTGGTGGATGCCATGCCCCCTGAGGTTGTTGCCAATTCCCCTAAAGGTTCTATAAGATTTGATGAAAAACAAATCTATTAAGCCCAAGAAACCTGCATGCAAAAACCTATCACAAGGAAGAAATCTGTAGGAAACAAACAAGGGTTTTGCTCTGACAATATGAAAGTTTATTATCATCAGCCAAAAGAATAAATGAAAATATACAATGGATCAATCCTTATAGAAGGAGATCAAAAAACCTAATGGGAAACCCTAATAGGTAAATAGGCATTTAATAATTAGATTTAATTATTAAATGACTAATGCAAGTGCATAAAGAGAAATCTTAAGAGGTAGAAAAGTTAATTTAATCATTGTAATTAAATTAATTATGTACTCTAACACCCCCCCTTAAGATGAGCAACAATGCAGCTACAAATAATGCAAGAAAGAAGAAAAGAAACTATAATGCTAAATGCAAATTTGGGTCTCGACAACATGGCTTGATGAGGTACCCAACCACAACCAAATATCTATGAAACAAAGAAACAGGGAAAACCACATGGGAAAAACCCTCCTCCAAAAAGAGATAGAAAGATGTAGAAAGCAGAAAAAAGAAAAGGAAGGTAGGCCTCAATGAGACCCCCCAAGGACAACTTCCTTAACCCTAAGCATATAACACAATTGAAGATACTGCAGGCATGCAAAAGGCTTAGTGAAGATGTTATCAACCTGCTCCAAAGTGGGAACATACTCCAAGCTAAGAGAACCATCCTGAATCAACTACCTGATGAAATGCATATGGATCTCAATGTGCTTGGTTCACTGATGCTCAACTAGGTTGTGGGAAATATGAATGGCACTTTGATTGTCACACCAAAGAAGAGTGGGACTATCAGGAGGAAACCCAAACTCTGTCATCAATGATGCCTACAATTATGTTTCAAGAATAGTATAATTAACATTCTCTACTTAACAGGGCCAACCACGTGAAGGTGGAAGCTCATTTGGCCCCTCCTAGGAGCCTCTTATGACCCTTTACGACATTTTAAGACCTCTAAGATGTATTCTTAGATGTTGTAAATGGTTGTAAAGGGTCATAAGGGGTCCTGGGACACAACAGCTGAGAAACATAATTGTAGGCATCATGATCACATTTTTTTGGAGACAACATAATTGAGTGGTATACCTAGATGATGAAGATCAACTTTTGCTCCTCCGGTTCCAAGTTGACAATGCGGGATCCCAAGACCATAGATAAGGAATAAATTGAGAGAGTGGAGGAGGGCCATAATGACAAAAATAATATAGGACAAACCTCAAGTTAAATGAGGCAACTGCAAACATTTTAATAGAATTTTATTAAAATGTTTACAGTTGCCTCATTTAACTTGAGGTTCATCCTGTATTATTTTGGTCATTATGGCCCTCCTCTGCTCTCTCAATTTATTCCTTATCTATGGTCTTTGGATCCCGCAGTGTCAACTTGGAATCAGAGGAGCCGAAGTTGCTCTCCATCATCTGGGTATACAACTCAATTATGTTGTCTCCAAAAAATTGTGACCATGATGCCTACAATTATGTTTCTCAACTATTTTGAAATCTGCATTTATGTTTCTCAGTTGTCGTGTTTATGTGTATGTTTTTTATGTGTTTGGGAAGACATATTTCTAGCCTGAGCCTAGATCCTTCGGCAATTAGCTTATAAATAATGTAGATGAAAAATAAGCAATTAGCTATCCAAGAAAAAGCCCATAAATGAACTATATGTACCCCAATTAATGTGCCCTCTATGCATACCCAAATGATATATTTGAAACAAGGGTAAGGCTAAATTTACCCTTGTTGTTTCAAATATATCATTTAGGTATGCGCAGAAGGCACAAGAATTAGGGTACACATAGTTCATTTACAAGATTTTTCTTGGGAAGCTAATTGCTCAACTCTCATTTGCTTCATTTATTATCAAGCTAATTGTCGAAGGATCCAAGCCCAAGCTAGAAAGATGTCTTCCCATTCTGTTTAAGCCATATTCCTTATTCTTGTCAAACTTCCTTGGTACGGTAGGCCTGCTCTTTGCAGTACTCTTCTTCAGTGAGACTTCATACCACACAGCGTCTGTAGATTACGTTCAATGCGTTATTTACACTTGTATTGGTGGGAAAACTCTTGAAAACATGCAAAAGAGATTGCATTCAACCATGTTGTTTACATGACACATGTAGTTTACCTCCAACCTAAATCAGCGTTAAATCATGTGATTGATAGCAGATTAGGGCTCACCTGAGCCATAAACATGAAGAATTATTCTAAAAAAAGATGTAAACCATATATATGCGCACTTGAGGAAAAGAGAAGTTATGTCATATCAATATTAAAATATTAGTTACAATATGAAAATACTAAACTAACTAATTCCTGAGTTCATCTCTGCATATGGTCGCAACAAATTAGATATGTGATTACAATACAAAGAAGGCATCGTAAAAATATAATTTTGGAATTTGCCCTAGCCTGACACGTTTTGCACTCAAATCCTTCATCGTGGATAAGTGGAGATGGGCGGATAGATGTAGATGAGTTGTCATCAACCCAACTAAAGTATCCGCAGCCATTATTTCCCTGTGATACCCAGTCTACATTAGTTCTTATATTATAATGAATAGTATTTACATTAGAAACTTTAAATATATACACATTAGCAACCTTTTTTCGATTAGGGCAGCACCAAAATTGTCATCCAGGGTTGTTCAATGTCCGTGAAGTCTTCAACACACACTTCCCACCACCACATTGACAGTTTGGCACATTGACAAGAGTCATCGAACCTATATCAATAATGCATTGCACCATCATTACTACATTTATTATTTTTATATGATTATTTTTATAGTCCAAATACACTAAGGAGTACCATCAGAAATATTAACCATTTACAATAATGGAAAGTAAACCTAAATCAAATAGCTCATTTTTTTATCATCATGTGTAGTCTGTGTATATGAAAAATGAAAGAAACATGAAGCTGAAATAAAATAGTGAACAAAATAGTATTCCACATAGAGTGAATGAAATATACCATCAAAAGAAGGTGACAAAATCTTGTCATGAAGCATAGACATAGGAAATCAAAAAGAGACAAAAGACAAGAAATAAGAAAAATCATTAGGACTATAGAAAAATCATTTATACTATAATAAAAAAAAGAAACACTCTTTGTCAACAATTTCCAAAATCATTAGGACTATAAATGGACGGTTCTGATATTGCTTTGCCATTACAACAATTGAGCATTCATCATTTGGTACTTCTTGGTGCATTCCATTTAAGTTTTTCAGTTGTTGTGTTTATGTGCATGTTCTTTATGTGTTTGGCTTCTCTCCCTCGCAAGGGATACGTCGATAGGTAATTGATTTGAAAGCATAATGATTTGACAGTCTTTTTTCAAGATAGGCATAATCATCCTGCCAACCTTAATTAGCAACATTGGTGTCCTATCATTGCACAAGTGCAAGACGGTAAGGGTCTATTCAAGGAGGGATGAAAAAAAGGTCATTTTAACCTTGCAAGGCAAGAGGAGAGACAGTCCAAATAATTCTATGGTGATTGTCCCAAACAAAAGACAAATGATGGAATTGCTAACATGTTTTCTTTTCATGTTTCTAACAAGTTTGTTGCGATCAGGCTAGTGTGGTCACAATTGAAATTGTGAGTTTCTCTTGGAATTGAATAGCAGACTTTATATATTGTGCAAAAAAACATATGTAGGATTATTATGGTCACAAAGTAATTGTCTTAGCATCAACATTTCACTTCTAATATAACATGAAACTCAGGGACATTGACCTATATGAAAATGATGACCTTATATTAACCATGACCATGATGTCATCATCAAATCATGTCTTATGTATTTTATAAATTATTAAAATACATACCAATGGATGAAATTCATTTCCCCCTTCAATGTGACCATGTTGCCTACAATGTTCCTCAGTTGTTTTGATTAGATATCTTTGAGTCTTTAAGCCCTTACAAATTTTGCAAGGACAATAACATTTTCCATCATCTTTTCTTTTTAAGTTAGACCATAGTCTAGCAATTGTCTCCCTATTTTTTTGTGCGTTGATATCGTCAGACATGGTCTTTCTTGAATGGAATGACTCGTTGGTGGAAGAAGGATGATTTGTTTGCAATCTGTAGATACAAATCGCTACTGAACAACCATTTTCTCAACTATAATTTTCTCAACGCAAAGGGACATTTATCATACCAAATCAAAGTTTAGAAATGGACAGTTCTGATGCTTTGCCATTACAATAGAAATAGAGGGTGTATAGATAGAAAAATAGTTGTAAAGAGTAGATTTAAATAAATAAAATCAGGTAAATAACTAGGGAAACTAAATAACATTGTAGGACTCCTTACCTCCATATATAGGCCACTCTTAAGTAATGAAAACACAAAGAAACCTCTCCTAATCATATGAATACAAGCATGGATTTTTTTATTTCATTGTTAACTTGAGCACCCTATTTCAAATAGAACATTATCATAAAATCTCGTAGGCCTTAATTTTTTGTATTTTTTTAATGACATTAACATGGTATTTTTTTAATGAAATTAACATGGTAGAGACTGGGACTAACCTGCCTAACCATTGAGGTGAAATTTTCTTATACTTTGTGAGTTCAGTAACTAGGCTATGACTTTCATGACATGCATCATTACACAATTGCTTTCCATGACGTGTAGTGTGCCTATGCTTGGATAGAAACACTTGTATTATAATTTTTTCACAAACTAATTATAGTTTAAATTTTCATAGTGCATAGGATTGAAACTAAGCATCTCTTACTTCCACCTAACCAAGAGTTTGATTAGAATTATAATTAAAAAGAATCAAGTTTTTATGCAGGTATTTCATTGATCAATTTCCTTCCATTCTTTCTTCATCCTTCATGTTGTTTCCTTCCAAAACTTGGTTGAGTTGGATTAATAGTAGCAGGTTTAGTTTAAAGTCTTTGTTATATCAGTAGGGGTAGCTATCTTTAAATAGGGTTATCCGTCAATATTTGGCAAGGTTCCTGATTTCATCATGTCTTCCATGTTTTCCTACAATCCTCTTTGATTTTCAAGCATTATCTCTACGTTCACCTAGGTTTCCATGTTTGGTAGAAACACTTTCAACACAAAAATATTTAGAAGAGGTCCATTCACTATCATGGATAGATGAATTTATTGATTCTCAGAGTATGCAATCACTATTACCAAGTAGTCATATTGTTACAAAGATTGATTGTCTCAAAACAATCATGGTCTACAATCGAAAAGTAGTGAGATTGATTGTCTCAAAAGATGCTATGAAGAACACTTTGCTTAACAAATGCTTTACATAGACAAGAGACAATGCATGAAGGAGCCCAAAAAGGAAAGGCAGCCAAGAAGAAAAGAATATGAAGAAATAATGCTGAGCTAGGATAGAAAGCCATGAAATCAGTTTCATGATAGCTTGAAGTAAAGATTGGATGCAAAGGACACTATGGCTCAATAGGGGTTATAAGAGAGATCAATCATGAACTAAGAACTAAAAATCAAGTCACTCAATGATACACTCATGAAGAGAATGATATTCATGCAATGAAGGCAGGTGCTTTGACAATCAATAGCTAGTGTGACAGGTTGAATTTGAGGGTCTTATCAAAAGACAATAAATACTTAAGAAAACATGCTTCAAGGATCTAACTTGTCAAGGCCTTCCACAACACTCCTAAATGATGATTTTGGTTTTATAGACTCTATACACCAGATTTCATTTGAGGGTCTTATCAAAAGATAATAAATACTTAATAAAACATGATTGTGGTACCCTGTTGAGGTGAATAGTCAGGTGAAATAACATTTGACCATGATAGGTGTTGAAAAAGTTAAGCTTATTGATTCATAATGGTAGGGATTTCTAGTCTTGAGCCTTCAAGAAGACTGTGAAAAGCTAGAAACACGGTTTGTTTTGATAGTCCACATGTAGAGGGCATAAACTTTTTGGTCCAGCTTCTAAAGTTGTTGTTGTGACCTATAAAAAGATTTCAATATATGCAAGACAATACATCTTTGTTGTCATAGACTATATTTGTTGATTAATAATTTGTTCTCTTGGCATTACTTTGCACATTGAAATCAAGATTATTATAAAAATGTTTTGCAGGGTCTTGTGAGGAGAGACAATCCATGAAGTGCAAAAGCACAATATTTTACTACCTTTTTGCCTTGGCATTTGTCATTATTTTTTAGAAATTCAGTTTATAAAAGGATGGTGAACATAAATGACAGCCCAATAGATGGAAATTCAAGTCCCATAAATATCAGTGGACAATGCTAAAACAAAATAATGATAGCCTTCATGTTGAAGTGACAGTCTTGCCTAAGAAAATAGTGGACAATTGTAAGTCCAAACATTAAGGTTGTGTAGAAATAGTCTATAAAAGCTTACAAGCAAGATAAGAACGGCCTTTGAAAACGTTGGATGGCATGTTGATAATGGTTTCCATATAGAAACAGAAAAGGAAAACCATAGAACAGTCAGTCCTATGAAGAATTTAAAAGGCTAAAATGGAAGACAATCTAAATGGTCATGTGACAATCATAGATGTTGTTGGAGTTGAACAAAGAAAACTAGGCCAAGGGAATGATGAACTAATAGGTATAATAGTCAATGTTAAACAAGTTGGTGTCAAAAGAACATTGATCTCAAAGGATTTTTAGTTAACCATGAAGGTAAAATTTTGAAGACAGCTGAAGACAACCAACAATCCAAGTATAGCCACAAGAAACATCACAATGAGGACAATCATCCCATGACAGTCATGCCAAACAACAATGAGCATGCAGTAGTTCTTGATGGAAGATCAAAGGAGAGTAGACAACAAGTCAAGTTTTTGCAAAAAGTACATGAAATATTTTAGAGGCTCAGTAGCATGACTCACTAACAGTATGGAGGATAAGGTGACAGTCCACTAAAGGACATTCATCCAAGGCATCATTATGCAAAGGATAGTACTAAAAAATGAGAAGTTTAGTAATGATGGATGATGGAAAGGTCAATGAGAAAAGTATGAATGGATTGGATCAATGGATTGGAATGGATATGGGTAGAGTATAGAAGAGTTTATAATGATGTTAGAGTTTCTTGTGGATGAGAAGGCAAATCCATAGTGCTTAGGGGAATAGTGTGATGACTGTCCCAACTAGAGAATCACAACTTGCAGAGTCACTGTCTTTAGGACAGTCAATGGTATTGGTTGTGTAGACCAGAGGGGTCAAGGGTGTGGTCCATTTGAACAAGGGGATAAGGGTTTTCTGATGAACTAATTAGAACAGTCAATCCCTTTATTAAAACATTTATATCTTCTCTTGAGGGAAGTGAAAGGACCGCAAAAGGTAGTCATACTTAAAAGACCTATTTTCACTTTGGACCATACATTGTAATTGGTCACTGTCCTATATCTTATTGATCATGGTTTGATTATTCATAGCCCCACTCTTTTGATAGTGCTTAAATTAGTGTACTTTTGACCAAGAAATGAATGTCATTGTGCTTACAAGACTTCTCTTCAACCATTGCATTACATGACACTTTGGCTGCTCTATTCATATCTATATTGATTGAATAAATACTCCACTCCATACCTGGACTTGTTGTTATTTGAATGAACTATAGTTTGTTCATTCATTTGTTATTCTTTTTACCATAGAAAACCCCCTTTCTTTGCATATTGCTTCTCTCTTATGGATGACTGATTCACTAAGAATATCTCTTTCACTGAGCCTCAGTTACACTGCTTGTCCTCCACATATCACTGATTATATAATGGACATCCTGACCATCTTATACTCATATTGATTATGCATTCTTTACCTCTAATGAATGAATTTTTTGACCTTGTAATAGCAGTGATTATTGTGATAGAATTCATGATTGTGCTTCATCATTGTATGAACCTCTCCTCTGTTCCATGTTTAAGCATTTCCATTACACCAACAATATAGTAAAACAACTTGTAATACAGTCAAAGAAAGACCTGAACTAGTAACCTATCTTCTAATGGATGCTTAGGACTACTATTATCATGACTCTCTTTGAAAACACTCTTATGACTATACCCTATCTTTGATTGTTCATCTTATTCATCATGCTTTTTTTTTTGTGACTTCTCTAGATTATGATTGTTTTACCATTCATAGACATGCCTTGACCACTATTTAGACATTCATGTTATCTGAAATTGGACATTATTGTTACCACTCTGTAATGGCACTGGCATAGCATGGCATATTACTACATTTGAGGTATTTAACAATCATTTCTAATCTTGATCCTTAATCATTGTTTGGTACTTTAATGACTATTATTTGGTACTTTTTCTACTGTCTAGCAATATTTACTCCCTACTATCATGTCAGTCAATCATTATTCCCTCATGTATCACTATCTTGATCTTATCATTGTGCCTTGATATTTTAATAATATATCTATTACTCTTGTGATCTGTCAATGATTAATGTTCATTATATCTACCCTTTTCACCTGTGTGTGTTACCTTGTAGAATCTAGATATTATAAATAACTAATCAAAATTGAAAGTACAATGAGGGACATCAAAACTTCATTGATGAATATGAGAATCTCCTAAAAGTCAACACTACACCAATCTATTGAAACACTACATGCAGACCGAACAACATCCCTCTCTTTCCCAACCATCCTAGGTCTTTCCACATTAAATTTTGATGTTTTGTAGGTCTTTTTCTTACCCGTATTAACTGATTTTGCTCTCACCTAAACTACCAAAAATCACTCATGGTCACGCTCTTATGTTTTACTGTACTCTTGATAACTTGCTTAACATAGTTGAATCTATGTTTGTAACTTTGAAGGTGATTATTAATCTCTTTAGTAAAACTGTAATACTAATTATTAAACATGGTTCATTCTTGTAGCTTTCTTAGCACCCAATCCATTAAGTGTATAATTGGCAGATATGTGGTATACCTTATATGCATGCTTGTTGGTAGGAATTGTCATTCAAGAATTGATATTTCACCTTGGATCAGAGGGGAAATTTGTAGGTATTGTTGTTTTGAAGTATTTGTTACATCTCAGCTAGTTAATCTTTTATCATCATAAGAATGGTTGAAATCGATATTCTTGTTGATTTTGTCACTTTACATTGTGCAAAATTTCATTTCTTTCCACACTTCTATAACAGTACAGTACACCATGTTGCATGAAATTTGAAATTTGACCATATTTCTATTTTAAAATTATCTATTTTTTATTCAAGTTTATACTACGATTAAGTATATATCCTTATATAATTAAGACTGTGACTAAGTAAAGTTACATAGCATATCCCCACTCTTATATAAACACTTAGCATATATAGAGACAATGAAATATCAACATACATATTGCAAGTAATGTAATGAATAATATGACTCTCTTCAAATATCTATAAGGAACTTTCCATGACTTTCTGATAGACTCAAATATAATAGACTCTTCATTAAATGTAAGGGTGACTTTTAATCTTCACTATTGATCTATATTATTCTTTAAGTACTACCCTTAAATAAATGTAAGAATGCCTTTTGTCTTCACCATTTATCTCTATTTTGAGTATTCCTCACTAAGTTATATGATTTAGTTACCGGGTTGTGAGTTTGGAGATCTTTATCTCTGCAATGTAGAAGCTGAGAATAGGGGGTACGAGAGTGGAGAATCAGTGAAGAGAGAGATCAATGGGAATTAGATGATCAATGTAATACGTATGATGAATGAAAATAACAGTCTAGTTTTACATTTGATTCTTCTCTGTGATTGTTCAGTGTTTCCTGAATGTTTCATTTTTATTATTTACAACTCATTTTGTTTGGTTTTCTCTTTCAGTTTGACAATCTAACACCCATATTGTCATCACAATCAAGCACGTCTTTATTATGAATATGCTATGATGGAATTCGATAACAGAGAACAAATATTTATTTTAAATGTTTTATGTTGCGTTTGGATGTAACTCAAGTCTTAGTATCGAGTTTATTGAAGAATTTTATCAACTTGTGGAAACCGTTTCTGTGCGACAGAGAATGCAATTTAAATCTAGTCATTAATTGAGTCGAGAACGACTTCCAATAATCATTGCATAATTATTACGTTGGTTTGGAGTAATTTTGAATCCAATCTTGATCTTGATGATCCAATCTTCATTTAATCATTCAAATAATTTAATAAAACTACCATAACTTATTTAAAATGAAATAAAATTACTCCAAACCAAAAGGAATAAGGGTGGTGGTATTCAACACACAATGAGAATTGGTAATTTCAGAGATCTAGGCACTCTAGCCTATCAACAACCTCAAATGTTTAAAAGATCTGACTTGTCAAGGCCTCCACAATACTACACAATGATGGATTAGGTTTCCTAGGCTTCAAACCACTTATACTCAAGGAATTCTAAGACTCTTTTTTAATTCCCATGCTTCCAATACACAAAGTTCTTTCAAACTGTTCCAAAGGCTTAATAGGCTGCCAATAACCCTACAGCAGACTTAGGATGGTAATAACTTTGTCTTCCCTCAAAACACTTGACAAGATGAATACATTTCTAGACACCCTTTTCAGAGTTCTATAACACACCAAAAGATTTTATAGGGTTACTTTGGACCAACACACCTAACCATGACTGAACCCTTGTTTTCAATGCATGAAAATTACCAAAATTTCAAAGCAACTACTCTCCTCACATTCCCTTATCCCAAAAAACCTTTAGCAAAGTTATAAAATGACTCAAAATGGTTAAATCCACAAGCAATTAGACTCACGGGCCTTGCAACACCAAAACCCCCAAATCTTGACTCCAAACCCTAGTTTGCTAGGGCTTCCCCAATCTCCTGTTACAACTCACTCCTGCATCAAATTAGTGATCGAATCATCATTCATTCAACATGACAAAATGTTTTCAAACATAAAAACCCTTCCTTATTTGGATAGATCATCTGTGGTGAAGTTGCAAATCGGGGTCACGAACTCATGACAACGCCGACCCAATGGAACTGAGTTCGGTCTAATAGGAGATCGTGTGGCTTTTGGAAATTTAAAATATGATACAAAAAATTACATAGCAGAGTTCTTTACAATGGTGCATAGCATTCACTTTACATTGTGAAAAATTTCATTTCTTTCCACACTTCTATAACAGTACAGTACACCATGTTGCATGAAATTTGAATTTCTTCTAAATGGTTAGTTTTTCAGTGCTGAACAGTTAACTTGTCTATTCGGTCTGTACATAGATTCCTAAACCCTAGTCGTAGCCTTCATAATTCTTGATCATAGCATTTACAAACCCTAGTCAAATCATAGTCACCACTAAATATACTCATTGCTTCAATCACCTACTAGCATATTACAAATAGATATGACTAGAAGAAAATGACAATCCACGTAATGAACAATAGGAAACATGGAAGATACCTCAAACTCCATGGAAGATAAATGATAAAATGTGCTATTAACCTCTGGTGTAGGGTCTGCACGATCTGGAATAAGCTTTGTTCCTACTAGCTTAGAAGATGGAAATCCTAATTCGCGCTCTGCAACCGTAAAAATGAAATGAGATTTGAAATGTTTTTTTTTAAGTTATATGCCCGTGTTGGTTGAAATTTTGACCAACATGGTATTGGTCGAAATTGAGACCAACACGGGAATGGATTTAAAAAAAAAAAAAAAATTTCCTTCTATAACCCGACCAACCTAAACCTTTTTAATTAATGGTCGATAATTTTTGTAGAAAAATGATGTCAAATGTACTAGTGCATAAAACCTCCTAACTAGCTAGCAAAGCTACTCGATACTCTGCCTCTGTAGATGATAATGTAACAACAGTCTACTTCTTGCAAGACCATGTGATAAGACTAGAACCAAGACAAAAAATAAAGTCGTAAGTAGACTTCTGACCATTTATATCACCACCCCAATTAGCATCTATGAAACCAACAATGTGAGGATCTCTTGATGTATAGTGAATGCCATATGAAGTAGTGCCTCGAATGTACCTCAAAATACATTTGGTAGCTTGTGAATGACTCTCATGAGGATCATGGGAGAATCGAGAGACAATGCCAACTGCAAAGGAAATGTCAGGATGAGTGTGTGTCAGATACAAAAAACTACCCACAAGTTTCCTATATAAGGTGGAGTCCACTGAAGGACTAGAGCAAGTGGTAGAAAAAAGAACACCTAACTGAAAAGGTGTGGGAGAAGGCTTACAATCAAGCATGCTAAATCTCTAAAGCATGTCAAGAGAATACTTCTATTGGTGTATGAAAATCCCATCTGAAGACTAAATAACATGTAGGCCCAAAAAGTAGTGTAGAAGTCCAAGATATGTCATCTCAAACTTCTCCATCAATTCTCTCTGAACACTCTGAATCATAGAAGATGAGCTACCTGTGATGATGAGATCATGAACATAAAACAAAATTATCACAAGATCAGCCCCATGATGCTGAATGTACATTGTAGGATCAAAATGACAGTGGGTGAAGTGTGAGGCTAGCAAGAAAGAGTCCATCTTCTCATACCAAGCCCGAGGGGCTTGTTTGAGACCATATAATGACCTCCGAAGTCTACACACAAGAGAAGAGTCCTGCATAAAACCCTGAGGTTGTTCCATATAGATCTCCTCATGTAGATCCTTGTGTGAGAATGCACTCTTCACATCCATTTGATACATTTTCCAACCCTGTGAAGCTGCAAGAGAAAGTACCAAGCAAATAGAATTCATCTTGGGGGCGGGAGCAAAGGTCTTAGAGTAATCAATACCCTCCACCTGTGAAAATCTCTTCACAACTAGATGTGCCTTATATCGATCAATAGAACCATCTGCAACATACTTGGTATGGTACACCCACTTGCACCAGACCAGCTTTCTTCCTTTTAGAAGACTACAAAGATCCCAAGTATGATTCTTCATCAAAGAAGAGTACTCCTCATCCATAGCCCTATCCCACTCAGGATGTCTTGTCACCTCTAAAAAATTCTGAGGATCATCTGAAATAGCATGACCCAAAAGACCAGTACCAAATAGTTGAGCATGAGTACGACGGGTATCTGAAGGATCTCCTGCCAAAGAACTAGTAACACTTACAGTATCCCAAACCCACTTGGGCACTCACAAACTATTAGGTGGAGGAGGGGAAGGTTGATCATCATCTGAGGATAGCGCTCATCAAACTGGACATCTCACCAAAATAAGACCTCTCTGGAATTAGGATCAAACAACCTTTATGCCTTCATATCCTCATAGTATCCAAAAAATATCAATGGTCAACTCTTCCTCTCCATGGATTTCCTTTGAGCATCTGGAATAAATGTCCAAGCCTCACTACCAAACACTCAAAATGTAGAAACATCAGGCTTGACATGAGACCAAGCCTCCTCAGGAGTCAAATGTTGTAATGCCTTATGAGGCATCTGATTCTGAATGTAGTTGGCACAATTCACTGCCTCTGCCCAAAAGAAAGGTTGCATATCTTGAGACTGTATCATACACTTGGCCATCTCCCACAATTTTTAGTTCTTTCTCTCAGCAACACCATTCTGCTGAGGGGTATGAGGAACTGTCAGTTGATGCAATATACCCTGCTCAGTGCAAAAATCATGAAAAGACTGATTCACATTTCCCCCCCCATTGTTAGTGCATATCCACCTGACAGAAAGACTAGACTGCTTCTCTACAAATGTCTTAAAGAATTGAAATGAATCAAAGACATCAAACTTGTACTTCAAGAAGTACACCCATGTGCATCTAGAGAAGTCATCAATAAAGGTGAGCACATAACGAGCACCAGAAAAAGGAGTAGGAAATGACATGAGATCACTATGTATCAACTCCAATGGTGCCTTAGCATGTGAGGATCTACCTGTCAAAAAGGGATCTCTATGATGTTTTCCAAGTGCACAACCTCGACAAACACCATCAGTGCAAGAGATCTGAGGAAGCCCAATCACTAACTCTTGTATACTCATATGTTGTAGATTTCTGTATTTGACATGGCCAAAAATCTCATGCCAAAGATTGCTCACTATGTCTACATGAGCAACAAGAGAAACACATGTATAATCAGAGCTCTCAAAGCCATCAAACCTATATAAGTGAGACTCTGAATCAACACTCCTAGTAGAAACAACTAAATCAGGATCATGGAGGTCTCTAATAACTACATCATGCGGTGAGAAATCAACTGTCTTACCAGAACCAGAATGGCAAATCTGATAGACAAATAGGAGGTTCGTAGAAATGACAGGAACCACAAGAACATCCTATAGAGAGCCACCATCCAATAAAATAGTACCATAACCTGTTGTTGGTGCTAACAAATGTTGGACCATTTTGAGGCCAATTGACAGGCACAAACAAGTGCCTCTGCAATTCTGACTCGATTGAGCCAAGGCTGGTAGGCCTGAATACAAAATGCTTTCTAACTACACAAACACGTGCATAGACAAAAGCAATTCCTCCAAAGGGGTTAACAATCCTTAGAGGATAATAACCTGATCTCCTAACTACTAAAAGTTTGATATCTAAACTAAAGCCTAAAAGTACTATTAAAACCTAATTGAATGTTGTGTAAAGAAGATAATAGATATAATGTATAAACTACAGAAAGAACAAAATGTCAATTACAAATGAAAAGAGAACAGTGCCTAATGCCAAATTGAGAATAGAGTCAATTACATTCAATCATACATATAGACAAAGATGGTTTTAAGGTAACTCACTCCTGTAAAGTGAGACCATCATCCTACTGACTTCAATTGAAACAAATATTTAAATAACTTATACAATTAGTCCTATGGTTTTTAACCCAACTTTAGAGCCCAAGAGGAACAATAACAGGTTCTCAGACCATGCTACTGATGTTCAAATTGTATAAGTTAATCATAAATAAATGCATCAAATAGAGAACACAGTAGGATACCCTAGTTCACAGAGTAATCCAAAAAACTAATTGAAAATAAGAAACTATATTAACCTTAAGGCATAAGCACTTATCTGATATTTGCACTTGAGAATTTGGACATTATGTTCAGATCTGTAAGTTTGGAAAGTTTTCCAGTTTTTGTCATGATGTATTGATTGTGTCTCCATTGTTTACAATATGAACTAATATAAATACATTTCTCAACGGTTCCCTGTGAAAGGACATGCCCTTTCACAGGACCTATTCCTAACAACTAACCCTAAAAAGTACAAACTAAACCATAATAATGGTTCTTAGGGAAATATTTCCCTTACAATTAATGTGCTTTAAGATATTTTAGGTGCTTCGTGTGTAATAATCCGACCTTTAATTTCCTGCACAAAAACACCTAACATTAGCTTATCTTAAAACCTAAAATTAAAAATCATTACATACGTAATATATTAAGCTTATATAAAAACTATTTATTATTCATTTATTAATTATTAATTAATTGAAAATAAATAGGTGTCATACTTTATACATGTACTTGATAAATAAAGTGGAAAATGAAAATTAAAAATTAATTATATGTCATCCACATTAATTATAAAAAATGTAAGCAATCATATTAATTATTAAATCATAAAGGATTTCAATAATGAGATATTCTCATAAAAATAAAAACATGACATTACGTTTAGAATTTTTCTTTTACTTCAAAATAAACATAATGCATTTATTTTAGAAGATAATCCATTCATAAACATGATGTAATGTAAATTTCAATATAGGCATATTTTAAAAGCATTAGGGAAAAAGTTTTATAATCCATCTTAATGAAAAGAGGAATGCATTTACCCTAAAAATCAAAACAATTCACTTAGGGTAAATACATTAATTTTATAAAACAATCACCCTAATGTTTTAAAATATTTCTAATATAAAATAATATTACAACCATTTTACACATAATTTTGGAAACCTAAAATAATCTCATCATCTAGAAAGTATATATTAATAAATTGATTAATTTGCAATTGAGAAGCTAAAATCAAATTAAACTAAGGTAAAATTATTAATACCCACTTTACCCTAATAGATTTGCCCTTTTTAAAATTAACATATAGGATAGTAAGATGAAAAGTTACTTTTAGGAATTTGAAACTAAAAAATTAGTGCCAATTAATATTAATTCAAACCCTAAATAGAGATGAAAAATCAATTTATATTATATTCAAAACTATATCACAATAAAAGTGTAAAAAGCCTTTTCACCTTATTTGATAAAAATATTAATGTTAAAAATATAATCAAGGTGAAAATACCAAATTACATATAGGGTATGAAAACTAGAAATCAATATCAAAATGTATCAAAACCCTAAACATAATAATATTCATCAAATAATATATTTACTTTATCATATTTTAACTTTTAGGGTTTTAGGAGTAAAACACAAATCAAGATTAAAATAATTATTAGTGATCACAAAATATAAAATTTCTATCTCATAAAAAATATTTATTTTAATAATTTATTTCAAAGGAAATAAGATTATCTTTAATTTATACCTTAATTTACACCTACACTCCCAAGGAATAACATGGAGTAACTAGTAGGGGTAGAGTCGGGTAGATAGGTAGGGAAAAGGATGGGTCGAGAGGTCGAGTGTTCAACTCCCTCTCCCCATTCTTTTTCCTAAAATTAGAAAATAGATAAATACATAGACAAATATGTTCATTATTAAATTTGAAAAGTAATTAAAGGAGAGATTACTCCCTGTGTAAAAGGTTGTCTTAACTTCTCACCTACACATGAAAACAAAAATAAATAAATATCTTCTCCTAATCCTCTCGAAGAAAATAAATAGACTAACTGGTTAGGGGATAGGAGGGTAGATAGGTAGGAAAAAAAAGGTTGGCTTGAGAGGTCGAGGGTTCAACTCCCTCTCGCTGCCTTTTTTCACTTAATTTATTTGTGTTCATCATTTTTAAAAATTATTATTTATTTCAAAATGAATAACATTAAATTAGTTGGAATAACTAACAACCTAATACATGAGAATAGAAAATAACAAACATACACGCCTTTTTATCATTTTAATTTTTTAACATAGGGAAATTATATAAAATATGAAAAATGTATACTATACTTCCCTGACGTTTTGTTCCTTTAGGACCTAAAATTTTCAGTGTCAACACCTGTAACTAAAAGTTGTGCTGAGTCACCAATTGCAATCTGTGTCATAGCACTTTGAGAAAGTGAGGTAACCAAACTAGGTGTGTGTGTCATATGGTGCTAAGCACCTGAATCAATGATCCAAGTAGCAGTGGAAGATAATGCTCATGTAGAAAGAGCATAGCCTTTCCCTGTGGGAGTAGGTGAAGGCTATGGAGAAGCAATACTATGCTGCTGCAAGGCTTCCTCTAGAGCCTCAAGATGTTTCCAACACCTGGAAACTGGATGCTCTTCCTTGCCACAAAAACTACAAGGTTCACCTGTGAACTTCTCAGTCTTGGAGGAAGACTCGCCAGACTTAGAAGATTTACCCTTAGGAGTGGATTTCTTAGACTTTGTTTTCTGAGGTGGCTTGGAGGAATTCTCACTGCCAACTAAATCTATTTTGGGCTTTTGCTTTTGCTTCTATGTCCCCTTAGAAGTCTGAGCAACCAAAGCTTGGTTCTTAGTCCCATATAAAGAATCCAACTGCGTGAGCTTGGCTTGCTCTCTAGTCAACCGATCACAGAAAACCTCAAAAGTGGGCATCTGGAATCTTTGACCCAATGCATCCATGGTAGAGTGGAAGGTGGAGGAGAAAATTTGAAAGTTTCCCTGAAGCTTTGATAGAATCAGGTAGATACACTTTGTTTTAGTCTTAGCCTTTCCACATCCCTATAATAAAGACCTATGTTGCTTGAACTTCATCAAGAAGTCCTCAATGGATGGAAAATGATCTGGTATAAGAGAGGTAAGCTCTACCTCAATTTGAAGTGCTCTAAACTCATCCATTGTACCAAACAAGGTGTTAAGCTTGGTCCACATAGCTAGAGGGGTATTGCACCCATCAAGAAGAAACTGTAGACTATCTGATCCATGTAAAGTAATCAACCCCATTTCCTCATTCATCTTGTTCCTATGATGCATGACCTTGAAAGGCCTCTGTAAAACTAGTTGCACTGTGTCTAAACAAGACCACAACCCTTTTGACCGGAGAAGTCATGTCGTCAGGGATTTCCATGTGTGATAGTCATGAGGGGTCAGAAGTTCTAGACAAGAAGAGGTCTCAGCCATTTTTTTGGAAGGGGTTTTGTTTTGATATAATTTCAAGTTTATTGAAGTAAATTATAGAAAACAAGAAATAAAACACCCCCCATAATTCAATAAACCAAACCTTAGAAGCCAGAAAAGATTGCTTACAATAAGAGAGAAAAAAAGCTTCAAATGAGTATTATGTGTACCTTTGAATTTTTCTGATGAAAATATCCATAGATTTGGATAAAAATCATAAGTAAAAAATCTTGCAAGTCAAAGTACAGTGCCCATGAGGGTTTGAAGTTCTGCCTTTTCAGATCTGCCAATGCAGATGTCGGTTCATGCATGACAATCATTGGAATAAGGTGTAGGTCTGGTAAACGACACCAGAAAGGACACCACTGAAAGCTATAACCAAAACCTCTCAAATTAGCCAAAAAATACCAAATTTCTTCTTTTGTCAAACCCTTGCTCCTTTTTTTTTCAAACATGAACAAGCTACAGTAGATCCAGCTCTGATACCATGTAAGATTTGATGAAAAAAAAATCTATTAAGCCCAAGAAACTTGCATGCAAAAACCTATCACAAGGAAGAAATCTGTAGTAAACAAACAAGGGTCTTGCTCCGACAATATGAAAGTTTATTAGCATCAGCCAAAAGAATGAATGAAAATATATAATGGATCAATCCTTATAGAAGGAGATCAAAAAAAATAATGGGAAACCCTAATAGGTAAATAGGCATTTAATAATTAGATTTAATTATTAAATGACTAATGCAAGTGCATAAAGAGAAATCTTAAGAGGTAGAAAAGTTAATTTAATCAATGTAATTAAATTAATTATGTACTCTAATAGGTTCTACCACTGTGGACTAGGGTAATTTTGCCACTGATTCTGATAGTTGTTCCAAGAAGGATTTTGATAATTCATGGAAGAATGTCATTGATTGTTATAAAATGGATTACTAAATGTAAGTGGGTCATGAGGCATACCTTGTCTTTGCAACCATGGTCATTGCTAAGCAACGAAGAATAGCTACTCATCCACTGGTTCAACTATCTTGTAGTCAGTTGGCATCTGGGTAGTTTCCATATTAGCAACCAGATTACACCGGCAATCTCTCTTCTTCTATTGACAGTGTGGATAGAATGTAGCCATCATTGGCTCGTGCTTCTTCTTTGCCTGCAAGGTATCCAGTTGTGTGGCCATATTGTTGATGATATCCTGCTTAAAGTCAGATAAGAGATGCATTATCTCTGATTTGGAAGCGCTTGTGCCATTTGTCTTTCCTATTGTGGCTTTGTATCCCCTTCCTCTCTTATCGATAGATATGGAGTACTTGAGGCATATCTTTTTTATATCGTCCCAGGTGGATTGGGTTATATCTCCTCCTGCCATCAAGTCTAATGCTTTAGTGCATCCATCTTGTATGCCTCTCAGAAAAAGAAGCTTCTGAGATTCTTCATTAAGTGCATGCTCTATATTCCTTTGTAGGCTAAACATGAACTGTGAGATGTAGTCTTCAAGTGTCTCATCCTCTTTTTGAGTCATTTTAAAGATATCTTCCCCTTGCATATCAATTCTCTGACAATACTCCTTATATTTGAGCAAGAATGCAGACTGCATTTCTATCCAATCATGGACAACATCCCATCCTAGGCCCATAAACCAATGCAAAGCAAACTCCTTAAGGGTCGTAGGAAAGAGTTTGAGCTTGTGAGAATCGGTGTTGTAGTCATAACTTTTACATAGGATATCAAACTCAAAGAGAAAGGTATTCGGGTCTTCTGTTACTAGACCATAGAATTTTGGCAAGGCAGAGGAAGGTATATTTTTAAGGTTGGTGTTATCTTGTTGGTCAGTAATGGGAAATAGAAATATGGCAGGATTCACCATCCCGACAGGATTTATAGGCCACAGAGGTGGTGGATGATGAGGAGGCTGGTAGATGACTAGTTATAAGGAGTTTTCCTATTTGACAGGATTCTCAGGAAATTAGGTTCTTAGATGAGAGAAGACTTTTGCAAATGTGTTAATTTTAGGTTGCTCTTCAAAAGAAACAAACTGTTCTTCTTCAGAGGATGAGGAGGAGGACGTATTTTCAGGGAGGTCAATGGTAGCATCAATGAATAAATTTTCATCTTCAAAGGGGTGATTGGATTGATTTGGCAAGTACCTTCCTCTGGCGTCTCTTCTTTGATTATGCATACAAGTAGTAGGGAGTGATGCGATTTGTAGAGTTCCTCTAAGAAAAATGTATTCTACCGAAAGCTGGAAATGAAACAGATTCTAAGAATGGCTTAGTGAGGACTTGGTTCAGCACCATCCTCGGCAACGGTGCCAAAAATGATCACTTCTTATAAAGGCTCAGAAACTAGGTGTAATTTTGGACTCAGGGATTGGACATCCAACCGGGCAGTTTATCCTCTTCAAAAAAACTCATTTAGTATGTCAGACTAGGGACATATTACTTGAAATGGGCCAGAAAAGTATATGCATCAGGTATCACTTAGCCATACATTTTATCATTGTTGCAGGAAAGAAATGTTGAAGAGAAACTATTCTATGATTGCAAGGAATGAATGCTAGAGTAATGCCTAAGCGGAAGTTGTAGAAAAGTAAGTGCTGGAATGGAAATTACATAAATATAACTGTTAACAAAACATGGAGACTCTTACGAACTATGCCATAGTATTTTTGCCATTCCACTGCTTTAGCTGTAGGAGCCGTCAGCTGATCCGTGGCTTTGGCCACAGGAATAGTTTAACACTTGGCACTGAAATAGCGAAAATGCAGGAAATGATTATAACTAGTATGAATCTATCTAATTGTGGATATCTCACCAAGTGGGCCCCCTTGGATGAGTATCCTAAATCACTAATATGCTTAACTAAATCTCAACACTTCATCAATTTATTGATTGAATGGAGTACATGAATTTCATAAAATAGGAAAAGCAACTGAAAACTGTATTGATAATAAACTTGATAATGCCCTTTTTTTCTCACGCAGGAGCGGGGTTTTATTTAAAGGAAAACTCCTAACTACTTTCCTAACTATGCCATAGAAATAGGCAGATCTTTATTACAACACTACTAACTAAAATGAAGGAAATCTTTTAAGGTTGAAATAGATTAAATCCAGAATGGAGGAAAGAGTTGCCATAATAGAAAATCTAACTTCCCACTTGCACTTAAATCTTCTCAAGGAATTTAACATGTCATCTTGATCTTCATTGGAACTACCACCTTGTTCTTTGGAAACCTTCAACTGGCACTGCACTGAATGCTTCTTCACTGGAAGTTGCTAGAAGACTGGGTTGAGCACTCCATGAATGAATGCACTATACCTAGTCAAAACAACATTTGCTATTTCGATGTGCTACACCTTCAAAGGTTAGGATAAGACATTTATGATAATAATTATCAGAACACACATGATCATTCATATTCAAACAACTACTCTACTCATTTAAAACACAACCATATCTTTCAAAACAAGAATATAGTAATTCATCCAAGCATAGCATATTTAAGTATGTTTAAACCAAGTTTATAAGTCTGATGGCAACATGCCATATAATAACAGAAAAACATAGAAGTCTGAAGGTAAATGTATCAAAATAAGGAAAAGGGTCTAGCAGATATCATCCTAAGGTATCTTAAAATATGGCATTAATATGCCTCATCAATATCCATTGAAGTTCTTGACATTTTTATTCATATTCACCCTATTGAAAATAACTTTACTTCTATAGTAAATAACTTTATGCCCTAATTATTGCAATAATAATATCTTCCTTTAAAAACATAACTCCTTTTTAGAATTCTACACTCATTAACTTTGTGTCCCATATTATTGAAATAAAAATAGATACTATCAAAATGAGAGTACCTAGAATGAATAGGAGAAGGTCTCTGATTCATCATTCTCTTTATGTCCTTTGTGTGTATCAAATTATTTTTGTTCTTAACTTGCTTATGGTCTACTAGTTTCTTTTTATCTTCCAACTGCTTTTGGTCTACCATATTCCTTTTGTCTTTTATATGCTTCTAGTCTATCATATCCTTCTTATCTTCTTCCTACTTTTGGTCTTCCATATCCATTTGGTTATGGTCTATCATGTCCTTTTTTTTCTTTATCTTACTTTTGGTCTATGATTTCCATCTGCTTTTGGTCTATTATATCCTTTTTTTATTCTTCTTGCTTATGATCCACCATTATCCATTCAGATTCCACCAAATCATCTAATTCAACCTTTCTTTCCTCATCGTTCTTTAGTAAAGCAAAATCTTCTTTGTCTTGATTAAAGTCCATTTCAACTTAGAAAATATAGATTCTCATGTTTGTCTTCAATATAATAGATATTCCTAGCAGTCCTATAACCTTCAACAACCCTTTTACCAGTCTTTTTCTTTATAATAACACGATCATCACATTTGAACATAACTTCATAACCTTTCTTACACATGTGATTAATACTTCACAAATTATATTCTAACCTTCATCATAGTAAACATCATCAGTTCTATGCTTATCATCAATTAAAATAGTTCAAATGCCTTTGATTGATGCACTTCCTTCTCTTGAAAATATGATTTCTCTGACATCATATTATTCAAACTTGACATATCTTCTCTTGTCTTCTATCATATGATTTGAACATCCAGAATCTATGATCCATACTCTAGCAACATCTTTAGTATGCAATGTAATCTCTTCTTTCTTTTGAGAAATAACTAAAAATAGAGATTTCTTAGTTGTTTCATTAGTATCTTCATCTTCAAAAAAGTATTCCCCCATGAAACATAAGCTCTTTTCCCCCTTGCCTTTGAAATTAATTTTTTTATGAAATTATCTATCTTTTGATTTCCTTTTCTATTATCATCTAATGATTCACTAAGATATTCCTTATAGTTGTAATTAGTAGCAAAATATCATATTATTCCATAATTAAAGCACTTAAGAGGTAACTTACCTTTTATGTATCTACTAGTACCTCACTTGAATATCCTTAAAATATATGCTTCGATATCCTTTGACATTTTGCATGACTTAGGTTCAACATCTTCAACAACTTTGATTGCAGTTTCTCTCTTTTCTCTTGCAATACATTGACCATTACTCTCCCTTATTGAACATGCCATTGGTATGAAATCTTTTGGTAGGGTTAATAAGATCTTGAATATAAGACCTATGTCTTCTAGATATCCATAGATAGCTTTGATTCCATCCACAACGTCAGTAACTCTGTAAATGTATCTTTTAATACTTTTATCTTCTACCTTTCTTAGGACCTCATACTTCTATTTGAGATTCACTAGTCTTGCTTGTTTTGTCTTTAAATCCCCTTCACATACCAAGACCAACTTATCCCAGATATCTTTAACACCTTTCAAACCTTTCACCATTCCAAACATTGTGTCACATAAAATACTAAACAAAATTTCTATTGCTTTCATATTAGCTCAGTTTTGTATTTTTTCTTTAGTAGTCAAAGGTCTTCCAAAAGGAGGATATAAACCATTTTGAACAACCTCCCAAATACCATTTTGAAATGTTTCTAGATATGCTTCCATCTTTTCCTTCCAATAAGGAGAATTAGTGCCATAAAATACCAAAGCCCAAAAGTGTAAGTACTATGCCATCTCGAATCTTCCTCAAGTGGTTAAGCTTCTTCAAGCTAAACTAGGCTATGATACCAATTGTTAAACACACTTTATATGCTGAGAGGGGGTGGGAGGGTGAATCAACATAAACCAAAACTATGCTAACTAACTTCAATAATCACAACATTAAATAATAAACAAGTAATGAAGAGAACCAACAACACATGAACACCTAGATTTTATACGTGGAAAAACCAAACTAGGAAAAACCACAATGAGCACTTTCTCGCAAAGAATAATTCACTAATTTATATAGTTTGATTAAAAAAGATGGTAGGAGATTAGTGATCAGGACTTGCAACCATAGGATCACTTCCAATACAACAATGAATACAAATAAGATCTTATTGCTCGGGATTTGTAAACAAAGGCTCACTGCAAAATCAACAAGATACAACAAAAAAACTTGTGCACCCAAGAACCACTATCCTAGCAATAAGGTACATACAACTCTTTACAAGGATAAAGATAGATTATCCTGATAATGCATTTGATTTGCACAACATTGTCAACCTTAGCAACACACAACTAGTGCCTTTTATTCTTTACCACTATCACTAAAGTCTACTCTATTGACTATAGATATTTACTAGTTCACACACTATCCACTTGCTTCACACCTTACATTTTGCAAAAGCATAAACTGTACTTATATACAAGATAGACCATTGGAGATTAGAACAAAGTTGACAAAGTCAAAGGGATATTATATAATTTATGATTCAAGTCATCCAAGGCAACAACAAAATGCAATAAGGCCCCATACCAGAGGCATCCGAACCAAAACATGGAAATGACCCAACTAGATAAGATATAATCATTAAATGCATGATCTAAACCTAAATTAAGAATCATGACCCATTCTAGGAGAGAGAGGGATGAAAAACATACTACACATAGCCTAATTCGAGTTCCACAATTACTGAAAGAACTTCACCATCAAACATGTAGAAACACTCCAACTAATGAATCACCTAACTTGCCAACTATATACATACCTCCACACACCACTGTGACATCCACACACTATGTTAGAAACACTTGCACAAGCCAACAAACCATGTCAAAGTTGTCACAACACATTTTTGGACCAAGACAACAATTGAACATAATTGCAACACTAGATGGCATAGTTTCTAGATCACCAAAAATAATTTCTGGATCGCTAGAGAATGCCACAACCAAGACCAAAATCTGAATCCATTTGGATAAGTATTAACACACCTTCAACCTTGATTTTCAGAGCAGAAACCTTTCAGAAAGCACAAATGAAGCACTGTTAACTGCAACTATAAAATTATATTTAACTTTTCACTGAACCACAAACATCTAGACCATACAAACTTTTAGATATAAGAGTATAACACTGAAGAACTATTAAACATCATCTTCACATGATCATAAAATATATAACTATCCTCCACTATCCTAAATACATACTTGTCTTCCACTATTCTATAGGTCCAGTACACAAAACCAAACTTCCAAACCATAGTGTTTGAGCGACCACAAACACCTCTAGGACATAATATTTGACATCAATGACAATAGATAACCAAACACATATTTCCAATAGTATTTGTCTCTATATTAGTTTAACAAGAGGTTTTAAGTAGGTCCTCTCCATTGAAAGTTAAATTGTTTTATACCACTATTACTGACCCATGGTATTTCAAGTTTTACCATCACCCTTTGCCATTATTCTTCAAAAAAATAATAATGGAACATAATATGAGGAATAGACTCTTCCTCCTATTTTCATAGAACACACCTATTAGGAAATTGGAATCCCCTCTTTATAAGGTTGTCTTGGGTTAAGATTTAGTTATGCATGGTTGTCCACCAACAAAAATTGATTTTAGGGATTATATGGGGTTATACCTTGTTAGCATGCACATTATTTGAGCTTGACTCAAGCATTTGGGGCTCTATATAAAGGAGATTCTTAAATCATTTTAAATGATGCAAAGGAAGAAGGAGAGAAATTGCCAAGTAAACAATAATAAAGAGTATATGGACACACACTAATTATATTGTTAGAATTAATATTTAGCATCAAACATATTTGGATGAATGCTTGGTAGTCTTCAATCTTGTATCATTGAATTGATACAATAACACGATAGTAATTAAGACAAGCCACAAATTCCCCCACTTAATAACAAACTCTAACAATGCTTATTAGATCACATTTTCTAGACGTTATATTCAACTTTATTTATGAAGATTGTTAGGACACATTTCACGATCAAGGTCACCCATGTGATTATGATCTGGAAATTTATAGTGATCAATTTTATATCAATTGTAATCACATTTTAAATTCTAATACTTATTACTGTCATAAAAATTGTAACAATTAATTGTAAACACTCACCAAAAATCAACATATAGATCTATAGTTTTATTGTAAAATCTAATATTAATTTTTATCACAAAAATTCCTAACAATTGATTACAAACGTATAATGGGGCAAGGATTGTGATAACTTTGGGGTACCTTGCTCATTTGCAATAGTTTGGATAGATGTAAAAAAATTGGGAAAATTTGCTTGCAATACATATAATGGGGCAAGTGTGGTTGATTATGTCATTTGTTCACAAAGC